>CM076579.1:750155167-750767788 GCA_034641835.2 Pinus albicaulis
AATGGTCCTCCTCTTCTCATTTCATATGTAGTTATTATGCCATGAAGTTGCACCACAGTAAGATTTTGAAGATCCTGTTTTTCTTCAAGAGCAGAAACTTTTGACTCAAATTTTGCAGTTAGCGATCTTAAAATTTTCTCAACCAAAGTAGATTCAGTTATTATTTCTCCCAGATTTCTCATACGATTTACAACATCATCAAGACGTAAAAAGAAACTAGCAATATTCTCATCACTATGCATCTTTAAATTTTCATATTCAATTCTGAGAGTTAGTTTTGCACTTTTTACCTTTGCATCACCTTCATAACTTAGAATGATTTTGTCCCATATCTCCTTTGATGTATTCAACTGCATAACTTTGACAAATTCTGATTCAGTTAGACTTCTCGTTAGAGCATTGACTGCCTTTGCATTTGTTTCATAATTCTTCTTTTCAGTTGGATCTATTGGTACAGTAGCTGGATATTGATATCCTCATTCAAAAATGGCCCATACATCTGCTCCCATAGACTAAAGATAGGATCTCATCCCTATTTTCCAGAAGATTAAATTGCTTCCATTAAAGAGCGGAGGCTTGATAGATGTTGTTCCATCTTGATTTCTCATCTTGCTTGATCTTTCCCTGGGCTGCCAAGCCAGGCGATTCCGCTTCCGATACCAATTGTTGGGAAAAATACCGAGAGGGGGGGGGTGAATCAGTATTTACTGCATATTCAAACTTTTTACTTTTTCATTCCTCAAAACCCATACGCTACTTTACAGAACAAAACTAGCGTATATACGCGGATATCCTTAAGGAAACTCGCGTATTCTCAGAGATATTATTATGTATTTGATTCTTAAATAATTGCATCATTTATTCATCATATGTTAAGCAGTAAGCATGTGCAGTAAAAACAGAATAAACCATCACACATAAGCAACACACATGAACACCAGGATTTAAGGTGGAAACCCAAGTCGGGAGAAAACCACCGTTGTCGTCATCTCAGTCTTCAATATTTATTATAAAGAAAACATCTTACAACCATGTACTAGCACAGACTCATACCAACACGCAGGCACCCGCCTACAGAAGGCTACAACCTTCTCTCGTTTACCAGCCTCTCCTGGAAGGGAGCTACAACCCCCTGCTCTCTTTTACCAGCCTCTCCTGGAAGGGAGCTACTACCCCCTGATATTAGCACCAGCCTCTACTGGTAGAAAACTTTTACTTTCATACTGAAGGCTTCAACCCTCAGATCCACTGCAGACCACATTTCATCAATTTTCATACTGGATCAAACAGCTTCAACACAACCCTTCACTTATCAACAAACATACTTTGCCCAATACTTCAAACAGAATAGTGAGACCACTGTAACCAGAATATCAGAGATAACCCAGACTTAGGAATAGATATTCAGATGTAAACTCAACCCTGAACATTCATTGAATCAAATATCATATGCTACTTTTCTTTACTGAAGTCGCGTACATACGCGCTTTCCTGCACACCAACCCGCGTATACTTCTGTGTATTTTATTCTTCATAAAACCCTATACGTGCCTTTCATTAATAGAGACCGCGTATACACGCGCTTTTGCACAAACCAACTAGTGTATAGATATGTAAATGGAAAACTTTGCAAAACAGATCAGATCTATAAATTTACCCAGATTTCTTCATTATCTTCAGCAGAATTTGCGCCAGATCTTCACCATTTATTCTGCTGCAAATCATCTATCATCATCATAAGATCTAGAGATCTTGAACCATCCTCAGATCCATGGGTGCGTCAAAGAACATATTTCATTCATGCAGATAATCCTTAGAGATATTTATTCATCAACAACCCTTACTCATGCACGCCCTTGCACAATGATCTTCTTCTCCTTATATAGATTTAGCCTTTATCAATACCATGAGTCAAAACCACACAACTTCCAATGGTATTCCTGGACGGGATCAAATAGATAATCCAGCGCTCAATACAATGGGCCAATACCATGGTAATTCCCCTAGGTATCATAGTTTTTAGAGAGCAAAAGGCATACGCGACTTTGAGCGTGCGTATCCACGTATATATGCAAATTTGCCTCATAAAAACTGCGTATATGCTAACCCTGAATGTATACGCCGGTTCCCTTCACAAAATTGGAGTATATACGTGGGTTGCCTTCACAAAAGTAGCGTATACATTGTGACATATTATATTTATCATTTTTCTGGCACTTACTGGAATTGTTTTCTGTGTCACATCTGAACTGATCTGTAGATACATTATTCTTACATCTTTAGCACATAGGTTTCTTATCATAGGCGACTCATCAAGTAGGTTTCCATCAAGGCCAACTTCATCAAGTAGGTTGCCATCAAGGACAACACATTGCATCATATTTCCAACAAGCATCTCATCCAAATACTATTCTTATTATTTTGACTTCATGCTTTAGGGGGCAGTTGTTATAGGTAAATTTGGGCATCATCTCCCATAACCCGTTCAAACTGGACATCATCCCGAGGACCAGTGAAATAGGGTCTATCATCCCCTTATATTTCAATTGCTATATGCCTTAAGAGAAGAAAAATTCATTCATGGCTTATATTGTGATATTTCCAAGGTTTGAAGTATATGTTATATCACTTACTGACTCACCAACACAGCCTCTAAAGGGACTAACTACATTGCAGTGCCAAATCCTCCATTCAAGTGTGCACTGCAGTGCAATTCCCAACATTCAAGAGTGTGTTAGTCACTTGGGAGTAGAATTCTCATTGTTCCGGGAATCTCCACATGGCCAGTGCCTTCTAGAAGAGTCCATATCTGTCAAAATTTGAATCCAAGTGTCCATCTAACACCTTTAAACTTGGGAAAATGTCTTTCCTATTATTAGAAATTCATTCATTGAGAAACTACCATTAGTTTCCCTATAGATTGAGCACTCATTCTAGTGCTAGGGAAGGAATAAATTTGGTAAAATTATGTTGTTGGATTCTCATTTGAGAGAGTGAAAGTACTGATATGTTGTTGGTATGATGTTGGATTTGATGAGGCTGGAATGAAGCTAGCGCTGGTTGGCAAAAAATTGATCCATTGATTGTAACTTCCCCCTTCTACTTTTTAATAAATATTGTTTTTCATTTTCCCATACATATGTCTCTATTTCTTGTGCAATATATTCTTGAATGATATATGTATTTCATATCTAATCGATTTGATTGAGTAATATAAGTAGATATCTATATATTGCATGTTGTTTGTTTCTCTCTATTTGTATTTGCTGGAATTGATCAGGATTTTTGAGTTGGATTGAGAGTGAAGGAAACAGCGACATAAGGATATGGAGAAGCGATTGAATCACAAGTAGGCTCTTTCACCATTCTGTATATCTGCTTGTTTTAGAGAAATTGATAGTAATTCTTTCCTCTATTTTTATAAGTGACTAGCACCACACTTAGGGAATTTGGTTTATCCGTAGATCACAATTCCGCATAACAATTATGATTTAATAAAAAAAATTATATATAAAACTCGTTGGCATTTTTTCGCTAAACTTCTGACTTGGCGTAACTATGTTCACATGTGGCAGAGGTTTTCATATAATTTCGTGGTGAGTGGAGGCATTTAGCAGGTCTGCAGTTCCCAGTGGTCTTGACAGTGGACACATGGCGTCGGCGGATATCAATTGGAGTTATGGACCGTTGGGGGAGGGACATGGAGGGGGCACGCAGCTAGCCTCCTGCCCATTGTCCCGCCTTCGGTGGTGACCAGGGCTGGAGCTAGACCCCAACCCCCTCCCCCCATTGCGCATTATATGTTATAAGAAAACCAACCGAAATACATAGTATGGTGAGAAACAAATGAATGGAGCAATGGTAAAGGTTTGGTAATCGGTCTTAGAGATCACGAATTCGACCCCTACCCACTCTGCTCAGACTATAACAAAAAAAAATTGGCCTCTTGTGATGCCACGTGCCAGCCTCTGGTTGGGTCACGTGGTAGCATGTGGTTGGCCACATGTCCAACCAATCACAAACTCGCCACAATCAACTAATATCAATGTGCCACTTGGTACAATATGATTTGATGAAGAAATTCTGTTGACCAAGGCAACCTGCCACTGTGCATGCCTAGTCAGCTATACAGACTGTTGACTCGGTTATCCTGCATTTTTTTTTTTGGTACCTATTTGACAAAGTGGACATAACAGCTTTCTAGGAGTATATGGTGTCGGTTTTCTGTGAAACAAGTTGTGCCAAATTTAGAATGATGGGATCTACGCGGTCATTCAGGTTCTGCACCATTTTGAAAAATTTAATTTTTTATCATAATTTTGAGCACCTAGTCACTCCTCCCCACTAGAAGATTTTGGACCCCAAAATATCACTTTCAATTGTTCAGTAGATGAGGGTAAAGATCCCTCACCTTTCCAATCTCGATCCATTTTTCCTTAGAAGGATTTTTTCCTTTGAGCCCCACACGAATGTAGTCTACACTCCCTCGTTTTTATGTCCTTGTTCTTCGATCAAGAATTATGTCTTACTGAAGCTCATCAAGGTATTCGGGAGAAAATTCTTCAATAGAACGAATCTGAACCTATTCTCCTTGATCTTCAATCATTGGAGGCTCATACAACCTCAATTTCTTAACATTAACAACAGAGTAAATTTGCATGTATGAAGGAAAATCTAACTTGAAGGCATTTTCACCAATATTTTCCAAAATTATGAAAGGACCATGACGCATTGGTTTTAGTTTTTTACCTTCCCCTTGAAGCATCTCTTTGCTAATGTGAAGCCAAACTTCATCACCAAATTGGAACTTGTGATCTACACGATGCTTGTCATGCCTTGCTTTGTACTTGCCTTGGCTCTTTTCAAGATGATATTGAACTATTTGATGTATCGATTGGATTTATTCTATGAACTTCTTGGATTTTTCTATTTCACTATGACCATCAATAGCAACATCCTTCCCAAAAATGAAATCCAATGGCGATCTAGGAAATTATCCAAGACATGCCTCAAATGGTGATGTTTTTGTAGAGGAGTGTTTTGCATGGTTGTAAGCATGTTGAATGTAGTGCAAGTTCTCATCCCACAACTTAGGATGCTTGTTGCAGTATCCTCAAAGATGATGCATGACTATTTGATTAACCACCTTGGTTTTACCATTTGTTTGTGGATGAAAGTTTGTACTCTTCTTCAACTTGGTATCCATCAAGTCCCACAAAATTGACCAAAAATTCCCAACAAATCGAGATTCTCAATCACTAACAATGGATGTGGGAAAACCAAAATGAACCCAAACATGCTGAAAGAATAAGTGAGTTGTTTTTTCAGCTGTGATTTTCCTTTTACATGGCATTAATAGACACATCTTGCTGAACCTATCCACAACTACATACAAATAATCATAACCTCTTTTTGACAAAGGAAGACCTCCTACAAAATTCATAGGAACACTCTCCCATGGACGTGCAGGTACAGGAAGTGGTGTGTACAATCCTAACTTCCTATTGCTAGGCTTACTGATTGCACATAATGAAAAACCTTCAATGAAACGTGACACACTTTCAAGCATACGAGGCCAACAACAATACCTTTGAAGACGTGCCACTATTTTTCTTACACCGAAATGTTGAGTAATAATAGAAGTGTATGATTCCCTTATGACATTCACTCTCTCCCCCTTTGGAATACAAAGCTTTCCCAAATGATACAACAAGTTATTATGTACATGGTAATCCAATTCTTTTACTTGATTACCTTGACTCAAGCTTGCATAAATATCTTGAAAGTCATTATCACATGCATATTGCTCAACATAAATTTCATGCAAAACATAATTATGCTTGAGTAAAGTAGCTACACTAACAATAGGCTACCTAGAAAGCATATCAGCAACCTTGATGTAAATACATTTCTTATACCTGATGACCAAGTGGAATTGTTGTATGAAACCCATAAATCGAAAGTGCCTTGACTGTTGCAACTTAGTTTGTGATTGCAAGTATTGCAAAGGTTGGTGATCGGTGTGTATGATGGTTTCCTTTCCCATCAAGTAGTGTTTCCACTTTTTCACACTTTGAACCAACGCATAAAGCTCTTTGTCATAACTAGGATAGTTAATCACTGGATCATTTAAAGTTTCTGACTGAAATTAAATGGGCTTACCATGTTGCATAAGGACTACACCCATGGCATAGTCACTTGCATCAGTTTGAATCTCAAAGGGTTGTCTCAAGTCTGGTAATGCAAGTGTTGGGCCTGAACTAATATTCTCTTTCAAAGCATCAAATGCTTTTTGCTGATTTCTTCCCCACTAGAAGAGTTTTTTCACACTAATCAATGCATGCAAAAGAGTTGCGACAGAAGAGAAGTTAGTAATAAACTTCCTCCATTATTGGGTTCCTCCCAAAAAAATCCTTACCTCAGTGACTGTCTTGGGGGTTGGCAAATTCAGAATTACCTCAACCTTAGAGGGATTTATCCTCAATTTTCATCCTCCAACAATATGCCCCAAGTACACCAAAGAATTTTTACCAAACTCACATTTTGACATCTTCAAAAATAATGGTTATTTCCTTAAGACATCAAGTACTTTTCTTACATGCATGACATGTTCATCAAGTGATTTACTGAAAATTAAGATGTCATCTAAGTATACAATTAAAAACTCATCAAGAAATGGCCTTAAAGCATCATTCATCACACACATGAAGGTAGCAGGAGCGTTACATAAGCCAAAAGGCATAACAAGCCATTCCAACAAACCTTGCTTTGTTTTGAATGTTGTCTTCCAAATGTCACCTTCAGCAATTCTAATTTGATGGTAGCCACTCCTTAAGTCCAAATTAGTTTCAATTTATCAAGTAAATCATCTATTCTAGGAAGTTTATAATGGTTATTTACCGTAATCTTGTTTAATGCATGGAAATCTACACACATGCATCATTTTCCATCCTTCTTCGGCATCGACACAATAGTTGACTTGCATGGTGAAATACTTGGTTTGAGGATCCATTTGTCCAACAACTCTTGAATTTTATTTTTGATTTCAGCACTCTCCATCACTGACATCCTATACATTCCAATGTTAGGAAGAAGACAATCTTGCTACAATTGTATTTCATGTTGGATTCCCCTCTTGGGAGGTAACCCCTTTGGCTACTGAAACATCTCATTATTTTGATTAACCACTTTAATCGAATCGATTTCAACTTTGGATCAAAACCTTGAAATGCTTCATAATAAACATCATTCTTTAGTTTAATCATAAGAAGCACAAAATTCTTGCTTGAATTCATTAGTCTTTTCATTTGCCCTACATTAACTAATGAAAGATTTAGTTTCTTGCGATGAGCTCTCACAATATACTCCACACCATTTTTGAACAAGTGGTACTTGTTTTCATGGAGATAAAAGATGACTTTTCTATCATAGAGGTAAGGAATACCTAAAATAATTCCTGAAATTTCAAGCGGTACAACATCTAATTCAACTTTGTCAATGAAGCCTTGTTGTGATTGCAAACTGAAGAATACACTTTCTTGTAACCTACAAATTTGTGTACTTTAATATCCAACCTAATGGATATGGTTTGTGATGAGGAATGGTTTCAATATTAACTTAATTTACTAAGTCTTCAGATATCAAATTGGATTGGGACCTACTATCAAATAGTGTGTCAATTTTTTATCTTTTGAAATAACCCTCACATGAAATAATTCAATCCTTGTTTCTACATTTGGAGTACTAGTGTGAAAATTTGATGAACTAGTGCCAGCAATAGATTCTTTTCCTTTCATACCCATGCCTATAATTTTAGTTTCATCACCCGAGTCGGATTCCAAATCCTATTGAGTGGTTTCAGTTGTTTTTTGTTTTCCCTTGTTGTTGGATTTCTTGTGCCTCATCTCTGGATGAAGCTTCCAACAGTGGTATTCATCATGACCCTCTTTGGAACAATTTTTGCGTGTCATTTTTATATCCTTCCTTTTTAATGGATGAAATTTTCTTTCCCTTTCCTTTGAAACCCTTTCCTTTCTCTCCACCCTTAAATGGCTTCTTGAACCCTCTTCTAGAATATTTTTCCCTCTTGCCTCAAGGTGATTGCTTGCACACAAACCTCATATAGACTAGTGGGATTGAACATAAGGATAGTATGCCTTGGCTAGCTATGTAAAACCCCTATATACTTCAGCAACATGTCTTGTGAATGCAAATAAACACCTAACATAAAATCTATTTTTCTAAATGCTTGGGTGTAATCTTGCACACTTTGACCTTTAAGTTGTCTAAATTTCTGCCAATTCATTATGGGTTTTTTCATATATGATAGAGGGTAAAATTTCCTTTTATTTGTGGAAATTAAATTATACCAAGAGAGTGAGATATTACCATGGTTTTTAATCTCATCTTGTGTCTTGGCTTCCCACCATACTAGTGTTGCACCCTCCACTCTCAAGGAAGCTAGCTGAGTCTTTATGTCATCATGTTCAAGGTTTTGAATTATGCAGTAGACATCCAATTGACAAACCCAATTTTCAAGATTCTCTGCATTCACTTCACCATTATACATAGGCAGCTAAAATTTAATATCAAGTTTTAACATGGGTTGTTTACCAATTCCTTTTGAGGTAGGTTGATGAGTATGAGGGTTGTAGTAGTGGAAGAGGATGAATATGGAGGTGAAGATGGTGGTGAGGATGATGGTGGAGTAGATGGTGGCTTATCACCATTTCCATTACCTCCTCCTCCTGGAGAACCCTCTCCTCTTGGAGGCATGGAGCTTTCACCCCGCAACCTTGTGTTCCTCTCTTCATAGAGGACCTTCACCATTTGTGTCATGTCAAAGAAATCCTTCCTAAAAGCCTTCTCATCCTCTCACATGTTATCATTACCTCCTTCATGAGACATTCTTACTGAAACTTCTACTGCAATTGGAGGTGAATTTTGTGGTGGATATTATGGAAATTGTGCCCTCCTTCTACTTGCTCCAACTAGAGAACCTGCACCCACAAGCTTGCCTTCTCCTCTCTTGAGCTTCAACCATGTAAGCATTTAAACACTTTCAAAAAAAATAAATCCTCCTTGTTAACACTGGAAAATCTTATAGTAGAAGACAACATTAATTAATGTCAGGCAAAAGGATTTACAAGGCTGGAAGACATCACAGAATCTGAAAAGAATTTAAAAATCTCTAAGGTCTGAGGAAAATCAAATTTGAATTGGTCCTAAATGCTATTTGCGCGCATAATCCTTTGTGAAGAGTGCCTTCTGCACACCTTTTTTCCCAATATGCGCGCAATCCTGGGAGTGGCGAAATGCCACTATCCGGGACCACACAAAACAAAGTACAAGTGATTCCTTACTTGAAGCTTCCTAAGGATAGCCACCAACGCCTCCTTAGACACTATGTGAGCACACAATGAAATATTTGGAGCACACAAAGGAATCATGCCCCTCTCTTGGATCACCATCCACAATGTACCATGATAGGGAGGGGAGGATTTGGAATCTCCTATATAAGGCCACCATGAGATGAAGAATGGGTGAACACATGGTTATGTTGGCCACAATTGCCCAAGAAATACCAGCAGTGTGTGTGTCAGAGCTAAATATAGAGGGGACTCAATTTTTGGCCATCAAAAAAGCTCAGTCCAACATAGTAGAGAGAGAGGGATACTGCACCGAGACAAGCTTGGGATAAAAATATCCTTGCATCGAGATGTAGAACCATTGTCTAGGGGCCCTTTGGCAAGAGGGTAAATTTTCACTCTTATTACTACTAGTGCTCAATAAGAGGGGCCTAGAACCACCAATCATATTATTGTTGTCATTTGACTCTTTTCAGAGCTTGTGTTTATTTGTTTTAGTTTTTAGTTTTGTTTTTATTTTATATGTGCATGGTATTTCTCTATCTAGTATGCTTATGATTCTATCTTGTTCCATTAACTTAATTGACTCCACTTCTTTTTCTGCCTGTTACCAATAACTTAAGTGGGTAGACCACACCCCTTAATTTCATGTGGTTTCGTACATACATGCACCAAAAAAACCGCAATAGGATTGGTGACTCCACTAACATTTATTACCAAGTTTATGTGGTTGTGCCTTTTTTTGTAGAGACCTTTGTTTGTGCTATGGAGTGGAGTTGAATTTCGCTTGATTTCTCTTGCAGTCCCTAGTTCATCCCAAGGGACAGACTGAAGCAAAACAACTCCAAAAATTGTTCTTGTAGGAATTTGCGCGTGTTTTCTCCTCAGAGAAGCGTAGCGCATGCATTCAGATCTGACTCGCACGCAGAGAGCACGCCTATCTAAGCCTTTTGCGCGCAAAATACAAAATGAGAATTTTCTCCCTTATTTATGTCTTTTCCTACTTTTAAAGTGCTTGGAAGCCCCTAATACACCTTCCAGCACTGGTTGTGGTACCCCGCAGCTTGTTAAAGCTCTCTCTTAGCTGCTTTTTGTAGGCTTAGTGTCAGTTTTACTTCCAATTGATTTTTGCAAAGTTGATACATAGTTTAAGTAGGGGGGAAAATAACTTGCATTCTGAAAAAAAAAATTTATTTTTTGCAAATTTTGGTACTTACACACCTAGATACCTATACCAATTAAGTGGCCCAAGACCACGCATGCATAGCTAGTTTTCTTTTTTCTAGTGTAAAATTTTTAGTTTAGTTCAATTTTTTCACTAGGAATTTCGGGACTAGGACTGAATTGTTTATAGAAGAGAAAGTAATCTCTGCTACCTTTGCACCCTCCGGTGATCCTAGGTAAGCATATTAATGCTCCCTATTTACAATTCACCATCTCCCTATAGTTGGTCACATAGATTAACTAGGAAAAATAGAAAGTGGCCCATTATCCGCACATGTTTTTCATTTGAACCAGGAACAGTACAACATAGTTTAAATAAGGGATTTTGTAAAGGATCATCAATATTCACACATTAAAACTATGTGCTTGTCCACTCTTTGTTCACACACACTCAACCACTAAGCAAAGCAAAGACACCTAAAACTAACTTAACCAAACTCACTAAATTCTCCCCATAGGGGCCACAAAATAATTTATAGCTTAAGTTAGGATCAAGGGGGTAGGCATCCAATAAGCCACCTTGATCATACTTCATATTGAAACATAGAAGTTTTCTATCTAGGGAGCTTCAAATCCACCTATCATCCCATGGCAAAGAAAACCCGAGCACGGCAGAGACCCGTTTCAGAGGGGGTGCATGCGGTATCAATCAGGGCTACCTAACTTGGCTGATACTTGATACTGTTTGTTGACTACCAAAAATCCCAAGACTCGAACGCTTACGTGGGATGGTGGTTCTTAGTGGCCAAAAACTAGGGCAGCCTTTTCCCTATAAGTGACATTGCAAGAAAGTGCCAGACCCTCTACCCTTACCTTGGTGGATTCTCTTCGGCTGACTGGGGGCATTGCCAGCTCTTACGAGACGTTGTGCCAACACTCACAAGAAATATTCTCAAGGCCCAGTTACATTTGAGTGTGTGAGGACGCATAGGTCTTCTAGGATTTTGAGTATCATATACAAACAAACAAAACCAAATTTTTGATTGCTTGATCACATAGATTAATTTAAAGGAAAATTTATTTTATTTTTCACTTTTTTTTATGTATGTGACAAGAATTTTTCTTTGATCATAGACTCTATCCTCTCAATTTTTTCCAAAAAAAACTTGGCCGACACCTGAACGGTCCCAATAGAACCTCATCGATTCAGGCGTCTTTTGGACCTCCCCCCATTACTGGGAGGGGTTCTAGGTCTTTCGCCATTCAAGCGTCAAAGACGGAATGCTGCCACCATTATTGGTTTGTCCTTTATTGGGGCAGTCGTAGTTGGGAACCCTAGTCAGTCTCCCAACACCACACCACACACCACTCCTCCCACAACCCCTAAGGGGCAGGGGAGTGCGTCCCATTCAGGAACCCAGTCGAATACACAGCAAGGTACGTCATAGACTAACCCTCTTCCTAACAAGAACTTTGTGTCTTCGCACATTGCAACGGCATCAACCTCCCAGTCACCTTTCTTAGCTTCATTGAATCTGCCCAATTTAACCAAGCTGACGAATTACCCCATCGCACACGATCCTACATGGCCTCCCATGCCCACGAAGCTCCCTTCATATATTCAAAAATTTGAAAGCAAGCAAGCGGAAGACCCAGGTAATCATGTCATGACCTTTCACCTGTGGTGCTCATCGAACAGTATCAATGACGACACTATTCGATTGAGATTATTTCAACGCACTCTTACAGGAGTAGCCATGAAGTGGTATGTGGAGCAACCCTCAGCTTCACATGGAACCTTTAGCTCCCTCGCTACCACATTCTAACACATTTCAGTTACCCATTCACGATGATTCCGGAATGGAATTACTGATGCATTTTAGAAAAACCCCTGTCGTCCATATCTCGGACCGTCTCCATGAATGGAGGCGGCATCATATTTTATGTAAATCTAAACTCAATGATCGGGTTCTATTAGATTTGTTCTTAAAAAATCTTACAACATAGATTTCAAAGGATATGGCACAGTATAATCCCACATCTGAAGAGGACGCTATCAGCAAAGCCCAGCAACTTGATCTGATTTATACGTAGTCAAGATACATTTATAACATCCTGCCTAACACCCCGCACCTACAAACTTATCAAGAATTTCCAGGCATGTCGAACTCTGCAGACAGACTAATTGGATCATTGATCCAAGGTTACCTAGGCAACAACAGTCAAAATCCCGGTTACACATATAGTTCTACCCATAACGTACCTCAACCCGATTTTCAAAGTCATCATATGCCTCAACAAAATTTGACCAATAGGGCACCAACGTATCACCAGGGAGGACCTTATCCTCTGGCTCAGGGGAATTAGTACGCAAAAAGAAACACTACAAAAGAGCTCCCCTCCAACATCCAGTGAAAACCAGGGACCGCATTATGCTAAGTCCCCAGCAAATGACCCACCTATGCAAACCAATGCACAGGTGAACTTTGTGCAACCGTCCCAAAACCAACCACACCAATATAATCAAGATAACTACCCTCCTAACGTGGTGAAGAAAAAATCCAAAAACAAGCCAAAAGGGAACCCTAGATAGGGGGGAAACAACCAACAACTCCCACCGCGAGCCCAAGTTGGAGGAAACTCCAACTGGAATCAGAACCAAGAGCCGAGAAATAACCAAGACAGAGCAAAAGGCCACCTCTTTGAACAAACCATTATTGTTTGATATGTGGTGAGTATGGCCACTATACTCACCATTGTCTCGATCACCCTAAGCTGAAGAAGTTGCAGAGTAATCGAGGACAAGGAGGAACTTCCCAACAACCAGTTGCGATGTAAGAAGCTTTCCCCCATCAAGGGATGGTAAGAACTCATCAGCAAAATACAGATGATTCCAGGAAAATCAGCCATGAAATCTACATGAATGGAGAAGAGATGTTTTTCCAAACACGGAATCACAATTATGACACCCCACCAGACACCAATATGTCAGGGGCAAGTACCAGCACACTGAATGCACCTTTGATCATTTCAAAGATGCCTATAGAACCATTGTAAAAAATGGTGAAGGGACCTAATAGATGAGTAGGAAACCACTCCAAAGCAACCCATAATTATATCATCGTGGATGATTTAGCACAATCTCCCACTGTTATGTCAGCTTTGGAAGTATTGCAGTCATACCCAAAACAATGGAAAGCCCTTATTTCCACGTTAGGCGCTATCAACCCAGCCGATACACGTCTAATGGTTTTTGACTTAGATAAAGCCACCCCTTGGCTTCCTTCCATGGTTTCCTTCCAGATACCAGTGTTGGTTCAGAATATCACAATTCACCGATGTGTCATAGATAAGGGTGTATCCACGTGCATCACGTCCAAAAAATTTTGGAAAAAGTTAGGTTCTCTCGAACTAAAAACCTGATTCATCACACTTTGAGCATACAGCGGTCATCCATCAACCCCCGTAGGCCTCTACCAAAACGTCACGGTCTGCTTTGTCAGAAAGACAGTCCACATAGACATTGAAGTCTTGGACTCTCACCTCGACTACAATATACTCCTTGGGCGGAGTTATTTGTATGCCATGTCTGCCATAGCCTCCTTTGTCTTCTACATCATGAAGTTCCCCCATGAGGACCACATCATTACTGTAGACCAACTAATGCATAGTGAGAAGAGACCCCTAACAAACACTGATGTAATTCTACCCTATGTAGATACATCCTCAAATTCTCTCTCACAGTACCAAGAATATGGCCCCAGTCAATTCAAGTTGTCATCCGTTCTAGGGTCATTCCTAGGAGATCCTCCCATAATCCCTGAGTCATCGCCCGATGTCACAGGGGCTCTGGTGTTCATGATGTCCACATCAAGCACCGAAGTTGGTTAGGACATGGACACAAGCAGTAATGGCACCGATTTTTTGGCCATAGCAGCCTCTCTAGCCTACACTACCTCCCAAACCCCTTTCCTCTACCCCTCAGCTAGTTTCGTCTCCCAACAGGTTTTGGCAACACTAGGATTACCCAACATATCGTTGACAATCCTAGTTTGGTACCTCGTTCCCCCTGCAGGAACAGGAGCCACCCACGTTAATTCCATAATATTGAAGCCCCTTAGTCCCGAGGAGGCCCTAATCATCCAAGAAACAGTCGAAACCACCCCTGCAAAGGAAATTCCCATTGCAAAACCGGTGATTGCAGCTAAGAAAATCGAGAAGAAAGGAAAGAAGATGGTGACCCCCGCTATTCAACAAGAATCACCATCCTACATCATATGCGACTTGATAGGTTACCTTACCCATATATGTCCAAATCTAGATGAATTAAAACCACTCCTTGGATCTAAGACATACATCGCGACGCTGTGTTCCCGTAAAAAAAAACCTACCACCAAAGGTAAAGGAAAAGTGTTGCATACAAATCACTCATGCACTCTCTACAGCAACTACGGGCACTATAGCCATCATTTCCTAGATATCCCGTGATATAGGGACACCTTACATGCCATTTAGAGATCCTATCAAGAGGATTCACCCACCCAGTCTGTCGGAGATGAACCTCATATCATCCTGTACCTACAGGAAGAGCGGCAATCACCTGAAATGCTCCCCGCCAGACCTCCTCCCCCAATCGAAAGGTGTGTACTTTGTGATGAACTTAATTATTTCATCATTGACTACCCAGCTTTGGAAATGTTCCAACGATGGTGCCCATTCCTTATAGTATAATGCGACGACATGGACATCCCATATTCATGTCAGATATGCGGTGACGACCACCCAGTATGTCGTTGTCACTACATACTGAGATTCTGCATAGCTATAGCCTGTATGCGATCAACCATAGTCCTCCTCTCCCGAGAATATGGCATGAACTCGGAATCCATGAATAGTCTGACAACTGAAGAGGATGTGATGGACAGATCTGTCCCATTCTTGCCAATTGAAAGACGACCAATCAGGGAGATTCATCCCCCACCAAATTTCGATGACATGACACATCATATATGATTCAAATCATCATGTATCTGAACTATGGCTCGAGTTGTCTGCTCATCTACCATAGGTGTCGAGTCAGTTGTAACTACGAGAGTAGTTGTTCCTATGAGAGTGCAGACCCAATCTATCTGCACTCTGTTGACCGCGTCTGGTTCCACCACATCCACGATGGAATCCTTCTCGTGTCTCTCAACTAGCTCTGTACGGATTAACCCCATTCATCATAACCCTACATAGGAACAATCCCCCTTTGGGTCCTTGTTTCATTTGGATGAGGATATCCTTGAGGCTATGATGGAGCCAAATTACCCATGGGATGCAGTGCATCACTGTTCTCTTTTTCTCCCCAAAAACACGTTTAGTCCTGACAAGGCGAAAGAACAAGAGATCTATGCAATCAGATCAAAAGATTCCTTCCATCAGGAAAATTTGATTGGTTCAAAAACCCCATCCCAGTGCCCGACGCGTTTGAGGAAAGAAATATGTTGAATATCTCACCTACCATCAAGGTGAATATATCCCAAAATCCTACAAAGTTCAAAGAAATCACACTGGGGGCAGCATGCTCTCCAGAATAAATAACCTCTTATACCCAATTTCGAGAAGAGTATCAAGATACCTTCGCATGGGACTACTCAGAAATGCCTGGGCTTAGTCCTACTATCGTAGAGCACCATATTGACACTTGGCCTGACGTACCTCTAGTGCGCCAAAAACAACGTTAACTACACCCATCTAAGGATGAAGCAATAAAGCGAGAAATTGACAAGATTCACAAAGCTGGGTTTACCTACCCCATTACCTATACATCTTGGGTTTCCAACCCTGTTCCCGTCATGAAAAAATAGGGCACTATACATGTTTGCACCAATTTTTGGGATTTGAATAAAGCTTGTCCTAAAGACATTTATCCCACTCCATTTATCGACCAATTCATCGATGTGTACGCAGGACATGAGGCTCTATCCTTTATGGATGGGTTCTCCGGATACAATCAAATCCAAATCTGCCATACAGACCGGTATAAAATTGCGTTCACCAACCCCTGGGATACATTCGCATACAAGGTAATGCCATTTGGCCTAAAAAACACCGGAGCCACATTCCAACAGGCCATGAATTATATATTTCATGACTTGGCACACCTTATCCTCACCTACTTGGACAACTTGACCGTATGCTCCAAGAAGCGCTCAGACCACCTCCAGGATTTCAGATTGGTATTCCAACGATGTAGTCCATACAACCTACGCTTTAACCCCCTCAAGTGTGTCTTTTGCGTTAGTGCAGGAAGACTGTTAGGATTTATCGTGTACCAACAAGGCATTTGTGTGGACCCCCTCAAGGTCCAAGCTATCAAAGTGGTACCACCACCTCGAACCCTTAGGCAACTTCAAAGCCTGCAGGGGAAGGCCAATTTTTTGAGGCGCTTTGTCCCTCGTCAGTCCCCCTAGACTATGATAAATATTATATCTTGTATTTATCAGCTTCCGAGTCCATTTTAGCCAGAGTGTTGATCCAAGAAGGCCCAGATGGGAAGGAGCACGTAATCTACTACATTAGCAAAACCTTATCAGGTCGAGCATTAAGATATGAGCTTGAAGAAAATACTACACTAGAATTGATTTATGCAGTCCAAAAACTTCGTCGATACATCATCTTAAGAACCACTACAGTCATCGCAAATATTAACCCCATTAAATACCTGCTCACACGCTGCCTAATGAACCATAAGTATGCCTGCTAGATATTCATTCTACAAGAATACGACTTGAAATTTCACTCCCCCAAAAGCAAAAACGTGCTTTCCCTAGCATAGTTCATTACGGATCTCCTGAGAGATACCAAGGGATCACCAGTGAACGATTCGCTACCCGATGAACACCTGTTCTCCTATTCTTGTGAACCCAAAAGTTTAAACCTCATCTCACTCGAGATGACTGTCGGCACATATGCCAGCAAGCCCCCCGATATATCCTCATGGGATATGTCTTATATCAACAAGGCATTGACACCATTTTACGACGGTGCTTCACCCACGACCAAGTCGAATAAGCCCTTAATGACTGACACAGAGGCACTTGCGCAAGCCATCTATTTGGCATGGCCACCACCTAAAAAGTCCTACGAGAAGGATATTTTTGGTCCTCCTTGTTTTGTGACTGCATTACAGCTGTCAAAATATGTGAACGATGTCAACGCTTCACCCACAAAGCAAGAGCACCTCCCACTCCTCTACATCCTATCATCGTTGTCGGTCCCTTTTGTAAATGGGGGATTTATTTCATGACTTGCAACCCCGCCTCATTGGGAAAAAATAAACACATCATCGTGGTTGTCGACTATTTCACCAAGTGGGCTGAGGCCATGCCTAAATACGATAACACAGTAGAAATTGTCGCTCGATTTCTGTTCAACCACGTGATCGCCCAATTTGGAGTCCCCAAAGAGTTAGTCTCTGACCATGGGAAACACTTCGAGAACGAAGTTTTTGAGGAACTATCTCACCACCTCAGATTCACCCACAAATTTTCTTCACCATACTACCGCTAGTCCAACGGACAGGTAGAAGCTATTAACAAAGTACTCAAAACTATGTTACAACGCATGGTGAATAACCATAAAACCAATTGGCACCATATGCTCTTTTCCGCCTTGTGGGCATACTGCACGATGGTAAATACATCCGTTGGTTTCACTCCCTTCCACTTAGTATATGGGGTGGAGCCTATGATTCCCATAAAAAGCTAGATCCCAAATTTACATACCGCCATTGAACTCCTTGATGATACCCGACCTCTAGAACAGTGCCAAGTACAGCTAGAGCTTGTCGACAAAAGTTGACGACAATCGCTACAACACAATGAGGCCCACAAGAAAAGGGTAAAAGCATCATTTGACTGCCACATCACCCCTCGTTCATTCACTGACGGAGAATTATTCCTCTGATACGACGTCGCAAAAGAAGCCCTAGGGCCAAGAAAGTTCAAAACCTTGTGGAAAGGACCCTACATCATCAAGCATTGCCTCCAACAGGAGGCATACATCTTGACGGAACCGTATGGGACCTGCCTCCGCGACCCTGTCAATGGCCTTTACCTCAAGAATTTCTACCCATAAGGGCCAAAACGTCCCTTCCCTAGAGTGAACGTACACAACGCCAACCACTCAATATTTTTGACCAAAACACTTATTTAAAAAGAGCCCAAAGTGCCACCATGGATCACAAACCTGAACCCTATTTCAGATTTGCTGATGGAGCATCAAGATGGTCTCAAAGTTTAGCCGCAACTACCTGGGTCATTTACCACCATGACCGATCGCCACTCTGCTCAAACAGTGTGTGCATCGTTTCAGCAACAAAAAATCAGGAAAAATATGACATCGTCATCGGACTTATGTGTGATGCCCTCAATCAAGGTATACGCCATATGCATATCTACCTTGATTCCCATTTAGTAGTGTCACAGTTAAACCAAACATTTGAGACCAGAGATACACATTTGTTTAGAAAATATTTGCGTGCTAAAATATTAAGCAGACAATTTGACTATATCACATTTACACATGTACAAAGGAGTCAAAACCAAACAGTTGATTGCATAGCTAACAATATCCTAAATTGGAATGCATCTCGAATAAACCCTCATACATAAAAAACCAAAAATATAGATATCCATCAACATAACATCATACATAAAACGAAACAGGTGACACATCATGTAGAGCCACAAAAAATATCTCTCATATATATATATCACAATATGTATGTCTTAGTACAAAAAATCGTGTCGTTAGCCCAACTGCCAGCCCAAAGATACAAAAGTCATCAAAAATAAGGGAATCATCCTCATAATGGGTGCTTTCCCTTTGTACAAGTATACTCTAGGGTGGTGCCCCATCAGGAGGGGCACCTGGAGCCACCACTGCTCCCGATGCCACAACTGGAGCTATCGTCGCAACTGCGATCGCCATCTAACGTAGAACGGGCCGATAGTCCCTCTCGCGGACCATCACAGTCTCTAACTAGACCTCCTCGAATTCATCCATGAAACCCTAAGAAGGAATCCCCTGGGTCAAGCGATTCACTTGACCCCGAAAATCCTCAAGAACTAACACTTGAACTGTCAGTTCTGCAATACGAGCATTTGTCGTATATGCGCAAGCCACTGCCGCATCGGCACAAGCTTGCTCGGCCACAATCTCTCCAGTAGCTGAGTTGTTACCCTCCCCTAAAGGGCCAACACCACCGCCAGGTCCCCCCGCAGCACCTCCTCCCTGATCACCCCTAGTTCATCATAGAGGATCGTGGCCAGCCAACCGAGCCACGGGGCGACCCACCTCACCAAAATCTGCAAGAGTAACCAAAATGATGTCAGTGTCACTAGAAAAACACATAAGTACATGTATACTCAAATAAAGGTAGAAAACATACACAACATAGTTGTGGGACCCTAAGCATAACCAAAGGGGAGACCCATGTCTAGATCCCCCTGGAATTCCATCCCCTCATATGGGTATGGTAGGAACATCTGCAGGTTTGCCTCAAACCAGGCCTCTGTCGTGGTGTTCCAATAACACCCCACCATGCCACCACTGCCTCGCGGCATCACCGAATCCCATCTACTCATCCGAGGTTCCTGTGGTCCCCCAGGAGGTACCGCCACTACTGGCCTCAGTAGCAATACCCTCTCATACATGATGTTGCACAAGATACTGGTGTACGCAAATGACTTAGATCCACGTTGTACCTTGTTGAGTTGCGACACCATCCCGTCAAAGAAAAAACGAGCAAATTCGAAAAAATGCCCAGACCTCAACTAGCGCAACACTCTAACCTATGGACCTGATGCCCAATGTGGAGAAACCGACCCTTCCAATTGCACAATCACTGCCAGATCACATCGCTCTACCGGAAATGTAACTGATGTAATGTTGATGCATCCCTCTGTAAGAGGTGCCCCACCACAATGGCGTCTCCTAAATCTCTCCAAGTTCACTCTCCCAGTAGGGAGTGGATAGCTCAGCACCTCACCCTGAGGCAGTAACCCGGTCACAAAGTAAACATCCATCTCAGGACAGATGACCAAGTGTGTCCCCCGCAACATGAACATGTTGCGCCTCTTGTGCCAATGACGAATCACGTAACGTAGCAGTCGGTCCTGCGACCGAAGAAGATCCTTATCCGCGAACTTTAGGAGTCCCTATAGCACCAGCTGACGGTGCGCCCCAGCATCAGCACCCAGCTCAGTACGGAGCTCAGGCTAGTCCCACTTCCTCCACAATAACCTATCATCAAAATAGGTACCCATCAGTACAGAAAAAACCCAAAATAGGAAAAAAACCAAAAATATTTTTTTACCTCGGCTTTGCGCACCTATCCCTCAGACATGCGCTCTTAGAACGCACCAGTATTTTGAACAGGTGTGCTTACGACACGCTAAAAAAGGTTAAATGAGCGCATTATCACGCTTATCCCCCAAAAATTGCACAAGGGGTGTGCCTTTTCCCTGGTCGCCTACGCAATCTAGGGAAAAAAACACCTAGAATCCGTACAAACCCAGTTTGTATGGACCCCAAAACCATCAAACTAAAAAAATTCAGGTACAGGATGTCATGAAGGTTACCTGGGCGTGATCTCGTGAATCCCTGGTGCTCAAACTGACCGCAACGGCAAGAAATGCTACACAGAGTCCTCTAACCTCTCAAAAAATCAACAAGTACAAATGAATTTAATTAGGGCCATATCCACCTATATATCACCCTTTTCAAAAAAAATTGGAGGACCATAACGAGAGATCAAAAGGTTCGCTCTCTAAACCATAAGTTGCACCACAATCAGCACTCCATGATGAACAGAGGTGGTGCCACACATTTGCACTCCCAATATATATATATATATATATATATATATATATATATATATATATATATATATTCAGTGCCGACAGGTATGCCCTCTCTCATATTCTTTTTTAAATCTAATGACTTTCAATAATATTTGTTAAAGAAGATGCTTTCACTTGAGGTAGTTGTTTTTGCAAGAAAAGCCTGCAAACCATCCACAACATTATCTCTTGAAAGCTCCAGAGCAGGTATCATTCTACCCCCAGAATGATAGAGTCCCAGAAAACTCTACATATCTTGAAATCATTTCTCCATCAGAAATAAACCATAGGATCCTCACATCCGACCGTGTTTATCATCACCTCACCCTGCACATGATAAACATCCTCGTTGGTTGGTAGAGCCTCCACTCCATGGCGCTCATCACTTGCAGTAGACCATATATCCCAAAAAAAGTGATGCCATGGCCATACCACTTCAATCTAGGAAGCACCTCATGCCCATCCATTCACCATGCATAAGGCCAAGTTTACCATACAAGATAAAACCCCCTTCTCGGATGACCAGGTTTTACAAGCAGATCAAGAGCGCACCACCGCACCTTGCATTTTTCCCACCATAACTCCACTAGCATAATCCCATCTGTGATACTTTCTCATCTGCCTCATCAACCCCGCACATGAGACCAACTAATGGGGCCCCCACCCTCAGAAAAGCACCTTCCTCACAACATCAATGAGCAAACACTTTCATGTTTTGGGTACCCGTCTCTGTGTTTTGTACAAACAAAACCCCATTATTTTATTCATTTGGTAAGTGTAAAAAGACCCCAAACAGTGCACTACGTCCTTCACCCTCTCATTTCATCTTTTCTCCCATGGCAGCAGTTCCTGAACACCCTTGATCGGAGTATTATACCCCCATGCACAAGCTACCTTGACATTCATAGCCATTTTATACTCGCCCTAGAAGTCCTACCGACTCCAGGTATTTCCCCATTATAAATAACTATGACTACCACCAAGCTGCTTAGTATACTCTAACCTTGGGCCTCTGAATCCCCATCATCAGTTTCCAGTCACCCCTCGCCAACAGGCCTATGTTAAACCTATCACATCTAGGTCATTGATCCCTCATATTGGTGACCCTTTGTTTGGTTGAGGCTTATTTTTTGTCGACTTCAACACCTATTTTCCAAAAAGGAAGTGGTACCTTGGATCACCCCTCCCCATACAAGGGGCATCCTCAAGTGGCAGTGTGGGAGACTGTAATGATCCCAATCTGCACTGCTCAGCAAGACAGGCCTAAAAAATGCATTTTCAGGGATGTGTGCTTCAGAAAATAGGACCAGCCCTTGGACTTCTTATATCAGAGTATTTAAGACCTAAATCCAAGATTAGGCTCAAAAGAAATCAAACTAGGTGGGTTAAACAGGTCTCCCACACCTAGTTGTCTTCAGAAAATTGTGCAATGAAGGGATACAATAGTATAAAACACAAAAATAGAGTATCATAAAGCTAATAACACCTCAGCAGAAATTGCATTTACAGCAGCAAGAAGAATATTAACTCTACCGACAAAGGATGGGGGAAAAGCGGTGATTTTGGGCCTAAAATGAGTGTATTCAGAAATATAAGTAAAATTAAGGGAAATGGCGAGAGGTGATTTTATATTAGGTTATGAGGGACCTATGCTTCGAATTTCAGCTCAAAAAAATAATTCTAGCTCGGTGAAACAGTTCCTCCTTCCCCAACTAGGCTCTAAAACACTGATTTCCCAAGACTTAGATTATGCAGAATTTCCTTAAGCTTATGCAGCGTGGATTTCTAAAGATGAAATGTGTAATATGATCTGAAAATTAATAGATCAGCTTAGGTACATGGCTTATGCAAATATATGAAAAAGATAGGATATTTCCATGAATAAACCCTCAGTTTGAGGTGCAGCAACACATGAGATTAACCAGGAAACTCTTTAGCATAAATTTCAGGGGTGTTGGCCAGATAAATCATTCTTGTGGACAAGACTGATATCCCTAGTGTCAGAAGACAATCTAGCAACAAACGAACAACTAAGTTTGTCTTTCTCTAAATATATTTGTTTTGCAATTAAATGCTATGAAGGTGTCGATCCTACCTTAGATCCAAATGCTTATTTGTAGTCGTAGTGCTTCCGTCGCATCAATAATCCTTCCTTCACAACAAGAGTTCTTTCTTCGCAACAATAATCCTTCCATCGCAACAAGAGTTCTTTCGTCGCAAGAAAGTGTCGTGTTTTGTCGATCTGCAATCACAAACAAGAAAATATCAATAGCACCTGTATAACAAATAATCGTAAAACATACCTATCATAGTGATCAAGGAATATATGAAATAAATGATCAAATGACAGCTTATTGAATTAAACAATCGAACGACAATTTATTGAGAAAAACAAAACTTGATTGTATTAATCTTAAAATATACAGAAGAACCTTGCAACCTTAGCCTTGATGTTTGAAAGGCATTCCTAGGGTCCGAAGCAGGAGTCTCCTCTACTTTGATAAGTCTTGCACTCTTCCTTCTGGAGAATAAAGAGGTATGTGATCTTTCCTCTCAAAATCTCAGCAGAAAGAAGTCTAAATCTCAACAGCACTTCAACTCAATCACACATAAAGATTGAACTCCAATTCTCAATCTCCAAAATCTAACCATTTGAGGCTACCCAATGCCTCCTTTTATAGAGTAGATGAGGAGGTTAGGATTCCAAATTTGTAGCGATAGAATCCTCCTTCAAAGGGATAGACTCCTCACATCAAGGGATTAGTTCCTTAAGGTGAGGGATACATGCACCTTATCAAAGCGTACTCATCCCCAAAAATTCTCATCTAGAACCTTCTAGAATTGACCTCAAACCAACTTTTTAACTTTACTTTCTCACCTTTTTGACTTTTAGGAGGGTATGCAGGCATTGCAAAGGAAAATTGCGTTCTAAAACACAGGTAAGACATACATTACCTGCGTACCCAAGCCAGGAACGCAGGCAGGCTTCATGTTACATGTATACCCATTCTTTTAGAGGTTTTTAGGGTTTTTCTTCTTGTTTCAGGGCTTGAAATGAGGATTAAAGGTTGTAAGACTTGCAGAGGAGGTATGTATGAGTTTTAATGAGCTCATACAGTTAGCAGAATGTCAAGGTGAAATTTTTTAGTGTAACAGATTGCCCCCTAAAGTGCAAAGTCTGAAATAGATGAAGATGAAGTCTGTCATATATGAAGAGTGAAGTACTTTATCATTTCAAGGATCATCCTGTGGACACCCCGGTCAGAACCTGTAAAAACATTTAATGCAAAATATATATATGTAAACATATCATCGCTGAGGTAGGCATTCCCATACTCAGATCAAAACTAACTAGAAACTAATTTAAACTGTTCTGATATAGGAATGATTTTCAATACATCAACAATATAGACATATGTAGACACAGCATGGACGCAGCCATCTGTTTATGAATAGTCCATTGTATAAATGAATAACAAAATCCCTCGCAGCCTGGATGGTAGAAACTAGATCCAGGGTCTTGATTTCCGTTTCTCAAACCAATACGATTCTATCCATGTGAATAAATGTGTCGAAGTTGAACATGGTAGAAACCACTTGATTACCAGTCAATGATGCGAAATGTTAACAAGTGTGAGACAAACCACCAGTAATGTCAATGGCTCTCAAAGTACTCAGTACAATCCATGAAATGTGAATGAATGAGATGAAGTCGAACATGTCACAGAATCATTCGATCGAAGGTCAATGATGCAACCTGTCATCGAAGGCGAGAAACCTGCCATTGGGGCATGTAGATTTCAAGGTACAGACAATTTCTGGATCAACTTCCTAGATATTGAGCTGTCGTCGATAGAAAGTGATCCGTCGTAGGCAAGCCCACAACACAAAATCATAGATCAATTTTTGAAGAAATATATTGGCAAGGACTAACTTAGGGATGGTCAAAATGGATGACAAATATTTTGCATATGAATGGTTTATTTGAACTGTCCTCTTGAACACATAATGACACAGCAAAAGGCTTGGTGACAATTGACCCAAAGCTAATACCCAGAAACCAGCTGAAGACTTTCAATATGGTTTGATTAAATGTTAGGCAAAGGATTTCCCAACCCAGGTGAACAAAAGTGTCGTGTTCAAGAGTGGTTAACGGCTTTCTGAATAATAAAAATGTAACAAACAGGTTCATTTTTCTCTCTTTTCCCCCACCATTTCTGGCAAGTACCTCTTTATTTTTGACAAGCTTGAGGAGGATAAAATTTGCTTGTTTATAAGCTCATCCTTCGAATGAGTCCAACTTAGTTTAAGATTCGAACCCTAAGAAGGAGTGGTTCGTTCTTATTTAAAATTGAACAGGTCCTTTACTGTTAAATTTTAACGAGTCCAGTATAGGAGAAACTCGGTGTTTTTCAATTTTAGGGAGTCAGAAGAAAAAACTTAAGAAAACTCCATGGGTGTAATTTTTCGTAAATTTAGTCTCTCGAGCCCAAAAAAGGTTAAAATAATGCGGGAGAGAACTCTATTGACCGTAATTAGTAAACGTATACCTTTTTCGTAAATAGTCCATTTCAGTCCGTAAAAGGGCTAAACTTATATTGAAGGGACGATCATTCATTTATTTTAACGAGTTCGAATAATCAAGTGCTCGGCAATATTTTCATGTTTAGAGAGTCTGAAAAGGGCTTAAAAGAGGACTCCAATGTTTCTCTTTTTCGTAAATTTTTTGAAAGAGTCCGAAAAATTAATAAAAGTATGCTCTTCATTTTCACTTTTTCGTAAATTTTAACGAATTCAAAAAAGGGATAAAAAAATACTCCTGTGGCCGACTTTCAACTTAATTTATGAGCAGGAAAAGATGGAAATAACTTGGCATTTTCATGTGTTTTACGAGAATGAAAGATAGCAAAATAATCTCGGGATTTTCATGAGTTTAACGAGTCTTGAAAATAATAACCGAAATTGACTCAAGATAGGTTTCATTTTTACAAAAGCTTGAAACAAAGAAAAACTATGCTTCAGAGTGGTTTCATTTTTACACAAGCTTGAAACAGAGAGAAAACTGTGCTTGATGCCCCCTAAGCGTAACTGCTAGAGCGCATGCCCCCCCAGCTTCATTTCATTCAACTAAGTACACTGCTGGTAATTAATAGTTGGATGGAATGAAGGTTCATTTACGAGATCATATGAAAGACCCGACCTAAAACTATAAGAAAATTATGCAAAAACTGAAATAACTAACCTAAATATACGACTTAACATTTACGAGATCTAGTCAAAGATTCGACTCAATTAGGGGAGGATTTGTTTCATTTTTTAACGAGCTTGACACAGGAAAAGAACTATGCTCATGGCAACATGTTTCATTTTTTAACGAGGTTGACACAGTAAAAGAAACTATCCTCGTATCTACTCTCTACAATCTACCTATATAACCTACTGATTCATTTTTTAATGAGGTTGACACAGGAAAAGAACTGTCCTCATACCTGATTCATTTTTTAATGAGGTTGACTCAGTAACAGGAACTATCCTCAAACCAACTGATTCATTTTTTAACGAGGTTGACACAGGAAAATAATTGTCCTCATACCTGATTCATTTTTTAACGAAGTTGACTCAGTAACAGGAACCATCCTCAGAAACTACTTATTTCTAATTTATTAATCTACTCTCTACAATCTACCTACTGATTCATTTTTTAATGAGGTTGACATAGGAAAAGAACTGTCCTCATACCTGATTCATTTTTTAACGAGGTTGACTCAGTAACAGGAAATATCCTCTGACCAACTGATTTAGTTTTTTAACGAGGTTGACACAGTAAAAGGAACTATCCTCGTACTCACTGATTCATTTTTTAACAAGGTTGACATAGTAAAAGGAATTATCCTCAGACTCACTGATTCATTTTTTAACGAGGCTGACACAGTAAAATAAACTATCCTCACACTCTCTGATTCATTTTTTGATGAGGTTGACACAGTAAAAGGAACTATCCTCGGCTCACTGATTCATTTTTTAACGAGGTTGACACAGTAAAAGGAACTATCCTCAGCTCACTGATTCATTTTTTTAACGAGGTTGACACAGTAAAAGGAACTATCCTCAGCCTCACTGATTCATTTTTTAACGAGGTTGACACAGTAAAAGGAACCATCCTCGTAATACACTGATTCATTTTTAACGAGGTTGACACAGTAAAAGGAACTTTCCTCAGACTCACTGATTCATTTTTTAACGAGGTTGACACAGTAAAAGGAATTATCCTCACACTCACTGATCCATTTTTTAACGAGGTTGACACAGTAAAAGGAACTCTCCTCAGAAACTTGATCATGGCTTCCAACTGGAAGAAACACATGTTAATGGACACGCCTTGATCATGGCTTCCAAGAGGTCTTCATCAGAAGGAAGAATAGTTCTCTGGAAGGAACACATGTCAAGGGACTCAAAAGGGATAAGAACATCGCGTTAAAATAATCCCATAGAGTTTTCCATATCAATTACCGGATCTAAATCAAAGGAAGACGAGCAAATAGTGCGAGGCTCACTTACATCAATAACTGAAAACATCGGACCAGTTGCCACATAATTAACTTGTGGCGGGGTAGATACCACTTTCATATGAGGAACATTCAAGGATTTTGGATTATTGGTAGTTGAATCAAGACTAGAAAATGAAAGCTGGTCTACAGTCACAATATTGCCATTGTGAGGAAAATACATCACGCGAAAGAGTGTCGATACGACAGCTTTCATTGCATAGACATAGTCTCGTCCAAGGAGTAAATTGAAATCCAAGGGGCCTCGAACTACCATAAGATCAATACAGACAGTTTTACCTTCCAAAGTAATAGAAAACTTAGGAATGATCCCTAAAGGTTCATTAATGGTTCTGTTAAAATCTTTCAGATTATGCGTAATAGGCACAAGCTGAGGGGAACCCAAAGCTTTACAAGCAGTTAAGGATAAAATACTAACAGAAGCACCTTCATCTACTTGTGTGTGGTGTATTTCCCTACTGCCCAACTTCACAATGATTTGGAAAGGGATGGAGGAAGGAAGACGAGGTTCTGTCAGTCTATTCCAATCAAAGGAAAATACCTCAGTACTTGGAGGGGGTTCTGTAGAAACAGGTGAAATACCCCCTAGCGTACAAGAATCTGATGTAACAAGAAGAACCTGAGCAGTATGAAGTTCACTCTCTACAGGGAGAATGGGATCGACCGAATGTGAAATCGAATCGACCACTTGATCAACTAATGGATCATCAACCTGAGTGATATGAGTTTCACTCTCCAATGGAAGAGTGGGATCGACCGTACTTGAAATTAGATCAATCACTCCGTCAGTTGACGGTAGGTTGGGAGAAAGTTTACGGTAACCAGTTGGAAATTCTTTCTGTGGAACAATAAGGTTTTCCAATAATTTTGAGGCTTCATCCATGTGAGGGAAAATGTGAGTTTGATGACTCCCTTTGCATAACTTACAAGGAAACCTAACTTTACCCTTTTTCCCAGGAACCTGACTATCACTGGTTGATGGATCAATGGAAATTTGATGAGATTTTTCTAACCATACTTCCAAGACCTTTGGAATACCAGGACAATTGATAAGGAATTGGTCACCCTTACAAAGCCTGCAAGGGTATTTGGGTTTACAATGCATGTTGGAGGTTTCCTCAACACAACTAACACTTACAGCCATGGTTGGTTGGTTGACTTCTTTCTTATCTTTCTTCTTCTTCTTCTTCTTCTTCCCTTTCTTCTTCTTCTTCGTCACCTGGTTACTAGCATCAAGGATTTTACCAAGCGAAGAGGAAGAAATGGAGGAAGAAATATTAGGCAAACAAGGTAAAGGGTCAACAGAAGGTTGGTGATGTTGAGATGGTGAGCTCTGTTGAAATGAAGCATCCGGTTGAGGTGGAACAATTGGAGTATTTGGGGCCAACGAAGTTGAAAACAACCATATCGGTAAGCCTATTGTAAATCCAGGTAATGAAAAAGTAGCCATATAAGGAGGACCAAAATTTCCAAAGCAAGGAAAAGTACTAGGATTCTCATTAAGAGGGGTTCCTTGGTTGGTAAATTCCGGAACAGTTGCCATTATATTCAACTTCAGTGAGTTTTATTAACAATTTTAAACTAAAATTAAAAATTCACAATTCACACCTAACAATTAAAATTTGCATTTCACACCTATGGTCTCTAAAAGTAAAAACAAACAAATTAACACGCGCTATCAAATCTAGGAGTTAAACCACACAAAAACAGTAACTTCCCGTACTAAAAACACTAGTTGGTGATGAAATCCAACATCGTAGAATTTAATACAGAAAGGGCGGTTGGAAAATTTACCCCGACAACCTGTTTAATGAAACATATTGGCACAAGTTTCTTCACAAAACCATCTCGAGTGAAGAGAACCCCCCAGAGATTCCAAGTGATTCTAGTCGACGTCTGCTCCAGGTACAGTGAGATATTTCCTTCACCGTCACCTTAGGAAATAATCTTAAGTTTATGGACACTAAGGTTACCAACAGTAACAAATACAACTGGGGGAACAAACTACGATCCGATCCCACGCGCAAGGGCAGAGTAACAAAGCTCAATCCCCTTGAAGGCTCCTCGAAATGGTCAATCCGAGGTTTACCAACAAGTGACCCCAGGCTCCTTGACAATGGTTAATCCGAGGTTTACCATTTGTAATGCGTGCAGAATCTTTTATCTTTCCCAATGAAACAGAATTTATTGTCTCAAAGGTTTGGATATGATCTCGTGATTAATTCCTTTAAGAGAAGAGTCCCAAGTTATACCAATTACAATTGGATTTATTTCCTACCGCAATATTTATCTACTTGTTTGTCTTTAATATCTTGGAGAGTTAATTACTCCCTACTCCAAGATACTAGCCTAAGCTATGTTGGTGATAAGAGCCCTAGAAATGTAAAAATTACTAGATGAATTTTAATTAAGCGCTGTGTTATTTAGGCTATTATTACTCAAAGGGTAAATGGATATGAAACCAATGGTGTTACGACCCGACCCAAAACTGAATGCAATCGAATATGATAATGTAATCTTTTCAATTCGATGAATCCTAACTAAAGTAAGGAGAGAGTTTCCATTCACTTCCAACAATGCAAAAATTGATCACTAAGAGAAAATATAAAAAATTATCTAATGCACTAATTCATCAAGAAAAACTAATGCAAATCAATTCCAAAACAATTTTTATTTTTGCGTTTTTAAAACAAGCATAAAAACATCTAAATTCAAATCAAAGAAAACTGATCTAAATCTACGATTGATTTTTTCAGAATGTAAACTATGCAGTTGTAATCTATGCAAAATTCACATGAAAAGTATGCAAATGTAATCTATGCACATTTTTCATTCATATTCTGAAAATGAGAATTCTAATTATTCAAATGTGATCTATGCAAGAGAATTCTCCAACACAAGATGATTCTAATGTAATCTAAGAACCAATCAAGTGAAAGTCAAGAAAATTGGGAATCAAATTAAGAATTTCTCAAAAAAGAGACTCAAAACACCAAATTAACTTAATGGAGATTGATGAGATGAAAAATTTGCTGAAAGAAATTCATTAACAAGAGATTTTTGACAGAAAAATATAGATCTAGGTAGATGCTAAGAATCCTAAATCAAATCTAAACTAAACTGAAAGAAGAAATCTGAAATTTTTCAAAAAATTTAATAGGGTCCGCAGGCTCCCAGAAGTAACAGGTGTTGTCCTGCACTGTTTACTTAAGGAAAGTGCGAAACTTCCCGCACTGTGCAAAAGAACAAAGTGCGGTCCCCAGAAAAGTTCAAGAAAAACTTAAAATTTTTCAAATTTTTCAAAAACAGAGAAAAACTAAGCTACACAGGCAGATATCCATCAATCCATTAGGGGAATTTTGAGGTTTGAAATGGGCCTCCTAAGGAAATTATAAAATAATAGTGGAAAAAATCTAATAAGATTTGATGACATCATCAAATTTTAGAGGGAAAAATGAAAAAACTACTTTTTCAATTCATATTTCACGCACTCAGCTTGAAGTAAAGTACTCAAGTAGATGTGGGAATTTAATATCTATCCAAGGAGTGATTGCATGGTCTTCACGAAAAATGAGAAATACATAAAAAACGTGATTACAATCACGTTTTTTATGTATTTCTCATTTTTCGTGTAGAAGAGTTCATCGAAAGTATGTAACATGGGTACTCCTTGGATGAGGAATTAAATTCCGCATCCAACGAGTACTCCCGCTCGAAATTTGAGTAAAAATTTTGGGAGATAAGTTTAAAATACGAGTTGAAAAGGTAGTTTTATTATTTTATTATTTTTTAATATTTTTACTTTTTAACTCCAAAAATGGTGAATCATCCATTATGGATGACATCATCATCTTGAATCCTATTGGTTGTTATAAAGTTTATTTTTGTTGTACATTTTTCTTATGAGGCCCATTTTAGACCTCAAAATTCCCCTAATGCAAAAACTAGGAAAAAAATTTCCTCAAATGAAAATAAAAGAGAACCAAAAACAACAAGTTCTTTCCCCAGCGGAGTCGCCAATTTATTTTCCAGATAAATCGTTCTTGCGGACAAGATCGATCTCCCTAGTGTCAGAAGACAATCTAGCAACAAACGAACAACTAAGTTTGTCTTTCTCTAAATATATTTGTTTTGCAATTAAATGCTATGAAGGTGTCGATCCTACCTTAGATCCAAATGCTTATTTATAGTCGTAGTGCTTCCGTCGCATCAATAATCCTTCCTTCGCAACAAGAGTTCTTTCGTCGCAACAATAATCCTTTCGTCGCAACAAGAGTTCTTTCGTCGCAAGAAAGTGTCATCTTTCGTCGATCTGAAATCACAAACAAGAAAATATCAATAGCACCTGTATAACAAATAATCGTAAAACATACCTATCATAGTGATCAAGGAATCTATGAAATAAATGAGCAAACGACAGCTTATTGAATTAAACAATCGAACGATAATTTATTGAGAAAAACAAAACTTGATTGTATTAATCTTAAAATATACAGAAGAACCTTACAACCTTAGCCTTGATGTTTGAAAGGCCTTCCCGGGGTCCGAAGCAGGAGTCTCCTCTACTTTGATAAGTCTTGCACTCTTCCTTCTGGAGCATAAAGAGGTATGTGATCTTTCCTCTCAAAAGCTCAGCAGAAATAAGTCTAAATCTCAACAGCACTTCAACTCAATCACACATAAATCTTGAACTCCAATTCTCAATCTCCAAAATCTAACCATTTGAGGCTACCCAATGCCTCCTTTTATAGAGCAGATGAGGAGGTTAGGATTCCACCTTTGTAGGGATAGAATCCTCCTTCAAAGGGATAGACTCCTCACATCAAGGGATTAGTTCCTTAAGGTGAGGGATACATTCACCTTATCAAAGCGTACTCGTCCCCAAAAATTCTCATCTATAACCTTCTAGAATTGACCTCAAACGAACTTTTTAACTTTACTTTCTCGCCTTTTTTACTTTTAGGATGGTACGCAGGCATTTCAAAGGAAAACTGCGTTCTAAAATGCAGGTAATCCATACATTACCTGCGTACCCAAGCTAGGAACGCAGGCAGGCTTCATGTTACATGCGTACCCATTCTTTTAGAGGTTTTTAGGGTTTTTCTTCTTGTTTCAAGGCTTGACATGAGGAGTAAAGGTTGTAAGACTTGCAGAGGAGGTATGTATGAGTGTTAATGAGCTCATACAGTTAGCAGAATGTCAAGGTGACAATTTTTAGTGTAACAAAGGGCTAAAGCTTCATTTTATTATAAATCATATCTACAACAGATCCTTTCATGAAAATAGAGATCTACAACAGATCTGGAAGCCAAAGAGGCTCTTTATTACACTCCCCTTGGGGATCTCAGCAAATGATGGACAACAGTGAGTAGATCTGAGATCTACTTCATAGTTATGCAGTAGTATTCAGAAATTCTGCAGTAAATACATCAGAAAATAAATCAAATCTGAAGGGTACATGGATTGGTTGGCCAATCCATGGATCACCACAGTGAAAGGAAGGATCCTTTCCACTAGAGATCTCTCCTCCAAGAGAACTCCAAAACACCTGCAACTCTGATCTTGAGAAATTATGCAGATCAAGGAGAGAAACTGCGTTGTCTATGATAATATACACTTTGGCCTGATGCCAAGATCTGAAACTGAGCTCAAGCTGATACTACACTCTTCCAGGAGGATAAATGACTCACTCACTAAGAAGAGATGATATTAAGATCTAGATCTGAGTAGATCTAGATTCCACTTGTTGCAGCTCACTTGGACAGGGAAACCCTCACTGGATTTACGTTGTCAAAGAGAGATGGAGCTTGGCCATATTCCAGATAGTGGAGAAGAAGCACAAAATCCTCCAAGAGCTACTCAATGGAAGGATGGAGAACCCCCACAGGAGATCCTCTCTAGTCTCTTGCTAAAAATCCAAGAGAACTAGAATTTGTCTAAGCAGACAAATTCTCCAAGATCATAATACATTCAACAACCTTTTCTTGAGGCTTCTCCTTCCTTTTATAATATGAGGATGTGCAAAACCCTAAACCACCTCAAATGAATTAACCCTTTCACATGGGATCCTCCTTCTAGAACTGCGCTGGGTCTTCAAAGTGGCTCAATATATCTGGTCTGCTTAGTGATTTGGTCCTGTTGACCTGATCAAGTGGCTGAATCTTGTTCACACACAAGTGGATTTTATTAAGAAAGCCCTGATTTGTCTCTGTTCACATTGGGCATTGATTTATTTTTATGCTTTAGGAGTATTTCATGTCCTCCTTTACATTTTATTCATCAATAAATAAAATTAAAAACATAATGAAATATTCCTATTAGCTTGGGCTACTTAGGAATATTACAGTCTTCCCCTCCAAAATGTTGTTTGTCCTCAAGCAATTGTAAGGATAGAACTGAAGAGCCTCTCCTCTTCTCCTTGTATCATCTCCAAATGATATTTTCCTCCAAAGGAAAAGATGCCTTCTCAACAATATGCCCTCAAGTTGTTCCTCCCATGTGTATAAGCATGCCTTTGGTAAAATCCCCAAATGGCTCTCATCATGAAAAGTAGAACATACATGGAAACAAAAATATGGGATCTAGAGGCCTTCTTGAGGCATGCGATTAGAAAGATGTTGGGAATCATCATTCCCATTTGAAAGCTCCATCCCCAAGATATCATCCACAAAAAGTGAGTTACCCTCCAACATAGTAACTCATGAAACATCTCTTCCACCTTAAGCTCCTACAAAGAAGGTGGGTTGCATGGCTGAACTTGTGGGATCAAACTGTCCATCCCACTCTACCTCTCTCTCCACTTATGATATGTGTGGAGTTGATGATTACCTTGGGTTGAAATATAACAGTCCTTAAATATGACCCAAGTCACTCCATCAAATAAATCACCCATGAGGTGCCTCCTCAAATAACTCCAGATCTCCCGATGGTTCCTCCCATAAGAAGATAAGAGGTGTAGCATGGAAATCATGGTCTGCCCATTATTTCTCCTAAAAAATAAAACATTTGAAGTGTGGAGAATCATACTCCCAATTGGCACCTTCATCTCTTGTGCCACTCCCCTAATAGAGCTTCCCATAATCATAAGAACATCATCAGTATATGGAAGCATGAACAAATGAAAACAAGTTTCCATGTGACAACCAGGGGGTGGAATCTTGTTCCATATGTGGAACCAGTGCAGTGCATCCCTTGCCTACCTCATATCATAGTGCAACAAGTGTCTTTTCAGCCACTTGTTTGCTGCCACATTCATCTTACAAGATAAGATAATGAAAGTACAATTTGGTGCCAATGGTGCACACCATAAATCATGTGGCATTCCCCCACAAACCACAAATAAAATGGCCAACATCAATGCTGAAAATGGACTCAAGTACATCATAATACAATAAAAAATAAGGAAATACCCTCCTTGGTACAATATCCTGCTCAAAAATATAAAGGAGTAGAAATCATAAAGCAAAAATATACATCCTCCATCATGTACTTTGTTCATTGAGCTGAAATGGTTCAATTGCAAGCTCTCCCTCACTTCAAATGAGTAGGGAAGTGGTTGTGCCAACCTCTTCATCATCTTCTGGGCTATGCATCTCCCCATATGATGATATACATTCAGTTGGATGCCCTCCCAATTTAACTCATCCAATAAAGAATGGTATGCATTAGAACGCATGGGAATAAAGCTCACCAATGCTGCATGTAGATTACTCTCCCGATCCTTGAAAATCCAAGTTAGGAAAATCATAGCAGATAAAATCATAATAATTTAATATATGTCTCCATCTACTACTCCATCATACTCCTCTCCTACATGCCTCCACAGTGCATCATATGTGAAGTGATCCTGGGAACACTCCATCAAACAGTCTAAGCTCCCAAGTGACAGCGTTATTGGCTCTTGCATTGAAGCTTCTGTCATCTCATAGCTTCTCCTTTTGACATCCCACATGTCAAATTCATCATCAAGCATAATTTTGTTGTATGTGAGAGATCCCTTCCAAAGTGTAAGTACCTCCTCATCCTTCAAAGCCAAAGAGTAGCCCCTTTGCACCATGATAGTGCCATCTCCTACTCTTGCAACATCATGCAAAGTATGGAATGAGATCAGCCCATAATTTCTCAATAGCAACCAAAGCAACAACAGCTCTAGTTGCCTCCTCACACCATCATCATATAGATCATGGAGTAACAACATAGTAAAAGATATGAAAGAGATCACATCACTCCAATATACCCAAACTCCTTGCTGCCATATGATGTAAGGGTCCTTCCACATGCCCTTAGAAAGAGGATGATGACCAAACTCCTTCAAGAGTAACCAATGCAGTCTTACATCCTACTATACAGTATCATAGATATTCAAGTAGCTCTCCAGCTTCTTGCTCTCCATCCACATCCACTCAACCAATTGTGGATGTCTCATTCCACCCTTCATCCTGGTACTCCTCCCACTAAGGCTAACATCATCCCAAATAAAATTTCTGCATTTCATGGGATCTTGAAATGGAATCTTCCCGAGGATCAATTTGACCCTATGAGGACCCAAATAGGTGGTAGGAAAAAAATTCCCATCATGATGTGCAAGGCTCAAGAAATGTCCAACACAGTCATGAGAGATGGTATCCATCCGAAGATGTCCTCCATCTACTATCTGTTCCTGTGAGAAGGGAATATCCTCCTCAAACTGTTGAAGAACTTTTCACTCCATGATGTGTTGAAGTGCACCTCCAATGAACTCTTCCCATGAGGTCTTCTCCTCATGCACGGCCTTACAAAACCAAAGGGGCCTTGGATTTACTGCAAGTAGAATTTTCTCTTTGAGCAGGGGTGTGCTCATTGAGAAAGGGTCATCTAGAAGGGAGAAAGGGTTTCTCACTTCAAGATTTCTACCATCCATCATTCCACCCTCTATTTCTTCATGAATTAAGCTTCCATGTGAATGCTCCAATGAGGAATGGCTCCTCTCCTCTTCCTCACTTCTTTTGCATAGCACAGTGCAACTTTGTTGCTCTAAATCAACCACATGCAAAGATGTAGTTCTCTCTTCCTCTAGCTGAATGAACTAAGGTAAAGCTAGAGTCTCCTTGGAGGCTCTAGATTTATCTTTGTATTCACTTAGAATCTCATATTCCAAGTGTACTCTATGTCTCTTGTCTTTTCCTCTTTGAGAATAGGAAGTGCATGGCTCTTCCTCTTCTTAAAACCCTCTAGGAGTTTCACTGCAACTCTTCATCTGCTTAACCTCCTGGGGGAGGTCCTTCCTAGATCTGAAAACTGAGGAGAGAAAGCTCATATTCTTCATCATTCTGATATTCTTCTATTTCTTCTCTTCTCTTCTCTGATACAGCTATAAAGTTCCCTTTTCAGGAATATCAAAATTCTATTCCAGAGATTGACTGCAGGAGCATTTACTAGATATATCAACTTTGAAAAAAGGATGAGATCCAAAGGCTACCTGGCCATCTGCAGACTCTGTTTATAGATCTTGAAATATTTCTCCTTCAGGGATTCAGCACTTTGGCTTGAAGCCACAGGCCGAGCCAAAGATCTTGCTCTGATACCACTGTAATGTTCCCAATCTCGACTGCTCAGCATGACAGGCCTGAAAAACGCATTTTCAAGGATGTGTGCTTCAGAAACCAGGACCAGCCCTTGGATTCTTTATATCAGAGTATCTAAGACTAAAATCCAAGATGAGGCTCAAAATAAATCACTCTAGGTGGGTTAAACAGGTCTCCCACACCTAGTTGTCTTCAAAAAATTGCCCAATGAAGGGCTACAGCAGTATAAAACACAAAAATAGAGTATCAGCAAGCTTATAACTCTGAAATTTGTTTAGAAACACCTCAGAAGAAATTTCATGTACAGCAGCAAGAATAATATTAACTCTATTAACAAAGGATGGGGAAAAAGCAGTGATTTTGGCCCTAAAATGAGTGTATTCAGAAATCTGCGTAACATTAAAGGAAATTGCAGGAGGTTATCTCTGATTAGGTTATGAGGGACCTATTCACAGAATTTAAGCTCAAAAAAAGAATTATAGCTTGGTTAAACAGTTCCTCCTTCCCCAACTAGGCTCTAAAACCCTGATTTCCCAAGACTTAGATTATGCAAGATTTTTCTGAAGCTTATGCAGCGTGGATTTCTGAAGATGAAATGTGTAATATGATAAACATTATTAAATCAGCTTAGGTTCATGTCTTATGAAAATATATGAAAAATACAGGATATTTCCATGAATAAACCCTCAGTTTGAGGTGCAGCAACACATGAGATTAACCAGGAAAATATTCAGCATAATTATAAGGGGCTGAAGCTTCAATTTTTTATAAATCAGATATACAACAAATACTTGCATGAAAACAGATATCTACAACAGATCTGGAAGCAAAAGAGGCTCTTTATTACACTCCCCTTGGGAATCTCAACAAATGATGGACAACAATGGGTAGATCTAAGATCTAAGTCACAGTTATGAAGCAGTATTAAGAAATTATACAGTAAATACGTTAGCAAATAAATCATATCTGAAGGGTACATGGATTTTTTGGCCAATCCATGGATCACCATAGTGAAAGGAAGGATCCTTTCCACTAGAGATCTCTCCTCCAGGAGAACTCCAAAACACCTGCAACTCTGCTCTTTAGAAATTACACAGATCAGGGAGAGAAACTACATTGTCTATGATAATATACACTTTGGCCTAATTCCAAGATCTGAAACTGAGCTCAATTTGATACTACACTCTTCCAGGAGGATAAATGACTCACTCACTAAGAAGAGATGATAGTAAGATCTAGATGATCTAGATTCCACTTGCTGCAGCTCACTTGGACAGATAAACCCTAACTGGATTTACACTGTCAAGGAGAGATAGAGCTTTTCCATATGCCAGATAGTGGAGAAGAAGCACAAAATCCTCCAAGAGCTACTCAATGGAAGGATGGAGAACCCCCACAGGAGATCCTCTCTAGTCTCTTGCTAAAAAGCCCAGAGAACTAGAATTTGTCTAAGCAGACAAATTCTCCAAGATCATAATACATTCAACAACCTTTTCTTGAGCCTTCTCCTTCCTTTTATAAGATGAGGATGTGCAAAACCCTAAACCACCTCAAATGAATTAACCCCTTTCACATGGGATCCTCCTTCTAGAACTACGTTGGGTCTTCAAAGTGGTTCAATGTATCTGGTCTGCTTAGTGATTTGGTCCTATTGACCCGGTCAAGTGGCTCAATCCTGTTCACACACAAGTGGATTTTATTAAGAAAGCCCTGATTTGTCTCTGTTCACATTGGGCATTGATTTATTTTTATGTTTTAGGAGTATTTCATGTCCTCCTTTACATTTTATTCATCAATAAATAAAATTAAAAAAAGAATGAAATATTCCTATTAGCTTGGGCTAATTAGGAATATTACAGAGACATCATTGTCCAAAGATGTCATCGATCCTCTTGACATTCGACTACAACAAAATCTTTCATGTCAAGATGGTATCATACCTTACAACCATTGCACTTTGATCAAATTTGTCGAAGACCCACGACTCCACAAGTGTCTCTTTCAACAATGCTTACACGGGAAGGTCCCAGCCAGCGCCTATGCATACAATGTGCAGCTATATGCCATACCAAGTTTACGCATATGGGTACCATATTCCACCTATTGTCAAAGAAAAAATGCCCCTAAGGGCGTCAGCAGTCGTCATCAACAGCTGCCAACATCACTACCACATCAGTGAGACCGACACAACACATATCTGTCAACTAGATTTGTTTAACTATCCATAGCATTACGAGCATGGGACATGCTCGCCTTGTACAAAATTTATATATGTATTGTAAATTTTATTTTCTTACAGGGATCCCTTAGGCCATGGTCATTCTTGGAACTGGTGCAAGGTTTTTTCAATTCCAAGCTTCACACAGGTCTCTCTCTCTCTCTATGCATGATACAGAAAAGAAACTATAACGTATTTCAGCTATATAGTTCTTTCTAGACCTCACACATTAGGGGGAAACTGTTAACACTGGAAAATCGTACAGCAGAAGACGGCATTAATTAATGTTAGGAAAAATTATTTATAGGGCTAGAAGACATTATAGAATCTGGAAAGTATTTAAAAATATCTAAGGTCTAAGGAAAATAAAATTTGAAATGGTCCTTAATGATATTTGCTAGAATAATCCTTCGTGAAGAGCGCCTTCCGCGTGCCTTTTTGACCAATATGCGCAATCCTGGGAGTGGCGAAATGTCACTATTCAGGACCACACAAAGAAAAGGACAAGTGATTCCTTACTTGAAGTTGCCTAAGGACAGCCACCAATGCCTCCTTAAACATTATGTGAGCACACAATGAAATATTTGGAGCACACAAAGGAATCATGCCCCTCTCTTGGGTCACTATCCACAATGTACCAAGAGAGGGAAGGGAGGATTTGAATCTCCTATATAAGGCCACCATGAGATGAATGGGTGAACGCATGGTTATGTTGGCCACAATTTCCCAAGCAATACCAGCAGTGTGTGAGCCAGAGCTGAAGATAGAGGGGACTCAATTGTTGGCCATCCAACAAGTTCAATCCAACACAATAGAGAGAGAGGGATACTACACCGAGGCAAGCTTGGGATAAAAACATCCTTGCATCAGGACCTAGAACCATTTTCTAGGGGGCCTTTGGAAAGAGGATAAAGTTTCACTCTTATTACTACTAGCGCTCAATAAGAGGGGCCTAGAGCCACCGTTCGTATTATTGTTGTCTTTTGACTCTTTTCAGAGCTCGTGTTTATTTGTTTCAGTTTTTAATTTACTTTTTATTTTATATATGCATGTTATTCTCTATCTAGTATGCTTATGATTCTAGCTTTTTCCACTAACTTTCTTGACTCCACTTATTTTTCTGCCTGTCACCAATAACTTAAGTGGGTAGACCACACCCCTTAAGTTGGTGTGATTTCGTACATACATGCAGCGAACACACCCCAACACTCCTTGCACAATTAAACCTAGTGCTTTGATGCCAACTTGATCTGAATGGGAATATTACTGTTTTTCGTGCTAAGATCCAATTCAAAATTTAAGTAAAGTGCTTAAGGATGATGAGGTTAATTGAAAGTTTAACATGAGTTTTTATGTGTTTTTATGTGAATTTCATGAGAAAAATAACATAAAAAAAAAAAAAAACATTAAACAACAACATCTAACAGACATGAAAATCACCATAAGCATTAACACAATAGCACATGATGGAGTTTACCCCACCTGGGCTACGTCTGCTTGGTCCAGCTTCCAATGGATTGGCCCTCTTCTATGATGCTGAAAAGTCCAAAAATTCATGTGTAGCCTCTTTCTGCCTCAAATTTGGCCAAAAAATAACTTATTTATGACTTCCCCAAGTTCCTGCACTATTCGCTCCACCTTTTCCCAAAAATCCAACACCATCCTACAAATCCACCCGGAATCCAACTAACTGAGCACCAATTTCACCAAAAACCGAGTGAAATTGTTGGATCACTTAAATGCTCAATAACACTTACAAACTAGATTTCAAACCATATTAATTATGGTTTAATAAAAAATAATTATATATAAAACCCGTTGGCGTTGTTTTTGCTAACCGTCGGACTTGGCATAATTGTGGTCACATGTGGAGGAGATTGGCATATAATGTTGTGGTGAGTGGAGGTGCCTAGTAGGCTGGAAGCTCCATACAGTCTCGAAGGTGGACACATGGTGCTAGCGGATAGTGGTTATGGCTATGGACCGTTGGCGGGGGGGGCGAGGGCGGGGCTAGCCTCATGCCCATGCGGTGACCAGGGTTGGGGCTAGACCCCTCCCCCCATTGTGCAATATATGTTATAACAAAACCAACCGAAATACATATTATGGTAAGAAATAAATGAATGGTGCTATGCTAAAGGTTTGGTGCTCGGTCTTGGAGGTTGTGAGTTCAAACCTCGCACACTCTGCTTGGAATATAACACAAATTTTGTGGGTTTTCGTGCTTCCACATGAGGGCTTCTGGTTGGGCCACGTGGTAGCATGTGGTTTGCCACATGTCCAACCAATCACAAACTCGCCACAATCAACCAATACCAATGTGCAACTTGGCACAATATGATTCAACGAAGAAATTCCACTAACCAAATCAACCTGCTACTGTGCATGCCCAGTCAACTATATGGACTGTTGAATGGGTTGTCTTGCATTTAAAAATAAAAAAATTGATTTTTGACAAAGTGGACAGAACGTGTTTCTGGGAAATACGATGTCGGTTTTCCGTGAAACGAGTTGTGTCAGATTCAAAACAACAAGATATACGCGGTCGTTCAGGTTCCACGCCATTCTGACAAATTTTATTTTTGAGCACCTAATCACTGCTAGAGGTTGATTGGTTTGACATGTTGCTTTGAGGAGATTTCTTGATGACTGAATTGATATTTTGTTTGTTGTTTTTGTTGTGAGAGGCTTGGATACTTGATGATATACATTCCTATTCAATTATGTAGATATTAGATTCTCTAATTCTTATGCTTGTGTTCTTGTTGTCTCATCAGATGTAAGTTGACCCTTTTCCATTGGTTTCAAATGGGGATTGATAGAGGAGATGATGGTCGGGATATTATGTATGATTTCCATCAATTCCAAAGGGGGAGATTATTGGAATTATGGCTTTCATGGTTATATCTAGTTGGTGTTGGAATTGTGTTCATGGTTGAACCTAGCTTGTGTTGGCATTGATATCAACCTTGTAGTTTTTTTAGCATGTCTTATAAATGTTTAGTCATGGATATGTTTGATTGGTTGCAAATGGCTATGTTGGGATTTTTGTCAACCTTTTGATGCCTTGTGATGATCTAGATGGTGCATTGATGTCAACCTCATGATGGTATGTATGTTGGAATTGATGTGGCTTGATTCTTGGACATGCGTTAGTGAAGTGTGTGATCCATGTTAATGATTTTGGCAAGTCTATGTATTCATGTTCATCTTCATGCTCATGACTTGTTCTAGGACAGTTTTGGCCTTATGATGAGGTTTCAGAGGCACTACAGGTTTTTGCAAAGTTGTTGCAGCTTATGTTGGTGTCTGATGAAAGTAGAGGACTTGTCGACACTCATGCAAACCCTTGACTTGTTGGATTCTAGTTCAACTTGGTGGTGGCACTTGGTTGTGATGTTTTACTTTCTTCTAGAGGTGTCATAAAGCTTGGCAGAGGCTTGGAGTTGTTAACAAGTGTTAAAGAAGGAGTGCAAGTGTTTGGAAGAGGTTCTGAGCTAAAGGTTCATTAAATTTTCCTATTCTCTGCCCTAGCCACTAGGAAGAAGGCTCATGTGTGTGGCTAGAAGCCTCTAGCCAATATTTGTCAAAGATGTGCATGCCTTTGGGAGTCTTCCAGTCGATATTTGTAAGTACTATGTGTGCAACTAAGGCTCTTCATGAAATTTTCTCTGCATTCCTCGTGCACATCAAGCATATTTCGACTTCGATATTCCTAGAAGGTTATAAATTAATTGGATAAGGTTGATAATGGTTGAAAAATTCCTCCAATAGGTGTCAATGCCTTTAATGCACAAGTAGTGATAGTTATGGATGGATTTTGTCAACTTTGTGCACCTTTGATACCATTCCAAAAGTGGAATTTGCCAACACATTACATATACTTCATTTTTGGATTTAAGAAAGGGTTGGTTCAAATGTTTTGAGTGTGTGAGAGAGTTTCATAGAGGAAGAATGCTCCAACCATGTTGGTGAGCAAAGATACACTATTGCATTTGTGCAAATGGTAGCAGAGTGAGCATAACTGAAGCTTGTAGCAGAGTACTAAAGCATACATCAGATTTATGGTTGTTACAATAAAGATTCATATCTTGATGGTAGAGATGGAGAGCTTGGTGTAGCTCCATGATTGTGAGAGTGATCTATTTGTTTTGCAGGGTTGCTAGTGCATATGGCAGGATGCCATATTATTTTTATGTTGCATATATAATGACGGTTTGGTGTTATGGTTAAGTCTGAGATGTGTTTATGTTGTTGGATGGTTACATTGTTGCAAATTTAATGTATGTATCGAAGCCACTATTTTGCTAGAATAAAGAGCACGTTGTTTGTGGTGTTTTGATTATGATTTGCAGAGATTGTCCTGTTGTTGGGGTTTGATATTGAAGAGTTAAGTCTTGTTGATCTAGTTCCTTTAATACAGTTTGAAAATGAATTAAATTGAGGTCCACATAGAGTTGTGGAGCAGTGGCCTCCACAAAATAGGTCTTTTCTAAGTTGGAGCAATTATTTTGAGCTAACAGTTGCTAGTAGCAGTGTTGCGGAAATGGTCATTTTTTCCCAGTGGTACCTATAACAGTTGATGTTTGTCAACTCACCATATTTTTGGGATCGTGTCTCTTAGTTTTGTGGTGGAAAGATAACTATTATTTGAGGTCGATTCTCCTAGCTGGTGGTGGTAGGTAATCTATGTAAAAGACATCATTTTTCTTGACATAATAGATATTTATAGCAACACAACAACGACAAGGGTGGTTTTTTGTCCCAGAGGGGTTTTTCCACCAAATATCTTGTGTTTTCATGTATATGAGTGTTGTATTGTTTATTGTTTCTCTTTTTTTAACTCACTTTAACTTTTGGTGTGTTGTATAGGTTTTGATTTCCTTTAAAAATAAAAAGAGAAAAAGGGAAAAATCAAATATGCATATACAAAAGGAGGAAGATAGCGTTGTTGTTGAATTACGAATATTTCAAACAAAACAAAAAAATAAAAATTATATATATATATATATATATGAGCACTAAACACTTTTCGGAGAAATAAATGCAGTGGAGGTGGGGATCATCCTATAACCAAATCAGAGTTAACGAGCATGTAATGTTCCCAAATTTTAGCGTCAAGCTAGAAGGAACATTATAGTTAACATTCTCACTAGGTAGATGAATAAACTGGGTAGGGAGGCCCATTAACCCCTTTATAAGGGAAAATAACATTCCTTATGTGAAAAGGGGAAGAATAAGTAGCTGGATTGAGCACCTACAAGTGTGAAAAGGATTAGATCATGTTGATTCAGTCATATTTTACCAAGTCCACATGCACTGTCTAGATACATTGTATCTCCATGATGGACTATGCAGTTTTAATGGAGGACAACTTGCATGAGCTAGGTGGCACACATGGATGGGACCCATTGTGGAGAGGATAACTTTCTATATATGGAGATGAGGGCAGCCATTTTTATTCATGCTTTGATTATTATTTTCTTGGGTCTGTTGAGACTTTGCTTCCTCTTACTCTTTAGCAGGGTTGCAGTTCTGTTTAGCACAAGGGTGTTCCCGGTCGGGAATCCCTACCTCATCCTCAGGGAAGGAGAGGCTCTTTGGGCTACATTTCCTCAATCCGGAATTTTTTCCAAGCTACCTCCTTCAACTACAGCGCAGTTTCTGTTTATAGGTGGGTTGTGTTGCAGAGTGCAGCAATGGAGGATCTCTTAGAGTCATTTTTGGGCTTGTTTTTCACGTGAGAGTTTGTCTATCCATTGGAGGATTAGCAAGAAGGACTCCTGGGCATATTTTCACATCTTGGCACTTGGCCAAAGCATATTTTCACTTCTACAACGTATTCCCTTGCAGGAACTGCGTCATTTTCCAGAGAGCTGCTACGACAAGGTTTAATAGCTTGATTTTGGGCTAGTTTCCTAGGGAAAGGGACAACCCTTCTCCCAGAAATCTAGGAAAAGGGATTCTCATCCCTATTGTACTTTATTCAGCTATATTCATGTAATGTTGCAAGACACTGTGTTATTTTGCAGCTGAATATTCATATCTACTATTCTTGTGCTTAAGCTTCCAAAAAACCCTTGTCGGGTTATCTTTACATTGTATAAGAGAGGCTAGATCTTTGTTTCCATCTATGATTTGGCTAAATAAACTCCAGATCTGTTATCTATAACATATTTCTACAGAAACCCTCTTATAATCATGTTGTTCTTGCTTCAGAGTTTTCTGGATGGGTTAAGTCATGGGTTTTCAGTGTTTTTAAGCCATATAAGAACCAGGAGATATGTTTAACTTGTATAGAATGATTTTTTTCTGCTCCCATTCTATATGTGAGATGTATATTGCATGAAATAAGGGATACAAGTCCCATTTCTCATAGTTATAGCATTATTTTCTAGAAATAGCGTTTTTATGGTCAAGATCACTGCTTTCCCCACTTGGAGATAACATATGGAGATATAGTTTTTCTGATATGCTCCTAATATGATGTAAATGTTTTCAATACACATTTAATAAGTAAATTGACACAACTTACATTATTGTGTTCAATTACTACTGGATCTCCAACTTTGGAACATCTTAAGGTGTTCTTATTGTTGTAGAAATTCCCTCTTTTGGGATATTACAGTGGTATCAGAGCATAATCTTGGCTCAGCCTGTGCATCTAAGACATTATGCCATTAGGAGGAGAAGCTTCTCATAGAAAATAGAATTTTCATAGAAGAAACAAAGGCATGACTCCATTATTTGGAGGAATTAAGGAAGAGAAGATTTCCCTACTTCTTTTCCAAGCTATGGAGAATATCAAAGAAGATCTCAAGAATATGAAAGGGGAGGAGTGTAGAAGATTTCTGAGAGGGTTTGAAGTAGGCCCTAGCTATTCACATATTGGTTATGAGCATTCAACCACACATGCATATCCACAACATAGTTTATTTCCCACATTCACTGCAAGAAGGATGGAGGAAGGAGATACACCAAGGGAGGAGACCTTGAGTGACTTTCTTCGGGAGTATGAATATCAATAATGGGATTCAAGGAGCACTTGGACTTCCAAGGGTTTTGAAAACTCAAGGAGGCAATATCCAGCAGCCACAAAAGAAGCAAGAGGGGTAGAATCTTCCTATCTCACTTTGATGGATCAGCAGAGTGCACAGCCAAAGCTTGGGTAGAAGAGCTAGATTCCTATTTTTAGCTACACCAAGTTCCAAAGAAGGAGGCCATCAGAGTAGCAGCGCTGCACCTCAAAGGTATGGCCCATGATTGGTGGTTTTATAATTCTACTTCAATTTTTCATGCAAATGTAAAAACTTATGTTGGGTTCACTAAGGAATTGGTGAGAAGATTTAATGTAAAACATTGTGAACCATCATTTCTTAAAAACAAAAACTCAAACACTTTGCATGAGTTGGAGACACCTATTAAACCAACTCCATTCCATATTTTTAAGGGGGATAAAAACATGCATGATATTTTTCCAAGGGAAATATCCCCACTTCTTGAAGAGCCCTCTTCTATTTGTGAAGACATGGAGTTTCCTCCTTCAAGAGATGACCAAGAACAAGGGTCTCTCATTGAGGATAAGGCATTCTCATAAATGGAAGAAGAGGAGAAGGATCAGCATTAAGGGACGATGAGTATTCACCCTTATCTATTTTAGGATGTTTCTGCACAAAGGGAGGGGACTGCACTGCACAGTGAAGAGAGGGACAACTCATTCCACTCATATATACAATCCACTTCAAATTTTGATGTCTCACTACATGGAGGCATTCCGCCTAGGAGGCCACCATATCTAGAGTTGATGAGGGACATCTTGTCTTTGGGTTCACCACTCTTGGATTTATGAGAGATGAAGAGTTTGGAGAGAGATTTTGGCATGGGGGATGTCAAAGTAGCAGGCAGCAACATAAGGAGAGCTTCACATACCAGATCACCAGCATTGTCTCTTAGGAGGATTGATCCATATTAGAGATCTCAAATCTTAGTAGAGTACTCCAAGGATCTTGGTGCATGCATGATTTTGGATGACCTGGATGGAGATGATGATTATATAGTGGATGATGTGGTCATTTATTCTCATGGCAGGATCTTCTTGACTGGAGCTTCTAAGCTCAAGGAGAAGTTGCTTCATGCAACACATGAGGACTTCCTTTCCATGCATTATAATGCATATTTTTCTTTGGCAGAGGAGTTCACTTGGGAGGGAATCCAGCATGACATATTTCAGCATATGGAGAGATGCATAGCCCGGATGGTGATAGAGGAGAGGTCACAGCCACTTCCCTACTCTTTGGACGTGAGGGAAAATTTCCAGTTGAGCCATTTCAGCTCAAGGTCTCAAGTACATATGTTAGTATGAATCCTTTGTCGAAGTGTACGAAAAAGGACCACTTTAGCTACGCATAACTAATAGCCCTAACAACAAAAGTGGCTGCCAATATCTTCAAATATATTGTTAGTTGAACAAGAAAAGAGCTGCAAAAACCAGATCTATGCATGGAAAGACATTAAGCAGTAAAAACAAGGGTTTGCTCCATATACCAATAGACAAGACAAGAACAATTTTTGAAAGAATTTTTGTATTAATTGGGCACCTGCGAGGAAAACAAGAAGGCGTATCCAATTCTCCTCAGTGGGATGGGTTCTTGGAAGTCCTCAGCACTTCAGATCTAAGATTTCTCTCTCTTGTTGGTGTAGAAAACCCAATGCAAAGAATAGAGCTCAATGGGAGCTCACATAGCAAATGATGGAAAAATGGGACCAAGTGTATAGATCCAGAGTGATCTAATAGGCAACAAAAGGTGAAGAATGGTAGGAAAAACCCTCCTATTTATAACAAAATATTGGGTCATTCTAGATCTTGGTGCATGGGTTAACCATATCTAGATCCACTTTTTATGGAATATTTTATTATATTTGTTGGAGGGAAAAGGTATTTGACTTGGGTCAAATCCCTTAATTTGTCAAAATAAATAAATAAATGATTTATTTATCTTTTTAAGGAAGCGGTTAGAAGATAATCAAATAAATAATGATTTATTTAATTATTTAAGGAAGTGGTTGAAAGATAATTAAATAAATAATGATTTATTTAATTATTTGTGGGTGATTTGGTCATATTTAACAAGGAATATTATCTAAATAAGATTTAAATACTTATTCCTAGAAAATAATAAGATAAATAAAGGTTTATCTAATTAATTTCTTTGTTTTTGGGTTAAACATGACTGGGAATAATAATTAAATTATGGTTTAATTAATTATTCCATGAGGAAAATTAAACAAAATAGGTTTGTTTAATATTTCCTTTTGGGGTTTCCCGTTTAGACCATAAACAACCTAATAAATGTGGTTTATTAAGTTATTTTACATAGTGAAAGCAATTTTACTTAGGGTAAAATTGGTCTTACATGGTGTACTTGGGTCCATCTAATGATAATAGGTTAGATGACCAAAAAATGGTGTAACAACATAACCTAGAATGTACAATTTCACTTTATATTTTGTACCTCTTTTCTTTGTATGAGCAGCATGTTGTAACAAGGAGGATTATCCCTTCTTGCTTATTAGATGATGATGTACTTAGAGCCACTTTTGGAATTAAGATTGGCTATTTTGTTGGTGGTTTGTGGGGGAAGCCACATGATTTTTGGTGTGCACCTTTGACACCACATTGTACTATCATGTTTTTATCTTATAGAATGATTGTGGCAGAAAACAAGTGGCTGGGAAAGCACTTTTCGTTCTTTTTTTTTAGGCAGGCATGGGATGCATTGCGCAGGTTCCATGTGTGGAACTTTGATCCACTTTCCGGTTGTCATGTGACAACTTGTTTCCAATTGTTTTTGCTTCCATGTATTACTGACATTTTATTGTTCATGAGAATCTTTGTTTGGAGAGTGGGCTATGTGTTGGAGATGCCCATTGAGAGTATGATCCCCCATACTTTACATGTTGTATGTTTTAGGAGGAGCAGTGGGCAAGCCATGATTTCTACATCACATCTCTTGTCTTCTTGTGGGAGAAGCCATTTGAAGAACATGAGTTCTTATAAGAGGCACTTTACGGTTGAATTGTTTGATGGGGTAGCTTGGGCCATTTTTTGAGGCCATGGAATTTCAGCCCAATATTAGCAAACCCCCTATACTTACCACAAATGGAGAGAGAAACTAATTGGATGGGAAAATATAAACTCTCAATTCAACCCCAACACATTGCATAAAACCAAGGTTGAGGATTTCTTTTATGAGCTACCTAAAATGGCTCATTTCATTTGGATGATAGCATGGGTGAGGGAGTCACTTATTGGGAATAATATTCCCCATGTTGATCATCACTCCTACCTTGCGGAGGCCATAGGATAGCAGGAAGGTTTCCACTTACACCTTCCACCTTTTCATGATGAGAGCCATTTCGTTATGCATCTTTGGAAGGAGACATTGGAGGGAAATTTTGTTGCAGACTATCTTGAGCAGTGGTGGGGACTATTGATGAGGAGGCCACAAGAGGAGAAGGGGAGGAATTTTTCTCTCCCTATACAATTGCTTGAGGACAAGCAACTTTTTGGAGGGGAGGACTGTAATTTTCCCAAATTTTAGCCTCAAGCTAAAAGGAACATTATAGTTAACATTCTCACTAGGTAGATGAATAAAATGGGTAGGGAGGCCCATTAACCTCTTTAGAAGGGAAAATAACATTCCTCATGTGAAAAGGGGAAGAATAAGCAGCTGGATTGAGCACCTACATGTGTGAATAGGATTGGATCATGTTGATTCAGTCATATTTGATCAAGTCCACATGCACTGTCTAAATACATTGTATCTCCATGATGGACTGCGCATTTTTAATGGAGGACAACTTGCACGAGCTAGGTGGCACATATGGATGGACCCATTGTGGAGAGGATCACTTGCTATATATGGAGATGAGGGCAGCCATTTTTATTCATGCTTTGATTATTTTTTTTCTTGGGTCTGTTGAAACTTTGCTTCCTCTTGTTGTTTAGCAGGGTTGCAGTGCTGTTTAGCACAAGGGTGTTCCCGGTCGGGAATCCCTACCTTATCCTCAGGGAATGAGAGGTTATTTGGGCTAAATTTCCTTATTCAGGCATTTTTTCCAAGCTACCTCCTTCAGCTACAGCACAGTTTCTGTTTAGAGCTGGGTTGTGTTGCAGGGTGCAGTAAAGGAGGATCTCTTAGAGTCATTTATGGGCTTGTTTTTCAATGGAGACCTTATCTATCCATCGGAGGATTAGCAAGAAGGACTCCCGGGCATGTTTTCACATCTTAGCACTTGGCCAAAGAAGCTCTGCACTTCTACAATGTAGCCCCTTGTAGGAACTGTGTCATTTTCTAGAGAGCTGCTACAGCAAGGTTTAATACCTTGATTTTGGGCTAGTTACCTAGGGAAAGGGCCAACCCTTCCCCCGTAAAGATAGGAAAATGGATTCTCATCCATATTGTAATTTATTCAGCTATATTCATTTTATTTTGTACGATACTGTGTTATTTTGAAACTGAATATTCAAATCTACTCTTCTTGTGCTCAAGCTTCCAAGAAACCCTTGCCGGATTATCTTTACATTGTATAAGAGGCTAGATCTATGTTTTCCTCTATGCTTTGGCTAAATAAAATCCAAATATATTATCTATAACATATTGCTACAGAAACCCTCTTATAATCACGCTGTGCTTGCTTCATAGTTTTCTGTATGGGTTAAGTCATGGGTTTTAAGTGTTTTTAAGCCATATAAGAACCGGGAGATCTGTTTAACTTGTCTAGAATGATTTGTTTCTGCTCCCATTTTATATTTGAGATGTATATTTCATGAAATAAGGGATCCAAGTCCCATTTATCATAGTTATAGCATTATTTTCTGGAAATAGAATTTTTATGGTCCATTTCACTGCTTTTCCCCACTTGGAGATAGCATATGGAGATATAGTTTTGCTAATATGCTCCTAATCTGATGTAAATGTGTTCAATACACATTTAATAAGTAAATTGACGCATCTTACATTATTGTTTTCAAGTAATTCTAGATCTCCAACTTTGGATCATCTTAAGGTGTTCTTATTGTTGTAGAAATTCCCTCTTTTGGGATATTATAGAGTACACAGGTTGTCGGATCAGGATCGTTGCAGAGACGGGGCTCGCACAATGCTGCAAACCTGGCATCAAAAACCACACACTTTTTACCATGATGGGTGCCTCCGCACAAATTTTGAATCCTACTCGTTTACTAGAGATGTGTGGCCCATATTCACAACGGGGGCACAACCCTGAAGGCCTTCCCATACAGCGAAGTCCCCCACGCAGTGATGTTAGTAGGCGAGCCAGCAATTTCAACAAGCGAGCCCACCTCATCATATTTTTATGCCACATCATATCCCACCTGTCACTTTACTCGTCTTGTCATTCATTTATTTTCCCTATGACGCACTTATTATAAAGTCTTCCCCCCATTTTTTTCCCTTCCTCTATAAAAGCCCTTCCCCATTTCTTTTTCCCTCGTCCTCTTTTCAATTTTCAAAGTTTCCAAATAATTCACAGGCATCCAGTCACCATTTTTGTTAGCACCAATTAACCACCTCCAATTCTATCAGCAGGTCATGTTAAACCAGTACAATTTTCCAGTTTATTATGCCTTAGTCAAGTAGGAGTTTTGTCAACTACCTACATAAAAACTTCCAACTTTTGTGGATGATGAAGACCTTGTTTGTTGAAAACCCTACGTATTCTATAATTACTAATTTCAGGATGGCACATCGGAAGCTCATTAACCTCCCTAGTACAAATGTAGACTTATGGAGGAAGTGCGAACAATGGAAGTCTCCACACTCAAAGGAAGCAGAAGTAGAAGCTACCTCCATTCCAGAATCTCAGGCTGCCAGATGACAGAGTGTTTTATGTGTGATATTTTATTTTACTTTATTTCTTGAAGAGACATGTAATTTGTATTTCAAATGTAATAATCGGATAAAATTAGTTTAGGAAGTTGACAGTTTTATAACTGTCCATTTTGAAATTTTGTATATAAGCCTTTTCAGAAGAACAATGGTGGTTCCAGATTTTGGACCTCAGAAGCACCACAAATTTTGTACTTGATCTTTATGATGATGAATCAAGTTTTTTCAGAATAATTTCCAAAAAAAATTTGGGTACAATTAGTCTTTCTTGTTACATCTTTTATTAATGTTCTTCTTTCATAATTGAGTAATGAAGTTGTTGGTCTCTAATATTACAATTTTGTGAGTTAGAGTTAACATCCTTAATGAATCATTGCTCTATTATGTATTTCATTTCTTGCTAGCCATTTTTCTTCTAAGGTTAAAGATAGCAGATTCTGTGTAATACAACCTATTATCTGAGACTTTCTGTTATCATCTCTTTCTTTTCTTTTTGTTCATTTGTATTCACCATTTGAAGGCATTGTGAGAAGCCCTGTTCTTTTATAAATATTAAAGACTTTTAAATATCACATTTGGGGTTTCAAAATGAAGGGGAAAGAAATGTTTTCATTTTTAAGTTATAGAAAATTTCCTTGGCACTAACCTCAAAACAACCTAAGATTGTCTACCAAGTTACAACAGCTCTCATGGTTGTTTTGGTTTAGTTGATCATATGTTTATATGTTTATGTGATGATCCACTAATGTGTTGCTGGTTAATTTATGCATGAATCGGCTGGAGATTAAAATTGGTAAAATATATAATAAGACACACTACTGATTAACCCCCCCCCCCCCCCCTTCTTAGTATTATTTAAGGTTTCTAACATGGGCTTCTAAGATTATTGACCAAAAATTGTGGGTTCATTGCATTTTTTAGGTCAATGAATTGCTTCAATGGTCTACATGGTTGATTGCTTGGTTGTGTTTTGTAAGTTTTCCATTGATTGAGAGTTACCCTGGATGCGTACATTAATAGGAAGGATTTGTTAGTGGTATCGATGCTTTGTAGGTATTACATTTTAACATTTTATATATTTTCTACTTCACATTTTAGATTGATCTCATTGTTAACATATAATACATTTTCAAACTCAGAAAAAGGATGGTTGCAGGACTCTCATGGCGGCTACTAGGGTTCCGCCAACACCTGCTCTGAACTCCCTCGCGACATAGCATGGTGGATACCTAATCTCCGACGACTTATGGCAGCATACCTTGGGTTTCGAGGTTTTTGAGGTTTGATATGTTTCCTCTATGGCGCATGGCGACCATGGTTTACCTGCTACTTCTATGCGCTTGGCTCATTTCGTGCGGTGACCTCCAAGCGTCATTGCTTGTCGACCCTATACACCTTCTTTTGGCCGCCTTTCAAGAATAATGATGGTTACACTTTGGTTTAAATAGATCTGATGTCGTTTTCACTCTCTGCTCTGTTCGCAACGTTGTTACCAATAGGCTTATTACTCCTGACTCTTTTCTGACCAGTTTCTCTGCTCTTTCTGGTGACATTTGGGGATCTTTTGGACCTATAAAATGGTTTTGTCTTGGAATTTTGTATGGAAGGGGCCCAGGATGAGCAGTTATTGGACTATTCGGAGGACCCATATGAGGGTTTAGACATTTGGATCCTCTCTAATTGTTTCTCCTCGGGTATGCAACTCTCTCACTCAGCATCTCCTCATTGTAATCTTGCTCTTGTGGGCCCTCTTACTTCGGTGCCCTCCCCCATTGCTTTCCCTTATATTCTATCAGCTACTGAGCTAGACCTTATCAGCTCACCAGATATCCGGCCACCTTCCCTGCATCCCTCGCTTTTCTCATTCATTCATTTACCTACTCTCCTCAGTCCTCTTCATTTACCACTGCTCCCCTTCTACCTCCTTTTTCCTTGCCCCCACGGACCTCTCTACCTGTGCACTCCCTTTCCCCCTCCTCTTCCATCATTCCTCCTTCGTCTTCCCATCCGCCTGCCTCTCGACGCACCTTTGGCTTCTTCTCTATCCCTCCCCTTGTCACCGTTTACCCTCCCACCATCTCGGCACCTCCCCCTTCCCATTCGACTACTGCCCTCATTCCTCCTAGCACCACCCCCTGTGCCTCTCATCACATGGAGTGTGTAAAATCAAATAAACGTGCAAATTTCCTCATGCTCGGGGCTGGGGTTCAGATGGCAGACGTTTTGGGTACTGTTGATAGGGTTCTTGTTGGTCGGGTCTGAGGACTGAACTATGGGGTCAAGCATCTAAATCTGTGGGCACATGAGATTTGGGGTGATCTCATATAGGAGATGCCCACTATACACACATTGTCAAAGGGTTGGTTTGCTCTCTGTTTCTCCTCCAAATAACCTACTGATATTATTCTTTCACAGTTTTGGCACATCGAGATGGCCCTAGTTCTGCTCAAAAGACAGAACCCTATTTTCGATCCTGATAGGGAACCGCTCGGCACTGGCCCCATCTGGGTACACCTGCCAGGTCTACCTTATCACTTATGGACTAAACAGATTTTCATAGACATTGGTAATCTTCTGGGCACCTATTTGGACCATGATCATTCTTTCATCACCTCTGGAAAAATGGCCTTTGCCCGCATTCTGGTTCATCTGGAAACCAGAGAAGGTTTGGAGGAAGCCATCAATATTCAATGTTGCAATTCGACCAAGGAGCAGATACTAGACTACGAGGGGGTTCCATTTCATTTTCATCGATGCCACAAAGTTGGTCGTGTCTTTAAGCATTTTCCTATATCAGGGTTGACACAGGCTTCCAACTCCATCAATGGCAGACATCTGATTGCTCCAGTCTCAGTTTAACTACAAAGAAGGTCATCGCACTCGAGACTACCTCACTCTGCTAACTTATCCTCGGTGGTGGAACCCTCAGTTTCTTTGGATGCTCCTACTAGGATTACTCGATCCATGTCTGATGCTACCACTACTGGACTCCCTTTGATTACAGGTAATTCCTCCTCCTCTCCTTTTACTTTCCTATATTTTCTTTCTGCGGCATCTGTTTTTTATTCTGACACTACCCTGGCTGGTTATGTTGATTCCTCCATCTATTTTCTACCTTCCTCATCCCCCTTATACTTTCCCCCCACCCCCCCCTCATTACCCTACCTTCTTCCTGCTTCCTCATCGACCATCGCCCCCTCATCCACCGCCCCCCTCCCTTCTACCCCCCTTCCCTCTTCCCCTGTTCCCTGCACCACTATTATTCCCAAACCCTTTGAATCTTCCTCCTCTCATACCTATAACCTGCACTCTCGCTCCCAGATACCGAAGGGCTTGGCCACTCACATTGGTCCTCCGGCTCCCTCGCACAAATCCTCTCGGGGTCGACACTCTCATATCTCCAAAGCTATTCACCTTGCCGGACTTGAAGTTGCATCCGGCTCTCAACTCTCCATCGATGGGATTATTAGAGCAAGTCAATCCCCCATTCTGTTTACCCAATGATTTGTCTTTCTTTTAACTGTCGTGGGCTGGCTAGCCCTACGAAGAGATTTTCACTTCGCCGAATCTTTATTTCTTCTCATTTCGATATCATTTATCTACAAGAAACTCATGGTACTGTGTATATGGTTACCCGTGCTCTCAATTCCTTATTTCCTGGTTGGAAGATTCACATTGTTGATGCCACTGGGCGCTCGGGGGCTTTGGCCCTTTGTTTCAACCCCCGCAGCATCAATCCTATTAATATCTGGGGAAATGAAAATGCCCTCGGCATGGATGTATTCTCAGAGTCCCTTGGATTGCAATTCACCATTATTAATGTCTATGGCCCCTGCTCCAATAGACAACCTTTTTGGGACTCTTTTATGAATGCATCTGTTATGCGCCTGGAGAAAATTATTTTGGCTGGGGATATGAATTTCTCTCTCGGGATCTCTGAATATTGGGGGCCTAATGCGCATGTGGACACCCTATCTGATTACTTCAGACACCTATTTTCTTCTCATCATCTGGTGGACCCCTAATTACATCCCCCTCTCCAACTTGGCGCAATAAGCGTACAGGGGATCATTTGGTGGCTCAAAGACTTGATTGTCTTCTCATCAAAGATGGATTACTACAACATTTTGGCTCTTTCAGACAATGGATTGGATCTGGGGGCATCTCTGATCATTCTCCAATCTATCTGGAAATTACTAGAGCTTTAAAAAAGCTAGCTTCCCCTTTTAAATTTTTCTCTATTTGATTACAAGATCATGACTATATAAATATGGTAAATAATCTTTGGAGACTACCTCTACCTCCACATTTAAGCACACCATCCTCCATTTTTGCATACAGGCTCCTCATCATTAAGAAGGATATTATCAGTTGGTTAAAAGAAAAAAAAATATCAAAGGATTGTGATTTACTTGATATTGAATAGCAAATACAGGGACTGGAATCATCAATTGGAGGTGGGTTTGGTACTAAAGCAGATAATACACTTCTCACCTCACTGGAAACCACTCGATTAAAGATCCTGCAAACTAGAAATGAGGAGTGGAGACTCAGAAGTCATGCCACCTGGATCAATGCGGGGGACAAAAATACTAAATTTTTCATCATTATGCCTGTTGTGGATCATTATATCTGCATATCCTTTTTATTATGTCAAGTTTTGAAATTTTGGAAAAAGAAAATATTTTAAAAAAAATATACATGAGGATCTGAAATATGCTATAGTATAAGGTTTTATACTTTAGTATAAAAAAAAAGATGAAGAAAGAATGCAATGTATTTCCATTTCCATTTTGATTTACGGAGCGGACTGACTTTAGATTATTATATTTATATTAATGGTAAAGTCCGAGAAACTTCCGGAGCGGAAGTCGCAATCGTGCGCAGAAGCCTTTGGATAAGCAACTGCGGGGGGTCAACTAGCCCGTCGGTTATCAAAACCCGACCCCCCGCAGTTGACTGGTCAGATCTCTGAAAAATGTCGATCGACGGCTCTGATTGATTGTGGGGGGTATGGGTTGGAGGTCTCCGCCGTACTCACAGACCCCCCGCATTACGTCATCCGCCGAAGTGGAAAACAGTTGTCATCCACTATGCGTGTCTTTCCACGTCACCCTTGCATTAATTACGGTTTCCGTTGTCTATAAGTGGGGTTTTCCGTTCTATTGTGGTTCAATTGTGACTGTTTGCCCTGTTTTAAACTCCGTCCCGCCACCTTCGCACCGAATTGTGTTCGAAATTCTTGTCAGCCATGGCCAAACGAGCATCCTTGTCTGGTCTGTCCACTCTGAGCCCTCTCCTAGATAGTGAGAAAGATGTCCATGATACTGCGTCGTCCGTAAATCATCCTCTTTTGCATTATCAAGTGACCTTGAACACCGACAAGTCACCTGTGTTTTCCGCTATGCAGAGTTCGGGAACGTTGTCCGCCTGTATTCCTAAAACTCATGTCTTTCCTGAATTCATTTCCTGGTTGGTTTCGTCCATGTATCCCGGCAAATGTTTTGTCATGAACTCCCAGAGAGAAAGTATTTTGCAGGTTTCAGCTCAATTAATGCGTCAGGCATTATGCTTTCCGGAGAATGATTCTCCTTTGCAATTCTCAGAAGATTCGCTGGTTCAATATTTCGAGGAGCTCTCAAATGAGGAGTTTAACCGCTGCATGTCGCTTTTGGTATCGAGTCCGGAGAAGACCCAATTTGAATCGGGAAAGTTTAGTTTGGATGCATTTAATATTCAATACAGTTCAGTTCTCAGCTGTATTATGGAGATTCTGGGAAGAGAAGATGATTGCGAAATTGACAAGGCCGCCCTGGGAATGTTCACTCTCATGATGAAACCAGGAGTGGTGTTGGATATCCCATCCTTTTGGCAAGAAGTAGTGAATTCTCAGTTGATTGCTTTCCCATTAACAGGTTATTTCAGATTTCCCTCATTGATAGTTTACTTGTTTTTATATCAGAATGTGGAAGAATTCATGGGTATTGGTTTGAACATAATGGATAGCAACAAAAATAAACAGTCAGTTCTGCTTTGGACTGATATGGTCAGAAGGGAAGAGAACGAGGCCGGTTTATTTGAATTTGTGGAACACTTCATGACCACCGCTTATAAAATTCTCAATGGAACTCCGCCTCCCTGCTTCTTGCCAAAGGCCCAAGAGTTCTTGCAATTAGGACCTAATTGTAAATATGGAGACTGGTTTGTTTTTGAGGATTATTCTGAAATAAGGCTATATGGAGTCAGTATTGAGCCTTATAGGCTTCCAACATTTGTTCCCATGAGACTGTTTGCTTTGGAATTTATAAGGCAAATTCTCAATGTGGATCAAGTTCATTTTCTTCCGATGAAGAAGGGATTAATTTACAAGTTGCCCATAAGTGTAGGTCCTTTTGTCGTTAACACAAGGCAAGCTTATGAGGAGGTATCAAGGATATTGGAAGGAACACAGTTATTATTGGGAGAGAAATGGGCCTATGACCCACATGCGATTATTTCACAAAGAAGGGTCGAGAACGGTTATGCTACTTTTACTCATGTGAGTAAACCGGATTTAGAAAAGTTGGCTAATCCAGGAGGGCCAAGTTCATCACGGATTAGTATTCAAACACCTGTAATATTGGAAAAGATGGGCAAGAGAGTGAGAGATGATGTTATTGAGATTGATGAGGAAGAACCCCGAGAGGAGAAAAGGAATAAATTAGCAGAAGATCACTCCTCCAATTCACCTGGTTTCACTCTCCAGGTCAGTGAAGAACAGGGTGCTTCATCTCCTAGCAGACCAGAACTTCATTTGGAGAAGGCTCCTTCCATGAAGCAGGTGTTCTCCCGAATTGAAGAAAAGAATCAAAGAATAAAGGCCAATATAGAGACACAAGCAGAACATCATATATCTGCTGACCAAACAAGACTATTGACTGTAATGGATTTGGAGAAAGATAAGTTCAAAATGGCACTGTCGCATCCGACAGGAATGTCTCTGGGACCCTCAGGCAGTTTTAAGGAGTTGAATATTGTTATGGATGTGAAAAAGATCCCCTTGTGGGAAAAGATGAATCTCCACATGCAAACAGGTCAGTTAATTGTTAATGATTTAGGCAAGACTCATGCTACATCAGTCAAGACAGAGAATATGCTTACTAAGGTTGTCAAACAGTGCAAGATGGAGAAAGCCAATGCCAGAGCGTTGACTACTCAAAATGAAGAACTGAAGAAAATCATAATGAAGATTGGCGTTGATCCAAATGATAAAAGCGCAATGCACAAACTAATAAAGGGCGCAGAAGCAGAAATATCTTCATTAAGGAAGAAGCTGAAGTTGCCAGCTGCAGAGCATTCGTTGGCAGCTGAAGTAGCAGAGGTAGAGAAGGAAAAAGAGGAGCTGTGACAACAATTGATAAAGAAGGACGAAGAGCTTGATAAGGTAAAGCAAACTGCTATAACCTTACAAAATCAAATTCAGAACCACACTTGTACTTTTGATTTTTCTGCAGATGTAGCCGACCCACAAGCCCAAGTTGCTCAACTGAATACAGAGTTAAAAATGGCGGAGAGAGATTGCAAACAGGCCCAGTATGAACTAGACACAGCTCTTAGATTGATGCAGGGATGGGAAGGAAAGGCAAATGAGAATGAGCAGAAGCTACATAAAGCTGAAGAAGAAATTAAAGAACTCAAGGAGAAATTGAAGGGAAATATTTCCCTTATTAAAGCTAAGGATCTCATCTGGAATGAGATCATTTCTGAAATACAAGCAAAATGGGACTCCATAAAAGTAATTGCCAGAGAGAAAAAACATTGTTGCCGATCACGAAAAGGAGCTGTCATCGGATAAGCCAGCTGCAATCAAAAGATCAAATTGGGCCAAGAGATTCATGAATTTTTTTAATTCCAAAACAGATGAATAGTTGCAAGAGATGGGGATACAAGACAGGTATTTTTATGCTGAAGAAGTAAACAAAATGATCATTAAAAACGACCTTCTGAAAGCATCAGAGAAGCGGCTACAGGTAATTAAAGAGGTGGTTAAGAAATTTGACATTTCGTTTGATAAATTGATAAGAACTGGTTTTCCCTCATGCTGGAAGGAGGGAGGTGAATTTATGTCCTGGAAGTTGTATGAAGATCAACTGGTATTTGCAAAAAGCAGAGCAGATGGCCGACATGAGAAGACGCAGATACTAAAGGGAGAAACAGTATTCAATTTCTTGCAAAGACATTTCCTTCTACTGTGGATGGTGAAAACGTTGTTCACAAGTAACCTCACTCACGGTCATATTGTTGCCTTCACAGTAGAATATCATCGTTATAAGAATGCTCCAATAACTCAAGACAAGCTCTGGAAGGAATGTAAGAAATTCACTATTGACACAGAAAAAGTATTTCCCGCCAAGCAGCCACAAGTAACCGTGCAGCCGCAAGAAATCATTGAGTCAGCTGCTGTTCCAGGAACATCAGTTCCTTTAGATTAGGAGTTGTCATCTTTTATTTTGTTTCAAGTCAAGTGATGCAATGTAATGAAATGTTTCCGAGGCATGTGCCTCCGTTACAGAAAGTAGTTAAGTAGTTATAGTTAGTTAGAATCAGTTTTATAACTGAAACCATTTTGGTTCAGATTGTATTTAAAGACATCTTAAGGAAGGAAGAAGGTTCCGAGTTTTGAACCTTTGAAGGCTAATTTTTTACTGAGCAATATTGAATGAATAAAGGAGTTTTGCAAGTTTCCAATATTCCATCTGTGTTGAAGCGTTTTCTTGGTTTCCATTTCATTTGCATATCTGTGAATAAAGTAGAGTGATTAGAGCTGCAGGTCTCTTGATATTTATATATCTAAGAGTTAAGTATACTTAATGGGCGCTCCTCTTCTTTAATTTATGTGTTTTTCACTTCTTCTGGATTTTATAATGGCAGTTTCTGTGTAAAGCAGCATGACAAGTTAAAATCCTTTTCTTTCTTCGTCTTCCATCTGCTCACTTCAATATAAAGGGAATATGGCATTGCATGACTACTAAAGATTTGATATTTGGGAAATATATTACTAACATTTAAAGGGTTAAGAAACAGAGACACATATATACATTTTTGTGACATAATCTTTAATGTCTTGAGCACGGATTCTTGCACACAACCAAGAATTGTTTCTCAAGGAACAACAATGCCAATGGTAGAAAGGCTATTAATACCATCTGGGAGCTTGATAATGAGGATGGTACAAAAGCCTCTATTTTTTCTCATCTAGCCCAAAAAGGCATCAACCATTTCAAGGAGATCTACAAGGCACCCCCCCCCAACCCACCCTAGAAGAAATTATAAAGGTGGCATCTCTATTCCCCAAGTATTTTGATGAAGCGGCAGAGGATGATCTATAGCAACTTGTTTCTATATTTGAACTTGAATCTGTTCTTAAGTGGTTCAAGAAGGACAAGAGCCCTAGACCTGATGGCTGGGCGGTGGAATTCTATCTTACTTTTTTTGAATTATTGGGCCATGATCTCTTGGAAGTTGTGGAAGAAACGCGTCAATCTAGACGCTTATATGATGCTTTCAATGCCACATTTATTGCTCTCATTCCCAAAAATGATCACCCCACATCTTTCAATGATTACCGTCCCATTTCATTATGTAGTTGCATATATAATATCATGGCCAAGATTCTTGCTAATATATTGAAACCAATCTTATCTACTTACATATCTCCTGAACAATTTTCTTTTCTTGAAAATAGACAGATCCAAGATGCCATTGGCATTGCTCAAGAAAGTCTTCACTCTATGCACACTAAACGCATCAAAGGCATGATTTGTAAGATACATCTGGCTAAATAATTTGACCAAGTAAGTTGGCTCTACATCCGCATGTTTCTCACCCATCTGGGTTTTCCCCTACAAACTATCAATTGGATCATGTGCAGCATCACTATTTTATCTTACAGTATTCTTATCAATGGGGCAGTAACCAATTTCTTTCATGCAGAGCGGGGACTTCATCAAGGGTGCCCCCTATCTCCCCTTCTGTTCCTATTGGTTATGGAGGGGCTTAGCAGATAAATTATCTATGAAACCTCTAGAGGCAGATTGAAAGGCATCAAACTATCAAAAAACTGTGTTCTCACTCATCTCTTATTTGTTGATAATATCATTCTCTTCCTTAATGGGTCCCTAAGCGACTCCACGATGATGAAAGCCATTTTGATTATTTTTTGTTCTACCATAGGTATGAAATGCAATAATCATAAATCCACAATGACCTGTCATGGTTGCACTCCATATGAAATATATTATGTACAATAGAGATTCCCCTTCAATCTTATCAAATCTGAGGACGGCTTGAAATATTTGGGATTTTTTCTCAAACCTGTGAACTATAAAATTGTTGATTGGAATTGGATCATTTCTCAAATTGAAAAAAGGTTGAACAACTGGTGCCATCGCTGGCTATCCAGAGCTGACCGGCTAACACTGATCAAAGTAGTCCTGGAGACCACTCATGTTTATTGGATGTCATTAGCATGTATCCTAAAAGGAATTCTCCACAAAATTCAGAAAATTTGCAGGCATTTTCTTTGGTTGGGTGCAAAAGAGGAACATTAATTTTCCTGGACTAATTGGTCCCATATTGCTTTACCTAAGAGATGGAATGGCTGGGGTATCAAAGATATGTCAACCTTTTCACTTTCATTAGTTGCCAAGCTTGGGTGGAAATTACTGACCAGAAACAATCTATGGACTAGGGTGACAACACAGAAATACATTTATCCGCTCTCCCCCACAGATTAGATTCAGACTCCACTAGAATTCCACTCATCTTCCTCTACTATCTGGCGAGCAATTACTATAGCTATCAGATTCATCAAGGATGACCTGACCTGGAAAATTGAAAATGTCCGTAAGATCCAGATTGGTTTTGATTCATGGGTTGGGTGCGGGAATGCTCATCTTCTCCCGCAGGCACTCGTCAATTTCCACAACCAAGCAAGTTACAGAACACTTAACCAAATTTCCCTGGAGGAACGAACAACATTATTTTCTCAAGGGTGGATGGATCACCAGGAATTAGGAATACCTCCACAATGGACTGCAAACTGGACTGCATATCTGGAAGCTCTGTCTGACACCCGTGTTCGTTTGAAGGATTGTGAAGATGAAATCATTTGGATTATATCAAAATGGGGTCGGTATACACCAAAAGAAGGTTACAACCATATCTATCAGGGTAATAGACCTGATTTAATCATCCATTGGTGGCGCTATCTGTGGAAACTTAAAGGCCCAACTAAGGCTTGACTGCTCATGTGATGCATTCTCTCCGACAAAATCCCCACTGGTGCTAATTTGCAGAAAATATATTTTTTTGGACCTCAAAGGTGTGTACTTTGCAAGATTGAGGCAGAAGATACCCAACACCTATTCCTAAATTGAACTATTGCACTCTAACTTTGAACTATTGTACTCTCATCTATCCATATTAATCAACACTGGACTGGTATCTCACTTACAGAGGTAACGGAACAATGGTGGATCATTGTTAATCCCATCAAACTTCGGAACCTTCCCATTATTATATGCTAGAACATATGGATGGCTTGCAATCAAGCCATTTTCCATGACACACCTCACCATTGGCCCTCATCTGTTTCACATATTCTTTCCATTTATCACTTTGTCCCTGATGACCCTCCTCCTCCTTGCCCCTGCATTATCACCCCTGAGATCATTAACCACTCACTCCCTTGGGCATACTTTGATGGGTCTGCACAGACTCATGGTTGTGGTGGTGGGTTTATTCTTCATCTCTCTATTCATCATTCATTTAAAGTCAAATTTGGACTTGGTTGCGGTACCAATCATTTTTCTGAACTATCTTGTCTCCTATACCTAATTCAGTTTTCCATCACTAAATAAAAACATGCACTTCAAATTTTTGGGGACTCCAAGATTGTCATAGACTGGTTTTTTGAACTATCGTCATGTCACACACATACACTTTAGAATATATTGGCTGAAACTCTTATGATCAAAGCACATTTTGATCATATTTCATGTCGGCACATTTACAGGGAGAGGAACTCCATTTCCGACCTCCTTTCCAAGGAGGCAACGCACCTATTGACATCGCACATGGAGGTACAGGAACAGAATGATCATGCATACTACCAGTACTTTCACAGGCCATTTGTTCCTACACATGGGCGGGGGGTCGACCCCCGATAGATTAGACAGTAGAACTTTATTCACATTTTTTATTATAGCATATAATGTATATACTTCAAACTGACTCCATATGGATAATGTCTTTTGTATCACTTTGTGAACACTCGCACATATAGCGAATGTATTTATTTTTATGTATGCTTATAGCACTATCTATATCGCAGCTACTAGCTAATTTACATATGCTTATGCATCTACAACATGTAACTCTTATTTTCTTAAGAAAATTTATGATTTTTCAACAAAAAAAAAAAAAAAAAAAATCAAACTATGATTAACTAACATGTTTTTAAACCAATAGCCTTCACCTATATCTAATAGGTTTCTCGTTCTCTTTCTTATTTGGGAGTTTGACAGGTGTATTAATATGTCTTCAAACAAAGTTAGGGTTGCTCTTGATAGGTATATTAATGACCCACAACTTGACTATATTGATATTTACTTAGTATGTAGCCCTCATGCTTGAGGTGTAGTAATCTTATTTTACTCCATATATTTCTCATCTCTTATTTTCGTGGTCTCTTTGACCCACTTGGATTATATAAAAATACTAATTAAAAACTTCTGGTGTAAAAACTTTTTATATTTTTTTGATAGAAACAAAATCAAAATCAAATGAGAGATCAAGTTTAATCAATATTCCTTTGAACTAAGAAAATCAACATCAAATGAGAAATCAACTTTAATAGGGATTCCTCTGAACCAATTAAAAATGACCAATTTGATTTGATCTTTGTGGAAATTTCATAAGATATAGTCCAATAGAGGTTGTCTTGACTTGATTATTTTGTTTATCATTTGCTTTTCCAGATCCATTGACCATTTCACTCGAGAGAAGGGGCAAACACACCTCCCAAAGTTGGTGACGTGTTAGATTTAGACATGGAGGGAAATGGAAAAACTAGTAGCCGAAAAAAACGTTCGAGAAATTGGGATATGTAATTTCACAGTGCAAAAGTTGGAATCTCTACTTAAATATGCAAAAAAATTGCCTTCTATATGCCAGGTACCATAGCACTTATATTCAAAGTTTTCTTCTCTCTGCATATTTTAGAGTTCCTATCAAATAATATGTATTTCACTTATACATGATATTTATTCAACTTTTGCGGCACACGCAGGTAGATTTTCCAAGTGATCGGAATGAAAAAATGGCTCTTCGCGAAGGGATGGAGGAGATGAAGTCAATGGGTACAAGGTTGAGAAATCTTGGCTAATAAAATTGTGAGCCAATAGGAGAAGTGTTGTTACGTGACATAGACTCTCAGATGTGGAAAAAATAAAAAGTCATGAATTACGTGGAAAACCACCAATGGTAGATGAAGGCAGATATGGACAACATGATGTATTATTGTAAATAAGTGGTATAAGCCAATTAGATTTGACGATATGCATCATCCTCATATTTTATATGATAGACAATAAATGTTGGTGGGTGAACACAGCCTTATAGAACACTTTCAGTGTAATTACACTCTATTCTTTTCCAGGGGAATATTTTTTTGGCATAGGATTTGTGGGGATTGGAAAGAAGAAAATCTATTCCAATTTTTAGATTATATTTCACTGTAAATTTGGTGATACATGAAATAGAAGTTAAGGTTTCTTCTTAGTCCCAAAATCTTGCTTAAGGCACATGTTCCACCAAAAATTATCATATCTAGAGATTGAGAGGTCTAATGAAATTGGATTGGTGGCATTGGAAGAGGATGAATTAATGTATTATAGGTCCACATTTCACACCTTAAGGTATTATATTTTTGAAGTGACAAGAATTACAATTAACTCTCCTACAATAGAGAAAAAAATCATCTTTGTATAATTCTAATGTAGATTCAAAATTGCCCTTGTAATGTACTAAAACATAATATTCAAATCTACTCTACCAATATGCGGAAGTAAATTCATGATCGAGAACCAAAATCATTAACATGCATCAAGATTCAACACACATACACATAGATATATCTAGGGGAAAGAAACTGCTCAAAACCCCTTACTATATTCATTTCATTAATCAAAGAATCTTGATGAATACAATATGCTTTGCTCAACCTTGAGCTCAACCTGCACCTATATCTTCTATCCTCTTCCTAACTGGCTGTGGACAACACTTATCCAATTTTCAAACCCTCCATGCTCCTATTTCCTTGTTTTCTTTTTATGAGGAATTACACCCTATTAATTAGGGAATTTTCTCATTGAGAATTGTGCAATTCAATTAGGTCTTACTTTGATTGCATGCATGACTTGTACAACTTGGAAAATTATAAAATTGATAGTACATTGCACTTGAACTCCAATCTCAACTGGGTAACTCGAATTTTATGCAGGCATGAGTTAATTTAGGTTGATTGATTAGTTAACTGGTTAAAAAATGAAGATGCACCCCACTACTAGACTCCCACTAGTTCCTCCAATAGTGGGAACTAGTTCAACTAATCTTAACTCAATTTAACCGAATTAAATTGTTACAACTAAAATTAACTCAACCTAAGATCCTAAAATTTAGGAATCATTGTACACAACTCAAGTTCATCCCGACCTAGAATTAAATAAGCTAACTGAGTGATAATAACTCGGTTAACTCATTCAAGTTGTATGTTGATGTGGAATTTCGATTTTCTACTAATTTAATCAAAGGAAAAATTAAATTAGGAATTTTTTGATGCATTTTCAACACTCCCTCTCAGCAAGAAAGGGATTATGAGATATCCCAATCCTGCTTCTATGGAACTTTAATTTTCCTCTTGAAAAATACTTTTTCAAAATATTTGCATCTTGTTCCTCTGTTGGAATGTATTGTAGCAACATGATCTGCCTCTGCACACAATCTCGTAGATGGTGGTACCGAATATCAATGTTCTTGGATCAATCGTGAAAAACTAGATTGTTAGAGTGGTTGATACAACTCTGATTGTCACAGTGAATCATGGTAGGATCTATCATCTGACCAAATAACCCAACAAGAATATTTCTCATCTAGATAGCTTCACAAGATGCTTCATTAGCAGCCATGTACTTTGCTTCTTCTAAGTTGAGTGCAATTGATCTTTGATTCCCGATGTACTAAGAAATTGTTGTTGACCCAACAATGAAAATTCCTCTTGAAGTGCTCTTTTGATCTGATGGAATTCCCGCCCAATCTGCATCTATGAAGCCTTGCGGCTTTACTCCCTTTTTCAGTCTGTACCAAAGTCCAAAATGAGTGGTGCCTCTGAGGTACCATAGTACATATTTGGCAGCCTTCCAAAATAATTTGGTCGGTCGAACCATAGCTTTGATAAACCAATTCACCTCATAACACATGTATGGTCATGTTTTCACTAGATACATGAGTGAACCCACCAACTACCTGTACATGGTAGCATCCATTTCCTCACCTGAACTGGCATCCTCTTTCCTCCAGTTAGTCGTTAGAGGAGTCTCCATGGCTTTGCATCTATCCATGTGGAACTTTGAATTATCTCATTGGCATACTTTCCTTGAGAGACAAACATTTCCCCTTCTATATGCCATACTTCCAAACTGAGGAAATAGTGCATCAACCCCATGTCCTTCATTTTTAAGTCTTTTGCAAGGTCCTCCTTACAAGACCTGATGATTTGTTCATCACCGATCAAAATAAATTCATCAACATATAAGACTATAATCAACAATTTACCTTCTACCAGAATGATCTGAACTTAGACAAGAATGTAAAAAAATACATATATAACCATAAATACAGAGATTTAGTAGAAATAAAAATTCATTTCATTAATATCAAAGAACTAAAATATGTTACAAACAAAATGGAAATAAAATAGCTCGAGCAATGGTAGCTTATCTCCGAGAAGAGATGTGGTGGATACATTCCTTTGAATTGTGTTACAATGAGGATGAAAGGCCTAGTTATTATTGAGAGACAATGGAAAACCCTAAACATCCAAAAACCTAACCCTAAGAGATGAATCGCCAAAATTGTAGGCCCCGTTGCAGTAAATTGGTACATCAACTTCTCGAGTCGTAAATTTGGCATATGATCTCTATTTGATGTGCATGATATCTCGTTAGAAATATATATCTGAGGAATACATCTTTAAACTACAAACATGGGTTAAATAATTAGCTCTTTTTCCAAAAAAAAACTTTATTTAGGGCCTCAAAATAGCTCCGGAAGTTCAGGACCCGAAAAATTGTCAAAAATAGTAAACTGTGCTACAATTAAGGAAACTAAAAAACTAAAAGAAACAATGGTGAGGGTCCAAGTGGAATAGGAGGGTGGCCACCAATATCCACCTGGATCATAGAATGTGGTAAAGGTTTGCATCTGCTTCAATTTTGGTGAATTCCAAACTGTTGAGGTAGCTATCAATCCTAGTATACCAAGCACGGGGTGCTTGCTTCAGCCCATACAATGCTTTCTTGAGTCAACACACATGTGACCCTCTATTGAAGGTCTCAAAACCTTGCTACATGAGAAAAGGTCTCTTCATAGTAAATCCCTTCAACCTGAGAGTGGCCCTTGGCCACTAATCTTGCCTTGTGCTTCTCGATGCTTCTATTTGTTGCATGCTTTATCTTGTAGATCCATCTCGAACCCCCCACTGATTTGTATGCAGGTCTTGGGACCACTTCTCAAACATAGTTTCTGAAAATAGAATCATATTCCTCTACCATAACATCAACCCATAACATCTGCTATACTACTTCCTCAAATGAGGCTGGTTGTGTCTCTACTAGCTCACTCATTAGAGACATGTAGCCTATGTACCAATATGGTGAACTCCTCTGCCTACGTTGTGATGTGGGTGCTCCCACATTCTCTCTAGCATCCTGCAATAATATGTCAATATCCCTAGTATGCTTCCTTCCTTCCCTGGATGTCTCTATTTGAGTGGTTTTCTCCACTCTCTTCTCTCCTACTTGTGGTTGCTCCACATCTTCTTAAGCTTCTTCCTTTGGATTCAAAATATCATGATCTTCATGGAACTGAAGCTCCCTCTCAAGGGAACACTTCATTTCCTTCTCTTCATCGAAATTTACATCTCTATTAACATTTTCATCTTGAGAGATGGTAGGTACACCCGATAGTTGTGAGGTGTATAAGTGTACCCCAAAAATATGCCCAACTATGTTGTCAACTCTAGATTTTTCCTTGCTTCCTTAGAAACATGGAAATATATTGATGATCCAAATATCCTGAAGTGTGACACATCTGATTTCTTCCCTGAAAAAACTTCTTCTGGTGTTCTCATCCCAAGGATCTAATGAGGACTCTTGTTTTTTACATATATTGTTGTGTTGCATGCTTCTACCCATGAGTGAAAAGGTAGGCCCTAGTCTTGCAACATCGCCCGAGATGATCCCAAAATACTTTTGTTCTTCCTCTCGGCCACCCCATTCTGCTGTGGTTTATGGGGTGTTGTCAACTCCCATCGAATACCTTCCTTTTCATAGAAATTTTTAAACTCATTCGACACATATTGACCACCATCATCACTCATGAGATCCTTCATTTTCATGCCAGTTTATTTCTCAACAAGTACTTTAAATTCAACAAATTTGGAGAATGTATGGTATTTATTTTGCATGAATAAAATCCAACACTTACATGAGAAATCATCTACAAATATAGCATAATACTTGTGTCGTGTGGGTTGTCGAGAAAGGTCCACATACATCAGAGTGGATCGTTTCAAGGATTGCATGCGCCTTGCTATCCCGATCATTGAAGGTTGATTTTGTGTACTTCCATAAGGTGTGCGCTTTGCATGTGTTCTATTGCTCTATTTCTCTTTTAGGGAGGCTTGTCGTGATCTGTTGCATGATATTCAAAGCTCCATGATGAAAATGGCCAAGCCTTCTATACCATAATTCACCGACATCTCGGCTCTGTGCCTTCTTCGCATTTGTGCTCAATGGAGCATAGTCTGCCACATCCAACCTATAGAGGTTCTTCACCCGAACCCTGATCTGCTTCACTTTTCCTGCGGTGATGTGTCTCAGGAATTCCTTTAGTTTGTTGAATATCAAATTGTAGCCACAATCTTCGAACGTCGTGACAAAAACCAAATTCTTCTTTAGACAAGGAACAAACATCACATCTGTGAGCCTGAGAGGGGAGCCAGAATCCCTCTGAAAAGTATCTATATTGATACTGGTCATGCTATACCTCCCATCATATACCATATCGATTTTCATCTGGAGGTATTTCTCCTCCAAGTCACTGCAGAAATATACGTTCCCCGTCATATGGAATGAGGCATAGTTGTCGAGATACCAAACAATTCCCATCATTGTGCTTTCCATGCATCCAATGAGGGTAAAATAAAGCTTGAATTGTGAAGCTAGAGCTTCACTTGCCACTCCTCCTGAGGTATTCTTTTTTTTTTTCCTTGTGTGGCAATTTCGTGGCATAGTACCCAAATTCATGACAGTGAAAGCACTTGATTTTGGACAAGTCCTTTTTCTTTCCCCCTTGACTGGAATCTCCTTTGGGTTGGGATTTATTCCCTTTCCATTTCTTTTCCTTTCCATCTAAGGCATAGTTCTCCTCATCCTCAACCTTGGATGAAGTGCTATCTCTGTTGATCCGCCTTATTTATTCCTGCACTAGATTAGACCATAACCACTCCCATTGTGGTAGTTTCTCTCTACCATTTATTGAATCTTAATAATTGTGCCAGCTCTTGGGAAGGTGAAACAGATATAGAGCTACCAAATCTTCTTCTGGGACAATAATTTTGACACTGCCAAGATCATCACGACACTATGTAACATGTTCAAGTACTGCGGAATTGTTTCATTCTTTTGCATCTTGATGTTTTGAAGCTTGTCCTTGAGTGCAAACTTCCTGTGGTCACTATTTTTTTGTAACAAATCCTTCAGTGCTTGGTAAATTGCATACAAAGTCTCTTTCCCATGGATATTAGAGACAATATGATCTCGTACTCCCTCCAATATGATTCCCATTGCCCCAGCAAAACACTTCTTCCATTCAGCTAGATTATGAGCATAAACAATTGCTAGTTTCATAACATCATTATCAATGTATTCCTTCAACCCATTATCCTCCAGTACTACCTCCATTTGGTCCCTCCATGCAACATAATTCTAGATTCCCTCAAGGGAATACTCGAGCCCTAGTCCATTGAAAGTCATCTTCTTAGTCTTGAAGAAATCTGGCAACCTAATCTGCAACCTCGAACCTCTTGTAGTGACAACTTTGAATTTTCTTCTCTACTATGAATCTACCTCTGACACCATGTAGAATTTTAATGTGGATTCAAAACTTCAAATGTAATGTATTAAAACATAAGACTCAAATATACTCTACCAATCTACGAAATTAAATTAACGATCTAGAACACAAATCATTAAGATGCATTAAGATTCAACACACATACAAATAGATATATCTAGGGTAAATAAACTACTCAAAACTTCTTACTATTTGTATTGCATTAATCAAAGGATCTAGATAAATAAAATATGATATGCTCAACCTTTATCTCAACCTGCATCTGTATCTTCTATCCTCTCCCCGACTGACTGAATTTGGCCAACACTTAGCCAGTTTTCAAGCCCTCCACGCTCTTATTTCCTTGTGTTTTTAGATGAGGAATTAGCCATATTAATTAGGAAAATTTCTCATTGATAATTGTGCAATTCCATTAGGTCTCCCTTTGACTACATGCATGACCTATACAACTTGGAAAATTCTACAACTGATAGTACATTGCCCTTAAATTCCAATCTCAACTGGGTAACTCGAATTTTGTGCATGCATGATTTAATTTAGGTTGATTGGTCAATTAAATGGTTAAACACTGAAGATGCACCCCACTGCTAGACCTCCCACTAGTTCCTCCAATAGTTGGAACTAGTTTAACTAACCTTAACTCAATTTAACTAAATTAAATTGTTAGAACTGAAATTAACTCAACCTAGGCTCCTAAAATTTAGGAATCACTATACACAACTCAAGTTCATCCCCCAACTCGAATTAACTAAGCTAATTGAGTGATAATAACTCAGTTCGCTCATTCAATTTGTCTGTTGATGGGGAATTTCGATTTTCTCCTAATTTAATCAAAGGAAAAATTAAATTAGGAAATTCTTGCTCCATTTTCAACAATATTTTGGTTATTCTATTATACTTTTCTCTTAAAAGGTCCAAATTACATGGGATCAATGGTAGTTAAGAAGATATATTAGAATTTTTCTCTAATTGGCTTTTCTCCTATATTTTTATTTGGATTTGGATCTTACCAAGATGGTGGCTTTGCCCTTGCTAATAGGCAAGCTACTAGTTAAACCCACTTCAAGTTAGAATTATTGTGTAAATATACTATGTTGTAAAAGTTTCATAAGTATAGTATAAATGACAATATTTTAATAGGTGCAAGTTTGGCCAATAGAGTAAACCCAAAATTAGGATTTTACATGGTGTGTCAACTTAAAATTATCATAAATTTTTATTGGAAATTCGGTTTGTGTTGATTCAAAAGTGGTTGGGAGGAATTAAAGGATAAATATAACTATAAACTATGGTATCATTTTAGGATAATTTCTTTAAAAGGGATCATTATCATAAACATAAATTAGTTTGTCTTCATAGGAGCAACAAAAGTGGAAGAACATGGCAACAACAACTATGGAATTTCTCATTAACTAGAAAACTTTGTTGACAAAAGATGCAGCTTGGAAGGATGAGTTTATAAAACAAAAAGCTTTCATAACTAATTAAGGAGTTGGCACTTGTTTAAAGGAGCGGTTCATGTTTTTTTTAAACAATAATAGATAGTTTTATATTAGCATATGTTGTGTGATGACACAAAAAATTACATCTAGGTGTCTCAGTAATGTAGTTTTCAAAAAAATTATGATAAAACTAGTGTATATTGATCTTCTTGACTAGACACTTGTTACATATACCTAGGGATGTATACAAGTTCAATTCCTATAGTAAATGACCAATAATTTGCAACACTTAGCTAGCATGATGAAAATTACAATAGCCCTCAGAGTTAGCTCAATTGGTCAAGTTCCCATAGCTGAAAGCACCTCGCTAATGGGAGGTCACAGGGTCAAATCTTTTCGATGCCCTCAGGGTTAGGCTTTGCTAATAAGCCGACGAGAAGTGACCCCTTCAGGTGGACCTACCTGAATATTTCCTCCAAAAATAAATGATGAAAATTTACAAAGTTAAACACTATTTTAGTCATCCAAAATAATTATGTTATACATTGAAACTACTAGATTCACATAAGGCAAACCTACTTGTGTGGGTGCACTAATTGGAATGAGGATGTTGAGGCCATTGTATCATGAGATCGTTCATGCTTTGCATCCTATTCAATTTCCACTTGCTACTTCAAACCATGCAATTCATCATTTTGCTTCTACAACTGATTTCTCTGCTCTAATAGAATCTCCATTTATGTGTTGAGTTAGGTAGTTAATCGATCCACCCACATTCTAAGGGATACTAACTTTCTCTACTTATTAGCTTCCTACGCACTAGTCTCTGGCTCTAGATTTGATGTTTCCCTATGCTAACTTCCATTGTTAAGTATTGTGGTTGGTTCTTGACAGCCTAAATCAAATTGTGAATCTTGCTTTTCCAATTTCCCTTGGGACTCTTGATACCCTATGTAAAGCTACTACCATTGAAAAATATAACAAACTTCACCTACATGCTAGAAAAAGGCTAATATATTATGATTACCCTCATTAATTCATTTGCATAAGTTAATCACCAATATATTTGCAGCTTGTACCAATCTACAGGGAGAGTGAGATTATGATTAGGTAGTTATTGTTCCTCGATGCCTACGTACCATCCCCTATTTCACACGCCCAAGCCTCCTCAACCATAAGAATTTTGTCCTTCCTCATCCTCATACTTCTTGGTCACTCGAGGGGGATCTACCGTGGATCTACCCTGTTGCCATTGATTTAATTCCATAGGACCTCCAATATTTTCCATGCAATCGACCCATGCTCCAAGATTCATAAGGTGTTCATGATGCCACACTAACCTTACTTAATTTTCTCATCATTCTAACTTCATGGAATAGAGTGTATCCACATGGTTGCATTAACCTTCAATATGCTTGGAGCTAGAGAGACCGCTTGGTTGGCTTATGAGTTTTCCACCATGTTTAGTTATCTTAGTACATGCTTAGGTTGAATTTCAATAATAGAAGATAAGCGAGATACAATTTTCTTAAAAGTGGATTTTAATTTGAAATATGAAGAGGTAGTTCCCAGGTTGATATGTCTACTTGTGTTGTTGAAGTCACCCATGATAATAATTGTATGAGTTAAATATTTCTTCACTAGCCTTTGATTCCTTGTAAGAGGGCATACGTCTTTGCTTGGTTATTATATATTATGCCTAGACTCTAAGAATAGTATAGCCCCATTGAACATCTAAGGCCATAAAGCATCCCTTCCCCCCAACACCTGCCACCCCTAAAGGATCATGACATGTTAAGCTCTTAGGTCTTGGGCCAATAGATTGCTTTTGTTATATTATTATTGTGATTATCTATAGGCTCATTATTTGTAATTATATCCTTGTTTTCTATATTTACCAAGGAGATTTAGTTTCATAGATTCTCAATTTTTAAAAGAAACATGTAACGGAAAACGATATTGCTCCCTCAAAATGGCATGGTTATTGATTCATTTTCTATAATTCTTAAAGCATGAAATTAATTATTCTTTCTATTTTTATGTCATTTAAATTGATACCAACTTTTATCCTATTTAATTTTTAGCGTTGTGTTTTTACATTTTACTTTCTTTTAAATTCTTATGCCATTCCATTCTTTAAACTCTGTTCATATTTTCTATCTCAATCCTTAGAATCCCAATTCCTTACACTCTATTCACATTTTCTAACTTAATCCTTAGAATCCCAGTTCCTTTAGTTTTAATCTTTTTTTCTTTTTTGATTTTGTAAAGAAGGCATAGATATACACATTGACACTAAATATTCATTTTGTTATTAATGCAAAGTAATATTTTTACTTTGACATATTTACTTATAAAGTTGTAAGAACGATCATAAGAAATCCTACTTTATATTTTTAAAATTATTTAAAGGAAATACATAAACAATTTAGTTTAAGAATATAATTAAATTATTTTTTAAAATAATATTAAAAAATTCACATAAAAATATTAAACATGTTAAAAATATAAAGATGGACTATATGTCAAAAATCAAACACAACTTTAACAATTTTTTTCTTTTTTTATAAAAGTAATAAGAATTTGTATTAATAAAAATATGCACCTGAAACACACAACATGCACATCGGAGTGACTATTACAGAGAAAATTTCTTCCATGAATCTACAAAGAAAGGAGTTAAAAAACATCCTCCGCCCAAATATAGAAGGGGGTATAGATCCAATGCTAGACCTTCTAAAGCTTGCACCTACTACTTCTTGAGAATTTGAGTAGATTCTTACAAATTAACTGCGCATAATGATGCAAAAACAAACCATGTCTAATCTTGGAGAGAAATCGATCCACTGTTAGACCCACATGAAGCAAGACAATTCAAGACACCAGATTTCAAGGTTTTCCCGCTTTGATCTTTCCCACTTCTTATTAAAGGAGGGGAAGAAGGAAAATTATTTTTTATCATATCTGAATAGGAAGGAGAAGAAGATAGGTGTTTGATCTCTTCCTCATTTTCTGTTCCAACTTCTTCTTGTTTCTTTTTTTTAAGATGGGTTTTGTTAACATCCTAGGACAAAGACTTTTCCTCGATGGATGAATTAACATTCTTTGGAGACACTTGATCTAGGACTAATTGATCAACTTGAGCCTCATCACCCATAACTTTTGCCTTTGGGGATTTCAAAGCTTCATATATATTACTAAATGGAGGATGTTGATGAGACTTAGGCTTGCTAGCATGTGACCTCTTAGTCAAATGCTTCTTGTGTTTCCTTCTAACTAGTTTGAATGCTTCTTGCTCATCATTACTATGAGAAGATGGCAGGGGATTAGAAAAAATATGAAAAGTAGGAGTTGTTATCACCTAATTTGAACCTCAGGCTGAAAAGGCAAATCAGGGTAACCTTTAAACCATGCTCAACCTTGTAGCTAGCCCTACAAGGTCAGGATAGGGCTCTCTCCGAGAAAGGATATTCAACAAAGTACAATTATGAAACTGATATTAGGCTAGGTATAATAATGAGAAATGTTTTAAATGAATGAATTTCAGGGTTGTGTGGAACAAATGGGACAGTTTGAATTTGCGAAATAAATCAGGGATACAGGTTATTTCATGGGGCAAGGTAGGTATGAAATTTTACCAGTTAAATTTAAATAATGATGAGATGGTAAGACTGGTGAGGAGCTGAAAAGGGCATAGAAGATGGATCCTTTTCAAACAGAAGAAAACACAGAATATTGAATGATTTCCCAAGGCAGAGCATAAAAATGGATTCTACCTATCTATCTTGCAAGCATTCAACCAGAGATGTTTATGAATGAATGGTGAACATAACAAATTTACATATGAACACAAAGGAGAGAAAAAATGCTAAAATTCATACCACATGGATCCCACAAATCAGAGCTACATATCTTATTAATTCCCTATCAAACTATTACAATGGAGCGCAGAGCGTCCTCTTTGATTTCCACACTATTCCCTTACTTCTGACTTACCAGACTCATTACAAATTATTTAAAATTACATTAAATAGACTGAAATGTGGGGAAATAGATCCACAAAAAAGTGGATCTGTTTTAACAACTCAAGAACTGAAATCCGAATATGGGAAAGAAACCAACAAACTTCCCCTGAAAAGAAGGAACAGTAAGACTTTTTGACCATCTTGCGATTCGTTGATACACCCAATAAATGAGAAGAAGAAACCTGTAGCATAAATCCCTTTTAAATCGTTGCGGAATATGTGACTGTTTCAAAATCAGTTCTCGGCCTTTGACTGTCTCTCTGTCTTTGTCCTTTGAAGAAAACCAACTTTTAATTAAAATGATTTTGAAATCATGGAAATGAAATTATGCCTTAAATGACGTAAAGACCCCTTTTTGGATATAAGGAGCAAAGGGAAAGGCGGTGGGGTTCAAATCGCAATCGCAATCAGAAGATCGTGGAGGTGTGACATACAATGGAAATCTTGCAATGCGTTCAATTCATAAGGGCAATCGCAATCGGGGATCGGAGGAAAGGGGGAAGCATAAACTTCGATGTGAATGGGAAGGTCCGATGGGGTAATACAATAGAAGAGCGGAGAAATCCCTTCAAAACAAATGAAAATGGTTTTCCGCCTTTTACAAAGGGAAAAGACCGAATTTCATTTGAAAAGGGGAAAAGATCAAGGTGGGACTGGGGGTGTAGTGCAATCGCAATCGGAAGTCGGGCGTGGAAGAGGGGAAAATGTTATACCATAGGATTTGCCGATGTGATTGGGGCATCCTTTATAAAACATAATAAAATATGACTTAACGCATTTCAAAGGGAAATAGCATTTTAACTTGGAGCGGGGGGGGAAACTTTACAATGGGACCAAGGGACCAAATCGCAATCAGAATTAGGGCTTTGGGGCGGGTTTATTACATAATAAAATTTCTCCAATGCGATTGGGGATAAGCGATGAGGGGGGAAGTCCTTTGTATAAAACGAAATAAAACAAAATTTAAAATTTACAAAGGAAAATGGCTCTTTTATTTATGAATGGGGCGGAAGATTATGTGGCAGGGCCCATGGATCAATCGGAATCGGAAGTGAGAGGGGAGCGAGGGCCAAGTATTATTTAAAATCACCAATTGTAATGAAGCAATGGGTTGTGGTTCGTCAGATCGTTGGGCAGATCGACGGCGAAGGAGTAATCGGGCGGAGTCAATCGGGAGGGACTCAATCGGAGGGGATCCTTTGAAAACATCAATTGCGATGGAGCGATGGAGTATGGGTCGTCCAATCATCGATTGAATCAACGGTTAGGATTTAGTCAATCGCATCGGAGTTTATGGATTCGAGGGTCAATCAGATCGCGCATAGGTATGGCGTGATTGCAATCGGAGGGGGGAATTTTATAATAAAAAAAACTTTAAAACTTTGTTATAAAGGGGTATGGAGGGGAAGTGGTTTAACTAAATCGCATCGGATTTTATGTTTTAAAAGATTTAATAATGCGATTTTTCCATCGGATGGGGGGGGAAAATGGTTTTATAAAAGAAAATATTAAACTTTAATAACGTAAATTTTAAGGAAAAGGTGGGAAAAGGGGAAGGGTTAGGGTATAGGGGACTTTTGTTCACTTAGGCATAAATTTCCATCCAGAAGTCAGTTTTGAGAGTATAATATACCGTTGGAAAGCTCTTTTCGAGCTCTTTCTGATGGACATACTTAGTACATGATTCTGGACTGAAAATATTGTGTAAAACTTCTCTGAAAGGCAGGGTGGTGACTTTGTGGAGATAGCAGCTTCTGAAGTGTGACTTATTACATATGATGACATAAAATTACATAAAAGATGATAATAAAAGAAAAGTATCATGTTTTCACCTCAAAAAATGGTTTTGAGGTGAAAATTACATCAAACAGAATAAAAAATTTCTTTGATCCTCCCAGGTGCTGTGACTTTGAGTTTATTGACTTCCTCATGACCTTGTTGATATTTATTGACACTTTGACTCATTAATTTGACCATGGTGATATCCTAGAACCTAATGAGACCCATCCTATGACCTACTAACATGACTCACAAAGTGAAATTAACTCATGACTAAATACCATAGAGAGGAGAATCAGCAAGTTTCACATGAGGGAAAACTGATGAAAAATCACTACCATCAATGAATCCATGACCTAGCGGAATGGTGAAAATTTATGGTATGGAACTCCTAATATGAAAATGCAAAAGAGAAATTTTGATCACTAATGGAAGTATGACTAGACTGACACTAACATTGGCTCCAATGGGGATGGTAGCTCCTTGGAGGTGCCAAGAACACCGTCGACCAAGTAGCCTTATCCATTGGGCATGGAGTCAAAAAGACTAAAAACTTACACAATGCAGACTGATTCTGACTCGAGACTAAGACTTAAAACTAAATAAAACCAAACTATACACATATCATTAAAATTTTATAGCCTTCACCTCGGGCCCCAAACTTTAATGACTGTGTATTCTGAAATCTGACCAAACATAACATGGTATATACAACAATTGTAACATAGTTTCTGATCCATTATCTTCAACAATGGTAGTGCTTCAAAAGCCTACCATTCACTGCTCCTCCAGGGAAATCTTGGCATCCATCTCTGAAAGCAAGAAGGCATTATGTCCCCTGTATGTTGAAATCTTGTATGGTCCTTTCCACAGGTTGTCAAACTTACCATGCTTCTCTTTATCTTCATTTCTGGCATCCCACCTCAACACCACATCATCCAACTGAAACTTTTCTGCTTTGGTCTTACGATCATAGATCTTCTTTATCTTCCCTTGCAACTGAATAGCGTTATGTGACACTTCCTCTCTTATTTGCTGAAAGTGGATCATCTGATTGATTCTTCGCTGATTTTCATCTTCTTCACTACCAACTTCTTGCAATAATCTCATGACTGGAACTGTAAGTGATGTAGGAAAGACAGCATCAGTACCATAAACCAATTCAAAAGGTGACATACCTATGGAATTCTTGCTGCTAACTCTGTCTTCCCACAACGCGTTGATGAGCTTTCAATGCCAGTTTCTTTTGTTTGCCTCCAGCATTTTCTTGATTATATTTATCAAAGACTTATTCGATGATTATGCCAGGCTATTGCCTTGTGGGTAGTACGCTATTGAATGGCCCAGGACAATATTGTACTTATAACAGAAATCCACCATCTTCTTAGACTTGAACGCTACTGCGTTATCTATTATAATTTTGTGAGGGCAGCCAAAACGAGATAAAATATTTGACTCTAAAAATTGAATAATTATTGTATCAGTTGTCTGCCTTGCTGGAACGGCCTCAATCCATTTAGTGAAGTAATTTGTACCTATCAAGATCCATCGATGCTGCACTGATGATGCGGGATGGATTTATCCTATGAAATCGATTCCCCATGCTGAAAGGGAGCGTTTACTGAAACTGGGTTCAGAGGAAGAGGAAGTAATTTCCTTTTTCCTTGGAAAATTTGACATTCATAACAACTCATCATTGTTTTATACAAATCTGCAAATAACATGGGCCAATAATATCCTGCTCTCAACACTTTGTTAGCTGTAGTTTTCCAAAACAAATTACCACCACAATCACCTTTGTGAAAATCAGGCATTACCTTCTGAGCCTCTTCTTCGACCAAACAATTGAGCAGAATACCTCCTGGATCTTTCCAATAAAGAGCACTATTTAAAATACAGTATTTAGCATTCTTAAGTTTTAGTAATCTACCTTTGCCTTTAGACATTCCTGGAGGTGGTGAAAGATGCTAAAGGACATAAACAATATCTGAATACCATGGGGATTGTAGAAAAATATCTGAAATTGGAACAAGCAAACCTTCATCTTCCTCTTCTAACATTGCTGTTATGAGGTTTATATCCAGGGCATGCAGATTTGATTGGGCCATCAGCTTTTCCAAACCTTGTCCTTTGATCAACTTGGTGGGTTTGATCTCCAAATCATACTCCAACATAACTGCTATCCACTTACCTCTTCGACCTTCTGGATCAGTTTTCATCAGGACATCTTTTACTGTTGCATTAGGAACATATGATATAGTATGTGAATGCATAATATAGACCCTAAAATCCTTCAATTCCTTTATAAGAGCCAATGCTTGTTTTTCAATAATATTATACCGTAAGGCAGCATCTCTAATAGTCCTACTGAAAAATGCAATTGGCTTTTCAATCTGATCTCTCTTCTGCATCAAAACCGCAGCCATAGTATGCTCCAATGCAAATGAAAATATGATAAAATCTTGAGTATAATCAGGACTAATCAAGATTGGGGCATTGGATAGAGCGAACTTTACCAGATTAAATGACTTGATAGCCTCCTCACTCCACTTGACAGTGCTATCCTTCTTCAACATGTTAGTCATTTCTCTTAAATTTTCTGCCAAATTGGGTATAAATCTGCGCAAGAAGTTCATCTTACCATTGAATGCTTGAATCTCCTTTTTGCTCCGTGGAAGGTCTATGTGCTGAATTTCCTCCACTCTAGATGGATCAATATGGATACCATATTTAGAGATGATATGCCCCATAAACTTGCCTTCATCCATGGCAAAGAGACTCTTCTTTGGATTGAGAGAAATCCGAAACTTTCTACATCGCTGAAAAACAACTCTCAAATGGTGCAAATGCTCATCACCAGAACCAGAAAACACTATCAGATCATCCAAATAAACAACAAGAAAAACATCCTTTTCATTGGCAAAAGCGATGTCCATTGCTCGCTAGAAAGTAGCTCCAGCGTTCTTCAGTCTTAATGGCATTTTGGCATATTGGAAGGTTCCCCAGGGTGTTGTGAAGGCATTTTTTTCTTGGTCTTTCTCATGCACCAAGATCTGGTTATAGCCTGAGTAGCCATCGAGTAGTGACATCCTTGATTCTCCAACTTCTCTCTGCAGAATATGGTCCATCTTCGAAAGTGGATAATTATCCTTTAAGGATGCTTTATTCAGATTCTGAAAATATATGCACAATATTATCTCTCCTGTCTTTTTACGTACTGGGACCAAATTTGAAATCCAGTCAGAAAATCTAATTGGAACAATGATACCAGCTTTGTACAATCTGTTTACCTCTTTTTCAATGGATGGAAGCAGCTTTGGGTTGATTCTTCTCGGCTTCTGTCTAAATGGCTTCTGATTCGGCTTGATAGGAATAGTATGTTGAATTACGTTCTTATCATACACCTTCAAATCTGAATAATCCCACGCAAACACATCAGAAAATTCAGAAAGAAATTTAACATACTTTTCCTTTACCTCAGGGGACAATGCTTTTGATAACTTCACAAGCTTGGGCTTGTCAGCTGTCCCAAGATTCACATCTTCGAATCCTTTCTCAGTAGGCACCAAGCTTGGTTTCAACATCATCCTGATCAAAAAGCTCCTCTAAAGGTATGAGACCTCTAGGAATTACATTATCCTTTAGCTGCAATATTTCCATCTGATTTTCTTCAATTTCTTAATCATCAACATCATAATCACCTTCTATTGGAGTATCTTTTAATTTTCCTTCACTCTGCAAAAAAGCATTGACCTCCTTGTCATCCCAAAACACTTGCCAATACCTTAAATTATTCGGGACAGTTGGCCTATGTTTAACATAAATCTCAAACTTATTGCTGGAGTTCATTGGAATTTTCAAGTTGCTTGCAGTAGTGGCAAGAGAATCAGCAATAAGATTCTGCATTCTAGGTACTGTTGTCAAAGTGTACTCAGGAAATGTCTTCGAGATATCAAGGACTGCATTTCGATAGGCCCTCAATTGGGGATGCTTAGCTTGGTACTCTCCTTCTACCTGTTTGATTATCAACTTTGAATCTCCATAGACAAAAATCCTCTTTGCATTTAACTTCTTCAAAATTTTCAGACCTGCAATCAAAGCTTCATACTTTTCTTCATTGTTATAGCAGTCAAAAGCTAATTTGTAAGCACACACTCTAACATTACTAGGAACCTTTTCAGATTGGAAAATAGGGCTCTGAATCCATATTCCAATACCAGCTCCGTCCTTGCCAACATCTCCATCAAAGTCCATGCTCCAAAGGCCTTCTTCTTCTTCTTCCAGATGTTGAAACCTTGCTTCTTTCTCCACTTTATCTTGACTGATTTCTGCATCTTTCTGTTGTTTACTATCTTCTTGCTGATAGCAGGCAGGAGGCTCAGAAGTGCTTGCTGCTTTATCTTTCTCTTGTTTGAGGATTTCCCAAAAAATTTCTGAAATTTCAGGGATCTCGTCTACTTGTACCAACTGAACATTTTTATCATTCAAACCACCATCTGAATATAAGACAAAGGACTCTAATTTTGTGTGGACTGCATTAATGGGATGATTTACTGGCTTCTCTTTGCTAGTGATCATATATTTCATTTTCTTCTCCCTATATAGTTTTCTCAACTGACCAAACACGGGAATGGTGGCATAAGAGAAGTCAAGCTGCATGGTTCCTTTAATTTATGCACCCCAAGACCTGGATAGAAGCATTCTAAACCGTGGTGGAACATCGGCAACAACTACATCCATCAAAAAATTCTTGGCTGGGATTTTATCTAAAGATACTACCAAGTCTTTGATAAGACCAGTACAATGGACCCTACCTGAGTCAAAAGAATACAAATCATGGTATTTGCGGGTAATATCTAGTCCTAATTTCTCCATAATGGCTTTGGGCATCAAATTATGTGAGGCTCCAAAGTCCAACATAGCATTATGTAAGATGAACTCGTGTACTCTAAGAGTCAGGTAAAAGGGAGGGACTTCACTTTCTTCAGATTGATCTTTTATGGCTGGACCAAAGATGAGTTCAGGATAATCATCTTCAAAATTAGAAATATCTAATACAGAGTCTATTTGAAAAATTCTAGACACCTGATGTTTGTAAGCACTATTTTTCACTAACTCAATCAAGGGCATGGACACTTTCAGCTTAGAAATTTCATTTTCTAAATTAAAAGAAAGAGATTTTTCTACCTCTTTGACGGGAGGGTCTTTCTTTTCTATTTTTTTCCTTTGTTGTGCTCTACTGGTTCTTCTCATTTGCAACGTTAATCGCTAAAGATGTCTTGCTGAAGGAAGGATCGGTCGGCTCTTTCCCTTTCTTCTAGGAATCGTTCTCCATTTGGAGCTCTTTTCTCCTCTGAATGGGACTGATCGGAACATCTCTGTTTCTCAAGGAATACTGCTTTTGTTGGGCTGATAAAGCGTTCATGTACCCTCTCTGGTAATCATCGGACTCTTCTTCTAACACTGCATCATTATCCAAAATAAAATCTTCATATTTTTGAACGTTTGCAATCGCTATATATTCTTCATCTTTTGTAAGAAAGATGGGCGCACCATCTACAGTGAATAAATGATTGGCTTCAATCACAGGATCTTCATCATCCGTCTCCATTCCTTGAACGTAATTCTGCTATAGTGGGGTTCTGATTTGATGTTGTGGTGCTGCTTGGTCCTGCGCTCTTTGTTCTCTCTGCTTAATTCTGTATTGTGGCTGCTGCCCTCTGAAATTTGGACTCCTGATTTGTGGTTCAGGTCTATCTGAAATTGTTAGCCAATCAACCATCTTTTCCACTATCTGGATCACAGTATCCATCTTGCTGTCTGAAGGGGACGCTTCTTCTTTTACCATGACTCTCTTTTCCGCTCTAGTCCGCGCTCTTTTGGCTAGAAAATTCACTTCTACACTTACAGCTATCTTCTGCATGTCTTCAAGCGTAGTGGGATCTCTCTCTTGCAGTTGATATGCCATATCAGCATCGAAACCATATGGAAACTTAAGAAAAGCTAATCCCACAGGAGTTTTTAGGTTAGCCTAAATAGCATTGTATACAACATTAAATCTTAGACAATAATCATGTACAGTTTCACCCACATTTCTTTTAATATTCTCATAGTCAGAAAAAATTTGGAGTGGGTTTTTCTTTACCTCCCACCAGTCTAAGAAATGTGTATGTAACTCCTACAAAGTGCGGATAGAGCCTGCTAGTAAGGCTTTGAACCACTTTCTAACTTCACCTCCAAAACTTTGGACAAAAAACCTTGTGGTTACATTCTCTGCCTCTACCTCATGAAGATAAAAAAAGTCATTCATCTTATCAACATGTTGTTGGGCTATGATGCTTTGAGTGGCATCAAAGATAGGAATTTTACTTCGATAATCAGCAGGCATATCATTCAAAACCTGAGGTAAAACCAGGGGTGCATATCGGGCAGCCATGGCTCGAGGTGGATTTACAGCAGTGTTTGTGCTACTAGGATTTAAGGGAGGTGTTGATGGAGGAGATGAAAGATGAGAATTGACTGATGGGAATGTTGATGAATTAGGAGGAGGAAATGATGTTCCTGATGACTCTGAAGGCTTTGGGATATTAGTTACAATGATAGATGACTGAGGGGAATTCAAAATATAATCATCAATTGATGTATTTTCCCTTTGAATTTCGATATCTACAAGAAATTCTGGATCTAAAACTGTGTCATCAAGTGCAGTTTCAGACTTAATTATAAACAAAGAAATCTCAAAACGCTCATCAAAAGAAATATCTTCTACAAACAACCACTCACTGGGCCAAGTGTGGGATCTGAAAATTAGTCTAGGACTCAGTGATCCTTCTTGTCTTCTGACTATGCTTGGGATGAGATTAGGATTTTCAAACACAGGGGGAGGATTTGGATCAGGATTGGTCATTATGTATCTTCTTGAAGCCAGTGTGGTAAAATTTCTACTTTACAAAATTATATCTCCAGCCTAACAAACTCTGAACATCATCTTTCAGAGTCGATGAATTTACAAGGAAAATAATACTGGGGTGACCAGTTCTTTATGCTACAAACTATTCCCCAGCGGAGTCGCCAGAAATGTTATCACCTAATTTGAACCTTAGGCTGAAAAGGAAAATCAGGGTAACCTTTAAACCATGCTCAACCTTGTAGCTAGCCCTACAAGGTCAGGAGAGGGCTCTCTCCGAGAAAGGATATTCAACAAAGTACAATTATGAAACTGATATTAGGCTAGGTATAATAATGAGAAATGTTTTAAATGAATGAATTTCAGGGTTGTGTGGAACAAATTGGACAGTTTGAATCGGGGAAATAAATCAGGGATATAGGTTATTTCATGGGGCAAGGTAGGCAGGAAATTTTAGCAATTAAAGTTAAAAAATGATGAGATGGTAAGACTGGTGAGGAGCTGAAAATGGCATAGAAGATGGATCCTTTTTAAACAGAAGAAAACATAGAATATTGAATGATTTCCCAAGGCAGAGCATAAAAATGGATTCTACCTATCTATCTTGAAAGCATTCAACCAGAGATGTTTATAAATGAATGGTGAACATAACAAATTTACATATGAACACAAAGGAGAGAACAAATGCTAAAATTCATACCACATGGATCCCACAAATCAGAGTTTCATATCTTATTAATTCCTTGTCAAACTGTTACAATGGAGCACAGAGCGTCCTCTTTGATTTCCACACTATTCCCTTACTTCTGAATTACCAGACTCATTACAAATGATTTAAAATTACATTAAATAGACTGAAATGTGGGGAAATAGATCCACAGAAAAGGGGATCTGTTTTAACATCTCAAGAACTGAAATCCGAATATGGGAAAGAAACCAACAAACTGCCCCTGAAAAGAAGGAACAGTAAGCCTTTTTGACCATCTTGAGATTCGCTGATACACCCAACAAATGAGAAGAAGAAACCTGTAGCATAAATCCCTTTTAAATTTTTGCGGAAGATGTGACTGTTTCAAAATCAGTTCTCGGCCTTTGACTGTCTCTCTGTCTTTGTCCTTTGAAGAAAACCAACTTTTAATTAAAATTATTTTGAAATCATGGAAATGAAATTATGCCTTAAATGACGTAAAGACCCCTTTTTGGATATAAGGAGCGAAGGGAAAGGCGGTGGGGTTCAAATCACAATCGCAATCAGAAGATCGTGGAGGTGTGACATACAATGGAAATCTTGAAATGTGTTCAATGCATAAGGGCAATCGCCATCGGGGATCGGAGGAAAGGGGGAAGCATAAACTCTGATGCAATTGGGAAGGTCCGATGGGGTAATACAATAGAAGAGCGGAGAAATCCCTTCAAAACAAATGAAAATGGTTTTCCGCCTTTTACAAAGGGAAAAGACCGAATCTCATTTGAAAAGGGGAAAGGATCAAGGTGGGACCGGGGGTGTAGCGCAATCGCAATCGAAAGTCGGGCGTGGAAGAGGGGAAAATGTTATACCATAGGATTTTCCGATGCGATTGGGGAATCCTTTATAAAATGTAATAAAATATGACTTAACGCATTTCAAAGGGAAATAGCGTTTTAACTTGGAGCGGGGGGGGAACTTTACGGTGGGACCAGGGGACCAAATCGCAATCGCAATCGGGGCTTTGGGGCGAGTTTATTACATAATAAAATTTCTCCGATGCGATTGGGGATAAGCGATGAGGGGAGAAGTCCTTTGTGTAAAATGAAATAAAACAAAATTTAAAATTTACAAAGGAAAATGGCTCTTTTATTTATGAATGGGGCAGAAGATTATGTGGCGGGGCCCATGGATCAATCGGAATCGGAAGCGAGAGGGGAGCAGGGGCCAAGTATTATTTAAAATCACCGATTGTGATGAAGCGACTGGCTGTGGGTCGTCGGATCGTTGGGCAAATCAACGGCGGAGGAGTAATCGGGCGGAGTCAATCGGGAGGGACTCAATCGAAGGGGATCCTTTGAAAACATCGATTGCGATGGAGCGATGGAGTATGGGCTGTCCGATCGTCGATCGGATCAACGGTCAGGATTTAGTCAATCGCATCGGAGTTTATGGAGTCGAGGGTCAATCGGAGCGTGCATAGGTATGGCGTGATTGCGATCGGAGGGGGGAATTTTATAATAAAAAAAACTTTAAAACTTTATTATAAAGGGGTATGGAGGGGAAGTGGTTTAACCAAATCGCATCGGATTTTATGTTTTAAAAGATTTAATAATGCAATTTTTCCATCGGATGGGGGGAAAAAGGGGTGTTATAAAAGAAAATATTAAACTTTAATAACATAAAGTTTAAGGGAAAGGTGGGAAAAGGGGAAGGGTTAGGGTATAGGATACTTTTGTTCACTTAGGCATAAATTTCAATCCAGAAGTCAGTTTTGAGAGTGTAATACACCATTGGAAAGCTATTTCCGAGCTCTTTCTGATGGACATACTTAGAACATGATTCTGGACTGAAAATACTATGGAAAACTTCTCTGAAAGGCAGGGTGGTGACTTTGTGGAGATAGTAGCTTCTGAAGTGTGACTTATTACATATGATGACATAAAATTACATAAAAGATGATAATAAAAGAAAAGTATCATGTTTTCACCTCAAAACATGGTTTTGAGGTGAAAATTACATCAACCTGAATAAATCATTTATTTAATCCTCCCAGGTGCTGTGACTTTGAGTTTATTGACTTCCTCATGACCTTGCTGATATTTATTGACACTTTGACTCATTAATTTGACCATGGTGAGATCCTAGAACCTAATGAGACCCATCCTATGACCTACTAACATGACTCACAAAGTGAAAGTAACGCATGACTAAAGACCATAGAGAGGAAAATCAGCAAGTTTCACATGAGGCAAAACTGATGAAAAATCACTGCCATCAATGAATCCATGACCTAGCGGAATGGTGAAAATTTATGGTATGGGACTCCTAATATGCAAATGCAAAAGAGAAATTTTGATCACTGATGGTAGTATGACTAGACTGACACTAACAGGAGCCTCAGTATAACTCTTTGCAAATTTTCCATACTCATGACAAAAAACAATTTAATGGGAACTTTTTCATAGTCTAGGGCTTAAAGATGGGACCAATTTTCCAAGTTAAACCTAATCGCCTAAGAAAGACCTTTTGAAAAATCCACTTTAATGCAAATTTTGGCACAAGATAAGTTATTCTCCTTGCCCATATCACTAGAATAAATTGGCCCAATTTAACTCCTATAGCCTTGAAAATACCTTCACCCTATCAAAAAAGGGGAATATATGGCAATCTGATCCACACTGGCGCATAAAAATTCCCATCATGGGATTGAAATTCAGAGACTAGTGGGTGAGAAGCATTCCTCTAGTGCCCGTGAAATAAGGTCTAGCTTTGTAGATACGATCCATATCCTCCTTGTTTAAAAAAAAAACATAATAACCATTTCCACAATAGAAAATACCAACGAGCTCATGATTTACCCAATAAGCAGAAGTCCATTCTAAATAGAATTATAGCTAGGCTATAGGCCAGTGAAATTATCAATCAACCCTCTTTCCTTCATTGTGATCACATTCTTCTTCAAAGGGGAGGAAAACCCTAAATCAAGAGAGAGAATTAGATCTGCCTTTTTAACAAAATTTTTTGGGAGACCCATTGAACAAGTAAAGATCTCAACCACTGAAGAATAAGAGAAACACTACCAGTTCATAGTTCAACAGCAAGAAAGCTCCCAATGAGCTGCAAATACATGGAATAGGGAAAGAACATCATAGTTGATAGCAAATTGAGCCAACTGAAAACCAAGACAAACACTGATTCAATAGAAAAAACTTTAGATCTGTCATAAAAAACCAGAAAAATCTACATTAAACCACAAATGAAACCCTATATCTACAACAAAATGATCTAAAAAAAAAAAACAATAACAACTAAAAACCCCTAACCACTTGCTCCTATAACATCTTCAACTCCATTCCCACTAACCCAACATTTTTAATAATAAATAAATTCAAATAATTAAATTGCTCATTAACCTAAAAACTATACAAAACTATTCCCACTAACCCAACATTTTTAATAATAAATAAATTCAAATAATTAAATTGTTCATTAACCTAAAAACTATACAAAACTATACACAATGATTTATTATTCTTTCTTCCTAATTTAAGCTAAATTAATCTTATTTGTGATCTCCACACCTAATTTTGTCGACGTTATCTACGAAGGAAAAGATAACGAAGAAGACATTCCTTGTAAGACTTAGTCCACGTTAATTTGTACTTGGTCTACGAAGAAGACTTTCCTCTTAGACTTTCGTTCAGAAATAACCATAAACAATATCAATAATATTTTATTATCTTTTAAAAATATTTAAAAGAAAATCAAGATTATCACAGCTAAATCTTTCAGCCGCCAAACGCCTTGTTTTTTCCCTTTATCCTTTACCGGTACAAGTTTTTCATTTTGTATTTTTAATACAAAGAAATTCCATGTTATTTTCAATTAAAAGTGGTATGCAACATTTTAGAGCGAAAGTTGCATTTAATTTAGTAGGGAATAAAAGTTGGTAAACATTACTGGTTTTGAGACTCTAATTTTTAACAACTTATGTTTTTCTTAATTTAAACTTGTGCATACTCTTTTTTTTTAAATCACAATTTTCAAATTTTATCCAATTTAAAAATATTTACAATTTTTCAGTACATATAATTACATATATTTTTAATCATTAAACTAATTTAAATTAGATTAAACATATTTATATTATTACATTTTAATAGAAAAAAGCCATATAAATATAAATTTATAATTAAATTACTTATTTTTAATATAATAAAGAAATATTAAACTAAGTTCTGATCCATCTTAATTTTTTATCTTCTAAGTACTAAGAGGGATCAAATTTCTTGAGGTGTAAATCTTTAGTCAATTTTTGCATTTAAAAAAGAGGTTTGTACTTTGAGAGATTTGATCCCTCGAGTTAAGATGGATATAGAATGGTTATAGTAATAACTAGATGATTAGGATTTAACAAATTCTCTTTATCCTCTTTAAAAATAAAGAAATGACATTAAATGCAAAATCTAATTTATTTTTAAATAGTAAATAAAAATATTGTATTAAGAAATCTAAGCATAGGAGCATAACATTACATAAAAGATACAAAATGTAAACATTCAAGTTATCAAATTCTAGTTGTTCAAAAAACCTAATACTATAGCATGATTTTGATAACAAGAGTTCAATACTATAAATCCTTGTAGTGTAAATTCTCTAATACAATGTTGATATCAACCAAAATTTAACTTGTATACTGTGCTAAGTCTCAGTATTTTGGTATTCTTCCACTTAGAGATTCACTGGCTCTATTGGATGAGTTGTCCACACATACACAAATGTCACTTCCTCAGACACATACCAACTCCAACACTCTCCTCCATGTCTCATGATATTACAAAATTCGCAGGTGACTTACTGTCTCATTTACAAAAAAAGTGCCAATTTCTAATGATGTCACCTTATTTGTTAATAGGTCCTCTATAAAATTGTTATGCTACAAAACATAGGTCATTGTGAATTCATTCAAAAATTTCAAATGAGATTAGATACTTATAAATAGGTTGATGAGTTTGAAATCTACTAGAGAGGAACCAAGATGAGGGTGTTGAATTATAATCTTGGAATCCCTTATTATGATCAAATTGTGAAGATTGAGCAAGATGGATTAGAGTAACCCCTTAAAAAGATAATAAGCCTCTACTTGGTTGTTGGTGGCTTACCTAAGACTCCATGAAAATGATAGTTCGACTTATCGATTGGGCACATTAACACCCCTGCCACACTTGCCACCCCTAAATTAAAAACCTAATCTTAACCATTATTTTTGTTATTGTCTTAATTTTTTCTTTATACTTTTAAATATTACTAATCATGGTCAAGTGTCTAGATAGTTTCCATTTTGGTTTTTGGTATCCCTTTTCTTTTTCTCCACTCTCTATTTTTACCTCTTCTCACTCACTCTTATAGGGCATGATTGCTTCACTACACAAATTAACAAAATGTGTGGCCATTCTCAACCTTGATGAGAATGGCTATGAGCTAGGAGCCCTTGCCTTGGGTAGTTGATGACCATGCTTGTTTCATAGCATTGAATGAAGCACAAATGGGTTGGATGAGTGAGTTATTTTTGGAAGGGCACGAGGGCCAAATTGCAATACGTGACTTCGGGCACCTCGACTTGATATCTCATCACATAAGTTCACCAAAGGGTTCGTAATGCACCATGGATGGAATTCATAACTACTATTGAATTCTCCACCAGCTACAACAGGGACTCCGCCATGGTTACAGGAATTCTCCGAAAGCTACAATAGGGAGCTCAGTGGGAGCATTTCAGCAATAGCTAGCGTACAACAAGACTCATGCAAGAAATTAAGGAAAGAATGGTAACAATCAGTTACATTATCCCTCGGCATGTAAGCAGATCGAGAAATGAAGCAATAGATTGTTTAGGGAACTGGGGTTGCAACAATGAGGATAGGTTCTTAGATCAACCGTGGGGGCAGGACATGGAACTAGATTTGGAATATCTTTGCCTCATTATTCAGCAGGATGGTATGCATGTTGATCGAGATCACAATCAACCCCCCCGATCGGGATGCCATCTGGCAGGGGTAGAACCATGTCGCGATGAAGGAGCACGGGTACGTGGCTCTCTCACGAGGAGGGAGGAGAAGCACACTCGATGAGGACGAGGAGAGGACACCTCGCCCAATGGCTCAATATGACATTTTTTAATTAAGATGGCGAACAGCTCGGCGAGCCAGGTGGGTTGTCAGAGCAAGGTTGGAAAGTGGGTCGCCGGGCTTTATTGACACAGGTTATTAACCTACTCTGGGTTATTCTTTCGACATTCATTCTCTGCAATTTGTAGGTTCAGTGCCTGGTTCTGATCTCTAGTTCCTGGTGCGAGAAACCCTGCAAGCCTTACAGACAACGTTGGAGACCTACAATTGGGAATTGGTATGTACCCAATTCACCTTTCACCACCATGATGAAACGGGTTTCTACGTATCGCTACATGCGAAGGAAATTTTTTATCTTTTTGGATTATATTTACTTGGTCTGTAATATTATCAGTTATTGCATTGATGTAGTTCGAGTTAGTTTGTTTTCTTAGGGTTATGTAGGATGTAAGTCTATTCGAGGCCTAGTAATTATGAAAGGTCGTTGTAAGTCCCTGTCAGCAAATTTCCTGTTTTGTATGTCTTGTATGGTAAACGTAGTTAGGGTAAGGTACTGTAAAATCACTTTACCCCTGGTCAAGGTTGAACTTGCATGATTTTCATTCTTTGTATTCCATGAATATGTTAAGTCGGGAATGGGAAATCACCCGAAAGAAAATTAATGATGTAAACGCTAGAACAGGAGGGATTATGAGGTTTTACAGTCATCTGATATGCTATTCGTCTTTCTCTGCTACATCGCTTTCTCTCAGTCATTCTTAGAAGGGTGTCAGGGTAAATAGTAATAAGGGTATTACTTTTCTCTTAATGGGTCTATTTCGCTCTTTTAGAGTAATCAACTCCTTTGAGTCTGGTTTCACACTAGTCTTGGGTGGGTATGATGCATGCATTAATATGTCTCAAGGCTGCGTAAAGCAAAATTATCCTACTGCTGAGGATAGCAACCTGACCATGTCTAATTTCTTGTTTTTTAATTTGTTGGGATGTTGTAAACATGTCTCTGCTACAGGTCTTGTAACCATTCACCTATGCTAGATATTTCTGTCGGAAGGATATCCTATAAAAATTATGGCGAAAGGGAATAGGGGAAATAAGGACACCAAAGACAAAGGCAAGGCCAAAGTTTCAAATCCTCCAGCCAAGCGGGGCAGGAGGTCCAGCAGGGAAGTGATGGAAACCTTATTTCAAGCTTATTCAGAGCAGACACCCTGCTTCGTCAAATCTCTCATTCATGGATGGGAGACTGACGCCAGAACCAAGATAGAGGAAGAGGAAGACACTACGGAGGATGAAATTACTCAAATCATCACAGACTCGGGTCAAACTCGGGGTAGAATTTCTCTGTTTCATCATTCTATCAGAACGTACTGTTTGATAAAATGCCTTCTTGTTAAGGCAATTATGTCAGTACAGGAAGTTGAGGGGGGATCCCAAGACTGCAACAACTCTGGTTGAGATCAACAGAAGCATTCAGGAAATGAAACTTCGTTAGTACCATCAGTATGTATGCCTTGACGGGATCGAGAAGGACATACAATCCATGCACCAGGTAGATATGCATGGTTCTAGTGTCAAATACCCAGCTCCTGTCGAGTCAGATGTTGATTGAGCAATGATCAGTCTACGTTTACTTTCTGACAATGATAGAGGATAGCTTTTATGTTTATGTTATGTATATTACAACAAGTACATAAACTGATATTAGTTATTTGAGGACAATACAAAGTAGACTCAAGATGTATATGTTTTGGATGGCGTATAATGTGCTCAGATGGCCAACAAACCTGGTTTCCTACGGGCAAGTTGAGGCTTAATTTTGTATTTTCAAACCGCTTTTTTACTATAAATAGAAAATAGAGAGGACCTACTAAGCTTACAAAAAAAAACTATTGAATTCAGCAATATTTTTTCTTAAGCAAGTCAAAACTTTATAATGGCAAAAATGATGTACAAGATTTACATAGTGAGACATCGATTGGAGATGAGGGGAGAGTGGGACAGTGATACATATTTCTTTGGCTATTAAATGCGGTTGGGCATATACTGCTCACCATTATATTTAAATGAATTTAAATCTAACGATGGGCAATATATGCCCAACCTCATTTAATAACCATAAGTCAAAGAAATAATGTTTGTCAAGCCGGACAAGGGGGAGATGAGGGGGAGAGTGGGACAAGAGGGAAGGATATGTCGAAGAAGCGAGATAGTTGATGTAGATATTGGCTAAGGCAACGTATCTGAGCATTGGCCTTGGATACTTTCCGCGAGGCAACATCTTTGACTTGTTGATACTTCTGGAGGTTTCAAGCAAGTATATTCCTAAGATCAGCCTCCAGTCTAGCAACACTACAACGAATGCTCATTGGAATGTTTGGGTTGAAAAGAGAAAAATCCTCATCATAACCAGCAACATGAGGGTGTCGCTCGCAACCACGTCCACTGCTTCCCCGCCTGACACATTCGTAGTCACGAACCATGGTATAAGGCTGAAGAATGAGGAGGTAGAGTGTAGAGATACAAAATTAATGACAATGATTCTCCATGTATGCAGGGGGTAGATAACTATCGGAGAGGCATAGGCATGTCATAAAAAAAAAATTGACCAGGAGGGAGTCTGATTTCCAGAAGATTCCCTATTGCCGGGGGAGGGGGGTGCAGATTAATTGAGGCATGAGTGCCTTGTACCTGGTGATCGTACCAGGGATATGAGACAATGAATTGAGTTGCATCGAATTCGATGGAAATGTGATCTAGAGAGAAATATTAAAGGCTGCAGAGCACCACTTGTGGTGTAATTGCGTGAGGGAAATAAATGTTGCTAAGATAACTAGTGCGATTGCATGAGGGAAATAAATGTTGCTAAGACAACTGAAATATTTAGTCATAGATGAGTTGGTTTCTGAGGTTTAGTCTTTATTAGGTATCAAGCTCAAATCTCAAGTCGAGGGTTTGATATCAAGCTGAGGGGTTGAGGACGAGAGTTAACTGTACGAGATAAAACTTTCCCATTGGTGGTGTCTAGGTTTCTCCATTCAATATCGGAGTTGGCTTCGACCTAGGCAGAACCTAGATTTTAGGAAAAAAATTAATTATAATTTTTATGAATCAATAATTTAAAATTTGAAACAATAAATTATTTAAGTAAATTTTAACAATAATATTGATAATTTAAAATTAGAGACAATAAATTATTTAAGTAAATTTTAACCATAATACAACATGAAAGTAAATTAGAGATTGTATATTTAGTAAAAATTTATATACAATTCGTATATCAACAACTTTTAATATGGTTGTGTTAGTTTAATAATTATCATAAATTCATTTGCATTATCTACTCATTAATGATAATAATCATCGTCATTTAATTTTAAGGCTGGACTTAAGCTAGACACCATATTAATTTATGAGATCTTTTGGTGTGAGGCAAAAACTTTACTTTCCTGTAATAATTTGATTACTAAAATTTAAGAAAATATTCATACTCCATCTCTATGGATTTTATCCTATAACCTTTTAAACATAACACAAGTTTTTAAAATAATTAACCATATAAAAAATGGATAACTATAATAATTTTTTACACTTAAATTTTGTTATCATTAACCATTCCTTTACAATAATAACCAGAGCTGCATGTAGCAAATGTCCCTAGGTTTTGCATGAAAATACCAAAGGAAGAAATTGGAGACGCAAATTGTTGCTCCTAGCAGTTGCAGACACCCCTGTAACTATGAGAGGGTTTCAAGATATGCCTAAATAAAATTTGAATCTCTTTAAACCTTTCTATGTTGAAATTTCTCTTCTTCATCAGTCTGCTCTGCTTAGACATGAAGCACTTCCGACATCGAGCTTGCTTTTGACATCGTCACAAGAGAGAGATGTTGCACGCAACTCAAAGAGCAACTTCATTTTTTAGGATAAATTGTGGATGACGATACAAAATGTTACAAATTATAAACCCTAAGATAGTTTTGAACATTAACAAATTGCCAACGATATATCAACCAACAAGTGGGTCTGTAATGGTCTACAACAAGATTGATCCTTTCCGAATTTCCAGTTAAGGAGAAGATCCTGTATAAATTTCTCATAAAGCACATGAATAAACAAGTTTCTATGTCTTATTTGAGTGACTGGATTTTTTCTTGCATTTAAGTGCTCCCATGCAAGTCCATGTTTAATGGGATTACAATTCACTTCCTTTACTATAAATGTTGTATTTGCTACATTGCCTAGAAAAATTCTCTGAAACAATGACTAGTTATTCATTCTTCCAATTTTAGGAAAAATTTCATCCTAAAAAATTGGCAACTTGTCTTCCTCAAAGGCAATATCTTCAATGAGACATCTCATTCTTTCATCCTCATTCTAAGAATATACAGTTTCCGCCCTTCGAATTTGATGCCCTCGCTTTTTCTTGTTGGTGCTCTCTTCTCCCTTCTCTGTAGGAGATAGAGAAGTGAAGTCATTCAAGAGCATTAATGATGGAGAACCATTGGAACCCTCACGCTTAACTAACTCTCCTCTCAAAGATGCTTCAACATTTTCAAATTGGTGCCTATGTAAATAATCCATAATAACACTCATAGTATCAGCCATCGGTACAATCATCTCTGAAGTGTTTTTATATGTAGTTTAGGCAACTAATGTTATGATACCATTTGTAATAATTGCAAGAAACATACCAGAAGGATTACGAATACTCAACCAAAATGCATTGCATTCCACATATAGAGCCTAATCCAAATTCATCTGAGAAATCACATATTTCTCCTCATCTAATCTCTCCATGGCTCTATCGATGACCCTTCTTATGTTGAGGCTAACCACACATGCAACCGCGACTGCCACTACCGCAATCGGAATACTAGACACGACGCTAAAGGAAAAATTTAAAGCTAGTATGTGCACTCTCATCCTTGGAAATTATTAATATAATAATACCCACATCCATGAGTACATGGCGCTCCTATCATCTAATAATACTGTTATGCAGAATTGTGATCTACGAATAAATCAAATTCCCTAAGTGTGGTGCTAGGCACTTAGAACAACAAATGAAAGACTTTTCTATCACTTTCTCTAAAATAAGAAGATACACAAAACGATAGAAGAACCTACTTGTAATCCAAGTGCTTCTCTTTCTCCTTCTGTCACTTTTGTTGTCGCCTTCAATCTAACTTAGATCGCCATATCAATTCCTGCAAACATAAACAGAGAACAACAAACAGATTACAGTATAAAAATATCTACTTATCTTAAACACTCAAATAGATTAGATATGAAATATATATATATATATATCATTCAATAATCCATTGCATAAGAAATAGAAACATATAGAGACATATATATGGGAAAATGAACAACAATCTTTATTAAAGAGTAGAAGGGGGAGGTTACAACCATTGATCAATTTTTTGCCACTAGCTCCAGCTTCATCCCAGCCTTGTCACATCCAATAGCACACCAGCAACATATCAATACTTTCACTCTCTCAAATGAGAATCCAACAACATTTCTTTACCAAAATTCTTCCTTCCCTAGCACTAGGATCTGTGCTCAATTTATAGGGAAACTGATGGTAGTTTCTCAATGAATGACTTTCTACTACTAGGCAAGACATGTTTCCAAGTTTAGAGGTGTTAGATAGACACTTGGATTCAAATTTGACACATATGGACTCTTCTAGAAGGCACTGGCCATGTGGAGATTCCCATAACAATGAGAATTATGCTCCCAGGTGACCAACGCACTCTTGAATGTTGGGAAGTGCATTGCAGTGCACCGTTGAATGGAGGATGTTGCATATGAAACGTATTTAGTCCCTTTAGAGGCAGTGTTGGTGAGTTCATAAGTGATATAACATATACTTCAAACCTTGGAAATCTCAAAATAGAAGCCATGAATGAATTTTTCTTCTCTTAGGGCATATAGCAACTGAAATGTAAGGGGATGGTAAACCCTATTTCATTGGTCCTGGGAATGATGTCCAGTTTGACCTGTTCATGGGGGATTATGCCCAAATTGACCTATAATAGCTTCCCCCTAAAGCACGAAGTAAAATAATAATAATATATTTGAATTAGATGCTTTTCGATGTCATGAGCTGGAACTGAAGTGGAGTGGTGACCTACATCAATATTACAATACATTACATCATAATATTTTCATCTTGATCACGAATTGCTAACGGAGGCATTCCCATGCTCGGCACATAAACTATATAATAACATGTACATAGTTCAGAAAGTCGTCTAAATTGTAATGCTACCCGATACAGAAATGCCTACAGATATAGGCCCATGTTCGGGTGACGATCTGTATGTAAAGTTATCGTACAGATGATGTGTACAACAATCCTGAAATCGCATCTCGGATGGTTGAAACTAGATCCGGGGTCTTCTTATCTCATTCACTCGATCGTTTGGGTACAAGTCTAGCCATGTGAATATATAATTTGTAGTCGAACATGGTAAGACACCATTTGATTGCCAGCCAATGATGTGAGTTGTTAACAAATGCGAGAGAACCACCATTAATGTTAATGGCTCTCAAGGTACTGCAGCACAATTTGTAAGGCATGAATAGATGATTTGATGTCAAACGCCAAACAGAATCTTTTGGTCAAAGGTCCGGAAGCGAGGATCTTTTCGATGTTGTAACTGTAATACCCCAAGTTTCTATGTTTTTAATTTGACAATTAAACAAGTCCAAAGGGAAGTGGACCCCAATGGAGAACTATTATGTGGATTTATTTTATTTTTTATTTAATAAAATAAAATGGAAAATTATGTGTGCAATGACTAGATTGAGAATTGAGATCTGAAATCCTAATCCATGAGGATGGATAAGGTGATAAGACTTTCCCACAACTTCCAGAAATCCTTGGAAGGAACAAAACAAGTTACTAAAAAAAAATAGATTTGGAGATAAATATCTAATTTCCCCAATAAAGAGGAAAGTATTGGGAAGAGGTGGGAAAAAGCTGGAAAAGCGGAAAATATAGCTTTTAAAGTACCTATGTGGAAGAAACAGAAGGAAATCCTAGGCAAAAAAGGAAGAAAGCATCCTGAATTTGCTGGACGCAGTAAATGGAAATAGGCTAGGGAAAGAAAATCTTAAATAAGTTGTTCCAGGATAGACAAAGGGTTTTCTATCACTAGAGCTAAGGATCTCTGCTCGGGGGTGAGTTACGAAGAGAGAACTCTACGGTTGGGTGGCAACTAGTCATAGCTAACTGATATGCACATTCTGTTGAACTAGTATTGGATTTTAATTAGCTATTGTGACTAGGAACTATGAAAAGACTAAATTTAAAGTTGTGTTGGAATTTGGTTGAATTAATAGTTACATGTTGCAGTTGCTGGTCTATACATTTAACAAATATTACCATAGTAGGAATACTAAAAATATGTCTTGTTGTATAGACAAATTTATGTAGAGAACCAACTCTCAGAATGTCTAAACCCAATACTAGGTTTAGATCTGAGGTTAGGTACCTCACAAGTAGTTGATATTTCAATACGTTAGTTGAGTTAGTGTTGGTGAGATAAATCCCCTCTGCGGACAGAGGCGATCCCACTAGCCCTAGAGTGGGTCTAGCCACAAACGAGACACGCTATGACATCAATTCCTAGTTAAGAATGAACAAAGACTTGGTATATCACTTACCGTAGGTCCTGCATTGTAGTGTCATCCAGAAGAATGGCTACCTCTCGCTCCTGATTCGACAGATCACGATCCGCTCGTTCTCACGCCCAGATACCCACATGTACATAAGAAATGAAGACGAAACACAACATACTATTTCGCATTCCTAACTATTATTCAGTTGAAGAAAAATAAATAAAATGCATCAAATAAACATAACACAGAGATGGAATCAATATCATAGTCGAGTATATTAAATTAAAGAAGGAAGAGTACAACCAAGCTTCGACGTTGCGATCTCCTCCAGTAGGGTTCTAGCGGAGCACGTCTCACAAAGCTCGTCAGGAATTCAGATGGGACTCTCTCTATGGGATCCTCCTTGGTTCGACCTTCTCTATAGCGATTACTCAGCTATAATATCTCTTCTCCAAGTTCAGCTTCTTGGTTATATGTTCAGCTAGCTTTTGTAAAGGGAGAAGGCTTGTTTATATAGAGGGAGAAGGAGAGGTTAGGATTCCTATAATCGTGGGGGGAGTCCTATCCTCCAAGAATGTTCCATCAACCATTTCCTAAAGGAAGAGATCCGTGGCTTATTGAGTTTAACCACTTACAGTGAGTCATTCCTGAGGTGATTAAAGGAAAATTCTGCCTCCAATTTGTTAAAAAAAATTCCTAAAAAGGTTGGCGTGGGCGCAACACAGGGACAGATCGCTAGCTGGTGCGGCCTCTAGTGCAAATCTTCCCCATTGGTGCGAGGGGTGAACTGTCTACCCGCACCAATGCCAAAACATGGATTTTTGAGTGCTTTCTGAGGAAATGTTCAACAGGAAGAATCATGTCCTTATGCAGAAGGATGCAAAGAAGGTATTTGCAGAGTTCGACACTGCTCACAGGTCATAGCAAAGACCCTCCAATACGCAGGGCAACGGATTGCAGGGACGGTGACATGAGTTCTGAGAGAGAGGGAGGGGTGAAATGCTTTATGAGAACGCGTTCAACCAAAACACTGTTGTCAGAAAACCTGCAAGTACGAATACAACTGATACATCTAATACATGACATGTGGGATGGGCGTAGCCATCCATAAGAGAGTATATAAACAATGAGATCTGAGGTATGGACACAGCCATCCAACAGTAAGGATCCACAAATAGACTCAGGCATGGTCACAGCCATCTAATCAAAGATTCATACAATAAGTCATAAAAATCCACAAAGAACCCACAGCCTGGATTTCATCAGACAAAACCCAGGGTCTTGCGCTCCATCTCGACCCGAACATAGTACAAATTCGAGCATACGAATATGTGAGCTAAAGTCGAACATGCAAGAACATCATCTAATTACCATCCAATGATGAAAGTTGTTAACAGATGCGAGAGAAACCACCAATAATGACAATGGATCTCAAGGTACAAAAGGTACAATCCACAGCATGTGAACAATGATCTGACGTCGAACACCCGCAGAGTCAATCGATCGAAGGCTAATGATGTGGACCTTAAGTCGAGTGTGAAGAACCTACCATTGAGGCATGCAGGCTCCAAGGTAATTATATGGAGTCTCTAGATCAACTTCCTGGATAATGAGCTGGAGTCGATAGGAAGGGACCTCGATCGAAGGTGGGCCATAATGTTTCCCACATCATCGACATGAGACAGAGTAATATGATGTTTGTGAATCAAGACCAACAGAGAATCATTGTGAGGTTGAAAACTGCAGAGGCAAACTTCTCTTGAACATATTGGCGGCACGACACTAGATTTGGCAGTATTTGACATCAAGGGATCTGAGGTCATGGTGATGTGGCAAAGAGTAGATGAGCAGTAAAAAGAGATTACCCAAACCCATAGAGGCAAAAAAATAACGAGATGAGATGTCCCCAACCCGACACAAATGCAGACAAGTGCCATGTTCAAGAGCGATATACTGCCAACACGACTACAATCTTGATTACATTTTCCCCCACCATTTCTGGCGAGTACCCTAATTATTTTTGAAAACAAGCTTGAAGGGGATATCATTTTCTTGTGATGTAAGTTTTTCCTTCAGACAAATCCAACCTAGTACATTTTATGAGCCCTAGGAAGGAGGAACTCGAGTAACGTCATGGCGACGGAGTCTGATGTCATCAAGTTTTGACGAGTCTGACAAAGGGAGAACTCGGCATCTTTTCATATTTAGAGAGTTTGAAAAGAAGGCGCAAAATAAAACTCCAGCAGTCCCTTTTCGTAAATAGTCTAACAGATCCGAAAAGGTAGAAAACTGTGTCTGAGAGAATCTCTTAGTCGCGATCGGCTAAGGTATTCCTTTTTCGTAAATAATCTATCCCAGCGCAAAAAAGGGGTAAATGTATACTGGGTAGATGTTGTTTCGCAGCCAATTTAATGAGTTCAAAACGACAAGCGACTCGGAAATCCTTTCAGTTTTAGAGAGTCAGAAAAAAGCTGAAAGGTGACTCCAGTAGTGAATTTTTCATGTTTTTACTAAGTCTGAAAAAGTAGAAAATACAACTCGTTTCTTCATCATAACCACGTGAAAACCTGTCGCTGCACAAAAATACGCGTGTAAAACGTATTCCCCGAAAATAATATCAAAATATATCGAAAAATATGTTTTAAAACCTATTTTGGACTTTGAAAAGTTATAAAAGACCATAAACGGTAAAAAATATTTACTTTTCACTTTTACCTCTTTGTAGAGCAACAGTGACCCATTTCTCTTGCGATCTTCAGGCGACGATTGTGAACAATCCAGTGGACCAATCCAGATTCCGTCTATTTCAAGTAAGAGTCGACTCCATTGGTCATCTTTTAAGTCATATTTTACTGCATTTAGTTGTCATTCGGGATCCCTTAGGGGAGGATTGGCAAATTCTAGGACATCGCAGTTGGCGCAGGTTTCGGGCACGGACCCGTGCCAACCGACCCATTTTTACACAGGGGTCGCGCCAACCGCGCAACCCAAAATCCGCTTTATATTTAAGAAAATGCAACCAATAGACTGCAAATTTTAATGCCTAAGGGGGTTTCTAATGTTCCTATGATCGATTCATGCAGGTACAAAAGCACAAAAAGATGGTTATCAAGTGGAAGGAGAGAGAGCATAGTGAAGAGGATGAAAAAGCAATGGGAAATAAAAAATGCATGAATTCCCTCAGGAATTGTGGGCTCAAGAAGTTCTTTATGACACCACGTCTCTGGGCTCAGCCCGAATTTCTTCAGTATCTAATAATCATTTGGGACGAAGATCAGGAAAAGTTCTTACTTTGGGATCAAGAGCTCGAACTCGAAGTTTCCGATGTATATTTCATCACTGGGTTTTCACGTAGGGGTGCAATCCCTATCTTAACCAGTACCTGGCATTCCGGAGAAATCATGGCAATGGTCATTGGCAGGGTGTGTTATGGGGCACGAAAAGGATCAGGGAGTGCTAAAGTGGATATCCAGACCGTTCCTGATTTGGCACTGAGGGTAGTGCTGCACACCATCACGCAGGCTGCAGGATCGCAGGCACCGCATGAGGCGATGAAGACACAACTTCTTCTGGCTTCAGAGTGTATTAACCCGACCATCTTCAACTGGGCCGAGGCCGTGACTATCAACATCAAACGGTAGCTCACAAAGTGCAAGAAGACCAAACTCAAGCAGTTTGGGTATGGGTTGATACTAATATCATTCTTCTTGGAACGATTACCCATATTTCAGTGTGAGGAGGTTATAGTCCCAGAGCAACCACCTACCGAGCCACGGATGGCCCGATGGGCGGCACTGATGCCCAGAGAAGGGGGTGGCCAACAGATGTCCTGGAGGCCAAATTTTTTTGATTGGCTCCGAAGACAACTGATTTTAGTGGAGGATTGGCCCTACATCGGCATAGACTTCACCAGAGACCCAGACCTCCCATTCCCGGAGGGAGAGGATTGGGACGAAGAACTTGGTAAGACTCATTTTTTATTTTCATGAGTTTATAATTTTTTTTTGATATATATGCATGTTCTGATAGTTATTCTTATATGTATGCATATGTTAGCCCAAAGCATCCTGCAGGCATGTCGTTGGTATCGAGGCGGGTTCCTCGCAATTTCGATCCTCATGGTGAGGGTGGCGAGGAGGAGATAGTGCAGAATCTGAAGGGGATCACCCATGGGATCCCAGACTATGCTCGCTTAGATGATGTGCCTCAGGCCTATCAGAGGCATACTATAGGGGTGCCAAGTCGTATCCACTACTTGTTGAGGCGGTTGGTACGGGCAGTGACGTGCTATCATGAGCACCACGCCGATTAGGCACCTAGGATTTATTTCTGCACATTTTGAGAGAAATGTTGTCTCATGATGTAACTGAAACAAACATATATTATTTTTTGTGGGTTTTATGATGCACATGTTGCAAACAAACGATATATATATATATATATATATATATATATATATATATATATTCTACATGGGTCTTTGTACATATGATGATGTTTTTATAAATTGCGCAAATGTCTATCTAGCACAATGTTAGCTATTGCATCCGTTAATGTATTCATTCGTCTTAGTATATGTTGATATGTAATGAAATACAAATATATTTCAAGTAAAAAAATACGCAAATACAATCTCAAAATGCATGGGTTTCGAACTGAATAATGGTCGTTCAGTTGAAGAAGAACAAGTTTTGAATCCAACTTCACAAGTAATGCGCGTATGCCGAGGTTGACTGCCTCGGTTAATATTTCCAAAACTGCACTATATTTAGTGACATTGTTTGTAGCTGGTCCCAGACAAATAACTTGTAATTTAATCAACTCACCAACAGGATCATAAATTACCCAGGCTGTAGAAGACAAGTTCCTAGTACTGCGGGAAGCACCATCCGCGAAACCGACATAAGGGGAAATAGACATCTGCATAGCAAACAAGACATAATTAGCAGAAAAAAGCTCACAAAGCACATCAAACCAAATCATGCATACAAAATGAAAACAATCACCTATGTATACATATCACGGATGAATGATTCAAGCATAATATTTTTTCAGATACAACCCATTTATGGGTTGTGATAAAGGACAACCTTCATAGTCAATAAGCTCATAATCCCCATTCTGTAACACACATTTAACAATGTAGGGCCCATGCCACATGGGTTGGAATTTTCCCACCCCTAGCTTGTCATGAGCTTGGTCATATAGAAGAATGAGATCGCCTTCGATGAAAGAACGAGGAGAAAATGATTGGTCAAAATGGGCTTTGACTCACTTCTTTTGTGCTTCGATGACCAAGGTAGCTAAGTGACGAGTTTCTTCCAATCTCTCTAAATAGAGGAGACGTTCTTCTTCAGGCAAAGTATTAGGCAGTAATTCCATAGCTAATTTCAGTGAAGGGATTTCACATTCAATCATAAGCGTGGCTTCCAAACCGTATACCAATTGAAATGGGGTAAACTCGGTTGCGTTCTTGATCGACATTCGGTAAGCCCATAGAGATGAGAACAACATGAGATGCTAGTTTGATTTGTGGATCCCGATTTTTCGTTGAAGCATTATAAAAAGGACCTTGTTTACAGCTTCAACTTGGCCATTAGCTTGAAGATAGGAAGGCGTTGATTTGTCGTGACGCAGACCCAACTTAGACGTCAGCTCTGCCATCATATAATCCCAAAAATGAGAACCATGATCAGTGATGATGGCCTGAGGGACACCAAACCGAGAAATAACGTGATTGAATATGAATTGTGTTGTTGTCTTACCATTTGTATCCAGTGTAGGCATTGCTTCGACCCATTTCGTAAAATAATCGACGGCGACGATAATATTAGCATGCCCCCTAACCGAACGAGCACTACTACGTTTGGGGGAAATTCTGACACTTGGTTTCGACGCTTTTGACCAAATGTCAGAAATTTCCGCAATTTTTTTCAATCTTGCCCGAAACCGTCGCTATACCGACATTTATAGAAAAGTGTTGCAATATTGACACTTAGACAACGTGTCGCAATTGCGATGTTTGGAGGAATACGTCGCAATTGCGACACTGTGCCCCAAAGCGTCGCTATTGCGACGACTGCCTCCAAACGTCACAAGTGCGACACAATGTCTAAGTGTCGCAATTGCGACGTTTGGAGGCATCCATCGCAATAGCGACGCTTTTTCCGCTGTCGGTATAACGACACTTATATGCGCGCTACATAAAAATACGAAACTTATATGCGCGGTACGTAAAAATGATTTTATTAAAAATACGAAACTTATATCCGTCGCAATAGCTACATTAACGTCTGATATCACGCGCGCATTTGCCCTCCGCTCTTGCAGAACAGCATTCGCCCTCAGAATTCGCCCTCAGCTCTTGCAGAACATAATTTTCCCTTAGCATTCGCCCTAAGCTCTTGGAGAACAACATTCGCTCTCAGCATTTTCCCTCAGCTCTTGCAGAACAGCATTCGCCCTCAGCATTCGCCCTGAGCTCTTGCAGAACAGCATTCACCCTCAGCTCTTGCAGAACAGCATTCACCCTCAGCATTCGCCCTGAGCTCTTGCAGAACAGCATTATCCCTGCATTCGCCCTCAGCGTTCGCCCTCAGCTCTTGCAAAATGGTAAGTTCTTACTGCAGGCCCTTCCTCCTATAGTAGGGTTGACTCTATTTGGGTTTTTTTGGTCAATTCCATTGGATTGTGTTAGGCTGTAGGGTTCTCTCTGGATGTCAAGAATCAAGATTCAATACCCTCTATTATCTTCATCACCCAATACAAGATTTAAATTTTTCCCAAAGAAACGCTTATTAATTTGGCAGCCATTATTTCTCCTTGCTTTAAAAACCCTACATTTAAATGAAAACAAGCATTGCATTTCAACTACAAAAATATATTAGTGTTCAAATGTACATGTGTGCATCACTTGTGTAGGGTATTCCCTTTCCACTTTCACATTATCCAAGAATGTGTGCAGTATAGTTCATATTTTTGTGATTTAGATTATCTTGAAAAAGGAAAGGTAAATTATTTCCCATGGAAAAAGAAGGTTTTCCCTTTTTACTACTGGAAATGGTACAACAAAGTTCCATTTCTACCCGAAACTCCTAGGAAACAGGAACCAAATAAAGGCCATGTCCTCAATGGACATCATTTGGCTTTGAAAATGGCCATTACACCTTGTTGTTTCTTATATTACATCACGATAGTTTCTTAGGTCATTTCTTGTTTCTTGAGATGAAAAACAACCAAAGAAATCGTGAAGATCCTTTCAAGAAATAAATGACCATTTCTCAACCATATCTCAACTATTTTTTATTTTATTCGGTGGTTGCTTACTTTGAGAGAAATTTGACACTTTTATAAGGAATATAACATAAAAACACAAAATGGGAAGGAATTGATGAGGTAGATGTCCTTTAGTTGTTGTCGATTAAGAATTGATAATACACGATGCATGTTCTGTACTACAAACTAGATTCCTTCCTGGAGTTAGGACACAGAGTATTGAATCAAAGTTGTAGTTTCTAACTTCTTGTATTGGTTCATCAATCTTGAAATTTAGACATTGCATGTCTTCATTGCTTCATGTTTGAATAATTTGCATCATATCGTACAATAGGAAATTAGGAATTATGATTATTATTACTTTATGGATCTATTAAGTTACTTTTAAGTTTGCATGGTTTAGTGTGAAATTATTCTAGTGTGCCCTAGGCCCAGGTGAAGGAATGCCAAGGACTGAGAACCCTAGTTTTTAAATGGTATTGTTTCTAACTATTTTTTAAAACATACAAATTACAATTAAATTTTAAAACTTAAGAGTTAAAACTTAAATGATTCAAATGAATTGGTATGCTATTTGGATGAATTGTTCTGGCATATTTAGAAATATCAAACCTCAGAAATAAACATGTCTATTTTTTAATGGTAAAGAAGTCTTAGACATTAAAGTTACATCTTTGTTATAGTAGATGTATAAAACGCTTCCTACAGGTTTATTAGCATGGGGTTGATCGAATACAATCTGGACATACACAGCCTAATTTCCAAGAGGGATTATTTGTTCACACCAAAGGTGTTGTAGCTAATATGACTATGATGCAAAACTGGACAAATAGCATATCTATCATACTAGGCATGGCTTAGACAGAGTAGTTACTGGTGAAGAAATTTCTGCTGGCTTTGACTTTAAATATAACAGAAATTTAATCTCTTAACCAGAGGTTTCCTGGATCTTCATTCTGTGAATTTTCTGCCCTGAGACTACTATGAAATATTATACAAAACAACAGTGGAAGTGAACAGTATTCCAATTGTAATGTTCTCTTATAATTAAATTTCCAAAGGGAGGACAAAGTAGCCTATCCAACCCCATAGGCTATAGTCAATTATAAAGGGGGAAGTTAAAACTTTAAAAAAAAAAAACCTTAAAACATACCTACCTATCCATGAATCATAAGTTCATAACTTACCCAGCGAAAGCGTAGAATTACCACAAACATCCATCCTCAAATTGCTATGGATGAGCCAGAGCCTCAAGATGAGAGTGATTCCTACTTGGAGAGCATGCTAAGTGAAGATCTAAGTGATGTTGATGACATGGATGCTGATGATATGGCTTGAGGAAGCCATTGCTCACTATTAGGCTTTAGCTATTTTTATTTTAGTATATCAAAATTTCCTAGTTCATGTTTATAGTTTACCATTTGGAGACGCCTTGAGGAAAATTTTGAATTTAGTATGACAATGGACATATATTTTGAAATTTTGAATCATGATTCTAATTTCTTATAAGTTATTACTATGTAAACTGAGCTCCAATTTTCACTTGATATCATATATGAATCATGATATTATCAAACTAGAAATTTTGAAATTTCAATGACAAATGTCACATGTGAATGTTGAATGATGTGCATGTTTAAATCTTTAAAGTTTAAAGTTTATAAATTATTAGTAATTTACAAATTACTATATTAGTGTCATTAAATTTATAATTTAGAAAATATAGTATTATATATGATATATAAATTATAATATATATTAATATAAAAATACCCAGACGAACCCACGCATCCGGTTTCAAAAAAATGTCGTCCTCGTCCCCGAACCCATGTTTCCTGGCAACATAGTTTAAAACATTAAATATCAACAAAATCGTTTAAAGGATATTGAAAGGAAAAAGGTGATAGAAGATAGAAAGTGCCTTACTTAAATGCTCTAGGGATTTTTCAATAGTTTCTCCAAAAGCTTCACTTCAAGGCCCTTCAAGATTGTCTCCAACAATGCTATACCATCAGCTTCAACAATGTTGCTCCAAAAATTTCCTCAAGGTCTTCACAACAAGTTTACTATAAGTTGCTCCAAAAATATATTCAATAAGGTCTTCATTGTCAACTCGTCTCTTGTTTGGGTGCCTTAATGTGCAATGACATGTTTCCAGGACTGAATTCAATGCAAGGCATATTTGAAACTCTAACTCTGTCTTCCGGTGTCTTATTAGAAATTTTTCATTTTGTGTTTTCAAGTTAGATATTGTTTTCAATTTTTTACATTTATAATTTTATTGCAATGTGGAAAACTGATCAGGGCAGTACAGGAACAACCCCGAGACGGGATGATCGCGGAAAGAGGCCAGCAAAATAACATGTAAAGTGCTAGCATTGCTCTATCTTCAGGTATTTTAGTTATTTACATATTTGAAATAATATTAATTTTGTTCAAATATGCAGACACCTAGCCATGGTACGCCTGATGATTCCCTCTTTGAGGAAGAGCTTTATTCATCCCTATCTCCAGTGTTCTTGTTGCGAAAAAAGGCACGAGATGCAAGGTCGGAATTTAATACTTTGATAGACGCGCCTCAAACACCTGAAACATAAGAGAGGATAAAAAAACTTATGAGCCAGCTAGAAACATATCAGGTAATAATAAAAAGTCAAAAGGATATTTTTTTTGTTCTGCATGAGATGAATTGTGATAGTTTGATTTTTAATTTTTACATTGACTAAACTAACAAAAAGTTCTTTTGTATGTAGCGTTTTCTGGCACTTGCTGAATCCAATGTTGGTGGTAGTGGGACACATGGGCAAGAGATTGCCCAGAAACCTTCTCGTACACCTTCTACTCCTTTAGGTGCCAGCCAAGAAACACACCCTGCCCAAGTAGACACGCAGCCAACCGCTGAACGTGTTGGCAATGATGAGGCTGATATGGCCAACTACATTATTGTGTTTCCTGGAGCTACACGTGTCAGCTCCACAGGGACCATTAATGGAACGTTGTTGGTGAACGATGAAGGTGTCCCTATAAAGCATGTACAACTCCTAGGTAAATTTTAATATTTTAACTATTTCATGTACTTTATCTAAAACATATTTATCATGATTTTTATTTTTAAATTAATGATAATATCTTCTTCTTTTTTGGTTTTATTCTGTGTAGGAAACAATGAGTTCTACAAGATTCTGGAGAGCCATGCGTTGGTAATTTTTGGCCCAACCATACGTACAAGGTGGAATTCCCAGAATTCCAACCTGAAAAAAGAACTTCTAGATTATCTAGAAGCCCTTTTTGGGGTCAGCACATTTGACAGAACAGCGGTGGCTCAGGTAGCCGGCAAATATTTGAAATATACCAGGGACACCTATAGGACGAAATTGAAATTTAACCCTAGATATGAGCGTCCTCTCGCAGTTTCAGAGAGTGAGTGGAGAGCACTCATCCATGACGGAAAAGAGAAAAGGGCAAAGAAAGAAGGAAAAATGCCAACTGGACCCGTAAGGTAAATTACAACTTTAATTCAATAGCTTTAATTTTCTCTATGTCTAAAATAAAAGTGTGCTACGTCATATCTGACTTCAATATTTTGATGCTAGGTTGCCTGACACCTCAAAGGCAACCAAAGATAGGATTGAAAAAAAGGGCCATCACAAGCTAGGCCAGGGCGACTACTTGAAATTAGCCGCAAGAATTGTAATTAAGTAGCTAAACATCTTATAATTAATTGTATCACCTTCCAACCTTTTTGTAATCCTATCAAATATGATTAAAAATACACAATCATATGTAATGTAGGGTGATGACTTCGGAACAGAAACTACAGAGGAAGATAAAAATATCGCTTTCCATTTCGGCTATCAAGCCGTAGTTAAACATCGCAGAAGCTTGGGGCAGGTCCCAAGATCTAGAATGCCTGATAAGGTAAAACATTAACCTTTCAATATTGTCTTTAAATAAGGTAAAAAATTAATCCAGAATTGTCTTGGAAGAAGAAGAACTGTTGCAGAAAGAAGATGAGACAATCATGTCTCATAAGCAGAGGCTTGTTACCATGGATGACAAGGAAGAATTGGCTTGTCTGTATAGCCAAGAGAAGACTGTGGGGAAAAATTTTGGAACTGCTACAGTGATAGAAGATGAGGCTACAGTGTTTGAAGAACTTGATTTGATTGTCAGAATCAATCAAGATGATGATGGAAAATTACTGAAGATTGTCGAAGGGGAAGACGAAGGTTATGCTGGAACTAATTTGCAGCATGTTGATGAAATGCTTGAGAAGAAATGGCTGAAATTTTTGTTGGAGACATTTGACAACAGCAACATGCAATGTTGGCAGCAAGAAGAGCAGTAACAACAGAAGCAACTACAGCAACTGAATTAACAGAAATTGGAGACAACAACAGTAGGCTAGACATAGAGATTGAAAGCATCAGAAGACTGATGATGAAGGTGTCTCAGAAGCAGCAGACAGAAGCAAGAAAGCAGAAGAATTTCAGCAAGGGAAAGACAAAATTAGAGTATGAAAGCATATTTGGAGGCAGGATGCAGAACAAGATATGGAAACCTGGAGAAAAGAAGCAAGCAACAGCAGATGATGACTTGCAGAACAAAGTGTGGGATCTAGGAAGACAAGGACAAAGACTTAAAACACATGATCAGGAGATCATGATAATTTTCAACCTTGGGAGTCTGATGCAGGAGCATTAGGAAAAGAGAAAATACTTTGTATTTTATTAAAAATGACGGGTTTTTAAGTTTTTAGAGGAGCTAGATTTTTATGAATGATTTGAGTGGGTTTTAAGTATTTTTAATTAAATATTGTAAATAATTGAGAATATGAGAGAATTTGATCAGTTGAGGATGTAAAGGGATGAGAGATTTTTCTAAATATTAATTTAGAGTTAATTTCATTAATTATGGGTGAGAGAGGATCCTTAGGGATTCAAGAGTGATTTTAGGATTTTGTTGAGAAGTTGAAGGGATTGAACTTAAATTAGATCATTCTAAATTGTATAAATTATCAAGCCTCAAAGGCATTTAAAATGAGAGAGAGTGTGTGAGGAGAGAAATAGAGTAGAGATTAGGGGTTTCTATTTAGAAGCCTTCGGGCAGATTGTAAAAGGGCCAATGATTTGGAAATTGGGCCAAGGAAGGAGATTGTTATGTAAGTATTGTATTAATACAGAATTTGATTTTCTGAAGCTAATGTTTCCCTCATGAGTTATTTCTTGTGTAAGTGTAATGGGATTTAATATCGATTTAGATGGTATATGATTTCTGGTTTATAAAGAAAAGGATTAAGATGGACGCACTTCCAATGCAATAATAAATTGTTGCGTATTTTTATGAGAAAGACTTCATAATTCAATGGTGTTTCAGTCTTTATATGGACAAAATGAATGATTTTTACATCAGATTGTTGGTATGAGTTTGTTTGAATTAATTGGGTTTGATTCACAGGAATCGATACCAATTCTGATAATCGATATCGGTTTCAGCAATTACCTTTGAATAAATGTCAATTCAAATTGATAATTTGCCATCAGGTTAAGACACGTTTGAAGGAAGGCAGTTTAATCTGGTTTTCTGGAATTAATTCTCTTAGCGCTGACTCAGTCGATGTGTAGAGATTGGTCCAAATCTGGACGCAGTAAGACGTTGTTTGAAAGGAGCATTGGATTCGTTTAGCAGAAATCAAAGTTTGTTTATACAGGTCCAAACCATAGCGTTGGCTGATTGATGGTATTGAGGTCGATCCCAAGCTTTTATGCAGAAAAAGACGTGCTAGAGAGGAACTATTTGACTCTGAGTTGAATCAAAATAAAGTTTTGTTGGAATCAATGATTAATCCATAATCGCAGGGTTATTAACAACAAGAAAAGGTCAAGTTTGATCCATAAGTTTTTTGAACCAGTATCAGTAAGGTTGATTTGCAGCATCAAGTAGAGAAGATGGGTTGAGGATTGTTCAATTCATAACGAGACCGTGGCAGAGTAAGAGTAAGTTTGATTGCGGCATTGAACAAAAACAAAACTTGGATCTAGAATATGAAAGATCCAAGGTCTCACACAGGAAAGTTACATGGATGATGACACAGGTATGTTTTGTTTTGGAATAAAAGTGGTCTTTTGAAACAATATAAATACCATGAGTCGAATGGTTCAATTGCTTGTTAAAGTGAATGGTGGCCCAGTTGAGTTTTGATTAAATAAGAATTGAATAAGGTGATTCAATTTAAGGCAGATTTGGTCGCTGGCACCATTTGAAATCAGTTTTGTATTATGCGTTGAATGGCGTGAAGCAAGTAAAATAACCAGCGTTGAACAGTAGTATCACGCTTCTTAACTGGTGTTGGTCGAGTTTGATGTGTGTGCCAACGCTCATAGTTGCTGGTGCATGAGGACATTTGAAATCGAGCTTTGGAGAATGCGAGGTAAGCACATTTGTATTTACCATAGCCAGGGTTATTATGGCGTTGAATGGAATGGGTAATCCAAAGGTCGAAGGAGTGTAATTCTGTGTGGGATCAAATATTATTTTAAATGGTTTGCCGTGAAATTTGGTTGATAATGGAATGTATAATTCCATATGGGTTGGTTTGATTAACCCGTGTCCAGCTTGTTTAAAGAAGCAAGAACGCACATATATATTCATGGAATCCAATTACATTCAGATTTGGGATAGTGGAAGGAGAAACCGATTGGTATCGGTACTTTGATTTTTAATCAAGTTGAAATATGAGATTTGTTGAAGTTTTATAAAAACAAGCATATTATATGTCTTGTGGGTTTCATAACCTTTATTAGATAGAAGCTTCCGCAATTGAAAAGTTAATGAAATTGCCCAAGATGGAGTCTTATTTGGGGCAGTTATTGAAGATGCATTTTATATGCATGAGAGTTTTGGGAGAGGTTTTGGGTTTTGCAAGGTTTTCCTACATCAAGTGGTATCAGAGCAGGAAGGCTCTGTTGAAATTGAAGATGTTTGTTTTTCTGAATGAGTGCAGGAAAGTTCCGTTGAGAGCTGAAGTGTGTTTTATTTGAATGTGTGATGAAGACTGAAAGGAAGATCAGATTTTAAATATGATATGCAAAGGTACACAACTGCAGTGAATAGGATTGCAGAAATGAATGGGGGACAAGATCATGCAGCATCTTAAAGGTGAGATAATTTTCTTATTTGAAATTTGTGATTAAGGTTTATGGTTGCAGACAAGATGATGGCAGTGAACCTGACATTTAGCTAAAGGCTGGATAGGGAAGACAATTGCAGTGTTCTGAAGATAAGGTGAGTTGAAGAGATAGCATAGAGAGAGCAGAAGAGAGTGCTCAAAAGATTCTAGAGGTAGTGAACCAGTACTTACCAAAAGACCGGTTCCAGTGAAGTGGATCGGTGAGGTAAGTGGCAGCAGGAGAGTTTACTGTTGCAGAGGCTAGTGCAACTCATGGTGAGTGAGAAACTCATAGAGAAGATGATCATGGAGGATCAGAGAAGAGGTTCAGAGGAATGCCACAGAGGTAAGATGACTGATAAAGTCAGAGAAAGAGAAATTGCAGTAATGAAGGTACAATTGCAGGTACTACAAGAATGGTTGCAAGAGCAGGAAAACCAAAATGGAGGATGGATCTTTCCACTGAAGGAAAAGAGAGTGATTTGGCAACCATTGCAGATGAGGTTGAGGCGAAGTGAGATTGCCTTATTGAAGGAGGAACTTAGAGTTCTTGAGCCAGAGATGGAATTTGAAGATTCCACACGCAGATCTGTTCACAGGGAAGTGCTTGAGGAAGCAGTCAAGACTGAAAAGTCTTGTGGTTTTAAAACTAATAATTTGTGTATGTTTGCAGGTACAATACAGGGAGATGAGCAAGCTTTAAATTTTGTTAAAGAGGAGGAGAGAGAATTGAATCTGAAGTCTGTTCAGATCAATGCTGAGATAGCAAGATCTCAGGAGGAAATGAAGACAAAGGAGTCTAATCAGAATATTGGTGCAAAGAGAGAAGGACCAGCTAATGATTGGTCAAGAACCAGTGAAGGTATAGAAAATTGTGTGAAGTTTCCAAGTTCCACTCCTAATGAAATTGTTGAATTGTATAGGAAATTAGTTCTTCAGAGAAGAGAATTGGAGAGGCAGAGAACTCACACACCGGATAATTTGCTGAAGAAGCAAGATAAGAAAGTTTTCATGGATGACAGTCATGAAGAAGAGGATGGAAAGAAGGAGAGACTAGCTGATAGTCACATGGTGAATGCAAATCAGCATACGGATGTGTTGACAAAAGAGTTGGAAAGGAACTCATAGCAACATACTGAAGTGTTGCCAGAGAAAGATGAGGAGAAAGCCAGTAAAGAATTTCTGAGTCCTGAAGAAGACTTGGAGCTACAGAGAGAAAACTTGGTGACTGAATCAACAAGTGAGACCATTGGGTCTTGTGATTTTGAAGCTGACAATTTGATTGTGTATACAGGTGATGCAGAAGACAGTCCATCACTTGGAATTGTCTTGGAAGAAGAAGAATTGTTGTAGAAAGAAGATGAGACAATCATGTCTCATAAGCAGAGGCTTGTTACCATGGATGACAAGGAAGAATTGGCTTGTCTGTATAGCCAAGAAAAGACTGTGGGGGAAAATTTTGGAACTGCTACAGTGATAGAAGATGAGGCTACAGTGTTTGAAGAACTTGATTTGATTGTCAGAATCAATCAAGATGATGATGGAAAATTACTGAAGATTGTCGAAGGGGAAGACGAAGGTTATGCTGGAACTAATTTGCAGCATGTTGATGAAATGCTTGAGAAGAAATGGCTAAAATTTTTGCTGGAGACATTTGAACCAGAGAAAGAAGTTCCAGGTGATGAACAAAATAAAAATGTTGTAGAGGGACAGGAAGTTTTGGAGGCAGCAACATGTGGGGTAGCATCTGTAGGAGTAAAACCAATGTTATCAACAATCGGGGAGATGACAGCTAAGGCAACATTGATAGCAGCAACAATAATGTTGGCAGCAAGAAGAGAAGTAGCAGCATAAGCAGCTACAGTAGCTGAATTAACATAAATTGGAGACAGCAGTAGTAGGTTGGACATAGAGATTGTAAGCATTAGAATACTGATGATGAAGTGTCTCAGAAGCAGCAGATAGCAGCAAGAAAGCAGAATAATTTCAGCAAGGGAAAGACAAAAGCAGAGTATGAAAGCATAACTGGAGGCAGGATGCAGAACAAGATATGGAAACCTGGAGAAAAGCAACAAGAAATAGCAGATGATGACTTGCAGAACAAAGTGTGGGATCCAGGAAGACAAGGACAAAGACTTAAAACGCATGATCAGGAGATCATGATCATTTTCAACCTTGGGAGTCTGATGCAGGAGCATTAGGCAAAGAGAAAATACTTTGTATTTTATTAAAACTTAGGGGTTTTTAAGTTTTTAGAGGAGCTAGATTTTTATGAATGATTTGAGTGGGTTTTAAGTACTTTTAATTAAATATTGTAAATAATTGAGAATATGAGAGAATTTGATCAGTTGAGGATGTAAAGGGATGAGAGATTTTTCTAAATATTAATTTAGAAATTAGTTTCATTAATTATGGGTGAGAGAGGATCCTTATGGATTCAAGAGTGATTTTAGGATTTTGTTGAGAAGTTGAAGGGATTGAACTTAAATTAGATCATTCTAAATTGTATAAATTATCAAGCCTCAAAGGCATTTAAAATGAGAGAGAGAGTGTGAGGAGAGAAATAGGGTAGAGAGCAGGGGTTTCTATTTAGAAGCCTTTGGGCAGATTGTAAAAGGGCCAATGATTTGGAAATCAGGCCAAGGAAGGAGATTGTTATGTAAGTATTGTATTAATACAGAATTTGATTTTCTGAAGCCTATGTTTCCCTCATGAGTTATTTCTTGTGTAAGTGTAATGGGATTTAATATCGATTTAGATGGTATATGATTGTTGGTCTATAAAGAAAAGGATTAAGATGGACGCACTTCCAATGCAGTAATAAATTGCTGCGTATTTTTAAGAGAAAGACTTCATAATTCAATGGTGTTTTAGTCTTTATATGGACAAAATGAACGATTTTTACATCAGATGGCTGGTATGAGTTTGTTTGAATTAATTGGGTTCGATTCAAAGGAATCGATACCAATTCTGATAATCGATATCGGTTTCAGCAATTACCTTTGAATAAATGTCAATTCAAATTGATAATTTGCCATCAGGTTAAGACACGTTTGAAGGAAAGAAATTTAATCTGGTTTTCTGGAATTAATTCTCTTAGCGCTGACTCAGTCGATGTGTAGAGATTGGTCCAAATATGGACGCAGTAAGACGTGGTTTGAAAGGAGCATTGGATTCGTTTAGCAGAAATCAAAGTCTGTTTATACAGGTCCAAACCATAGCGTTGGCTGATTGATGGTATTGAGGTCGATCCCAAGCTTTTATGCAGAAAAAGACGTGCTAGAGAGGAATGATTTGACTCTGAGTTGAATTGAACTAAAGTTTTGTTGGAATCGACGATTAATCCATAATCGTTGGGTTATTAAAAACAAGAAAAGGTCAATTTTGATCCATAAGTTGTTTGAACCGGTATCAGTAAGGTCGATTTGCAGCATCAAGTAGAGAAGATGGCTTGAGGATTGTTCAATTCATAACGAGACCGTGGGAGAGTAAGAGTAAGTTTGATTGCGACATTGAACAAAAACAAAACTTGGATCTAGAATACGAAAGATCCAAGGTCTCACACAGGAAAGTTACATGGATGATGACACAGGTATGTTTTATTTTGGAATAAAAGTGGTCTTTTGAAACAATATAAATACCATGAGTCGAATGGTTCAATTGCTTGTTAAAGTGAATGGTGGCCCAGTTGAGTTTTGATTAAATAAGAATTGAATAAGCGTGATTCCATTTAAGGCATAATTGGTCGCTGGCACCATTTGAAATCAGGTTTGTATTGTGCGTTGAATGGCGTGAAGCAAGTAAAATAACCACCGTTGAATAGTAGTATCACACTGCTTAACTGGTGTTGGTCAAGTTTGATGTGTGTGCCAACGCTTATAGTTGCTGGTGCATGAGGACATTTGAAATCGAGCTTTGGAGAATGCGAGGTAAGCACATTTGTATTTACCGTAGCCAGGGTTATTATGGCGTTGAATGGAATGGGTAATCCAAAGGTCGAAGGAGTGTAATTCTGTGTGGGGTCAAATATTATTTTAAATGGTTTGCCATGAAAGTTGGTTGATAATGGAATGTATAATTCCATATGGGTTGGTTTGATTAACCCATGTCCAGCTTGTTTAAAGAAGCAATTGGGCACATATATATTCATGGAATCCAATTACATTCAGATTGGGGATAGTGGAAGGAGAAATCGATTGGTATCGGTACTTTGATTTTTAATCAAGTTGAAATATGAGATTTGTTGAAGTTTTATAAAATCAAGCATATTATATGTCTTGTGGGTTTCATAACCTTTATTAGATAGAAGCTTCTGCAATTGAAAAGTTAATGAAATTGCCCAGGCTGGAGTCTTATTTGGGGCAGTTATTGAAGATGCATTTTATATGCATGATATTTTTGGGAGAGGTTTTGGGTTTTGCAGGGTTGTCCTGCATCACCAGACATCGTGACTACGCAACTAGGTCAGCGGCGACAACTGGTGCTCCAGGTAAATAATCTCATTGGAATTTTTTTTATTAATATTACCGAACTAGTTCAATGATATTTAAAAACTGACAATTAAAATTTAATATTATCTGTTTTTGTAGGCGATGCCCCGTCACTGGATGAGACCAAACATCGTGACTACGCAACTAGGTCAGCGGCGACAACTGGTGCACCAGGTAAATAATCTCATTGCATTTTTTTTTTATTAATATTACCGAACTAGTTCAATGATATTTAAAAACTGACAATTAAAATTTAATATTATCTGTTTTTGTAGGCGATGCCCCGTCACTGGATGAGACCAGACATCGTGACTACGCAACTAGGTCGGCAGTGCGGGTCGAAAGGCACGAAACAGGAGCAGAGCATGATGATATTGATGATGTAATTAGGAGCTTTAGAAATAGGAAGAAGAAAAATAAAATTTGATAATGTAAAATATTGTATTATTATAAGACAAACGTTACCATACTTGGAACGTTTTTTGCGTTATATAAAAACTCATTTATCATACTATTTTTATGTCAAGCATTAATTGCAATGTTTCCTTGCGTACTTTTTGTTGAATTGTTTTTTTATTAGTTATTGAATATTTTTTTTTATGCTCATGAAAGTAAAAAATGAAATATAGATTGGGTATTGGAGAATTGAGAGTGATGTGAGGGGGGGGAGGGGCCATAAGAGCTTCCACCTTCACATGGTTGGCCCTGTTTAGTAGAGAATAATTTATTGGAGCAATTTAATCTTGGAGCAAACCTCCCTCGATCCAGCGTAGCAACAAAAAAGTCATTGTTGACTTAGTTGCTACTCGTTCAGATCGTGGGAGGCTTTTTCCAAGTTCATGCGACTCCAATAAATTGTTCTTGAAACGAAGAGGAGCTTATTCAGGTATGTTTTGACATTTTCAACATATGTTCTAACATTATCATAAGAATTCATCTTAGAGTAAAAAATACTACATCAATTACTTGCATTTATTGTATAGATAATGATGGATTTTGATTGACTTGGCAGTGCAGGTACAAATCCTCTTGCATCATGAGCAATACAACTTGTCAACCAGGGTCATGTCCAAGATATTTTTTCTTGTGCGCTTGACCAAGTTCGTAATGTCACATTTTGTAAGTTCCTTTACAGTTCATAATTCAATATTAAGCTTGTTCATGATTATTATCTAGGTTTTTTGTATGTGTTTTTTCATCTATTTGATTGTAAGCAACTCTGCATGTTTCCTGTTGTTCACTATGATTTCTCCCATCACCACTCCCAAGATGAATCCGAATTTATTGTTACATAGGTTACTTTATTGTTACTATGATTTCTCCATTTACGATTTCATAGGTTACATCATGTAAAGTTGTCAATCTCAGGTTGGCGGTGAGCTTTAGTTCTCCAGATTTGGGGCTTTTCTGATATTTTCTCCCTCATGTCATTCCTGCATCACCTAGTTGTTTGAGTATGCCAATTGTCTACCACTTGTACCAATTGGCACATGTCAATCTCTGAGTGGTGCCACATTTCACCTATTTTCAGTGAGAGTTTAGGGTTTTTCTAACATAGCTTCAGAAATCCGATTCAGTGCCTGCTTGAATATTGTCACATAATACTCATGGTTTGGATTGATGAGCATGTTCCGAATGGTTGGTTGATTCATAAGAACCACCCATATAGTCATCTTGAGATATTTCAGAAGTTTTCTCGGGTTTCCTTTTTCACCGTTTCTAGTGGGTGGGATGTTGTGGGGTGATCCATCAATACTGGTGCTCTTGTAGTAGGGAATTTTTTTTTGGGGATATAAAGGAGCATTTGATGTAAATATCCCATTGGATGCATTCATATATGGGCACGAGAGGTCAAGAATTTAAATTAAAAATATGCAACCTCTAGCATGGCAACCTGAAGGCCGTGAGAGACACTGGTTAAAGATTGTTTTGTGTTGGCCTTAATATAGTCGTGATTTCTTTCTATTATCTTAATGCAAATATATAGTCCGTTCTCATTAAAATGAGGATTGTGGTTGTATTTCTCTTTGGTTGTTTCTCTCTTAATGCTCCAGAAGTTGCCAAAAGTTGCGATAGTTGTTTAGTTTGCCTGTTACAACTTAAAAGTGGTTTTTAGCAATGGGAGTCATGTTTTTTAAGGTTCATACTAATATGAAGATCTTGTAATTCTATATTCATCATAAGAGAAGATGGCCTTTGCTTTGGGAAGTATGATAACAATTGCCACATCTACCTCATTGGGTAACAATGGAAAGGGGAAGAATTTGGGTGCAATGTTTGATAATTATGGTAGACAATTGTCTTCTCTTTCAATTTTTTCACCCATTTCCTTTAATCGCTCAAGAAGAAGAGGGACTCTGAGATTACGAGACAGAGAGAAGGTAGTTAATACAAGAGCTATGGAAAAGGAGTTGTACTTCAACAAGGATGGCTCAATGACAAAAAAATTGCAGGTCAGAGAAAAAATTATGTTTAAAGGAAGGTCACCTGCACGTGAAACTTCACTGCGGTGGATCTTTCCTTGTCCACTTATATTCGATTTTAATGTGTTATTTTAATTTTTCATGGAGCGTTGTTTTGGCATATGGTCTGGCATTTAATTGCACACTTACTGAAAGCATTGTCAATTTGTCTTGCAGGCGGTGTGAACAAACTTGCTGATCTTGTTGGAGTCACCCTTGGGGCGAAGGGAAAAATGTTGTCTTGGAGAGCAAGCATGGTTCTCCGAAAATATTTAATGATGGTGTGACAGTAGCTAAGGAGGTAATTTGTAGATTTGTGCTCTAGTTTTCTTTTTAACGTTGTATTAGTTCCCCCTCTTAAATGTCTTAGATTTGGTAGGCATAATTTGAAAACTCAAAGGTGAAAGGAAACATATTTGTTACCGAGTGGTCTACTTGGCCTATGGACTAGCCACATTAGAGTAATGCATAAATATTTTCACAACAATAAAAGGAAAGGGTTATGGCTGAGTCAAATTTTATTATTATTGACAGTGTAATGAAATGTATCTCAATGTTATGGTTTTGGCCTTTTTATTGGTTGAATTAGAGGACCCAGTTGAAAATATTGGGGCCAAGTTGGTAAGGCAAGTTGCGGAAAAGACAAATGATTTAGTTGGGGATGGAACCACAACATCTGTTGTTCTTGCACATGTTGGAATATTGAAAAATTCCAGAACAATGAATGGAGAATAAATCTCCCTTCCTCTAACACAGAGAAAATAAAAATTTCTTTGATAGGAGACAGAGTTTCAATACTTTGAAAACAAACTTCTATTCCCTTCAATAACTTAAAAAAAACTATTACACTTCTTCCTCACTGAGAGGGATTTCAAAATTATGACTGCTACAAAACACAGTGCATAAAACCAACTCACTGTCTGTTCAAAACAAACATACTCTGTCTCTAAAACACTCTGCTATGTTTTTCACTTTCGCACTGCTGTGCATACACACTTAAAAAGTTACACTCAGTCTTTCACTTTTTACACACTGTTGTGTAATAAAAAATTTACCCACTGTCTATAAAAAAAACTACCAAGCTTTTTTGTCCTTTTTATTTTTATATGACGTAACATATAAAACATATTATAATAAACCCTCCTTTTAAAATAATAAAATTAAAACTAAATTCTATGGCCCACCTTTCATTTCGCATATGATATATATATAACATATGTTTAAAACATATGTATATATTAAAGCATACATAAAATTAAACTATCAAAACATTAAACAACCCTTTTCGTCAGACTTCAAAAGTATGAATAGATTGAATTTCAAACCAAATTCGCGTTCCAAAATGGGATGCTGACGTCTGCCTAATTTGTAACGCGAATTCTCAATCCAATGTGCCTTATAAAAAATTCGGGTCTGGTTTTCAGGTTTTCAAATTCCCTTCAATTTCATGCGATCCAATATTAATGCTCCACGTGTCCTCCTTTTGAATTTACAAAACTAGGGGGTAAATTTCTGGTTGGTGAATTGCGTTAATGTTGGTTGTTGTGTTTAAATACAATCCTGTACAGAAATATGGCTATGGTCGTCTACAAAAAAAACTTGCAGGAATTTTAAACGCTGAATTAAATTTCTGGATGGCGTGCAAGCAACCTCCAAAAAAAAAATGTTGCTGTTGCATTCATCCTTCTGCTGCAATAGTTGAAGTTAAAATTCAACAGCACAGGGTTTAATATGTGAGGGTGTAAAGGTAAATTTTTGTCGATAGTACTAGATTAAGATCATCTATTCATTTTTGTAGGGTCTTATGGTGTTTGGTTTTTTAGTTTTGGGTTGGGATTATTGAGTCTAAGATAGTTTTTGAGTGAAAAAATTGCTATCAAGTATTAAAAAATTTTGGTTCTTTTGTCAAAATTTATGAGCTTGTTAGGAAATACAAAATTGACAATGGTTGTATCTTAAATTTGTAGAAAATAATTTGAAATGAAACCTTTTTGTTTAGGTTTTTGTAGCAGCAGTAAATCCCGTTCAAATTACTAGGGGCATTGACAAGACAATAAAGGCCCTTGTTTCGGAACTCAAAATTTTTTCAAAGGAGGTAAACGCTTGCCTTTTGAGTAGGTTGGTTTTCCTTTTTGCTGATGGTTTGGTGTATCTAATTGAATTAGTTTCCTAAGGTATTTTTGGTTGCAAACTCCTTTTCATTTTTCATACATTATTGGCCTTGTGGAATACATTTGATTGTGTGGTCTTGTTAGATCTACAACATTTGTAGTTGTTTAGTCTTATGGCCGAGGTGCACTTTTATTATGAAAATAGTTGATGCAATATTGTCATTTAATCCTTACTACAGGGTAGCATGTTGAGAAGTTTCTTGTGAAACATTTGGTATTCAAAATGACACTTGATCCTATACAGCATCATGCACTTGACTTCAAAATTCATATTCAAAGTGTGCCAGACAATTCTTGCAAAATTTCAAATATTTATGTTGTTTTAAACCAATATCTTTTTCATGTGTTGGATGCTGAAAATGAGAAAAAGACTTTGGTATGAAACCAACTGGTGAATAATTTCCAGCAAAATAACCACTTCCAAGACATGATTTAGAAGTAGAACATATGTACTTATGAAGCATAGAAAGATATCCTTGATGCATTGTCAATGTTTGGCTAGGGTTATTTTTGGAGAAAATAACTCCTTATTCCTAGAATAGTGGTCTTCAATACAAGTAAATGCCAGAAAAGAGAGATCATCATGTGACATAAACCTATTAACAAAAGTGAACAGGGAATGATTATTAATTATGGCATACTAAGTTGTCAGTGATTTTGACTATTTGTCTTTAACATGTAAAAATGTTAAATTCCAAACTTACATCATCATGGTTTGGCATCATGAGCTTGAATAATTGTCCACCATGCTCATAATTTCATTGTTGTATTCATATCTATAAACAACGTTTCAAATAATAATAATAAAGTTCTATAAGAAAAATCTAGACCTCCATGCTGTTGCTCCTTGTGAGACAAAGTCAAAATTGCATTACACAATCTGACACATAAGAATCTCCTATATCCCGGTGGTATGTATCCAAATTCTTATAATAGTGTCTTCAAGACTTATGTTAACATTGCCAATGAGATATTTAAGCAATGAAAGATGGAGCCTTCTTCATTGTTGTATATGTAACAGTATTTTATTAATATAAAGATTGATGGTTTTGTCTTTCTGAAAATGAAATGTAAAAATAATTTATTGTGGTCAATTGAAAAGTTTTTTTTTTTAAAGCTTTTCATTATGGAAGGGCGACATAGATATATGCCCTTCTAATTGAAATTCGGACCTGCCCTTCAAATTTGATCACTGTGTGGGACCTTAACAAAAAATAAAACTATTTCTCCGCGCGTTATATAAAACATATAACAAAACCTTTGTCAAAACTTCAAACGAACCCTTTAGCCGTGGGTATTTCATCACGAATTGATCATTTTACCATGTACCTTCTTCTAGAGGAATATTCTTCCACTTGATTAGGTACTTCATAATGGTTATATGTCAAAGAGATACAGAATGTTTATCTATAACTTTTTTGTGGTTGAAGAATCAACTTTCATTCTTCATCTAATTTTGGAAGTTCTATTTACATTAGCATATTTTTTCCCAAAACCTTTTTTAGGAAAGATACATGAAAAACCTTATGAATGCAAGAAGAAGGAAAATATAACTTCTATACCACTTGTGCAATCCTATGAATAATTATTTAGGGCCATAACATTTTTGAGCTCATTCTTTATTCTTCTTTTTCTTGAATGAAGATTGCTTATAATGCTATAATCTAAAAAATACCCAATTACCCTCCTCAAATTATCTTTCACTTCAATGTTGTTCCCCTTGTTGTTTTATCATGTTTCATGTCATTTGAAGGTTTTCCATAATAATTTTCAAACTTTCTTTAGTATTTTCCATATGTGACTCTGTTTCCTATACTTTGGACTTATCTTGCAAAAAGTATGAGATACTAGGAGTTGGATATCCATAAAGGGCCTTAAATGGGGAAATTTTAGTAGATGTCTGATAGGTAGTATCAAATTACCATTCTTCCTTGACGAACCCACTTCATCCATTAATATTTCTTTTCTAAAGAGTAACATTGTAGATAACCTTAAAAACATTTGTTAACTATTTTTGTTTGACCATTTGATTGTGTTTGATATGTAGAACTCATGGCAGCTAGTGTTTCTCCACTCATATTAAATAATTATTTCCAAAAGTTTCTTGTTACTATTACTTTAGGAAAACCATGAAGACTATGAATTTATTTCACGGACACTTCTTCCACTTGGCTTGTTCTTTATGTACTTTGAGTTCTACCAAAAAAATCTACAAAATTTGTCTACATAAATGACCACAAAAATGTAATACTTACCTTTATATTTCAATAACCCTGTAATAAAGTCTATTGATATATCTTATACTCTTTGAATATGTATGTGGAATGGTTGAAGTAACCCTAGAGATTTTACTATCTCTCCTTTATTTATTATGCAAACCTGACCTTCTCTTACAAAATTTTGAATCTCTTTCTTCATTCCTTCCAAAAATATATTTTTTGATCCTTTGAAATGTTTTAAGGAACCCTGTGTCCTACCATGAGAGAGACATGGGACTCCCTTAATATTTGTTTATTCAAATATTCTTGCGTGCATAAAAATATTCAACATTTGCACCAAAGTATATCTCTCTTTCACTCCCAATGCTCAATAGAGCTCATCCCATCCTTTATAAATTTTAGTTTTTGTTTAGTACTATTGTCATTTTTCCATTATGGCAAGCTTCTTCTAACCACCTAGGAATAGAAAATGTAATTGGATATAAATTTGAGGCCTCTTCTATTTTAGAAAGAGCATCATGTACTAAATTTTCCTTACCCTTTTTGCAGATTATCTCAAAATTAAAATTTTGCATTTTTTCTCCTCATTTTTGTTAATCTTCCAATGAAATCCATAGCTTCAAAAAATACTTTATGCTATCATGGTATATCTTGACTTTAAAGTACCTCCCAATGATATACTATCCCCATTTTTTATTGCATGTAATATTGCTTCCATTTATTTTTCATACGTAGATTTCACGACATATTTTCTTTGAATTCCTTGCTTTTAAAAGCCAATGATATCCCTTATTGGGTTAATGTTACGTAAATTCCTTGTCCTAGTGCTTCACACTCTACTATGAATGTTTTACCAAAAGTAGGTGCAACCGATGTTGGTGTAGAAGACATGGCATCCATTAAAAGAGAGAATGCCAAAGTAGCCTCATCATTCCATATAAATGATATTTTCTTCAAGAGTTATATGAGTGGACTTGAAATGCATGCATAATTCTTAACAAACGATCAATAATATCATGTAAGTCTAAAAATCTTCTAAGAACCTTGATTTTCTTAGGAATAGGTCATTTTGTAATAGCTTGCATCTTTTGATCAGGCTCCAACTTCAGCCCTTCCTTTAAAACAATGTTGGGTGAAAATATGTTCGTTTAATTCTGTTGTAGTACTTGCCCAACTATTTAATTTTTCAATCCGAGGTTCGTAGGTTTACGAGGCACATGCACTATATATGCAGGACCGAAGTGGAACTAATTTAATCTAAATTACTGAAATCAAATTAATCTAGGAAGGCATTGAAACACTAACTAGGAAAGCAAGAAATTGCATAAGGGAAAAGCAATACAACATGTGAAGAGTTGAATGACAAACAACATATGTGAGCTCACAACAATAAAGCTATCTCAAATTACATTACAAGAATCAAATGACAAATCATTAAAGCGTAACAATAAAATAATATGAATCAAAGCTAAGAATCCCCTTCTCCTAATTACAAGACTATCTCTTCAAACTCAAAAACTTATCAAAATGAAGAGAGAGCACTCTCTTATATACATGAAGAAGATAACCATCTCATAATGACATATCCACTGTTCTCTCAAGCACTCTCAACTACTTTCCCATTATTACAAGATATGATCCCTTTGAATCCTCCACACATCTCTCACATATCTTGAATAAGATATGCCAACCAAATCCTCCATGATCTTCTCCTTAGGAATAGGCTTGAATAATTATCTCCTTAATATGGTGGATGAGATATTTGAGAAGTCTCTTGGAATTAATCCTTCACATATCTCCTACACATTACAAACCTCACACATTCTTGAGATATATATAAAAACATGTATATTTTCTAATATTTAATCATAAATTCACTTATAATAAAAAAATGAATAAAGTGGAAAATAAGAAGGTGAAACCCAAATGTATTTATGAAAATGATGTAATGAAAGGTTAATGGGATGATGAAATGTAAGGAATAGTGAAGGGAAAGGTGGATGAAAATATGACATTTCTGAGTCCCAACATTCCCCCGAACTGAACTTGTTGCATGTCCTCATGCAACCATGCATGGATCTCTTTAAGAACATTTGGCATCTAAACTTTGGCTTTACATGATGATGTCTTTTTAATAATGAATGTTTCCATGATATGTGAAAGACATGAGTAACAACTTACATTTTCTTATGGTTGGTTCTTTGTGTGACAACCATGAATACAAAGAATGTTGGTTCTTGTGTTAACAACATTCATTTCGTTTTCTGTTCTCTTTTCTTATGGTTGGTTCTCATGAATACAAAGAATGTTGGTTCTTGTGTTAGAAACATTCATTTCGTTTTCTGTTCTCTTGCTGCAATAATAATGTAAACACTCACTCGAAATCATAAGCTATCAATGTGCATAAGAAAGCCCTTTTGTAATATTCATGAAGAATTCCAATATGTATATTAATGTGTATGAAGCAAAGTGCAACAAAGTATCATTGGAAAAGAAATGTTGGTGAATGGTAAATGAGATAATAATAAAAAAATGGAGTGATAGTGGTGGAGAAATGGAATCATGGTAGTGAATATGTAGTGAATATAGTCCTCCCCCCGCAAACTGAATTAGTTGCATGTCCTCATGCAACTTGACATGGGTCATGAAAGGAAATGGAGCATGGTGAGGGAATTTTCCAAAATATTCAAGTCAGCATATAAGGAATTGCATGATTAAAGATTAGAAAACAACATACCTCTACTTACCCAAGAATGATGAACTATGCAATAGGAATGTAGCTGTTGCTGGATCATGAAAACGTAACTGATGTTGCTGTAACTGGATCCTGGGAAATGAAAGAATCTGAACTGTTGATGCTGAATCATGGACAAGATAAAGGCTGAAAGTGGAACTATGGTAGATCAAAATTCATGCTGCTGTAACTACTGAGGGAGTCGTGAAAAAGTGTATAGTCTTCGTCTGCTACAAAACCGATGGTACAAGTCTAATCATGCGAAAGAATGTGTTGGTGTCGAGCATGAAAAGAAATCATTAGATTACCAGTTATTGATGCATGCCGTTAACCAATGCGAGGCAAACTCACCATTGATGTCAATGAGTGCCAAGGTACCCGAGTACATCTTGCGAAATGTGAATAGAGGGGTTGACGTCGAGCCATTTGCAAGTTCTGATGATCAAGGGACATTGATGTATTCCCATGATTGTCAGCGAGATAACTTGCCATTGAGGCATGCAAGTCTCAAGGCACCCAAAAGGAACTCTAGTCTATTTCCCAGATAAGGTGCTGATGTCGATGGGGCAAGACTTGTTGAAAGGTGGGCCTTAAGGAATCCCACATCAATCAACGCGAGTTTGTACAAAGAGATTTGGTAGGACTATAAATGGAAAGAACTCATAGGCAAGCAGTGTGGATCAGCATGGCGAGGAAAACAAGGCAATGTAATCATGGAAAGGGAATAAGTTTTATTCAAAAGGCAAACTAAAAGGCAAATAAACTAAAAAGGATAAAGGGATGTATGTGATTCATAAAAATAGGCGTGCATGAAGTCGTGAAACATAACGTAATGGAAAATGGGCTTCAACACAAGGATAGTCAATCGGCTTTGAAGGAGAAGTGTTACAGTGTTATAGCATGGATAATGGAAAAAGTGGAAATGTTGGTGTATCAGCATGGTCACTGTGTAACAACAAACATCAAGAGGCGCAAAAAGTTTCTGGATAACAGCAAATTTTATGATGTTTATGATGAGTTACAACTCCTTCAAGCTGTTTATGAAAGCATGTTTCTCAAAAAGTTCTGTGATCTTTGAAAATCACTTCAGCAGCAAAATGCGATCATGTCCCAAACCTGAAAAGAACTTAGTACAAATCCTGTATAAAAACTTCATGAGAGCATTCTAAAATGTAAAACGCAAGAATAAGCACAAATGCGAGCAAAAGAAAGAAACTGTGTGTTAACCTGTCGCCTGCGCTGATTTCATCATCGATCGTTGTCAAAGTGACTTCAAGAAAAAAAATTAGTGTTAAGCGTAAATACATGCATTCGTATTGTTTTCAGGAATTTATTAAAATATCTCCATTCCTTGGCATGCTTCGCAAAGTATAGCAATATTGTTTCGGTGCTAGAAAATCTTCAGCTTCTTGCTGATTCATGTTACCAAATTTCTCTCTATGCGTAAAATCCTAAAAGCAAAATGTTGAAGTCTGAATTGGAAGTTTGAACTTTGTTGATTGAGAGTCTTGTAGTTGTCACGAGCACATTGGCATCCATGTCTCCATTGTAAAGAAGTATGCGCAGCCCTACTTGCAATTAAACAACAATAGATTGGTAACACCGTTGTGACAGAATCGGCCCAATTAAGGATATTGCTGTAGTGGGCCCAGCTGTGGTTTAAGTGTGTAGTGCTTTCTGATCTTCGGGCGTAATCGTCGATGCAAGGATCAGATTTACATTCTAGATAGATGAAGATTTAGGCAGGCGGATCAGAGCATAGATATTATTTATGTTAATTCATAAACAATAATTCCTCTCCTCGGTCATTCTTCCACGAAGATACCTGGCCTCCAAACAAGTTTACGTTTCAAGACTTCTTCATCAGCTCCCGCAAAACCGAATTCTCGGCGTCCTTTTCGACCTCAACATTTTCTTCCGCCTCAAGGCGCTGGAAATAATTTCCGTAGATATACTCAAGGCGAAAACCCTTTTCTTCATCGTAAAGCATGATATGGTCGTGCCATTTCCATACATGGTAGCCAGATTCTGCCTTCTCCGTAGTGGCAACACAGATGTGATGCCCACTAACCTCGACAGAATTGCAGGAATTGGGCTTCAATTCATCCCCTTTGCCACTTAAGATCATGTGAATGATCTTCTGTTCGAGCTTTGCCGTCTCCTTAGCTATCTTTGACTTGCACTCATCTTCGATGACTTTATCGCAAGCATTGGATATTAGAGCATCAGTGTCAAGATATGGAGGGTGGATCCCCAATCTCTCCATCATAATGCTCAACCTGGATGCATCGAGAGGAGATTTGGGCTTGATTTCGACATACTTACTACAGAAAATGAAAAACCCACCATAAACCTTTACCAGACATCCGCATCCAAAATAGACATTTTAATTCAATGCTTGTAGGCCAGATGAATGCTTCTACACAAAATCCAAGCATTGACCTCGTCGGCCTTCTCCAGCACCATATAATGATGCGAAAGCATTTCTACGTTGAAATCACAGTGTTTCATTACTCAAATGCATTGCCTGAAGTTTGGGGAAAATGGTGTACCAAGATTTTGAGGGAAAATAGATTCATCATCAAGCTGAAGATCGACGCAGCCTCAGCCCAGGAAGAAGGCACTTGCTCCATTTTGGGGACTCCAACCAAATTGGAATACTTTTTCTAGGTGGTGTGCACAAGTATGAAGAACTTTGTCCATCTTGCGAATGTCATGGAGTGCAAAAGTTCTGTCTGCAGAGCCCGAGACGTATTGAACTTAGATAGATGTTAGTCTCAATATTGAATACAAAACCGTTGAATCCCTCCATGCATTGCTGGCTATCTGACGGCAACTAAAGTGGTGACTGATTCCCTGCATCTTCTGCGTTAATGATAAAGCCTATTCTGGACGCTGTGGGTTCCATCTGTCCATGTAATCGCACCAAATGTGCATTTCCAAATGGTTGACCAAAAGCATCCCTCTGCCTTCTACGCCCAGATCATGCTTTCAATTATGTATCAAATATGTGCATGCAGAGAAATCGGGAGTTAGTTGCTGAAATCTGGCTAAACTGCCACCTCCATTCTTGGATTAATAACTTCAAAATCAAATTGTTATCTCCTCCTCACTTCATTGCGTGGGAAATTTGTAGTTATCGATGACAGAAATTGTGTCAATGTTATCCAGCAATTTGAGCATGGAGTTGATCGAGCAATTTAGCTGTAGTTTGGATGCACACATCGAAGTCCACTTCATATATTCTTGAGCTCAAGCTTCCATCGTTGTTTTGCCAGCGCCTCCCATATTCTTCACAGCAACAATGGATACAAATTGCAAATATTGTTCTGCAACCCAACAAGAAAATCAGTGTTTATTCATTTATATTAGCATTACCGGGCATGCCAAGGTCGTTGTCGGAATGGCGTTGGTGAATCTGCAGTCTCGGGCCTGCAATCTACAGTGCGTTTTTCTTTTCTTTTTTCTCCTCTCGGCCCTTTATATGATGCGTTATATATATTAATTGTTTTATGTTTTGTTTTTGTGTTTTTATGAGTGCGTTGGTTGACTGTTTTATTTTTTTATTATTATTTTTTTTAATTTTTATTTTTATGATTTGTTTTTATTTTGTTGTTTTAATTTTTTTATTAAAATTGTTTTGTGTTGTTTTATTTTTTCAATGTTTTATTTTTTTATTTTTATTTTTATTTTTATTTTTTTGTAAAATCAAATTAAATGCAATGATGAAAACATTTTTTTTTATTATTATTTTTTAACAAATTTTTTTATCCTCTAGATTACACAAAACACAAAGTGTAGGAGGAGAGGATACTTATTCTAGGTAAAAGCAAAATTTAAAATGAAGGTAAAAACTAAAAATGAAAGCCTACCTACTCTATACTAATTAAAATTTAAAAATTAATTACGTGTAATTAAACTTCCATTGAAGCCACTCACGTAGCAGTAACAACAATATATTCAATAGCAATTGTTCAAATGAAAAATGAAAGTATTCCAAAGTGAATAAGTCTAGTTGTTGAAACTGCAAATCAACTAAATAAAAATAAAAAGATGAATCTAATCTAGTACTTACCTGGAACCATTGTTCAATAAGGCTTTGATAGGCACAATTTCTCTCACTTAGATCATGTTGTAACTCCTCTTCTTCTTCCCCGATCTCCTGTTCGAATGATTGTTCGCCATCAGATATGGAGGATTCTTCAGATGTTGACTCTTTGTTTATTTCTTGGGGAGTAGTTGAACCTTTAATTTTTGTCAAATTCTCCTTTTCTAGGGAAGAGGAGATCCCAACTTCTGCTAGGATCTGAGTAAGTAGTTCAGCTGACACTCATTGTAAAACCATGTTGAAAAAGGGATTCTTACATACTAAAAAAAGAGTGCTAATAATTGTCTGAGCTTTTAATCCTTTTACAAGGTTTTAGTTCACAAAAACTCTTTCAAATCAGCACACTAAAAATTGAATTTATTAAAAACAAAGACCACAGAGATAATATTGAATTCAATACTCAATAAACCCTCTTACAAGGACTGCTCATTAATTTAGTAATTGAATTCTTCAATTACAACCATGAACCATGAATTCATAAACACAACTTAATCAAACACTCTTCACAGTTGCGAAAATCAAACACACTTGCAGAAATTGAAATTCACACTTGCATAAATGTAAACACACCCTACATGCCCTAATCCATAAGAGGTCGAGCCCGTTACGGTATCTCGAATGCGATGCGTAGGCTATTCCCCACGTCTTACCGCCTTAACACCTCGGAGTTAGGAACATGTCTAAACACACTTGCATGAAAAATCAAACTAAACTTCAATCCATCGTGCCTCCCCGGCAACGGCGCCAAAATGTTGGGTGAAAATATGTTCGTTTAATTCTGTTGCAGTACTTGCCCAACTATTTAATTTGTCAATCCAAGGTTCGTAGCCTTACGAGGCACATGCACTATATATGCAGGACCGAAGTGGAACTAATTTAATCTAAATTACTGAAATCAAATTAATCTAGGAAGGCATTGAAACACTAACTAGGAAAGCAGGAAATTGCATAAGGGAAAAGCAATACAACATGTGAAGAGTTGAATGACAAACAACATATGTGAGCTCACAGCAATAAAGCTATCTCAAATTACATTACAAGAATCAAATGACAAATCATGAAAGCGTAACAATAAAAGAATATGAATCAAAGCTAAGAATCCCCTTCTCCTAATTACAAGACTATCTCTCCAAACTCAAAAACTTATCAAAATGAAGAGAGAGCACTCTCTTATATACATGAAGAAGATAACCATCTCATAATGACATATCCATTATTCTCTCAAGCACTCTCAACTACTTTCCCATTATTACAAGATATGATCCCTTTGAATCCTCCACACATCTCTCACATATCTTGAATAAGATATGCCAACCAAATCCTCCATGATCTTCTCCTTAGGAATAGGCTTGAATAATTATCTCCTTAATATGGTGGATGAGATATTTGAGAAGTCTCTTGGAATTAATCCTTCACATATCTCCTATTACAAACCTCACACATTCTTGAGATATATATAAAAACATGTATATTTTCTAATATTTAATCGTAAATTCACTTATAATACAAAAATGAATAAAGTGGAAAATAAGAAGGTGAAACCCAAATGTATTTATGAAAATGATGTAATGAAAGGTTAATGGGATGATGAAATGTAAGGAATAGTGAAGGGAAAGGTGGATGAAAATATGACATTTCTGAGTCCCAACAAACAATATGAACCAAATGCTCGAATTCTTATTTCCCAAAAGAACATTTGGATATTTTTACATAAAAATGATTGTTCTCAATAATTTATATAACTTTTCCACATGTTTAGTGTGGTATTCCCATGATTTATTATAAATATTTGTATTATCAAAGAAAACCAACACAAATTTTATAAGATGGGATCAAACAAAATTGTTCTTAAGTCGAGCCCTCCAGACTTCAAACAGCGATAAACCATAATTCAAACCAAATTCGCATTCCAAAATAGCCTGCTGACGTCGGCCAATTTTGTGACGCGAAAACCAAATGAATTCCACCCTAATCTTTTTCGGGTCCGAAGTTGGGCTGGCGTACAGAGGGAGATTTGTGACGCGAATTTCTTATCAAATTCTCCCTAATATTTTTCGGGTCCATATTTCCACTGCGCGAGCGGCCCAAACAAAGATCTGCTCCAACCAATTTCTGCCACGTGTCCTCAATCAAAACTTTCCCTGCTCCCGGATGCGGGTGCATTCGATGGCGTTTAAGGCGATGGGACATGGATGTGGCGATTTCATATCAATCGCATTAAGTTTTAACGCTATTCAATTAAGTTCCAAGGTTTTCACATCAAATCCACATTTATTAATTAAGTTTTAACACTGTTCAAGATCGGACCTCCACTCCTGTTAGCGATTCTGCATGCTCCAATATGATCCGGCCTTTGGCTCTCATTAATGATCAGATATTAATTATGACGAGCGTCCTTCGATTGCATTGCATTCGGGTCGATAAAATGGCGTTTCACTATGGTTTTTCAAACGAGCTGGTTGTTGGGTTACATTGCCTACTCACTGTGATGAGAAGGAGAAGTGGCCAGCTAAACTGCTGCTTAGACCTTGCTGCATATCTGCATTTCTCTCGGTCTCGTTTGTGTCTGTCTTCCTCTGTTTCTTGGAATTCTGCTTCTCCGTCTCCTCTTGTGCCCACTGCTGAGACTACACCCATGCCTCACCTGCATCAAAGGATGCGTTGCCGCAGGGGGAGCACTAGAGGTCAACCCCTACGCGCTCCCTCCAGCCCCTCAACCGAGTCGTCTTCTGGCCAATCTAGTGATTATTATGCAGGTCGCTATCCAAATACTAGGAGTGGGCGGGGTCGGGTTGTAGGATCGGGCCACTGTATGGATTCCCCTGCTCCTCGTTTCCCCACCGCTAGTTCACCTTCTCCCACAATGCGCACTACGCAATTTTCCTTTAATTGCTCTCTCAACCGCCACCTTCTCCCACAATGCGCACTGCGCAATTTTCCTTTAATTGCTCTCTCAACTGCCCACGAATCACAGCTTCAGTCACTGTGGTTTTCCGTGAGGAGGCCCAAACGGAGGAAGAATGCACCCGTCCAGCGGGTCTGAGCTCGGAAAAAGCCGGCCAGCATTCAGGCCTTCAGGAGGGGATCCGTGGCATGAATGTGGAGGTAGCACCTAGCGATCTTGGACCTTCCGAAGGATGGTGCCGAATCGTGGAGGAACCACTGGAGGAGTAGTTTGTTTAATTTGTTTTTCTTACTTCACGGCCCACTTAATTGGGCTGCTTTTAGATTATATTACTGTGTTGGACCTCTGTAATATTTTTTAATTCTGTAAACGTTCAAGACTAGTTTCCCCGTATGAGGGCATTCTTCTTAATTTTTTGATTTTTTGATGACAAATTTGCCATGAGTCTGGGCAATGTTTTTGTGTGAGGCGTATATCAACAGTACATGTCTCTGCACATTTCCTGTATCCGCTTTATGATACTATTTTCATGGACGGTTTTACTTCATATAATATATTCAAAACAACATTTTTTCTCTTGTGAAAAAAAATGATTAATTTTTATCACTCTGCCTTCAAAACTAGCGATGTTGGTTTATTGATATGGTCTGATGGTCTTTTTATATTTTGGACATATCACACTCCTCACATGATTAGCGTTTTTCTCTGTTCAAGGATTTTTGGTACTTTAATTTGTATTTGGAACAATGGATGTCGGTACTCTATCTGTTGCTTTACTATTCTACATACTGCTATTTCACTTTCTTATAGATGCCTCGGGCATATTTGGATGCTTTCTCAGATTGTCGATAATCTCCATGTGGACCATTACTGGGTTTTATATCATGTCCTGTATGTGACATGGGGTATTTTTCTATCATTGTCTGGGGTGGGACTTCCACTTTTCTGGATGGATATTTGGGTTCCAATCTTCAGATGTGAAAATGTAATGACTTCATGGACTTTTTTACTTCATATAATATATTCAAAACAACGTTTTTTCTCTTGTGAAAAAAATGATTAATGTTTATCACTCTGCCTTCAAAACTAGCGATGCTGGTCTATGTTGCTGGTTTATTGATATGGTCTCATGGTATTTTTATATTTTGGACATATCACACTCCTCATATGATTAGCGTTTTTCTCTGTTCAAGGATTTTGGGTACTTTAATTTGTATTTGGAACAATGGACGTCGGTACTCTATCTGTTGCTTTACTATTCTACATACTGCTATTTCACTTTCTTATAGATGCCTCGGGCATATTTGGATGCTTTCTCAGATTGTCGATAATCTCCATGTGGACCGTTACTGGGGTTTATATCAAGTCCCTGTATGTGACATGGGGTATTTTTCTATCACTGTCTGGGGTGGGACTTCCACTTTTCTGGATGGATATTTGGGTTCAAATCTTCAGATGTGAAAATGTAATAACTTCATGGACTGTTTTACTTCATATAATATATTCAAAACAACGTTTTTTCTCTTGTGAAAAAAAAATGATTAATGTTTATCACTATGCCTTCAAAACTAGCGATGCTGGTCTATGTTGCTGGTTTATTGATATGGTCTGATGGTCTTTTTATATTTTGGACATATCACACTCCTCAAATGATTAGCGTTTTTCTCTGTTCAAGGATTTTGGGTACTTTAATTTGTATTTGGAACAATGGACGTCGGTACTCTATCTGTTGCTTTACTATTCTACATACTGCTATTTCACTTTCTTATAGATGCCTCAGGCATATTTGGATGCTTTCTCAGGTTGTCGATAATCTCCATGTGGACCGTTACTGGGTTTTATATCATGTCCCTGTATGTGACATGGGGTATTTTTCTATCATTGTCTGGGGTGGGACTTCCACTTTTTTGGATGGATATTTGGGTTCCAATCTTCAGATGCGAAAATGTAATGACTTCATGGACTGTTTTACTTCATATAATATATTCAAAATAACATTTTTCCTCTTTTAATGTTTCATTTTTTATTTTTTAAATTGAACCCGTCGTCGGTATACCGATGCCTTGTAAGCGTCGGAATTGCGACAGCTTAAAAATGTTGGAAGAGCAACAGTATAAAAACGTCGGACGAGCGACGTTCAAAACGTCAAACCACATTTCGTCGAAATTGCGATAGTTTACAAACGTCGGAAGAGCGATGTTCAAAACGTCAGACCACATTTCGTCGAAATTGCGACAGTTTACAAACTTCGGAAGAGAGACGTCCAAAACGTCGAACCACATTGTGTCGGAATTGCGACAGTTTACAAACGTCGGAAGAGCGACGTTCAAAACGTCGGACCACATTTCGTCGGAATTGCGACAGTTTACAAACGTCGGAAGAGCGACGTTCAAAATTTCGGACCACATTTCATCGGAAGTGCGACAGTTTACAAACGTCGGAAGCGCGACGGTTTGGGAAACGTCAGAAGAGTGACGCTTGTTTGGAAGCAACGGAAAAAGTGTCGATAGTGCGACACTTTTTAAGTGCATCAGAACTGCGATGGTATGGTAAACCACGTTTTTCCTGCCCTCGAACTGCTGCTCTTGCGACGACTATGTGTCGGAATAGCGACGAATTGGCCATCGGAAATTTCGCCAAATTTTCTAGTGGAGGGTTACACACCATAAAATATATACCCCATTTGGAAAAGGGCCAATGGTAATGACACGGTGTAATGGAACAGGCGGTGCATGCATCTTGCGTTGATAAATATGGCACGCATGGCATTTACGTTCTGCAACAATGCAATCTTTAAAAATGGAGGGCCAGAAGTAGCCAGCACGAAGGATCTTCTGTGCAATGGCATAACCAGACATGTGACCACCACAGGCACCACTGTGGTAGTCATTTAAAACCTTCTACGCTTCCTCGAGGGTCAGAGATCAGCGGAGTACAAAATCGACTTCGACACGATAAAATGTATCTCCAACAATACGATAAGGTTGCGATTGATGCCGAATGCGGCGTCGGGCATCTTTCGTTAGCTCAGACCTGAAAGTAGACATTTGGAGGTACACAATGATATCACCATACCATGGGTCGAGGGTGCTGATCAGGAAGAGAGTTTCTTCTGAAATATGATCTTCAGAGGAAGAAGGAGCAGAGTCGGTGGGGAGAGAAAAAATCAAATCAGCGAAAACGAGTGATTTCTTCAATTTGGCGGTAGCGAAATCCAAATCAAACTCTTGGAGGATAACGATCCACTTCAAGTATTTTCCCCCCAGTAACTGCCGAGAAATAATATAATTCATGGGGTTACAATCAGAAATCACGGTCACCGTACATAAAAGAATGTAATGACGAAAACGTTGGACGGCCTGGACCGCAGCCAACACTAACTTCTTGACATGTGTGTAACGTGTTTAAGGGTCAAGAAGGTTCCAAGATAGGTATTAAACTACATTTTCATTACCATCATCATCATCTTGAACCAATACCATGGCGATCGTACTGAAGGCGATAGCTAGGTAGAGGGTGAAATCACGATGGTAATTTGGAGGACGCAATAGAGGAGTGTTGACAAGCAACGTCTTAAGTCTATCAAAAGACTGCTGAGCAATCTCATCCCAATAGAAAGGGATGTCCTACTTTAAAATTCGTGTAAATCCTTTGGCTACTTCAGCATAGTTTGGTATGAAACGACAAAGGAAATTGGCTTTCCCTTTGAGACTCTGGAGCTAGTGTAACGAGGACGGGGAAGGGAGATTGAAAATAGCCTCAACCTTAAGAGGGTCAAGGCGAATTCCATCTTTAGGTATGATAAAACCTAAGAGTCTACCAGAGTCAACGCAGAAGACGCATTTATGCGAGTTCAGCCTAATGTTGTAGCATCTACAATGAAGAAATATTTGACAGAGATGTTCCAGGTGGTCTTTCCGCGCAGCTGAATGAGCCAGAAGGTCATCCAGGTATGGTTGGACAATATGTCTGATATCATGAAAATCATAGGACATCGCGCGCTGGAACGTAGCCCCAGTATTCTTCAAGCCGAAAGGGAGTTTCTTATAAGCGAACGTTCCCCATGGACAAATAAAAGTGGTCTTGTGTTGATCCAACTGGAGAACGTTAATCTGGTTATAGCCAGAAAAACTGTCCATAAGGGAGAAGATGTCACTCCCCGCACAATCGTCTATGATCTGATTGATAAACGGGGTGGGATAGTTATTCTTAGGACAAGCCCGATTGATATCATGATAATCAACACAAACACAAATGGTGCCCTACTTTTTATCCACATGAACAATATTAGAAACCCATTCAGTCAGGGAAATCGGATAAATGAAACCCGCTTTAAGAATTTTTTCAACTTCAGCTTTAATAGCGGCGGCTTTCCGAGGTTGCACAGGACGAAGACGCTGGCGAACAGGCTTTGCACCTGGGTAGGTGGGAATCTCATGCACCACAATACTGGGGTCGATTCCAGGAATTTCTTCGTAAGACCAGGCGAAAACATTGTAGAATTCGCGAAAGATACTAGTGTACACTTGGACTTCCTCGGAAGAGCAAGTGACTCCCACATGGATGTTCTCGATGATCCTCGATTTGATGGAAATTTCGATAGGCATCGTTTGAGTAATATTACCCAAGTTACCCTCTGTAAAGACTTCATGATTCAAAATAAGTGTTTGAAGTGGCAGAGAAGGAACTTGAGATGCGAAGCACTCAAGACAGTTAGACATTGCCCTAAGGCAAGGCATAAATGAGGAACGATGATGCCCATCACTCCACGGTAGATCCTCGAGAGACATGGTTTCCATGATAGCATCGTTGGATGGAAACACTTCTTTCAAAGGATCGGGCAAATCCACATCGCCGAGCCAGGGGGATTGAGAATACACGTCGAGAGACATTCTCAAAGGAGCAGCTTCAGGAGGGGGAGAATCAGTTGCAGCTGTAAGCTCACAATAATTGATCTCGATTGGAATAAGTGGCATTGAATCTCCAAATGAATCAACCTTTTCAGGTAATGGGACGATCCACGGGTCATCTGACCGAGAGATCATATTGACTTGAACAGTATTCAGTGGCGGAAGGGGAAAAATACCCATGAGAGTGGGATCTTTGAAAATACCCGACACTATACTATCAACGGGATTAGGAATTTGATCCACATATGGTACGTTGTTCTCGGAAGACGAGGTAAAGAATGACAACTAATCAACAGTAATAATTTTTCCCTCATGTGGAAACTTAAGAAGTCGAAAGATGGTGGACGGAACGCACAACATAGCATGAGTCCAACTGCGACTAAGTAGAAGATTGTAGTTGATTTTTGCATCGACGACTTCTACTTCAACGTTGACTATCTTTCCTTGCAATGTAATCGGCAAGCTAGCGAGAACACCCAAGGGTTTTGATTCCCTTCCATCGAATGCCTCAAGGGCATTGGGTGAGGAATTCAAGGATGGAGAGCCAATAGCCTTCCAGCAAGCAGATGACATGACGCAAGTAGATGCACCTTCATCCACTACGACCCTATGGATGTTGAGACCATTGATACCAAATTTTATAATAAGCGCAATCTAGTGCGGAAGTCAGGGGATGAAATTCTCTAAATCGAAGGAGAGAAGGCTAGAATCAGCAGGGTCAATCCCGCCGATCGCAGATAATAACGCTTTCTGTTGAGATGGACAACTCTGGAGCACTTCTAATGCGGACATCGCAGAAGCCGCCTGTGCTAAATCCTCAACAATACTGTGATGCTGAGCAGCACAGGCATTAGTATTATAAGAATATTTTCGGAGAACACCTTTAGAAGGTGGCCGTATAACGGGTTCACCACTGGGCCTTTCAATTTCAAGAGGACCAGACGTAGGTGGGGGAGGAGGACCATCAACAACCTCTTTCCCGGCTACCTGGCATGATCCGGCATAATCCTTCGACCGAGTAGCGATGGAAACGGGTGCAGAACCGTTCATCATGAAAACTTGAGAGCCAAACGACGCAGATGGCGGAGGTTTCTCGACCATCTGGGTCTGCTGAGATGGGAAAGGTTCTTTAAGGACCGTCGGAGTTCCCTTAGTGCCTTTGAGTAGTTGACTAACCTTGTATCGTCTAGGAAAATCCTTGGTGTAGTGGTCCTCATCACAAATCAGACAAGGATGCTTCAGCTTTCGCCGTGAACCATCATCAGCACGAGGTTTAGATGATTCCAGTTTTGGGGCATCGGATTTGGCCTTGCCTTTTCCATTCTTTTTCCCCTTGGAATTCTTCTCTGTAGGATTTTCCTGAACGGCGTTGACCTCTGCGGTTTTACCAGAAACTAGGGTAGACTGAGGAGCAGAATTATTGGAAGAATTTGATTTCTGCTTCCCATTGGAAGACTTGCATGAAGTCTGAGATACGGAACCAATAACAATGTCGACCGATGGAGTAGCTGATGCTTTAGAGGTCCCAGGACGTGGAGCTTCAGTCAATATGTTGTATAAAATTCCTAATTGAGAGTACAATAAATCAAGGTATTGGGCATGAGCAATGGCTTGTTCCTCGGTTACAAATGCCCCCATGATGATATCTTTTGCGATTTGATTGAAAAAAGAGTTAGTGAACCAATGAGTAAGAAGCTGATCAGGAATTTCAAACTTGATCAGACTACGACGTCGTCTCCATTCAAGAATGTGGTCCGAGATATGGGTGGCTCGGTCATGTTTCAAGGATGTGAGGAGATGCATCCCAGCTTCATAATGAACCGGCAACTGGAAATTATTAAGGAATGCCATAGAGAGAGTATTTAAATCCTGAAATATGCCACGAGGTAGTTCGATATACCACTTAGCAGCAGCACCAGTAAGAGTGCACTGGAAGAGACGAAGCTGAACATAGTCACCCACCCAAGAATTGGAAGAACACCATAAATGGTATGTCATGATGTGAGCTTAGGGGTCTTCTCTAGACTTTCCCTCAAACTTGGGACAATCACCATGAACCTTCGTTGGAACCGAAGGCCAAAAGGGATTATGAAGAATGGGATCATTTGTCAATTTGGACACATCTGGTAACTCCAACGTAGCAAGAAAAGGTAATTGAGGATTAACGACATAGCAGGTCCTCGATAAGGACCCGTACCCATACTCCATCATGGTTGAGTATAAATCTACCCCCATTCGTTCTGTCCCGGAGGATTCTGACCATAAGGGGTATAAGCCGGATAATTCGGTTGATATGGCGGCTGAGAACCAGGATACGGGGGTTGATAACCAGGATATTGATTCTGAGTATATGAGGGCCCCGATTGAGAAGCATATGGATTCTGCTGCAGAGTATAAGTATAGCCTAGCGGTTGAGGGTGATAAGTAGGACCTTGAGACGGGTTGTAAACTGGTCAATATTTACCTTGAGGAAAATAATTACCTTGGGGTCAAATAGGCTGCTAATAACTAGGGCCCTGCTAAGCTAAATACGTCAGGTGTAGCGGTTGATTTGGCTGCGGCATAGAATAGAGCAGCAGTTGAGCAGGGTAAATAGGTTGTGCAATTTGGCCCGGATGAGCGAGTTTTCTTGGCTGTGAAGGCCACCAAGTTGTCCCGGTGGAGCGGGTTGGCCTAATGGCTGCAGGGCACCAGGTTGCCTCGGCTAAGTAGGTTGACCTAATGGCGGTGGTGGGCCAAGTTGTGCCTAATAAACAGGTTGACCTGGAGCAGGACCATAAGATGGTCCTGGTTGTGCAACATTTGGACCAATCGAAAGATACAACTGTTGAGGTTGCACCATAGGTTGAGATGGATGAATCTACCCCCCAGGATTGTATGAAGGTCTGGGTTGATATACTGGCTACCTAGTTGGTCCTTGAGGTTGCCCTGGTTGGATCACAGGCTAGGCTTGTAACGGTTGACCTTGAGGATTGTAAGGCTGCCCTTGCGGGCCGTAAAAATATCCTTGTTGGGCCGAAGGTTGTCCCTGTAAAGGTTTCCCTTATGGGTCGTACGCATACCCTTGCTGCACCGAAGGTTATCCCTGAAAGGGTTGTCCTTGTGGGTCATAAACATATCCCTGCTAAACCGAAGGTTGTCCCTGAAAGGGTTGTCCTTGTTGGTTAGAGGGTTGCACAGGCAAGGTAGGTATAACACCAAAAAGAAACTGATAAGCCTCAGGAGCAGGCAAGTAGATGGGGTTGCCTTACTCGTCATGCTAGAACGGAAGTGAATAAATCGGGGTACCATCTGCTCCATAATGTGAAAAATAAGACCGATATGGATCCTGAGGGGACTGTTAAGTCTGGGAGTTTTGATGTTGAACAGCCAGCCGATACTCCTCAAAAGAAAGGTCTTCAGGGATTGCCATGGCAATCGAAGTCTCTACCGAAGTGAAAACTCCTGACGACTGAGAAGTGACAATCAGTGCCGAAGCAGCCACATAGACAGCAGGTTGAGTGGGAATAGACGTAACAAAAGGTGTCGACGATGAAATAGGTGTCGTCGGTGACATACCTAAGGATGGGAGAATCAGACCCCTTGACGAAGTTGATGTTTCCATGGAGGAAATACCGGCTATAATCTGACCCAAAGACCTATATCCGGCTGGAAGCGACACCAATGGTGAAGATTGAGCAGGCTCTTGTTGGATGTCTTCCGGGAAAAGTTGGTATGGTTCATCAGAAACTGGAATACCCTCACTACCATTAGGACCAGATGAATCCATGTCTAAATCCACCGTAAGATATTTCAAAAGAGTATGGGGGCTAAGAGGTATGATAGCAGCCAAAAACAGTGATCCCGATGTAAGAGGGGGAAAGTGTTCCCCAACCCCAAATCCAAACCAAGCGTTTGAAAGAGGCCAATGGAAATCAACCGGTTCTCCAAAGGGGTACTCTAATAGGATGACAGGTTGTTGAAGCTCAATAGACCTAGAGATCTATGACGTTTCAGATGAATCGTCCAAGAAAGGACTGCCAATAGACGAAACTCATGGTTTCACCACTGTGACTATAGCACACCAGAAAAGGAAAAAAGATCGAAAATGAGGACTCTTGGATCAAAACCAAGGAAAAAAAAAGCAGGCCAAGTAATCAATCTTTAATGGGCATGTAATTGTAGGTAGTTTATTTTACCACATTGAAACCAAAATTTTGTTGTTTCATGTTTTAAGAGTCAAGAAACAGTCAAAGATGACTCTAGTCTCTTTAAGTTTTAAGCGAGTGCGAAAGGAAAAGTGCTTGATGATCTTTTCAAATTTATGGAGTTAGTAAAGATCTAAAATGACTGCTCAAATAGTCTAGGAAAAAGGGTGTACCAGGTTTCCGTGAACTACCATATACACCTTGGTTATAAAATGAAAGAAGAATCAACCAAGGAGTTGACGTACATGCAGGTAGTCTCCCCGAATGTTGTGTTCGGAGTATCACAGTTACAAGGCGGCGGATTCAGCATCATACGGATAAAAGGATTACAACCTATAGGAGTCTCCCTTTATATACTCTATGGTACGAGGAGCACAAGTCCATACTAGCGTTGTCTGAAGCCAGAGGGCGAACGACAGCTGCTAGGTTTTAAGACGCCAGAACACGTCTCTAACTTAGACCACTAAATGTTTCATTTAAGTTTCAATGTTGCCTTAGGTTAATTGAATAAATTTTAAGTTGATCTTGTATTTATGTTTCAATTCGAAGGACCTACCGAATGTTGGATCTCACAAATCCCTGAATGCAAGCTACATGCCATAAAATACCATTTCGTTCAATGAAGATCTATCTACGAGAAGGTTAGGAATTTTCAAGCAATGGAAAATAATGAAAACACACAGAAGCATTCACCACAGAACCTGATACAAACTAATGAGAACAAGAAATATTTCCTAGAATTTCGAATGCTAGTTATGCGAAAGATTTTCCAATTCTACGATGCAAAAAGAAAATGCAAGCACAAAATATATTTTTGATTTTTTTAATGTAATAGAGAAAACAATGCACTAAATGACATGAAAAACGAATCTTCACACTAGTTCGAGAATTCCAATGCAAGATTCGAAACAAAAAAATTCAAACAACTCAAAAGAAAACAAGATTAAAACTCAAACCAATGTCACAATCTCTCAAATCAAAGAAAGATGTCGAAACAGACCCATACAAGCAATGTGATATATTCTTGGAGTGACAGGAAGAAAAATTGAATTAAAGAGACAAGACTCACTCAAGACTCATTTCACCAAATGCAATCACTCAAAATCGATCCAGGGAGCTAAATGCAATCAAGCAAATAACGAACGTGACTGCGAAACAAGAGACCCAAACTCCTACAGGAGGCTCAACATGTCAAAGCACTAGAAAGCCCTAAATCCATGATGCTGAAAGAAATGGACAAAAAACCGAAGGAAGAAGGCTGATCACAGTCACAAACAAACCCAAAGTATTCAAATCAAGTCAAGAAAACACCCAGAGACACCAGGATGGACCAAAAACTCCAAAACAAGGAAAACCCTAGCACCTACAGGAATTGGCGCGACTGTCTGGCTATAATCTACGCCGAACAGGGAATGGAGCGAGTGATAAACTGGCAACATGCGCCATTGGGTGCGATTGTCAGGCTGGAAACTGTGCCAATCAAGCCAACCTTGAAAAGATGAAAATTTGGAAAAACAGAGGCCAAAATTGATCCTCTGGGGTTGAACAGGGGCCTAGAACTCAGCAAAACAACCAGAAAAGGCAAGCTAAGCAAGAAAAGACCAAGAAGAAGACCTAATAAATGAAAGACAAACTCACATTGATCCCCAATATCGTCGCGAATTTGTTGGTGAGGTAAATCCCCTCTGCGGACAGAGGTGATCCCACTAGCCCTAGAGTGGGTCTAGCCACAAATGAGACACGCTATGACATCAATTCCTAGTTAATAATGGACAAAGACTTGGTAGATCACTTACCTTAGGTCCTGCACTGTAGTGTCGTCCAGAAGAATGGTTGACTCTCACTCCTGATTCGACAGATCACGATCTGCTCGTTCTCACTCCCGAATACCTACACATACACAAGAAACGAAGACAATACAAAACATACTATTTTGCATTCCTAACTATTAGTCATTCGAAGAAGACTAAATCAAATGATTCAAATAAAAATAACACGGAGATGGAATCAATATCATAGTCGAGTATATTAAATTAAATAAGGAAGAGTACAACTAGGCTTCGACGTTGCAATCTCCTCCAGCTAGGTTCTAGTGGAGCACGTCTCACAAAGCTCGTCGGGAATTCAGACGGGACTCTCTCTACAGGATCCTCCTTGGTTCGACCTTCTCTATAGCGATTACTCAGCTATAATATCTCTTCTCCAAGTTCAACTTCTTGGCTATATGTTCAGCTAGCTTTTGTAAAGGGAGAAGGCTTGTTTATATAGAGGGAGAAGGAGAGGTTAGGATTCCTATAATCGTGGGGGGATTCCTATCCTCCAAGAATGTTCCATAAACCATTTCCTAAAGGAAGAGATTTGTGGCTTATTGAGTTTAACCACTTGCAATGAGTCATTCCTGAGGTGGTTAAAGGAAAATTCCGCCTCCAATTTGTTAAAAAATATTCCTAAAAAGGCTGGCGCGGGCACAACACAGGGAAAGAGTGCCAGCTAACGCTGCCTCTAGTGAAAATCTTCCCCATTAGCACGAGGGGTGAATTGTCTACCTGCGCTAATGCCAAAACATATATTTTTGAGTGCAATCTGAGGAAATGTTCAACAGGAAGAATCATGTCCTTATGCAGAAGGATGCAAAGAAGGTATTTGCAGAGTTTGACACTGCTCATAGGTCACGAGAAAGACCCTCCAATATTTGGGGTGAGGGATTGCAAGGACGGTGACAAAATGTTGTGTAACAGTTAGTATATTATTTTAAAGATAATTCTAGTGCATCAGAAAGGAAATTATGGAAATATATGTATTACATGCATGATGGAAAAATGTATATTCTATGTAACCATTTCTGTACTATGTTGTACTCTTATATCATCCTATTCTGATTAAAAGAAAAACCAAGCAGAAAACGTAAACAACTAATGGAATAGTGGAAAGTGCTGGTATTAGTATCCCCACAAATCAGGAATAATCCTACCAGAATTATATTTATGAATATAGCATTTCAATATTCAGAAAGTAAACTTTAATTTCAAACATGAAATGAATAACGTCATTATAGTTATGATTTTGGGGTACTCTACTATCCTCTACTTTTGTTTTAAGTAGCTCGAAACAAATTTAGAACTGAATAAAAGAGATGAGGAGATATGTTTGAAAACTGATTAATATTAGTACATCAGAAATTCCAAATTTTTTCTCAAAATAAGTGACATGATTATTTTGGAAACTGTACTGATTTGACTGTGCATAAATCAGGAAATACATAACATAACTGTGAAATTAGAAATATATTATAAAATATATTCTCTAACAAATTTAGAACCTCGGTGGAATATAAAATTCGGAACAGTGAAATTACCTAATTATACATACCGTGTATATTCTACTGTGAGACCAAAGTTGTACTAATGTACGGCAATAGTTGTACAAAATGATTTTACAATAGATACATATCTATATCTATACAGTTAACTCGAAATTTCTATTTCAAATTAATACAGTCAACGGAAATAGTTTGTATAAAATAAAACAAAAGAAAAAGAGGCAATATTTTTATACCATATCAAGGTGATAAGGATATATATTAATTGTTAAAATTCTTACTGAAGGGAGTCCATACTAATAAATTGTAACAGTCCTTATAAAGTCCAAAGATGATACATTTTTACAACATCGTACAAATCTGAGTGCAACCACTTGCAAATAAAACTCAAGAAACTATATTTTTGACAACTTTAAATTTAATGAATGTCTGCATTCTATTCTGTAAAACACCAAAATGCCAAATACTCAGATTTGGATGAGAACCAACCTGATGCACAACCTACAGCAAGCAAAAAATTAGGAATGGATGCATGCATGGAGAACCTGTAGACGTGCTCCATATAGAAAAGCAAGAAGACTTACCTGTAAACACCAATAAAATACAATTAGAGTCGAAATATGATTTTCTATGACTAGGAAAATATAGTCCTTTACCTATCACTATACTCTAAACTAATATTATTAGGGTCAACAAAAATCTCGATTTGGAAAAGAAAAATTTAGGTCCGATGCTAGCTATAAAATAGAACCTGGACAACAATAGAAATGGAACAAGTCGTGACTATACTGACAACCAAAGGAAATGTTTATTGAATAATGCAGCTAACCAAGAAAATGAGGGCTAAAAATAGGAGGATATTTATACCTGGTTCGATTTCTAACATGAGATGGATGGAAGAACGAACTCCAAGGGATACACGTTCTACTGCTGGTTGCATTCGAAAACATACAGTCACATTGCTAAACGTATGAATAGGGAGAGCAAAAAAAAAATCCATGATGCCATTTTTGGGAAAAACATGGATGCTTAGTAACTCTACCAGTAACTCAGAAAAGCAAAACGACCCTTTAGTTATATGTTGGAATGGATATAACTAGTAAAGTAGATATCCAATGACAAATAAATAATTTTACCTAACTTGCCAAAATAACGCTGAGAGTATGGTTACAATCTTGGTTGAATGGAGACAAGAAAAACTGAAATGAAACCATGGCTCTAGTTATACCTTATCTACGATAAAATAAGTATTCCTTAAACTAGCGTGATGCTGAAATCTTGTACATTTGTAATAAGAGTTCACGGTAGTAGGGTGCGAGTAAAGAATAACAAGAAATATGATTATCATCATAATGAATATTGCCAAAGAAAAACTAAAAACGACATGAAACCTCAGCTAATCCACAAGAACGAGGGAGAAAAGATTATCTGACACTGCCAATTTGTAACATAGTGGGGGTAGGTGTGGGAAAACGCAAGAAGCATTACCCAACTTATCATGGAATCATCTCCAGACATTAGCCAAGTCAAGAATTTCAGAAAACCTATCAAATCTTGACGGAGCTGAATGAAGTCGAATTAAAGGAATAGAATCACTTACCGAGGATCAGTAATACAATGGCGAAGAACTATCATGTGTGGTTGTGGTTTTGTCTCCATGAGCGATGTGTTTTGTTCTCTTGCAGAAGAAAAAAAAATCCACATTGTGACTCTCGACAGAAACCCTGAAGAATAATAGTCACTGTAAAATGAACCCCTTAAACTGGCGAATGCTTAAAACCCTAGCAGATCTCTACCATACACTTTTTGTTAGATTATATAACTCCCTCATATCATAACATCGAAACTGGAAAACGAGAATGTCACGTGAAGAGGTACAGGGGAATTGAATTAGAGTTGATATGAATAATTACCATGGAATACAAGGCAAATTTAACATGAAGAGACGGCTACTAGCCATAGCGAATTCCCATAAATTTATGAAAGCATCAAATGATGGATACGCTAGCTGGACTTCATTAATGTCACATGGGAAAACGAGATAAATAAGTTAGTATAGCGTATACCATGAATACGGAAAAAGTAGTTAGTTGATTCGAAGGTCAAATTAAATTAATAGGTTTCAAAAACTTTATAACATTACTCCTATCAAAGTAATGTAGGATGTAATAATTAAAAAGGTTAGAACAAACGTCAAAAATAGTTAACTAGATGACTATTAATCGAATTAGCCCAGGCTAAATATACGAGTAGCTATGGTGGTCGATGATGAAATTATGCTAGAGGTAAGTGAAGGGAGCACAAGCAAATTAATATGGACATATTGATAGAAAGATTAATCATCATAGAGTTGTCGGGGTGAGTAAGTAAGCTCCATAGTAGAAAAATTAAATTCACGAATAATAACGAAGGACGTAGAAATCAAACCTCTTATTTTAATATTTATGATATTGTAAGTGAATACAAAAAAATACTACATTCGGAGTAATTAGAAATTAATCTCTCTCTCTCTCTCTCTCCCTATATATATATATATATATATATGTATGTATGTATATTAATGTTTGTTAAGGGTAGTTAAAGTTTTATTTATAAATGACTATTGGACCCTTAAGTATAGAATGGATAATTCTAAATTATATATATAGTGGAAATTTGAACTAACACATGGTATGTTAGGAAAAATGGTGATGCACAATTTTATGGGCAGAGTACTGTTACCACTAGCAAATAAAATGCTAAAACTTAAAAATAATAAATATAGTACCAGTGATAGAATCTCGTCGAATTGCGACGAAGACGTAAAAATATGAAATTACTAGAGCAATATAAAGGCTCTTAATAATATTCAGCTGTGGAAAATGTTATAAATAGAAAAAAAAAAAAAAAAAAATTGTTAATATGAGAGGTGTTACAAATGGTATCAAAGCCTAAGTTAAAACACTGGGTGAATTATGTGCTCACATAGAAATTGCATGTTGTTGTAAATTTTTTATGGAATTTAAATTTTGCTAATGTTTAATGTCATGTACAGTGAGCAGTGCAGAGGTATACAGCTACGAACCATGACTGAAGGGGACGAGATGTATGTGGATCTAGGTGGCGGAAACACGCCAGATCCAAATTCTCCATTGATGGCTATGTTGCATAGAATGCAAAGAGAAATGGTGTAGCTCAAAAGCCACAATGAAAGGTTATCTTTAGACAATGAGGGGCAGGATAGATTGATAAGAGAATTGACTTCTCGAAATAGTCAAGAGGGTGAAGGTTCTGGAAGGACGAGAAAAGGTAGAGTCAATTTCTCAGAAGATTCTGAGGAAGATGACGCCTTTAAACATCAGTCTAGAAGGAATAAGGAATTACAGGGTGAATTCCAGAAAATCAAACTTCCCTCCTATGATGGAGAGAAGGAGGAAGATGTTGAAGCATGGCTTCTAAATATGATAAAGTAATTTCAGGTTTACGAATATGAAAGTAAATTGAAAGCCAGGCTAGCTATTTATCAGTCGCAAGGTAAGGCTACCTTGTGGTGGGAAGAAACAAAAATGGTTCATTCCATTGATGAGAAAATTGTGACTTGGGAGGATTTCCAAGTTAAGTTCAAAAATCGATACTTGAATGAACGCTATTATGACGATAAAGCCAAAGAGTTTGATGAACTCAAATTGGGATAGCTCACGATTGATGAGTTTGTAACAAAATTCACAAATATGTTACGATATGTACCCTATATAAGAGAGGAGAAGGCAAAGGTACAACGGTTATTGAACTGTCTGCCTACTATTTACAAGGAAAAGATAGAGTTTGATAACCCTAAGATGATGGATGAGGTGGTGCGCAAGGCAAGATTGTGTTACCATCAATTCAAGGGTAAGAGTGAACAAGCAAAGAATTGGTCAAACAAAGGTGACTCTAGTGGAAAGAAAACAAAACCGGCATATGTGAAGAACTTTGGGAGAAACCACCAAAGAAATAAGTTCAGCAAAATGGGTGAAAATCAAACTGCTCAATCACAAACTGGGTCCAAACAAATGAATGGAAATAATCAAAGAGAGGGGACGTTAAAATGAAAGAACCTTTGAAGTGTTGGGGTTGTGGAGAACCTCATTTATTGAGGGATTTCCCACACCGGAATATCCAAACTGTACAAGTACTGAGAGAGGCAACGACTGTTAATGATGTGGCAAGGAACATCCCCAAAATCATCGCTGCTCTAGAAGATCGTCAAGCAGAACACCAGTCCACTATGGTTGAAGTAGAAGGTATGATTGCTGGCCAATATTTTACTGTTTTAATATATCCATGTGCATATTTAAGTTATATCAGTCCTCAAATGGTATAAAAATGTAACTTAAAGTTAGAAAAATTTTAGGAGCCTTGGTTAGTTCATTTAGCCACTGGTAAAAAACGGAAAGTAACTCATAAGTTACCCCAAACAGCAATAAATCTGAATGGATATCAAACAGAATTAAATCTAAATATTCTTCCATTAGGGTCTTATGATGTACTGGTAGGGATGGACTGGTTAGAAAAACAGAAGACCGTGTTGAATTGTTTAGACAAAACCTTACACTGCATTGACAAGGAGGGAAATCCTGTTATAGTAAAAGGAAAGCCTAAGTCCATATCTGTGAGACAAATTTCAGCACTTCAGTTGAAGAGAATTCCTAGAAAATGTTATCAAGTGTATTATTTTCATGTAGAGGAATTAGGACAGTCGGCAAAGGAAAATCTTTTGGAAACATTACCGGTAATAAGAGAATTCAAAGATGTTTTTCCAAATGAAATTCCTCATCTGCCCCCTAGGAGAGAGATTGATTTCTCAATTGACTTAGTGCTGGGAGCAACTCCAATCTCTAGAGCCCCATACAGAATGAGTACTCCAGAATTAATGGAGTTGAAAATGAAACTACAAGAGTTGTTGGACAGAGGTTACATTAGATTGAGTGTATCCCTGCAGGGAGCACTGGTGTTGTTTGTGAAAAATAAATACGGTACGTTTAGAATGTGTATTGATTACCGTCATTTGAACAAGCTGACAATCAAAAACAGATATCCTTTACCTAGGATAGATGACCTCTTTGACCAAGGTAGAGGGGAAACCGTTTTTTCAAAAATTGATTTAAGGACAAGATATCATCAATTAAGGATTAAAGATGAAGATATAAGTAAAAAAACATTTAAAACTAGGTATGGACACTATGAGTTTGTTATCCTACCATTTGGGTTGACCAATGCACCTGTTACTTTTATGTGCTTAATTAATAGTGTCTTAAATAAATACTTGGACAAATTTGTATTAGTATTTATTGATGACATTTTGATTTATTCTAAGAATGAATATGAGCATAAAGAACATCTTAGAACTATTTTGCAAACTCTCAGGAAACACAAATTGTATGCTAAGTTTAGCAAGTGTGAATTTTTCAAAGATAAAATCCAATATCTAGGTCATATAATTTCAGAACAAGGGTTGGCAGTAGACCCAGAAAAGATAAAAGCAATCAGAGAGTGGTCTGTAAATACTGATGTGTCTGCTATAAGATCCTTTATGGGAATTGCAGGATACTATAGGAGGTTTGTGGAGAGATTTTCAGCCTTAGCTTACCCCATTACATCCTTACAAAGAAAAGGAGTTAAGTTTGAATGAATTGAAAAATGTCAAAATAGCTTTGTGCAGCTAAAACTGAAACTTACTATAGAACCTATTTTAAAAATTGTTGACCCAGATTAAGAATTTGTAGTGTGCATAGATGCTTGTGGAGAAGGATTAGGAGGAGTATTATTACAAGAAAAATCCGTTATAACCTATGAATCAAGAAAACTTAAGAAACATGAACAGAATTAAAGTGTTTATGATCTTGAATTAGCTTTTGTGATACATGCCCTCAAGATGTGGAGACATTACCTTTTAGGGAAAAAGTTTGTGTTGATGACATATCACATTAGCCTAAAGTATTTCTTCACTCAAACATATTTGAATGCTAGATAAGCTAGGTGGTTGTCCTTCCTTAGTGAGTTTGACATGGAGATCAAACATATAAAAGGTAAGGAAAACAAGATTGCAGATGCATTAAGCAGAAATGCTTGGCAAAGTGTGAGTAATATTGGAAGTAGTGCCCATTTTGACTTAGAGGGACTAATACAAGAAGTGGTGAACCAAGAACAAAACTATGAAAAACTTCAAGCACAAATGTTGAAAAAAGAAATGAAAGGGTATACACATAATCAAAAAGGGCTAATTTGTTATAAAGATAGATTATACATTCCTAATGTAGACTCCCTAAAGAAAGAAATTCTGGATGAGTATCATAAAAGACCCTATGCTGTACATCCTGGATACTAGATAATACTCTCAACTTTAAGAAAGAACCTATTTTGACCCGGTTTGAAAAAGGATGTGGCAAATTACTTGGCTAGATGTATTGAATGTCAACAAGTAAAGGTTGAACATCAACATCCAGCTGGGTTGCTGAATCTTTTACCCATTCCCGAATGGAATTGGGAAACTGTTTCCATGGATTTTATTACTGGTTTACCGAGAACCAAGTATCAACATGATTCTATTATGGTTGTAGTGGATACTTTGACTAAAGCTACTCATTTTAATACTGGTACAGTCTACCTTTGGTACAACCCAAGTAGCAAATGTATTTATGAAGGAGATTGTAAAATTGCATGGTGTTCCTAAAATGATCATCTTAGATAAAGATGCGAAATTTACTGCAACTTTCTGGAGGACTTTGTTTAGAGGCATGGGTACCAAATTAAATTTTAGTAGTGCCTATCATCCACAAACTGATAGTCAAACCGAAAGAACAAACCAGATTCTAGAGGATATGTTAAAAATGTATGTTATGGATAGGCCAACCAAGTGGGAAGACTATTTACACTTAGCAGAATTTGCCTATAACAATAGCTACCAAGTTTCCATAAAGATGAGCCCTTTTGAAGCCTTTTATGTCAGAAAGTGCCATAGCCCCCTAAGTTGGAGCCAAACTGAAGATAAACTGATAATTGGACCAGAAGCTTTACAAGAAATGGAAAAAATTGTCAAACAGATTCAATGAAATATCAAAACCACACAAGTCAGGCAGAAAATTTATGCAGACAAAAAGAGAATTCATAGAGAATTCAATGTGGGTGATCATGTATATCTAAGGATTAAGCCTAAGAAGAGTACTTTGCACACCGGAAGTTATGCAAAATTAGCTTCACGATACTTTGGACCTTTTGAAGTGTTGGAAAGAGTGGGACCAGTTGCCTATAAGTTGGCCTTACCCATTCACATTAAGGTTCATGATGTATTTCATGTTTCGTTGTTAAAAAATATTTACATGATTCTACTCATGTTATTGATTGGAATGTGATTCAGGTGGAACCAGAAGGGAAATTCTTTCTAGAGCCGTTTCAAATCTGGGAGCAGGAAGAAATTGAATTGAGGAACCGCACAGTGGCCAAGGTGAAAGTGCAGTGGAGGCACTTTACACCCGAAGAGGCTACTTGGGACCGAGAGGCTGATATGATGGAAAAATATCCATCACTGTTTACACAATGATTTAGTTAATTATTTTGACAACACCAAGGACGATGTTTGTTTTTAGAGGGGGAATATGTAATACCCTGAGTTTGTATGTTTTTAATTTGACAATTGAACAAGTCCAAAGGGGAAGTGGACCCCAATGGAAAACTATTATGTGTATTTATTTTATTTTTTATTTAATAAAATAAAATGAAAAATTATGTGTACAATGACTAGATTGAGAATTGAGATCTGAAAACCTAATCCATGAGGATGGATAAGGTGATAAGAATTTCCCAAAACTTCCAGAAATCCTTGGAAGGAATAAAAGAAGTTACTAAAAAAAATTAGATTTGGAGATAAATATCTAATTTCTCCAATAAAGAGGGAAGTATTGGGAAGAGGTGGGAAAAAGATGGAAAAGTGGAAAAGACAGTTTTTAAAGTACCTCTATGGAAGAAACAGAGGGAAAGCCTAGGCAAAACAGGAACAAAACATCTTGAATTTACTGGAGGCAGTAAATGGAAACAGGCCAGGGAAATCAAAGCTTAAATAAGTTGTTCCAGGATAGACAAAGGGTTGTCTATCGCTGGAGCTAAGGATGTCTTCTCGGGGGTGAGTTACAGAGAGAGAACTCTACGGTTGGGTGGAAACTAGTCATAGCTAACTGGTATGCACATTCTGTTGAACTAGTATTGGATTTTAATTAGTTGTTATGACTAGGAACTGTGAAAATACTGAATTTAAAGTTGTGTTGGAAGTTGGTTGAATTAACAGATACTTGTTGCAATTGTTGGTCTATACATTTAACAGAGATTACCATAGTAGGAATAGTACAAATATGTCTTGTTGTATAGACGAATTTCTATAGAGAACCAACTCTCAGAATGTCTAAACCCAATACTGGGTTTAGATCTGAGGTTAGGTACCTCATAGGTAGTTGATATTTTAATACATTAGTTGAGTTAGTATATTATTTTAAAAAGAATTCTAGTGCATCAGAAAGGAAATTATGGAAATATATGTATTACGTGCATGATGGAAAAACGTATATTCTGCATAACCATTTCTGTACTATGTTGTACTCTTATATCATCCTATTCTGATTAAAATAAAATCCAAGAAGAAACCATAAACAACTAATGGAATAGTGGAAAGTGTTGGTATTAGTATACCCACAAATCAAGAATAATCCTATCAGAATTATATTTATGAATATAACAATTCAATATTCAACAAGTAAACTTTAATTTCAAACATGAAATGAATAATGTCATTATAGTTACGATTCTGGGGTACTCTACTATCCTATACTTCTGTTTTAAGTAGCTCGAAACAAATTCAGAACTGAATAAAAGAGATGAGGAGATATGTTTGAAAACTGATTAATATTAGTACATCAGAAATTCCAAATTTTTCCTCGAAATAAGTGACATGATTATTTTGGAAATTGTATTGATTTGACTGTGCATAAATCAAGAAATACATAACATAACTGTGACATTAGAAATATATTATAAAATATATTCTCTAACGAATTTAGACCCTCAGTGGAATATAAAATTTGGAACAGTGAAATTACCTAATTGATCATACCGTATATATTCTACTCTGAGACCAAAGTTTTACTAACATACAAGGATAGCTATACGAAATGATTTTACAATTGATACATATCTATAGCTATACAGTTAACTCAAAATTTCTATTTCAAATTAATACAGTCAACGGAAATAGTTTGTATAAAATAAAACAAAATAAAAAGAGGCAATCTATTTATACCATATCAAAGTGATAAGGATATATAATAATTGTTAAACTTCTTGCTGAAGGGAGTCCATACTAATAAATTGTAGCAGTCCTTATATAGTCCAAAGATGATACATTTTTACAACATTGTACAAATCTGAGTGCAACAACTTGCAAATAAAACTCAAGAAACTATATTTCTGACAACTTTAAATTTAATGAATGTCTGCATTCTGTTTTGTAAAACACCGAAATGTCGAATACTCAAATTTGGACGAGAACCAACCTGATGCACAATCTACAGCAGGCAAACAATTAGGAATGGATGCGTGCATGGAGAACCAGTAGATGTGCTCCATATAGAAAAGCAAGAAGACTTCCCTGTAAACAACAATAAAATACAACTAGAATCAAAATACGATTTTCTATGACTGAGAAAATACAGTCCTTTACCTATCATTATACTCTAAACTAATATTATTAGGGTCAACAAAAATCTCGATTTGGAAAAGAAAAATTTAGGTCCGACGCTAGCTATAAAATAGAACCTGGACAACGATAGCAATGGAACAAGTTGTGACTATACTGACAACCAAAGGAAACATTTATTGAATATTGCAGCTAACCAAGAAAATGAGGGCTAAAAATAGTAGGAAATTTATACCTGGTTCGATTTCTAACATGAGATGGATGGAAGAACAAAGTCCAAGGGATACACGTTCTATTGTTGGTTGCATTCGAAAACATACAGTCACATTGCTAAACGTATGAATAGGGAGAGCAAAAAAAAAAATCCATGACGACATTTTTGGGGAAAACATGGATGATTATTAACTCTACCAGTAACTCATAAAAGCAAAATGACCCTTTAGTTATATGTTGGAATGGATATAACTAGTAAATTAAATATCCAATGACAAATAAATAATTTTACCTAACTTGCCAAAATAACGTCGAGAGTATGGTTACATTCTTGGTTGAATGGAGACAAGAAGAACTGAAATGAAACCATGGCTCCAGTTATACCTTATCTATGATAAAATAAGTATTCCTTAAACTAGCGTGACGCTGAAATATTATACATCTGTAATAAGAGTTCACGGTTGTAGGGTGCGAGTAGGGAATAACAAGAAAGAAGATTATCATCATAATGAATATTGCCAAAGAAAAAGCAAAAATGACATGAAACCTCACCTAATCCGCTAGAATGAGGGAGAAAATATTATCTGACACTGCGAATTTGTAACGCAGTGGGGATAGGTGTGGGAAAACACAGGAAGCATTACCCAACTTATCGTGGAATCATCTCCAGACTTTAGCCAAGTCAAGAATTTCATAAAACCTATCAAATCTTGACAAAGTTGAATGAAGTCAAATTAAAGGAAGAGAAACACTTACCGAGGATCAGTAATACAGTGGTGAAGAACTATCATGCGTGGTTGTGGTGTTGTCTCCATGGGCGATGTGTTATGTTCTCTTGCAGAAGGAAAAAAAAATCCACATTGTGACTCTCGACATAAACCCCGAAGAATAATAGTCACTGTAAAACGAACCTCTTAAACTGCGGAATGCTTAAAGCCCTAGAATATCTCTACCATACACTTGTTTCTAGATTATAGAACTCTGTCAGATCATAAGATTGAAATCGAAAAATGAGAATGTCACGTGAAGAGGTACGAAGGAATTGAATTAGAGTTGATATGAATAATTACCGTGGAATACAGGAAACTTTAACATGAAGAGACGGCTAGTAGTCATAGCGAATTCCCATAAATTTATGATAGCATCAAACAATGGATACGCTAGCTGGACTTCATTAATGTCACATGGAAAAAAAAGATAAATAAGTTAGTAGGTATAGCGTATACCATGAATACGAAAAGGTAGTTAGTTGGTTCGAAGGTCAAATTAAATTACTAGGTTTCAAAAACTTTATAACATTACTCCTATCAAAGTAAGGTAGGATGTAATAATTAAAAAGGTTAGAACAAACGTTATAAATATTTAACTAGATGACTATTAATCGAATTAGCCCAAGCTAAATATAAGAGTAGCTATGGTGGTAGGTGATGAAATTATGCTAGAGGTAAGTGAAGGGATCACAAGAAAATTAATATGGACATATTGATAGAAAGATTAATCATCATAGAGTTGTCGGGGTGAGTAAGTAAGTTCCATAGTAGAAAAATTAAATTCACGAATAATAATGAAGGAGGTAGAAATCAAACCTCTTATTTTAATATTCATGATACTGTAAGTGAATACAAAAAAATACGAAATTCGAAGTAATTAGAAATTGATATATATATATATATATGTATATTAATGTTTGTTAAGGGTAGTTAAATTTTTATTTATAAATGACTATTGGACCCTTAAGTATAGAATGGATAATTCTAAATTATATGTATAGAGTGGAAATTTGAACTAACACATGGTATGTTAGGAAAAATGGCAATGCACAATTTTATGGGCAGAGTACTGTTACCACGAGCAAATAAAATGCTAAAACTTAAAAATTGTAAGTATAGTACCAGTGACAGAATCTCGTCAAATTGCGATGAAGACGTAAAAAGACGAAATTACTAGAACAGTATAAAGACTCTTAATAATATTCAGCTGTGAAAAATGTTATAAATAGAAGAAAAAAAATTGTGAATATGAGAGGTGTTACATTAACAAGTCTCATGGTATTGGAAGATTATGTTTCTAAGTAAACTTCTTGTATGATGATTTTTTGTCGATAGGAAGCCACTTTATTGAGGAAACGAGAGTTACTGATTTCGAAGACAAAATGTGACTTGATATAGCAATTTTCAGGGATTATTGTCATGAAAATGAAGTTTTATGAGTATTTCAGAAGGATGAGTATTCACTGGATGACTTCTCTTGAACATATCGGTGACACTGAGATGAGTTGGCAGCATTGACCCAAAACCGAAGTGAAGGTATGATGAACCATAGGTATGAATGAACCGTCAAGAATATTACCCAACCCAAACAGTCATGATGATGGAGTGAAGTGTCATGTTCAAGAGAGACCTGCTACCGTAAAAGTTCTGTTCACTTTCCCAAATTTTCCCTGATCATTTGTCAACCCATACCTCTTTATTTTTTAACAAGCTTGATATGAATAACATATGCTTGATCTATAATTCAACCCTGCGGGCGAATATGCATCGTTATTTAATAATTTAACGAGTCTATCAATAAATGAAACTCTATTCTTGCCATGATCAACAAGCTAAAAGAAGACTCCAGGGGTTCCTTTTTCACTATTATCGAAGCTCGAAAAAGAGATAAAAGTGTGCTTCAAGTCCTTTTTCATTTTTATAAAAGCTCGAAAAATAAGGATAAAAGTATGTTTTGTGGTCAAATCATTCTTGGATAAGTGTGCACAACTAATCTGCTATGTTAGTTGTAAACATATTCATAACAACATCAAATGGATTAAAAATATGTGTTTCATGGCAAAAAATGAATAAAAACCATAGTCACAGCAGTAAATATGATTTTCAAATAATCAAATGACTAATTAAAAGAGTTTTACTGTTCATTTTTACCATTTGAAAGTTACCATTTGAATTTTGGAGCTTTGAACCAGTTTTTTCCCCCAAACTTCAACAGTTGATTGCGATCGATTCTCTGGATGGTTTTCCTCACCGTTTGATCCAGGTTGGAGCTATAAATCTCCTCTTTCCTTCAGTATTCTTTATGTTTCATTTCATTGCAATTTTTTATGGATTTTGGCCCCTTAGGGTAAATTTATTTTTCACATAGGGCAACATACCCTTGAATTTTGAAAGGTGCGTTGCAATTGTTACACAAAATTTTGTCACTGTCCCTGCAATCCTCTTCCAACACATTGGAGGACCATTTATGTGAATTATATGAAGTGTCATGCCTTGTAAAAATATCATTGCATCCCTTGACATGAGGAGAACATTTCTTCTGTTGAATTTTCCATGAGTAGACCATCAAAAACACATGCCTTTGGGTTGGCGTTGGTAGACCGTTATGCCCTCGCGCCAATGAAGGAAATTAACACTGAGCCCCGCACCCATTGGCACTCTGTCCCAATGAACTACCCGTGCCAAGTTGTTTTTAGAATGTTTTTTAAATATAGAGGCGAAGTTTCCATGCTAACTACTTCGTGAGCGAGTCAACGTGGGTTGTTTGACTGCATAAACACAAACACCTTCCTTTGGCCTCTTGTTTCCACCTTTTGGGGGAACCTCCCAAAGGATAAGGCCTCCCTTCCACCATTTGAGGGATCCCAACCTCCTCCTCTCCCTCTATAAATAAATCTATTTCACATTGATGTAGCTAGCTGAACGACTATTGATCCAGGTGGATATTGGTGGCCACCCACCTATTCCACTTGGCCCCCCCACCATTGTCTCTTTCAGTTTTTCAGTTTCGGCATAACTTACTATTTTTAGCAGTTTTTCGGGTCTTGAACTTCCGGAGCCGTTTTGAGGCCCTAAACGACGTTTTTTGGGTATGAAAGCGCCAACGAAATTTGTCCGAAACGAGTTTCATACCTCGGATAGAGCTTTCCTAATGGTGTATCATGTGCGTCGAAACGGAGATAGTGTGCCAAAGTTACGTCCACAGGAAGTTGAAACACCAATTTACCCAAACGGGGCCCATAGTTTTGGCACTTCATCTCTAGGGTTAGGTTTTTGGGATGTTTAGGGTTCTCCATTGTTTCTCAATAATAAATATAGCAGAGGTACTCATTGTACTTGATTCGACGCCTTAGCCACCACATCTCTTCTCATAGATTCGCTACCAGCACCCTAGCTATTTTATTTCCATTATGTCTGTAAGCATCTTTCTGTTATTTGATATTAATGAAATGAAGTGTTATTTCCGCTGCATCTCTGTATTTATGGTTATGTTTTTATTCTGTTGCGTTCCTGCATAAATCCGGATCAGTGGTATCAGAGCGGTCTGCTTTTTCTCGATCCTTCTTTGCATGTCCCCAACGAGGTCGGGGTATAAGGAGCTAGGGCTTGATCTAGTGGAACCTTTGCAAGATCAGCCTCGTAAACCTCGACGGACGCCCATGGGGGACGAAAAGAAAGATGAGGGAGCAGGAGATCCTATCAAAATATTGCTCGAGGAGGCCCTCGAAAAACAAAGGAACGCGATGATGGATAGTTTTGCTCGGATCCTTCAACGGCTGCCCACCGGCGGCGCATCTGCATCCAGTAGCCACTCTGGAGTTGCGACTCCCTTTAAGGTACAAGTAAATTTTGACATTCCCATATTTGAGGGTCAAATATACGCAGATGCCGTAGATAGATGGTTGAATCTATTAGAAGGATATTTCTCTGTTCATGACTTTTCAGACCGGGAGAAGATTATTTTTGCACTCCTCAAAGCTACCCCCATGTTAAGGACTGGTGGGAAACCTACTGTGAGAACAAGGACCAGACAGAACCCGCTCTGTTCTCGGCCGTACCAACTTGGAATTCTTTCCGAGACGCCGTCAAGGAACAGTACTATCCCGTGGGGAGCTATGAGGACAAGTACATACAATGGACCACGTTGCGACAACAAAGGGATCAAGATGTGCATGAGCTGACGAATCTGTTCCATACCCTGGGCACAAAGTTGGGTATCAAAGATTCAGAGAAACATCTGGTGCTAAAGTATCGCAGCTGTCTGCACAGATACATTCAGGAGGAAATGGAGTTCCTCGACATCTCCTCGCTTGGTACGGCATACCGGTATGCTGCCAAGATTGAGCAGAAATTCAAACAGAAGAAGCGAGACTTTGGATCTGCGAATCAAAAGCAAGGAAAAGATGCTTCCAAACCGCAGAACAAAGGACAGAGCATGGCGGCTAAAGACAACCCGTCAAAGCCACAAGAAAAGAACAACACCGTAAAGCCAAAGAAGGACACGGGAAAGTGGTGTGAGTTCCACAAGAGCTCCACTCACAACACAAGTGAGTGTCGGGCCAAGCAGTCGCTAGTGGCCGAGATGAGGGCTTATGAGTCAGATGCATGCTCCGACTCCGAATCAGAACCTGAAAAGGGGAATGAAAAAGGGAAACAGATTATTGATGCGGAGCCCAACGCCACTGTTGCCACTACAAAGGTCCAGAAGGAGGAACCGGAAGATCCGGAGGAGGAGGAACGTCTCTTCCACTCCCAGATGTGGGTAAAGGGCTCCCCTGTACAGTTCATTGTCGACAATGGGAGCCAAAAGAACCTCATTTCAGCAGACGCCGTGAAGCGGTTGGGCTTGCCGACCACGGCTCACCCACATCCATACACCATCGGGTGGCTTCACCAAGGACGAGATCTCCGCGTCAGCCGGCAGTGTCGCCTTCCCTATAGCATCAAGCCCTTCAGGGATGAGGTATTATGTGATGTTGCTCCTATTGATGTTTCTGATGTATTATTAGGACAACCATACTTGTGGAAGCGTCATGCTGTGTATGAGTCTCGACCTCGTGCTGTTATTATTACTTTGGGAAATAAGTTGTACAAGATACCAGAGGTACCACCTCCTACGACTATCTCTTTGGTTACTGCGAAACAATGTAGTAAGCTCATTTCCCAAACCAGGAAATTCGTTTTCCTGATGATCCGCCCCCAGGGCAAGAAGAAGACTGTGGCCACGACCTCCAGACAGGGCCCCTCTGCACGACAACAACAAATGGATAAGGTCGTGGAGGAGTACGGGACATCTTCACCTCACCCACAGGGGTTCCTCTGCACTGCCAGGTCAAGCACCCGATTGATCTGACCCCAGGTGCGCCACTACCCAATGGACCGATCTATCGACGCTCTGTTCTGGAAAATGATGAAATCAAAAGGCAGATTCAGGAGCTGTTGCAGAAAGGTCACATCAGACCAATTTCATCGCCCTGTGGGAGCCCGATCGTGTTGGTACAGAAGAAGGATGGGACGTGGAGACTCTGTATTGACTATCGGGCGCTGAACAAGATCACTGTCCGGAATAGGTACCCAATCCCACGGATTGATGACCTTATGGACCAACTCCAAGGTGCAAAATATTTCAGTAAGATCGACCTGAAGTCTGGGTATCACCAGGTACCAATTGAACCCTCTGATGTGTGGAAGACTGCCTTCAAAGCTAAGGAAGGCCTTTTTTGAATGGCTGGTCATGCCTTTCGGGTTGACGAATGCTCCCGCAACCTTCATGAGGATGATGGACGACATCTTGCGGCCATTCACCAACTCATTCGTAGTGGTGTACTTGGATGACATTATGATCTTCAGCAAGACTTGGGAAGAGCACCTTCATCACATCCGACAAGTCCTCCAAACACTGCGGCAACACAAGTTGTGTGCCAATTTGGAGAAGTGCACGTTTGGCATGACCCAGGTTCAATATCTGGGATACATTATTGATGAAAAAGGGGTGCATGTGGATCCAGCCAAGATCCAAGTCATTCGGGATTGGCCAGCCCCGACTACTATAACAGAGCTTCGCAGCTTTCTGGGTCTTGCTAATTTCTACCGTAGATTCGTGTTGGGATTCTCTCATATCACTTGGCCCTTGATTCAAGTCACCAAAGGAGGAGCGAGAGCAAAATTCTTTTGGTCGGAACCTCAACAGAAGGCGTTCAAAGAATTGAAAAATCGCCTCTGTTCTGCCCCAGTGCTCACCTTACCAGACTTGCAGCAGCCATTTGAGATCGAGACGGATGCCTCTGACTATGCTATTGGGGCAGTTCTTACTCAACAGGGACATCCAGTGGCATATCACAGTGAGACATTGTCTGAGACAGTTCGCAAGTATCCCACCTATGACAAATAAATGTATTCCATTGTGCAAGCCTGTCGACAATGGAAGCATTACATTTTGGGGAAGGAAACAATCATCCACACAGACCACCAGCCCCTGCAGTTCATATAGACACAAGGGAATTTGCAGAATGATCGCCATCAGAAGTGGTCCACATATCTGCAACAGTTTCATTTGAACATCAAGTACAAGAAGGGTAGCACCAATAATGTTGCAGACTGCCTTAGCCGACCACCGATCGTGGCGCTCACCACCGTGCTCAACTCTTGTGGGCACAAGACTTCTGATTGGCCGCTTCTCTATGAGAGTGACCCAGAATTCGGCCACACTTACAAGGCACTCTTGGGGGGCACACAAGTTCCAAATTTTCACCTCCAAGATGCACTTTTATGTCACATGGGACACCTTTGTGTTCCTTCAAGCGAGCGTGCCAAGATGATATGGGAAGCACACTACAGTCGAGTCGCTGGGCATTTCGGGGTCGAGAAAGCAGTAGCAATCCTGCAGAAGTATTTCTATTGGCCGAACCTTCGAAAGGATGTCGAGAAGCACATCAGATCCTGCACTGCTTGTGCCATTGCCAAACCGACCATCAAGAAGCAAGGCCTATATACTCCACTACCTACCCCTAGTCGACCTTAGGAATCCATCTCCATGGATTACATGTCGGGCCTGCCTTCTACTAAGAATGGAAATGACTGTGTTTTCGTGGTCGTTGACAGATTCTCGAAGATGGCCATCATGGCGGCTTGTAAGAAGAATATCACAGCAGAAGCCACTGCTAAACTCTTCTTTGAACGAGTGTGGGTGCACTTTGGGATCCCACAGTCTATCATATCAGATCGAGATAGCAGGTTCCTCAGCACATTTTGGTCCAGCCTCTGGTCAATGTTGGACACAAAGATCACCAAGTCCACAGCTTTCCATCCCCAAACAGATGGCCAGACAGAGGTCGTCAACAGAATGATTGTACACATTCTGCGCATGTACAACTCAAAGCATCCACGCACATGGGACGAGAGCCTCCCCTATGTACAACACAGTTATAACCGGGCTCTCCACGGTTCAATTGGCCATAGCCCCTTTCAGGTGGGCTTGGGATTCCAACCACTATGTCCCATTGACATAGCCATGCCGTTTGCAGCTGCTCAGGCCGATTCAGCTCATGTCCAGTCTGAAGTTGACAAAGCAAGTAGCTTCATCGAGCGCATTCAACACATCCGCCAACAGGTTCATGATATATTGGACGGAGCCAATGCGAAGTACAAACAGCGCCATGATCAACACCGGGTGCCACACCACTTCCAGGTGGGCGACAAAGTATGGCTACATTTGCAGAAGGAGCGCCTCACTGGACCTCACCGCAAGCTTCGCCCGCTCCGATACGGGCCGTACACCATCACCAAGGCTGTAGGTAACAACGCCTTCGAGCTTAGTATTCCACCATTCCTTGGTCTGCACCCAGTCTTCAATGTGGATCGCCTTCGTCCTTACTTTCCACCTCTACTGGACACCTCGGACATTGCAGAACAACTCACACCAACAGAGTTAAACCCAGACTGCATGGAACAGGCCACCACAGGTTGTATCATGGACATGCAAATCAAGAACACTCGTCAACAGCAGATCCAACTGTATCGGGTTGTCAAAGCTGGCCAACTCCTGCACCAAGGAAAGTGGTTCACCCGGGACCAAGTTCAGCAGAAATTTCCTCATCTCATGGAGGAACTTAACGCAATGGGGACCATTGCTTCCTAAGGGGGGAGGAATGATCCAGGTGGATATTGGTGGCCACCCACCTATTCCACTTAGTATCGTGTCTCTTTGGTTTTCGAGTTTCGAAACAATAACACTATTTTTAGCGATTTTGGTCCTACGAACCGGAGCCGTTTTGGGGGCGAATTTTACATTAATCATTTCATCCGTAAATTGTAGTCCATGTAGTCCTCGGATAGAGCTTTCTAATGATGTATCATATGCGTCAAACGGAGATAGTGTGCCAAAGTTACGTCCCTGGGAAGTTGAAACACCAATTTACCCAAACGGGGCCCATAGTTTTGGCGCTTCATCTCCTAGGGTTAGGTTTTTGGGGATGTTTAGGGTTCTCCATTGTTCTCAATAATAAATAGGCCCTCGAGCCTCTCATTGCTTGTAAGTAGAGGTCTATAGCCAGCCACCACATCTCTTCTCGAGAGATTCGCCACCGGCACACCCTAGCTATTTTATTTCCATTATGTCTGTAAGCATCTTTATGTTATTTGATATTAATGAAATGAAGTGTTATTTCCGCTGCATCTCTGTATTTATGGTTATGTGTTTATTCTGTTGCGTTCCTGCATAAATCCGGATCAACTATAGCTGAATAGCTAAAGAGTAATTGTTGAACATTTTGATAGCTATTGAGATCGAGCAGAGAGAGAGACCCTTGTTGAGAGAGAGCTTATTATTTTTCCTCACTTCATCCAAATTCCTTGACAAATGCTTGAGACACACTTTGACTGGACCCGCTGAAGGAGGCTGCGATGTCAAGGCTCCGGTTGTAATCTCTTTATTTCTCTTAATATATACGTGACTGATGTTCTGGTTCCCGTCTTGTGTCAATGTGATTTACATTATGCAATACGTTTAATATTCCTTGACTGATTAGCTGTTTATGAATGCAATTATAATCATGTATGCTGATTTTTTCCTTTGATATTTGTGCAGGCACCCGAATACCATTGCTAAAGGATCACGACTTGTTGGGACAAGGATCAGGAGACCTCTGTTGCAGCTACAATGACCGCATTGGACTACAGGTAGGATAATCTATCCCAAATCATTTCATTCGTTAACTAGGAACCAACACATTAGCATGTCCTCTTGTTGCTAGACCCACCCTAGGGCTATAGGGATCGTCTCTGTCCGCAGAGGGAATTTACCTACTCAACAAGTTGGAGACTCCACTAGGGATCAGTGTGAGTTTTTCATCTCGTTGTTTGTTTAGAGTTTTCCTTCTCAAGTCGACTTCAATCATTTGATTGTTTCTCTGCCTTGCTTGGCTTGCTTGAATGTTTTGAATCCTCTTGTTTAGCTCCAGAGTGTCAAGATTGACCTTTTCTCAGTAGTTTTTTCATTTTCCCATAGTTTTCTGGCTTGGCACATTTTTTCTTTGAACATTCGCACCAATTAGCGCTTGTTGCCTTTGTTACAGGTGCACCAACCCTTATTAGGAACGGATTATAGCCTAACAGTCGTGCCAAATTTTGTAGGATTTGGTTTCAACTTCTTCCTGAGTCTTTGGGCAGTAATTCTTGGCTCTGGGTTGTTTATTTGACTTGGAATTGGTCTTTTGGGATTGTTTTGACTCTGCAGTCTCGGTTTTTCTCATTTTTTTGTCCATTATCTCATTAGTGAATTTTTGTAGCCCTAGGATTTCTAAGTCTTGTGCTGTTTGTTCGGCCTTATCCTCACTGAGCCTTCTGAGATGAATCTGAGCCCCTTTGATCTCTGTCATATCAATTCGATGATTGATTGTGTTAGTCTTTCTTGATCCTTTGTGTCTTCGGTTTGTTGAATGATCACTTTTGTTTTCATTTAAACTCTCCATTTCATCGCTTCGAGCATAGATCACATTGCTCATTTGGATCATTTTGAAAGCTTTTTGTTTGCTTGAAAGAGTGCGTCATTGGTTTGAGTGTGTTTTAATGTTTTTATTGCTTTTGATTTATTCATTTTAGATCTTTACATTCAAAGTTCTCAAAACTAGTGTTCGCTTTACTTTTTAGTGTAATAGTGCATCATTTGCTTCAGTCATCTTAAAAAAAAAAATTGCATTCTTTCATTTGGATCGAAAATGAAAAGTTCTTTTACATAACTAGCTCTTAGTGAACTAGGAAAGAATTTTTCATTTCTCGTTTGGTTGTATTAGATGCATTATTGAACTTCTTCTTGCGTTTTCATTAATTGCTACTTTGTTAAAGATCTATATCCTTCTCTTAGTTAGCATTGATCGAACGGAAATAATGTTCTTTTGCATGTAGTGTGCATTAGGAATTCGAGATCACATTCGATAGGGCTTTGAAACTAATACATTAATTCAAGATAAACCTTAAAATCAATTCAATCAATCTAAGGAAGCATTGGAACCTAACGTAAATATTTTAGAGGTCTAGGCTAGTGACGTGTTCCGGCGTCGTTAAACCTAGTAGCTATCATTCGCCACCTGGCTTTAGACAGTGCTAGTACGAACTTGTGCTCCCCGTACCATCACGTATATAAAGGGAGACCCTCCTAGGTTCAAATCCTTTATCCATAGGAACCCGAGTCTGCGGCCCTATAACCGTGATACACCGAACACAACATTCGGGGAGACTACCTGCATGTATGTCAAGTCCTTGGTCATTTCTCTTTCATTTGATCACCAAGGTGTATATGGCAGTTCATAGAAACTTTGGTACACCCTCTTTCTTAGATTACCTGAGTAGTCATTTCAATATTTCTGTGACTCTCTAAAAAGGAAAAGATCATCGAGCACTTGTCCTTTCACGCTCGTTAAATTTTGAAAGTGACTAGAGTCATCTTTTGCCTCTTTCTTGACTCTTAAAACATGAAATTAACTGCCATACGATCACACACCCTACGATCACATGAAATTTGTGTTTCAATGTCATAAAATTAACTGCCTATGATCACACGCCCGTTAAAAGTTTTCTACTTGGCTTGTTTTTGTAGTTCCTTAGAGTTTGATCTTGAAGCCTCGAATAAGCCATCTCGTTTTCTTCCTGTATTGAAATATTGTCATAGTGGCAGAACCACCAGTTTTATCATCTTCTTCACTACCTCCTATTGGTAGTCCTTTTCCTGACGTTTCTTTGGAAACACCTCAGTCCACTAGGTCTGCTAATTTTGCACAACCTATTCTCTTGAGTGTCTTACCTCTCGCTACCCGGTCTCCTCATGAAGGGTCGATTGAGTTCAATTGGCCACCTCATGGTGCTTGATCTAGTTTTGGGATCGAGGAATAATTCCCCCCTCTCACTTGTGGATCGTCGTTACTAGCCATTGTTATACCTCCTAGTCCTCGTCGTCTTTTTGATGATCTTACGACCTCGTTAGATATGGATTTTTCCAGTCCTATTGGCTATGAAGAGTTGCATGCTTCTACGGGAGAATATCAACTTTTCCCAAAAGGGTTCCCGTATGTCTCCAGTCAACCTTCCCCTAATCGGTGTATCTTCCACCCGGTTATCGTACTTTGGGTTAGATTATTTCTGGTGTGGCATCCATTGCACAATCCAGTACAATGGCTCCCATTGGAAGCTATGTCACCCTCGACCACCCATCTCGTCGACCACTGTTACATATGTCCCGGTCTAACCTACCATTTGTGTAGCTTTATTTGCACCGATTGTTAGCACGAATCCGTCTTCAGCGTCTACTGTTGTTCGTAGGTCTATCTTTATCAATCCCACATTGCCTGTTAGGCCTGTCGTGAGTGGATCACAACCTCGCGTTGTGGAAACCTCATCTACTTATACCACCCCCATGGTTTATACTTATACCTTCGATGAATAGCTATTGGATATTCAACGACGATATGCTCCCTCTCCTTATTCTCAGCCGCAGAGTTTCACACCTCAGGGTTCTCAGCACCCGCAAGCTCCTGGAAATCCTCCCCATCATTATGATGTCTACGGTAATCCCGTATATATGCCTCTGACTGATATGCATCAAGCTATTTATTTGCCTCTGGCTGATCCCTATCAGGTCGTTTCTCATCAAGGACCATTAATACAGGCACAATCCTCAGGCCTACGAGGACAACCCTTACAGGGACAACCTGTGGTCTAGTAGGGACAAACATTTGGTCCTCAGGGACAACCTTATGATCCACAAGGATAACCCTTATAGGGACAACCTTTGGTCCAACAAGGAAAACCCTACGGTCCATCTGGTCAACCTCGGTTTCAACAAGGAGCGTCTTATGTTCCTAGGGAGAAAATGTATCCACCACAGGGACAAAATTTTGTGCAACAAAAACAACCTTATGTTCGGCAAGGCCAAGATTTTTTACAGCAAGGACAACCCTAACGTCCTGCTCCAATTCAACCTAGTTTTCAGGGGAAACCTGGTCCATCACAACCATCAGGCCAACCTCTTCCACAAGGGAAACCTGGTGGCTCTCAATATCCAAGCCAACCTGCTCCACAGGGACAGCCTGCCCAGCCTCAACAGCCGATTCAACCTGCTCAACCCGCTCAGCAGCCAGTTCAACCTGCTCAATAGTTGGTTCAACCTATTCAACCAACTCAGAAGTCGGTTCAACCTGCTTAACCTCAAGGCGCTACTTACCCTCCTCAACTTCAATTTCAGGAAGTATATATTGCACCCCAAGGTTTCACTTATTACCCTCAAAATCAATCCCAGATGGTGTATAATCCACCTCAAGGCAATGCTTACATTCCGCAACAAAATACCTATGTTGCTCAGCAAAGACCTCAATGGTATGCTCAGGATAAGTATCCTGGTCCTCAACCCCGGTATGGGCAGAACTATCAAGCTTATAACCCCTATGGATAGAATCCTCTAGGACAAAACATATGGGGGCATAATTTCTCTCAACTTGGGTGGAATGGTAGCACAGGTCTTTATCAACGACCTCCAATGCCTTTTAATCCTCAATTACCATTTCTTGCAACGTTGGAACTGTCAAATGTGTCAAAGTTGACGAACGATCCAATCCTTCATAACCTGTATTGGCCTCCAGTTCCAACCAAAATCCCTGGTGATTGTCCCAAGTTTGAGGGCAAGTCCAGAGAAGACCCCCAAGCACACGTTATGACATACCATCTTTGGTGTTCCTCTAACTCTTGGGTTGACTGTTCCATCTGACTCCGTCTTTTCCAATGGACTCTTATTGGTGCCGCTGCCAAGTGGTACATCGAGTTATCACGTGGCATCTTTCAGGATTTCAATTCCTTAGCCATGGCATTTCTCACGCACTTTCAGTTACCAGTTCATTATGAAACCGGGACGCACCTCCTCACATCCTTGAAGCAAGATTGAGCTACTCATATCTCAGATCATATTCATGAATGGAGGCGTTGTTGTTGTTTGATCAAGTTTGAGATTCCTGATTAGATCCTAACTAATTGTTTTAATACCTCTGTCATTAGTCCTATTGCTAAGGACATTGTTATGGGGGTATGCGTCATTGAGGAAAAAGTCGTTGCTCATGCCCAGTACCTAAATCTTGTGTAATCTTAGTCCAGCACGTTGTACGATCTCTTGCCTGATGCTCCTAGACCTGGAACTTCCAAAACACTAACGATGTCATCTTTTGACGGTGTCATCAGTTCCGTGTCTTAGACTTCTCGGAAGTCTTCTCCTCCGAACCCTGGGAATCAAAAATCCACTCCTTCAAATGATACTGCTTCTTAGCCAATCCCGAATTCTGGTAAAACCGTAGAAGTCAATGTCATTCAGGCCAATCTAGCGGATAAAACTTCCAAGGGTAAAAAGAAGGGTAAAGGTAAGGCCAAAGCCAATACCTCGAAACATGATTCTCAGAAATCTCGTGCTGATGATGGTTCACAGCGTAAAGTGAAGTATCCTTGCTTGATATGTGACAAAGATCACTACATTAAGGACTGTCCTCGATGGGTTGAAGCGATTCGATTGCTCAAAGACACCCAAGGAACTCTAGTTGTTCTCAAAGAACAGTTTTCATCACAGCAAACCCAGTTGGTAGAGCAACCTCAGTCCTTTGCCCCATTTGGCTCTTAGTTTTTCATGATGAACCGTTCTGCATCCATTTCTATAGCTACCTGGTTGAAAGATTATACCAAACCGCATCAGATAGCAGGGAAAGAGATCATTGATGTTTCTCCTCCTCCGCCTATTTTTGGCCCTCTTTAGATTGAAAGGCCTAGTCCTGAGCCCGTTTTACAGCCACCTTCCAAATGTGTACTCCGTAAGTATTCTTACAATCCTAACACCCATGCTGCTCAAAACTATAGTAGTGTTGAGGATTTGGCTCAAGCGCCATCTAGAATGTCTGCATTATTAGTGCTTCAGAGTTATCCGTCTCAACGGAAGGCTTTGCTAACTCCCATTGGTGGGGTTGATCCTGTTGATTCAAGCTTTATCACTTTTGACCTGGAGAATTTCGTCCCACGTCTCCCTCACCAGCTTGCGTTCATCATACAATTTGGAATTAATGGACTGAATATCCATCGAGCGGTCGTGGATGAGGGTGCGTCTATGTGTGTCATGTCATCTGCCTGCTGGAAAGCCATTGGTTCTCCAACTCTGAATTCATCTCCAAATGCTCTAAAAGAATTTGATGGAAGGGAATATAAACCTCTTTGTGTTCTCGCTAGCTTACCAATTACTCTAGAAGGGAATACAGTCAACGTTGAGGTTGAAGTAGTTGACGCCAAGCTCAATTACAATCTTCTCCTCCGTCGCAGTTGGAATCACGCCATGCTGTGTGTTCCGTCCACTCTCTTTCATGTTTTGAAATTTATGCACGAAGGAAATATCGTTAGTATTGATCAGTTGTCATTCTTCACTTCTTCTTCTAAGAACAACATTCCGTACGTAGATCAAATTCCTACGCTTTACGAGAGTGTAGGGTCGAGTCTCTTCAAAGATCCTGCCCTCATGGGTATTTTTCCTCTTCCTCCACCCAACATTGTTCAGGTTAATATGATCTCCAGGTCTGACGATCCATGGATCATCCCTTCACCCGAGCAGATCAATTCATTTGGTGATTTGATGTCGTTAAGTCCAATCGAGATTGATTACTGTGAGCTTATTTCGGCTTCGGATCCTCCACCTCATGGTCATGCTCCTTTGGGCATGTCTCTTGATACTTCTTCTCAATCCCCTTGGCTCGGTGATTCGGATTCGCCCGATCCCTTGAAAGAGATATTTCCCTCCGATGAGGCCATCGTGGAAACTATGTCTCTTGAGGATCCCCCTTGGGACAATAGTCATCATCGCTTCTCATTCATGCATGGCCTCGGAGCCATATCTACATGTCTTGAGAGGTTTGCTTCTCAGGTTCATTCTCCTCTGCTTCAACGCCTATTTTGACACACTAAGTTTTTATAGAAGGTAACTTGAGTAATATCACACAAATGATGCCTATCGACATTCCGTTAAACCGAGAATTGTGGAGAACATCCATATTGGGGTGACCTTCTCCTCTGATGAATTTCAGGTCTATACTATCATTTTCCATGAGTTTCACGACATCTTTGAATGGTTTTATGAAGAGATGCCTGGCATTGATCCAAGTATGGTGGTGCACGAGATTCCTACATATCTTGGTGCGAAGCGTCTTCGTCTGGTGCACCCTAGAAAGGCTGCCGCTATTAAGGAAGAAGTTGAAAAAATTCTCAGAGCTGGTTTTATCTATCTGATTCCCTTGACAGAATGGGTTTCCAATATTGTCCTTGCAGATAAGAAACAGGATACCATTCATGTCTGTGTTGATTACCGTGACATTAACCGAGCCTACCCTAAGGATAATTATCCTACTCCCTTTATTGATAAAATCTTTGATGATTGTACGGGGAGTGAGATTTTTTCCCTTATGGATGGATTTTCTGGCTACAACCAGATTAAGATTCTCCTGACTGATCAACATAAGACCACCTTTATCTATTCTTGGGGTACTTTTTCTTATAAAAAGCTCCCTTTCGGTCTGAAAAATGTTGGGGCTACGTTTTAGCGAGCAACGTCATATGCTTTCCACGATATCAAGCACATTTTTTAGCCTTATCTGGATGACCTGCCGGCCCATTCAGCTAAGCATAAAGACCATCCTGATCATCTCCGTCAAATTTTTATTTGTTGTCAACGCCATAACATCCATCTGAATCCTCATAAGTGCATCTTCTACGTTGAATCTGGTAGACTCTTAGGGTTTATCGTTTCCAAAGATGGGATTCGTCTCGATCCACTCAAAGTTGAGGCTATCGTTAATCTCCCATCTCCATCCTCATTATATCATCTGCAGAGCCTGTAAGGAAAGGCTAACTTATTACGCTATTTTATACCTAAATATGTCGAAGTGGCTAAAGGATTTATGCGATTAATGAAGCAGGGCATACCATTCCTTTGGGATGAGATCGCCCAGAAGTCCTTCGATGTGTTGAAGACATTGTTTGTCAATGCTCCTCTACTGCATCCTCTGAATTATCATTGCGATTATTCCCTCTATTTGGCCGCCACATTCAACACAATTGCCATGTTTTTGGTACAAGACGATGATGATGGTGACAAGCATGTCATTTATTATCTATGTCGTAACCTTCTCGATACTGAAACGCGACATGCACATGTCGAGAAGTTGGCATTAGATGTTGTTCAAGTTGTTCAAAATTTTCATCACTATATTCTATTGCGTACAGTGACTATGATTTCTGACTACAACCCTATGACCTACATATTGTCTCTTAAATGGCTGGGGGGCAAGTACTCGAAGTGGATTTTCATCCTCCAAGAGTTCAATTTGGAGTTTACTACTTCCAAGTCGAAGAAATCATTAATCTTCATCGATTTAATCTGTTCTCTCCCTTCCGACTCCGCTTCGTCTGGTTTCGAGGAACGCATTCCAGATGACGAGCTCTTTCTTATCAGCGCCCTTGATCCTTGGTACGGTGATATCATCATACATATTTAGACTTCTACCTTCCAATATGAGTTGACAAAGGATGCCCGCCGACGCATCCACCATCAATCGCAACCCTATCTTATAATCGGAGATACACTCTACCGCATTGGAGTTGATTCTGTTCTCCGCCAGTGTTTGACTCTCGAGGAAGCTAAGAAATCTTTGGATCACTATCACAGTGGCACTTGTGGCAGTCAAATGTCTAGTTATTCTACTGTACAGGAAATTCTTCATGCTGGGTATTTCTGGCTCACCATCTTCAAAGACTACATTATTGTTGTTCGTAAGTGCCATGATTTCCAGATCCATCAGCGCAAGATACGCGCGCCGCCTTCCCATCTCCACCCTTTCATTACTGTTGGTCCCTTTGTGAAGTGGGGCGTCGATTTTATGATGTGTAACCCTCACTCAGCCGGGGGCATGCTTATATCATCATAGTCATTGACTACTTCACCAAATGGGTCGAAGCAATGCCTACACTTATGGCTGATGGTAAGACAACAACTCAAATTCTATTCAATCATGTCATTACTAGGTTTGGTGTCCCTCAAGCCATCGTTACCAATCACGGTTCCCATTTTCGGCATTATATGGTGGCAGAGTTGACTTCAAAGTTGGGTCTACGTCACAACAGCTCAACGTTGTACTATCCTCGGACCAATGGATAGGTTGAAGCTGTGAACAAAGTTCTTGTCACTATGCTTCAATGTACGATCAGGATGCACAAATCAAACTGGAATCTCATGTTGTTTTCGGCTCTTTGGGCATATCGAACCTCAGTAAAGGATGTGACCAGATTCACTCCATTTCAGCTTGTTTACGGTCTGGAAGCTACCCTTCTGATTGACTGTGAAATACCTTCGCTCAAACTAGTTGTTGAATTGCTTCCGAATACTTCACCAGAAGAAGAGCGTCTTCTCTACTTAGAAAGGCTGGATGAAACTCGCTACTTTGCTGCTCTAGTCATTGAAGCACAAAAAAACAAGTCAAAGCTCATTTTGACCAATTGGTTTCCCCTCGTTCCTTCATAGAAGGAGACCTCGTCCTCCTATACGACCAAGCTCACGATAAGTTGGGGGCAGGAAAATTTCAACCCATTAGGCATGGGCCCTACATTGTTAAACATGTTTTTTGGAATGGGGTCTATGAGCTTATTGATTATGAAGGTCATCCTCTAGATCAACCCAGAAATGGGTTGTATCTTAAAAAATACTATGCATGAGTCATTCGAGCATGTTTTGTGTACATAGGTGTTCTTCTCATTTTTGTACATTTTTGGATTGGTGTGCTTTGCGAGCATTTTCCTCCTTATTGGATCGTTGCTTGTTGTGCAAATGTCTATTACCCCTTTTTTCAGTTTCGCGGATGGTGCTTCCTGCAGTACCCGAAACCTGTCTTCAACAGCCTAAGTGATTTATGATCCTACTGGTGAGTTGGTATACCTTCAAGGTATCTGTCTAGGATGAACTTCAAACAATTTTGCTGAATATAGTGTTTTTATTGAACTATTAATCGAGGCAATTAACCTCAACATTCATGCATTGATTATTAACCTAGAATCACAGCTTGTTGTTCTTCAACTTAATGGACATTATTCTGTTAGAAACCCTTACATCTTAAGGTTGTATTTGCATGTTTTTTCACTCGAAAGACATTTTGATTATATTACATATCAACATATTCCTAGACGAATGAACACATTAACTGATCCTAACATTGTATTAGATAGAAATTTGCGTAATTTGTAAAAATCATCATCACATGACAATATCCATAAATATGTATGTTTCGGTTACATCCTGAGACATCATGTCTCTCAAAAATATGTGGAAATAAAACCTAGGTGTCTACTCGGTGTGATGCTCATGATAGCACGTCACTGCCCGTACAAGCCACCTCAGCAAGCGATGAACACGGTTTGACACCCCTGCAGTGTGTCTCTAGTATGCACAAGGAACATCATCGAATCGCGCATAGTCCGGGATCCCACCGGAGATTCCCTCCAAGTTGTGTATGATTTCCTCCTCTTCGCCTCCCTCACCATGAGGGGCTATATCAAACTCGCGAGGAATCTGCCTTGCTATCAGGGACGTACCTGCAAGTCTCTCTAGGTCAACATCTGCAATTACACGGATTAATGTCAGAACATGCATAACAAATAAATCATAATACTCAAAATAAAAAATGAGCTTTTACCTAGTAGTTCATCCCAATCCTCTCCTTCTCGAAGCAGGAGATTTGCATCATCGGTGAAATATGTGCCAGAGTAAGGCCAATCCTCCACGACGATCAGTTATTGGTGGAGCCACTCAAAGAACTCTGGTCTCCACGACATCTGTTGATCATCCCCTACCCTTGGCATCAATGCAGCCCAATGGGCCATCCATGGCTCCTGTGCTGGTGGTGTCGGAACTATCACTTCCTGTCGCTGGAAGATTGGTAGTCATTCCAAGATGAACGATACCAGAATGGACCCATAACCGAACTGCTTCAACTATGTTTTCTTGCACTTTGTCAGTTGATACTTCATTTTTATTGCCACTACCTTTGCCTAGTCATAGAGGGTCAGTGCCATACAATCTACAACAATAATTATTTGTGTCTTTATGGCCTTGTGCACCTGCGATCTTGCAGCTCGCATGATGGTGTGCAATACTACCTTTAGTGCCAATTCCGGAATAGTTTGGATATCCATTTTTCTGCTTCCCGATACTATCCTTGCCCCTGGGCACACCCTGTCGTTTACCATACTCATGTTCTCCATTAAGGGCTGGGTGCCAGTTAGGATTGGTACTGCCCCCCTCCGTGACAGTTTGGTTATGAAATAAATGTCTGAAAATTCAATCTTGAGTTCTTGGTCATGAATAATGAACTTTTCCTGATCTACGTCCTAGACACTGATCAAGTATTGCAACAAATCCGGTTGAGCACTGAGGCACAGTGTCATAAGTAATTTCTTGAGTCCACAATCTTTGAGAGCTTCCATGCATCTTTAATTTTTCATGGAAAGTTCATCTTCTTCACTGTGTTCTCGTTCTTTCCATTCAATCAACATTTTGCTGCTTCACACCTGAAAAAACATTCATATGACTGTCATTAGCCAAATTCCAAGCTTATGAAACATTAATTTGGGCCTCCTTATCTACAGGTACAAGCTAAGATTGACTGTCGTGGTTGGCGCTCCCTAGTTCAAATTTTAGGACGATTGGCGCGGGTTTGTACCCGATATCCGCGTCAACTGCCGCACCCTATTTTTTGCAATTACCCCCATATATTTCTAAATTTGGAGTTTCAGGTAATGAAACTACAATCAAAATGCAAGAAAGGATGTTGGCTCTTACTTGGAACCGGCAGATTTGAGATTGGTCTTCCGGATTGCCTGTCGTCGCCGCCACAAAATCACAATGAAAAAAAGGGTAACAATTGCTCACAAGAGGTAAAAGTGAAAAGTAATTTATTTTTTACCATTTTTGGCATATTAATACTTCTCAGAACCCTAATTAGGTTTTAAAGCATATTTTTCGATTATTTTGCTATGTTATTTCGAGAAATGGGTTTTATGTTTGTCTCTTGTGCAGTGACAGGTTTTCAATATAAGAGTGATGAAGTCATGAGTTGTATTTTATACTTTTCAGACTCGATAAAAACACGAAAAAAGTCACTGTTGGAGTCATCTTTCAGCTCTTTTCTGACTCTCTAAACATGAAAATATTATCGAGACTCTTGTCATTTTGAACTCGTTAAATGGTTGCGAAACAATATCTACCCAGTATACGTTTACCCCTTTTTCGGGCTGGAATATATTATTTACGAAAAAGGAATACCTTGGCCTATCACGACTAAGAGGTTCTCTCAGACAAATTTTTCTACCTTTTTGGATTTGTGAGACTATCTACGAAAAGGGACTGCTGGAGTTTTCTTTTATGCTTCTTTTCAAACTCTCTAAACATGAAAAGATGATGATTTCTTCCTTTGTCAGACTTGTTAAACCCTAAATGACATCGGAAATCGTCATCATGACGTAACCGAGTTCTCCTTCCTAGGGCTCGTAAAATGTACTATGATGGATTTGTCCGAAGGAAAAACATAAATGACAAGCATATGATATCCCCTTCAAGCTTGTTTTCCAAAAAAAATTGGGGTACTCGCTAGCAATCGTGGGGGGGAAATGGAACCAGTTCTCAGTTGTGTCGGCAGTATGTCACTCTTGAACATGACACTCATCTGCATTCGTGTCGGGTTGGGGACATCTCATTTGATCATTTTTGCCTCCATGGGTTTGGTTAATCTGTTTTGAGCTCTCATCTTCTCTTTTCCATGTCATCATGACCTCAGATCCCTTGATGTCAAATACTGCTATATCCAGAGTCGTGTCACTGATATGTTCAAGAGAAGTGACTGATTGCAGTTTTAAACCTCCCTTTGATCCTCTATTTAGTCATGATTCACTATCATCATGTTCCTCTATCTCGTGTCGATGATGTGGGAAACACTATGGCCCTCCTTCGATAGGTTCACTTTCTATAGACTTCAGCTCATTATCCAGGAAGTTGATCTAGAGACTCCCTTCCGGTACCTTAGAGCTTGCATGCCTCAATGGAAAGTTCTTCGCATTTGACGGCAGGTCCAAATCATTGGCCTTTGATCGAGTTATTATGTAGGTGTTCGATGCCAGATCACTATTCACATTCCATGGATTGTACCTGTTGTACCTCGAGAGCCATTTTCCTTATTAGTGGTTTCTCTCGTGCCTGTTAACAACTTTCATCATTGACTAGTAATTAGGTGACTTTCTTGCATGTTCGACTTTAGCTCACATATTCGCATGCTTGAATTTGTACTTGTTCGGGTTGAGATGGAGTGCAAGACCCTGACTTTTGTCTGATAAGATACAGGTTGCGGGATATTTTGGTTTATCATGATTGTATGCATGACTCTTTTTTGTATGGTTGCGACTAGACCTGAGTCTATTTGTTGATCCTTATTGCTGGATGGTTGTGTCCATACCTCGGATCTCAATTTTTATGTACTCTATTATGGATGGTTGCGCCCATGCCACATGTTCATGTATTAGAGATATCAGTTGTATTTGTACTTGCAGGTCTTCCGACATCAGTGTTTGGTTCAAAAGCATTCTCGTAAAGCATTTCACCCCTCCCTATCTCTCAGACCTCATGATTTAGGGGGCATATGTTACACAACATTTTTTCACCGTCCCTGCAATCCCCATCCCGCACATTGGAGGACCATTTATGTGACTTATATGAAGTGGCATGCCTTGTAAATGATATCATTGCATCCCTCGCCATGAGGAGAACATTTCTTCTGTTGATTTTTCCATGACCAGACCATCAAAAACACATGATTTTTGGTTGGCGTTGGTAGATCATTATGCCCTCATGCCAATGAAGGAAATTAACACTGAGCCTCGCGCCCATTGGAACTCTATCCCAGTGAGCTGCCTGTGGTAAAAAAAAATTGGAATGTTTTTTAAATATGGAAGCGAATTTTCCATGCTAACTACTTCGTGAGCGAGTCAGCTTGGGTTGTTCAACTGCATAACCATGAACACCTTACTTTGGCCTCTTGTTTCCACCTTTTGGGGGAACCTCCCAAAGGATAAGGCCTCCCTTCCAACATTTTAGGGATCCAAACCTCCTCCTCTCCCTCTATAAATAAATCTATCTCACATTGATGCAGCTAGCTGAACGACTATAGCTGAATAGCTGAAGAGGAATTGTTGAACATTTTGATATTTGTTGAGATAGAGCAAAGAGAGAGACCCTTATCGAGAGAGAGGTTAGTCTTTTGCCTCGCTACATCCAAATTCCCAGACAAATGCTCGAGACGCACTTCGACTGGACCCGTTGAAGGCGGTCGCAACGTCAAGGCTCCAATTGTAATCTCTTTCTATCTCTTAATATATATGTGGCTGAGTGTTAGTTCTCGTCTTGTGTCAATGTTATTTACATTATGCAATACGTTTAATATTCCTTGACTGATTAGCTAGTTATGAATGAAATTATTATCATGTATGTTAAATTTTTTCCTTTGATCTTTGTGCAGGCACCTGAATACCATTACTGAAGGATCGCAACATATCGAGACAAGGATCGGGAGACCTCTGCTATAGCTACAACGACCGCATTGTACTACAGGTAGGACAATCTATCCCAACTCGTTTCATTCGTTAACTAGGAACCAGCACATTAGCATGTCCTCTTGTTGCTAGACCCAAGATAAGGCTAGAGGGATCGTCTCTGTCCGCAGAGGGGATTTACCTACTCAACAACAGTGCACTAGAATTGAAGGCCATGTGCACTTGAAATGCATTGTCCCTGATAGGTTGTTGATCAGACTACCTCAGCGTAACTATTTCAAACCAGAATTTTAGTTGAGGCTTAGCCTCCTCAACTTGAGAGGGCTCTCTCAATAGGTTTAAGATTTTGAATTAAGTATTAGATAGATAACTCTAAGAATAAAATGGATAAAAGTGTATAATTGGTTGAATTACTGATCAACAAACATCTCTTGGGCTATGAAGTCAAGGTATGTTTCAACAGAACATAAAAATTAGCTTAACATGGAAGTCAGGGCATTTCAGAGTTTTAGATGTATCAGCAAAACAAAAACATAGTGAATAAAACACAATTTACAAACATATGAAGGAAGTTAGAGAATTTTCCAATGAATTCTAAGTAACATATTTTCATACCACTGCAAATAGGTAGTTGAGGAAATCCATAGAAAGCTCAAACACCAAAAAATCTTTCTGAATCTTGAGTAATAAAGCCAATATCTCTATTAAGATGAAAACATACAATCTGCTACAATAACACAGTTTGCTTGCTAATGAAAAATTCCAACATTGAGGAATTCGACCTCATGCTACATATAGAGTCTTTAAAACCTTGGATTCTATGATCCATCATCTGAGGAATTCAAATTCTATCTTTGACACCTATTCTATTCATTGAAACAAACTCTTAATTGCAAACTGACAGCTAACTGTCTTTTAGGAGTCCTAATACAAATAGGAGTCAAACTCCTAAAACATGTTTCAACAACCTTCTCTAAGACTTAAATACTTCCTTTGACAGTTTAAATTTCATGAGATCGAATTTGGTGATGCCTCCAACCTTGTTGTGAACCCTGTTGAGTCATGTCTTATCTGCCCTAAAAACCAGGAAACCTATTTTCTGCAATTTAGCTTTTACCTTCCTTGATGATCTTCTAACCCTTTTGCTGAAAAAAATGATTTTTTTAGCTAAGTGACATGTGTTATCACTTCCATGAAACCATTCCTTTCCACCTATACAAAAATTAAGCCTTTTAAAGAGGATAAGGAGATTTGATATGGTTGCGCTACGAAAATAGCAGTGGTTTTCGTAGCGCAGAATTTGCATCTTTGTAAACATATCTTAACCATCCACTTTCCTTTGCTTTGACAACTGAACTTTCATTTGTGAGCCTTTTCCATCCTCCAGCAGCAACAAAATTTGGAAACCAAGTGTTTTTACCCCTCAAATCCTTATAAAAATATTCAAAATTGTACCTACAGCAGTTTCGTTGCGCACTACGAAACTGCTTTGTAAGTCTTTTTTACACAATTTTTTACAATTCTAAAACTTTAGGAATATTTACACCTTTAAATTATTTCCATAGATATTAACAAGAAAAACAAGTTGGCTTTGAAATGTCTTCAAACAAAATAATTCCCTTCTCAATAACAAAACTTTTTTAATGATTTGTCACTTACTGCCCTATTTTTATCTGAAAAATAGGTGTTGAGACAAAGCTTTTATCTTCTCACCCATAATGTATTTTTCAAAACTGGAGGAGGCTTTTGGATACCATGATGTCTTGAACAAAAACCTAGAAGACTTCATTTGAACTTGTAATATGACCTATCCTTTAACAATGACTTAAAATGACTTCTAAACCTCCTTAAAATCATGACCAAAAGTAGAGTTGAAACAATGATGTTTTGAGAATTTCTGGGTGATAACAGTGGCTCCACTTGGGATAGTGTGCCCCTGTGGTACACTAAGAACTGGTAGCTCCAGTGCTGCAATCCATTCCTTTAAAAAAAACTCTGAAATTCTGCCCAATCTACTTCAAACTGTACCTACTAAAAATGCTCAGTCAACCTTGAGCTTATTTGCACATTCCTACCTACCCTATCAACTGCAAACTTCATTCAGCTCAATCAATATGAAATTTCCAATGTAGCCAATCATTTGTTTTATATGATATTTGAGTTGTTTGACTGCATTGGAACTCGAAGCAATTATGATATTGTGATGACGACTGCCACTGAAATTGTAACTGATCTTCATAGTAAAAATAAAACTGAAACACTAGCGAGTAAAACTCTTCCATGTATTTAGCTATAGGATCCCAGAAAACATGATCATCTTGATGATCCTCATAACATCCTGTAACTTCTAACAACTGATTTTTAGCCACACAAAATTTATTTGATAAGCTATCCAACTGCCTTTCTGAATGATTCCCACAGACAATGTAATTTTCCTCATTATTATGATCATTCTTTGAAGTAGGCTACTGCAAATTATGACATAAGTAATCAACCTTTTTCTCTACCTTAGGGTTATAAAAATTGTCTTCCATTATTTCTTCTTGCTATTTGCAATGATTTTCATCTTCATTATGATCCGAAGACTGACAAGTCTGCTGCATCTCTACATCAATCTCAGAGGATGTAAGAAGATTTTCAAAAGTAAACTCTTGTTGATTTCTATGTTGCATGTCATGGGATGTTATCCTTTCTTCTAGGTGTTGAAATGTATTGTTATGAAGAGCCTCTAAAATTTCTTCATCCATAAATTCATCATCATCATAACAATCCTCCAAATACTGAATAAAACTCACAGAATGTTTACAACAATCTTTGATCAGCAATAATGAGGGATGACACACTTTATACATCTCATAGAATTCATCATGAAAATTAGCAAGAGAATATAATGAACCATTTGCTAAACCTTTATACCAAGACCATGTTTTTCCTTCTAGAGTGGTCATAAAAATCTTCATGAGACAATCTTCAGGGAACTGAACCATAAGACTGTGTACAGGCATGTGGAACCTAACCAAATGAAGAGCAGCATTTTCTTTCTTTTCATCATTGAATATTGGAAGATCATCTAACCATTCACCCTTTGGCATAGGATTTGGAAAACTAGGGATATGAGACCAATTCATAGGGGCATACCCAGCATTCATTCGTGTAATGGAACTCATCTTCAAACTTCATCTAGCTACTGATATTCAAGTAGTGGAGTCACCTTCCAATTTAATTATTTGATGTGTGGAGTCGCCAAGGTAGTTTTGTAGCCTTGAACAGATTCTGAGCTCATGCTATCTTCAAGAGTTCAGCTTCATAATTTTTGGGAGATGTATATCTTTAGACTCCCAACAGACGCACCAAAATGTTATCACCAAAATAGGACCCTGATAGGCTGTTGATCAGACTACCTCAGTGTAACTATTTCAAACCAAAATTTTAGTTGAGGCTTAGCCTCCTCAACCTGAGAGGGATTTCTCAATAGGTTTAAGATTTTGAATTAAGGATTAGATGGCTAACTATAGGAATAAAATGGATAAAAGTGTATAATTGGTTGAATTACTGATCAACAAACATCTATTGTGCTATGGAGTCAAGGAATGTTTCAACAAGACATCAAAATTAGCTTAACATGGAAGTTAGGGCATTTTCGAGTTTTAGATGTATCAGCAAAATAGTAACACAGTGAATAAAACACAGTTTACAAACACATGAAGGAAGTTAGAGCATTTTCCAATGAATTATAAGTAACATATGTTCATACCACTGCAAATATGTAGTTGAGGAAAGCCATAGGAAGCTCAAACACCAAAAACTCTTTCTGAATCCTGAGTAGTAAATCCAATATATCTATTAATATGAAAACATACAATCTGCTACAATAACACAGTTTGCTTGCTAATGAAAAATGCCAACCTTGAGGAATTCAACCTCATGCTACATATAGAGTCTTTAAAACCTTGGATTCTATGATCCATCATCAGAGGAATTCGAATTCTATCTTTGACACCTATTATATTCATTGAAACAAACTCTTAATTGCAAACTGACAGCTAATTGTATTTTAGGAGTCCTAATACAAATAGGAGTGAAACTCCTAAAACATGTTTCAACAACCGTATCTAAGACTTAAATACTTCCTTTGACAGCTGCAACTTCATGAGGTTGAATTTGGTGAAGCCTCCAACCTTGTTGTGAACCCTGTTGAGTCATGTCTTATATGCCCTAAAAACCAAGAAACCTGTTTTCTACAATTTAGCTTTTACCTTCCTTGATGATCTTCTAACCCTTTTGGTGAAAAAATTGATTTTTTTAGATAAGTGACATGTGCTATCACTTCCATGAAACCATTCCTTTCCACTTGTACAAAAATTAAGCCTTTGAAAGAGGATAAAGAGAGCTGATATGGCTGTGCTACGAAAATAGTAGTTGTTTTCGTAGCGCAGAATTTTCATCTTTGTAAAGATCTCTTAACCATCCACTTTCCTTTGCTTTGACACTTGAAATTTAATTTGTGAGCCTTTTCCATCCTCCAGCAGCAAAAAAAATTGAAAACCAAGTGTTTTAACCCCTCAAACCCTTATAGAAATATTCAAAACTACACCTACAGTAGTTTTGTAGCGCGCTACGAAACTGCTGTGTAAGTATTTTTTACACAGTTTTTCACAATTTTCAAACTTTAGGAATTTTTGCACCTTTAAATTATTTCCATATTTCTTAACAAGAAAAAAAAATTGGCTTTGAAATGTCTTCAAACAAAATAATTCCCTTCTCAATAACAAAATTGTTTTAATGATTTGTCACTTACTTCACTGCTTTTATCTGAAAAACAGGTGTTGAGACAGAGATTTTATCTTCTCACCCATAATGTATTTGAAAAAATTAAGGAGGCTTTTGGATACCATGATGTCTTGAAAAAAAACCTATCTTGGGTTTTTGAAATACCTCTCCTACTGCCCAGAAATTGTATTTGAACAACCTGTATAAAACTGGAAAATCCTGATTTCTGAAATTACGGATTCAAAGAAATCCTTGTTTCTCCAAACTGGTAACACTTATGAGAAAAGTGAGATAGGTTATTGTAGATGGTGATTTAATTAATATAAACCTCCTTCATAATTTCAAAATACTTTTTCATGTGGCCGGAAAATGATCTTGGAAAACATTGCTAAAACCAAAAAACATAGTTTTTCTCTGAAAGACTTTCAACAGTTTCGTAGCGCAAGTTAAAACATCAATTTCTCCCACCTCATAATGAATTTGAAGAAACTAAAAGATGTTTTGTATCAAAATATTTTATGAATAAAATCCTCTTTCAGTTTTCAAAAATTAGTTTTCAGTTGCTTAGGAACCCTCTCGAAGTTGATTACCTAAAGCAGAAAAACAGGGTTTTTTGCTGAAAAAGGTTGTTTCACCCATTTCGTAGTGAAAATCACCTTTTTTGAACTAGATGCGCTATGAAAACATGGATTCCTATCATGATTGCAAAATTTGACCCTGAACCTAAAGGAATGACTTCTAAATGGATGGTGGGACCTTTAAACCATGGAATAAGGTTGTTAAATTTTATTTGACAATGAAAATGATATTCTAACCCTATCACTTAACCATTTAAGCATGAAATGACCTACAACCTATTTAATACCATGACTAGAGATAAGGTAAACTTAGTTTATTGATCATGGAGTGGACCTATAAGACTTCATTTTAACTTGTAGTATGACATATCCTTTACCAATGACTTAAAATGACTTCTAAACCTCCTTGAAATCATGATCAAAAGTAGAGTTGACACAATGATGTTTTGAGAATTTCTGGGTGATAACAGTGGCTCCACTTGGGATAGTGTGCCCCTGTGGTACACTAAGAACTGGTAGCTCCAGTGCTGCAATCCATTCCTTTAAAATAAAACTCTGAAATTCTACCCAATCTGCTTCAAACTGTACCTACTAAAAATTCTCAGTCAACCTTGAGCTTATTTGCACATTCCTACCTACCCTATAAACTGCAAACTTCATTCATCTCAATCAATATGAAATTTCCAATGTAGCCAGTCACTTGTTTTATCTGATATTTGAGTTGCTTAACTACATTGGAACTTGAAGCAATTATGATATTGTGATGACCACTGCCACTGAAATTGTAACTGATCTTCATAGTAAAAATAAAACTGAAACACTAGAGAGTAAAACTCTTCCATGTATTTAGCTATAGGATCCCAGAAAACATGATCAGCTTGATGATCCTCATAACATCCTGTAACTTCTAACAACTGATTTTTAGCCACACAAATTTTATTTGATAAGCTATCCAACTGCCTTTCTGAATGATTCCCACAGACAGTGTAGTTTTCCTCATTATTATGATCATTCTTTGAAGTAGGCTGCTGCAAAGTATGACATAAATAATCAATCTTTTTCTCTGCCTGAGGGTTATAAAAATTGTTTTCCAGTATTTCTCCTTGGTGTTTGCAATGATTTTCATACTCTTTATGATCCAAAGACTGGCAAGTTTGCTGTATCTTTACATCAATCTCGGAGGATGTAACATGGTTTTCATAAGTATACTCCTGCTGATTTCCATGATGCATTCTATGGGATGTTATCCTTTCTTCTAGGTGTTGAAATGTATTGTTATGAAGAGCCTCTAAAATTTCTTTATCCATAAATTCATCATCATCATAACAATCCTCCAAATACTGAATAAGACTCACAGAATGTTTACAACAATCTTTGACCAGCAATAAGGAGGGATGACACTCTTTATACATCTCATAGAATTCATCATGAAAATTAGCAAGAGAATATAATGAACCATTTGCTAAACCTTTATACCAAGACCATGTTTTTCCTTCTAGAGTGGTCATAAACATCTTCATGAGACAATCTTCAAGGAACTGAACCTTAAGACTGTGTACATGCATGTGGAACCTAACCAAATGAAGAGCAGCATTTTCTTTCTTTTCATCATTGAATATTGGAAGATCATCTAACCATTCACCCTTTGGCATAGGATTTGGAAAACTAGGGATATGAGACCAATTCATAGGGGCATACCCAGCATTCATTCTTGTAATGGAACTCATCTTGAAACTTCATCTAGCTACTGATATTCAAGCAGTAGAGTCACCTTCCAATTTAATTCTTTGATGTGTGGAGTCGCCAAGGTAGTTTTGCAGCCTTGAATAGATTCTGAGCTCATGCTACCTTCAAGAGTTCAGCTTCATAATTTTCGGGAGATGTATATCTTTAGACTCCAGGCAGACGCACCAAAATGTTATCACCAAAATAGGACCCTGATAGGCTGCTGATCAGAATACCTCAGTGTAACTATTTCAAACCAGACTTTTAGTTGAGCCTTAGCCTCCTCTAGCCTCCTCAACCTGAGAGGGCTCTCTCAATAGGTTTAAGATTTTGAATTAAGGATTAGATGGCTAAATATATGAATAAAATGGATAAAAGTGTATAATTGGTTGAATTACTGATCAACAAACATCTATTGGGCTATGGAGTCAAGGTATGTTTCAACAAGACATCAAAATTAGCTTAACATGGAAGTTAGGGCATTTCAAAGTTTTAGATGTATCAGCAAAACAGTAACACAGTGAATAAATCACAGTTTACAAACATATGAAGGAAGTTAGAGAATTTTCCAATGAATTCTAAGTAACATATGTTCATACCACTGCAAATAGGTAGTTGAGGAAAGCCATAGGAAGCTCAAACACCAAAAACTCTTTCTGAATCCTGAGCAGTAAAGCCAATATCTCTGTTAATATGAAAACATACAATCTGCTACAATAACACAGTTTGCTTGCTAATGAAAAATGCCAACCTTGAGGAATTTGACCTCATGTTACATATAGAGTCTTTAAAACCTTGGATTCTATGATCCATCATCAGAGGAATTCAAATTCTATCTTTGACACCTATTCTATTCATTGAAACAAACTCTTAATTGCAAACTGACAGTTAACTGTCTTTTAGGAGTCCTAATACAAATAGAAGTGAAACTCCTAAAACATGTTTCAACAACCTTATCTAAGACTTAAATACTTCCTTTGACAGTTGCAACTTCAAGAGGTTGAATTTGGTGAAGCCTCCAACCTTGTTGTGAACCCTGCTGAGTCATGTCTTATCTGCCCTAAAAACCAAGAAACCTGTTTTCTACAATTTAGCTTTTACCTTCCTTGATGATCTTCTAACCCTTTTGCTGAAAAAATTGATTCTTTTAGATAAGTGACATGTGCTATCACTTCCATGAAACCATTCCTTTCCACTTGTACAAAAATTAAGCCTTTGAAAGAGGATAAAGAGAGTTGATAAGGCTGCGCTACGAAAATAGTAGTTGTTTTCGTAGCGCAGAATTTGCATCTTTGTAAAGATCTCTTAACCATCCACTTTACTTTGCTTTGACACCTGAAATTTCATTTTTGAGCCTTTTCCATCCTCTAGCAGCAACAAAATTTTGAAACCAAGTGTTTTTACCCCTCAAACCCTTATAAAAATATTCAAAACTGCACCTACAGTAGTTTTGTAGCGCGCTACGAAATTGCTGTGTAAGTATTTTTTACACAGTTTTTCACAATTTTCAAACTTTAGGAATTTTCCACCTTTAAATGATTTCCATAGTTCTTAACAAGAAAAACAAGTTGGCTTTGAAATTTCTTCAAACAAAATAATTCCCTTCTCAATAGCAAAATTGTTTTAATGGTTTGTCACTTACTGCCCTGCTTTTATTTGAAAAATAGGTGTTGAGACAGAGCTTTTATCTTCTCACCCATAATGTATTTTGAAAAACTGAAGGAGGCTTTTGGAGACCATGCTTTCTTGAAAAAAAACCTATCTTGGGTTTTTGAAATACCTCTCCTACTGCCCAGAAATTGTATTTGAACAATCTGTATAAAACTGGAAAATCCTGATTTCTGAAATTACGAATTCAAATAAAGCCTTGTTTCTCCCAACTGGTAACACTTGTGAGAAAAGTGAGATAGGTTATTGTATTTGGGGATTCTATGAAGAGAAAACTCCTTCATAATTCCAGAATAAATTTTCATGTGGCCAGAAAATGATCTTTAAAAAGACTACTAAAACCAGAAAACAGAGTTTTTCTCTCAATGACTTTCAGTAGTTTCGTAGCGCAAGTTAAACCATCAATTTCTCCCACCTCAAAATGAATTTTAGGAAAGTGAAAGAGGTTTTTTTTTTCACTATGTTAGGAAGAAAAACCTCTTTCAGTTTTCAAAAATGAGTTTTCAGTCGCTCAGGAACCCCTCTTGAATTTGACTACCTAAAGCTAAAAAACAGGGTTTTTTGCTGAAAAAGGTTGTTTCACCCATTTCGTAGCGCGCTACGAAAACAACGTTTTCGTAGTGCAAATCACATTTTTTGAACTAGATGTGGTACGAAAACGTGGATTCCTATCATGATTGCAAAATTTGACCCTTAACCTAATGGAATGACTTCTAAATGGATGGTGGGACCTTTAAACCAAGGAATAAGGTTGTTAAACTTTATTTGACAATAAAAATGAGACTCTAACCCTATCACTTAACCATTTAAGCATGAAATGACCTACAACCTATTTAAGACCATGACTAGAGATAAGGTAAACTTTCATAGTTTATTGATCATGGAGTGGACCTAGAAGACTTCATTTGGATTTGTAATATGACCTATCCTTTATCAATGACTTAAAATGACTTCTAAACCTCCTTGAAATCATGACCAAAAGTAGAGTTGACACAATGATGTTTTGAGAATTTTTGGGTGATAATAGTGGCTCCACTTGGGATAGTGTGCCCCTGTGGTACACTAAGAATTGGCAGATCTAGTGCTGCAATCCATTCCTTTAAAATAAAACTCTGAAATTCTGCCCAATCTGCTTCAAACTGTACCTACTAAAAATGCTCAATCAACCTTGAGCTTATTTGCACATTCCTACCTACCCTATCAACTAAAAATTTCATTCAGCTCAATCAATATGAAATTTTTAATGTAGCCAGTCATTTGTTTTATCTGATATTTGAGTTGTTTGACTGCATTAGAACTCGAAGCAATTATAATATTGTGATGACCACTGCCACTGAAATTGTAACTGATCTTCATAGTAAAAATAAAACTGAAACACTAAAGAGTAAAACTCTTGCATGTATTTAGCTATAGGATCCCAGAAAACACGATCAACTTGATGATCCTCATAACATCCTGTAACTTCTAACAACTGATTTTTAGCCACAAAAAATTTACTTGATAAGTTATCCAACTGCCTTTCTGAATGATTACCACAAACAATGTAATTTTCCTCATTATTATGATCATTCTTTGAAGTAGGTTGCTGCAAATTATGACATAAATAATCAACCTTTTTCTCTTCCCGAGGGCTATAAAAACTGTCTTCTAGTATTTCTTCTTGGTATTTGCATTGATTTTCATCTTCATTATGATCCGAAGACTAACAAGTCTGCCGCATCTCTACATCAATATCAGATGATGTATTAAGATTTTCATAAGTAAACTCATGTGATTTCTATGTTGCATGTCATGGGATGTTATCCTTTCTTCTAGGTGTTGAAATGTATTGTTATGAAGAGCCTCTAAAATTTCTTCATCCATAAATTCATCATCATCATAACAATCCTCCAAATGCTAAATAAAACTCACAGAATGTTTACAGCAATCTTTGATCAGCAATAAGGAGGGATCACACTCTTTATACATCTCATAGAATTCATCATGAAAAGTAGCAAGAGAATATAATGAACCATTTGCTAAACCTTTATACCAATACCATGTTTTTCCTTCTAGAGTGGTCATAAACTTCTTCAAGAGACAATCTTCAGGGAACTGAACCTTAAGACTGTGTACATGCATGTGGAACCTAAACAAATGAAGAGAAGCATTGTCTTTCTTTTCATCATTGAATATTGGAAGATCATCTAACCATTCACCCTTTGGCATAGGATTTGGAAAACCAGGGATATGAGACCAATTCATAGGGGCATACCTGGCATTCATCCTTGCAATGGAACTCATCTTGAAACTTCATCTAGATACTGATCTTCAAGCATTGGAGTCACCTTCCAATTTAATTATTTGATGTGTGGAGTCGCCAAGGTAGTTTTGCAGCTTCGAACAGATTCTGAGCTCCAACTATCTTCAAGAGTTCAGCTTCATAATTTTCGGGAGATGTATATCTTCAGACTCCCGGCATATGCACCAAAATGTTATCACCAAAATAGGACCCTGATAGGCTGTTGATCAGACTACCTCAATGTAACTATTTGAAACCAGACTTTTAGTTGAGGCTTAGCCTCCTCAACCTGAGAGGGCTCTCTCAATAGGTTTAAGATTTTGAACTAAGGATTAGATGGCTAACTCTAGGAATAAAATGGATAAAAGTGTATAAATGGTTGAATTACTGATCAAAAAACATATATTTGGTTACGGAATCAAGTTATGTTTCAACAAAACATCAAAATTACCTTAACATGGAAGTCAGGGCATTTCATAGTTTTAGATGTATCAGCAAAACAGTAACATGGTGAATAAAACACAGTTTACAAACACATGAAGGAAGTTAGAGCATTTTCCAATGAATTCTAAGTAACATATGTTCATACCACTACAAATAGGTAGTTGAGGAAAGCCAAAGGAAGCTCAAACACCAAAAAATCTTTCTGAATCCTGAGTAGTAAAGCCAATATCTCTATTAAGATGAAAACATACAATATGCTACAATAACACAGTTTGCTTGCTAATGAAAAATGCCAACCTTGAGGAATTAGACCTCATGCTACATATAGAGTCTTTAAAACCTTGGATTCTATGATCCATCATCAGAGGAATTCAAATTCTATCTTTGACACCTATTCTATTCATTGAAGCAAACTCTTAATTGCAAACTGACAGCTAACTGTCTTTTTGGAGTCCTAATACAAATAGGAGTGAAACTCCTAAAACATGTTTCAACAACCTTATCTAAGACTTAAATACTTCCTTTGATAGCTAAAACTTCATGAGGATGAATTTGGTGATGCCTCCAACCTTGTTGTGAACCCTGCTGAGTCATGTCTTATCCGCCCTAAAAACCAGGAAACCTGTTTTCTGCAATTTAGCTTTTACCTTCCTTGATGATATTATAACCCTTTTGCTAACAAAATTGACTTTTTTAGATAAGTGACATGTGTTATCACTTCCATGAAACCATTCCTTTCCACCTGTATAAAAATTAAGCCTTTGAAAGAGGATAAAGAGAGCTGATATGGATGCGCTACGAAAATAGCAGTTGTTTTCGTAGCGCAGAATTTGAATCTTTGTAAACATCTCTTAACCATCCACTTTCCTTTTCTTTGACACCTGAAATTTCATTTGTGAGCCTTTTCCATCCTCCAGCAGCAAAAAAAATTGGAAACGAAGTTTTTTTACCCCTCAAACCCTTATAAAAATATTCAAAATTGCACCTACCGTAGTTTCGTAGTGCGCTACGAAATTGTTGTGTAAGTCTTTTTTACACAGTTTTTCACAATTCTCAAACTTTAGGAATATTTGCACCTTTAAATGATTTCCATAGATATTAACAAGCAAAATAATTTTTCTTTGAAATGTCTTCAAACAAAATAATTCCCTTCTCAATAACAAAACTGTTTTAATGATTTGTCACTTACTGCCATGTTTTTATCTGAAAAATAGGTGTTGAGACAGAGCTTTTATCTTCTCACCCATAATGTATTTAGAAAAACTGAAGGAGGCTGTTGGAGACCATGATTTCTTGAAAAAAAACATATCTTGGTTTTTTTTAATACCTCTTCTACCGCCTAGAAATTGTCTTTGAACAACTTGTATAAAACTGGAAAATCTTGATTTCTGAAAATGTGGCTTCCAAGAAAGATTTTTATCTCCCAACTGGTAACACTTGTGAGAAAAGTGAGATAGGTTATTGTAGTTTTGGATTTCATGAAGAGAAACCTCCTTCATAATTCTAAAATACGTTTTCGTGTGGCCAAAAAATAATCTTGAAAAAGACTGCTAAAACCAGAAAACAAAGTTTTTCTCTCAATGACTTTCAGCAGTTTCATAGCACAAGTTAAACCATCAATTTCTCACACCTCATAATGAATTTGAGGAAACTGAAAGAGGATTTTTTATTTCAGTATGTTAGGAAGAAAAATTTCTTACCATTTTCAAAAATGAGTTTTTAGTTGCTCAGAAACTCCTCTGGAAGTTGACTACCTAAAGCAGAAAAACAATGTCTTTTGCTGAAAAAGGTTGTTTCAGCCATTTCGTAGCGCGCTACGAAAACAACATTTTCATAGCACAAATAACCTTTTTTGAACTAGCTGTGCTATGAAAATGTGTATTCCTATCATGATTGCAAAATTGGATCCTAAACCTAATGGAATGACTTCTAAATGGATGGTGGGACCTTTAAACCATGGAATAAGGTTGTTAAAATTTATTTGACAATGAAAATGAGACTCTAACCCTATCACTTAACCATTTAAGCATTTAAGCATGAAATGACCTACAACCTATTTAAGACCATGACTAGAGATAAGGTAAACTTTCATAGTTTATTGATCATGGAGTGGACCTAGAAGACTTCATTTGAACTTATAATATGACCTATCCTTTACCAATAAATTAAAATGACTTCTAAACCTCCTTGAAATCATGATCAAAAGTAGAGTTGACACAATGATTTTTTGCGAATTTCTGGGTGATAACAGTGGCTCCACTTGGGATAGAGTGCCCCTTTGGTACACTAAGAACTGGTAGCTCCAGTGCTGCAATCCATTCCTTTAAAACAAAACTTTGAAATTCTACCCAATCTGCGTCAAACTGTACCTACTAAAAATGATCAGTCAACCTTGAGCTTATTTGCACATTCCTACCTACCCTATCAACTACAAACTTCATTCAGCTCAATCAATATGAAATTTCCAATGTAGCCAGTCATTTGTTTTATCTAATATTTGCGTTGTTTGAGTGCATTGGAACTCGAAGAAATTATGATATTGTGATGACCACTGCCACTGAAATTGTAACTAATCTTCATAGTAAAAATAAAACTTAAACACTGGAGAGTAAAACTCTTCCATGTATTTAGCTATAGGATCCAAGAAAACATGATCAACTTGATGATCCTCATAACATCCTGTAACTTCTAACAACTGATTTTTAGCCACACAAAATTTATTTGATAAGTTATCCAACTGCCTTTCTAAATGATTCCCATAGACAATGTAATTTTCCTCATTATTATGATCATTCTTTGAAGTAGGTTGCTGCAAATTATGGCATAAGTAATCGACCTTTTTCTCTGCCTGAGGGTTATAAAAACTGTCTTCTAGTATTTCTTCTTGGTATTTGCAATGATTTTCATCTTCATTATGATCCGAAGACTGACAAGTCTGCTACATCTCTACATCAATCTCAGATAATGTAAGAAGATTTTCATAAGTAAACTCATGTTGATTTCTATGTTGCATGTCATGGGATGTTATCCTTTCTTCTAGGTGTTGAAATGTATTGTTATGAAGAGCCTATAAAATTTCTTCATCCATAAATTCATCATCATCATAACAATCCTCCAAATACTGAATAAAACTCACATAATTTTTACAGCAATCTTTGATGAGCAATAAGAAGGGATGACACTCTTTATACATCTCATAGAATTCATCATGAAAATTAGAAGGAGAATATAATGAACCATTTGCTAAACCTTATACCAAGACCATGCTTTTCCTTCTAGAGTGGTCGTAAACATCTTCATGAGACAATCTTTAGGGAACTGAACCTTAAGACTATCTACATGCATGTGGAACCTAACCAAATGAAGAGTAGCATTGTCTTTCTTTTCATCATTAAATATTGGAAGATCATCTAACCATTCAACCTTTGGAATAGGATTTGGAAAACCAGGGATATGAGACCAATTCATAGGGGCATACCTGGCATTCATTCTTGCAATGGAACTCATCTTGAAACTTCATCTAGCTACTTATCTTCAAGCAGTGGAGTCACCTTCCAATTTAATTATTTGATGTGTGGAGTCGCCAAGGTAGTTTTGCAGCCTCGAACAGATTCTGATCTCCTGCTACCTTCAAGAGTTCAACTTTATAATTTTCAGGAGATGTATATCTTCAGACTCCTGACAGACGCACCAAAATGTTATCACCAAAATAGGACCCTAATAGGCTGTTGATTAGACTACCTCAGTGTAACTATTTTAAACCAGACTTTTAGTTGAGGCTTAGCCTCCTCAACCTAAGAGGGCTCTCTCAATAGGTTTAAGATTTTGAATTAAGGATTAGATGGCTAACTCTAGGAATAAAATGGATAAAAGTGTATAATTGGTTGAATTACTGATCAACAAACATCTATTGGGCTATGGAGTCAAGGTATGTTTCAAAAAAACATCAAATTAGCTTAACATGGAAGTCAGGGCATTTCAGAGTTTTAGATGTATCAGCAAAACAGTAACACAGTGAATAAAACACAGTTTACAAACATATGAAGGAAGTTAGAGCATTTTCCAATGAATTCTAAGTAACATATGTTCATACCACTGCAAATAGGTAGTTGAGGAAAGCCATAGGAAGCTCAAACACCAAAAACTCTTTCTTAATCCTGAGTAGTAAAGCCAATATCTCTATTAATATGAAAACATACAATCTGCTACAATAACACAGTTTTCTTGCTAATGAAAAATTCCAACCTTGAGGAATTAGACCTCATGCTACATATAGAGTCTTTAAAACCTTGGATTCTATGATCCATCATTAGAGGAATTCAAATTCTATCTTTGACACCTATTCTATTCATTGAAACAAACTCTTAATTTCAAACTGACAGCTAACTATCTTTTAGGAGTCCTAATACAAATAGTAGTGAAACTCCTAAAACATGTTTCAACAACCTTATCTAAGACTTAAATACTTCCTTTGAAAGCTGCAAATTCATGAGGTCGAATTTGGTGATGCCTCCAACCTTGTTGTAAACCCTGCTGAGTCATGTCTTATCTGCCCTAAAAACCAGGAAACCTGTTTTCTACAATTTAGCTTTTACCTTCCTTGATGATCTTCTAACCATTTTGCTGACAAAATTGATTTTTTTAGATAATTTACATGTGTTATCACTTCCATGAAACCATTCCTTTCCACCTGTACAAAAATTAAGCCTTTGAAAGAGGATAAAGAGAGCTGATATGGTTGCGCTACAAAAATAACAGCTATTTTCGTAGTGCAGAATTTGCATCTTTGTAAACATCTCTTAACCATCCAATTTCCTTTGCTTTGACACCTGAAATTTCATTTGTGAGCCTTTTCTATCCTCCAGAAGAAACAAAATTTGGAAACCAAGTGTTTTTACCCCTCAAACCCTTATAAAATATTCAAAACTGCACCTATAGCAGTTTTGTAGCCCGCTACGAAACTGCTGTGTAAGTATTTTTTACACAGTTTTTTACAATTCTCAAACTTTAGGAATATTTGCACCTTTAAATGATTTCCATATATCTTAAAAATCAAAACAATTTGGCTTTGAAATGTCTTCAAACAAAATAATTCCCTTCTCAATAACAAAACTGTTTTAATGATTTGTCACTTACTGCCCTGTTTTTATCTGAAATATAGGTGTTGAGACAGAGCTTTTTTCTTCTCACCCATAATGTATTTTGAAAAAATGAAGGAGGATTTTTGATACCATGATGTCTTGAACAAAAACCTATCCTTTTTTTTTGAAATACCTCTCCTACTGCCCATAAATTGTCTTTGAACAACCTGTATAAAAATGGAAAATCCTGATTTCTAAAAATATGGCTTCAAAAAAATCCTTGTATCTACCAACTGGTAACACTTGTGAGAAAAGTGAGATAGGTTATTGTATCTGGGTATTTTATGAAGATAAACCTCATTCATAATTCCAAAATAGGTTTGCATGTGGCTAGAAACTGATCTTGAAAAATACTGCTAAAACCAGAAAACAAAGTTTTTCTCTCAATGACTTTCAGCAGTTTCGTAGTGCAAGTTAAACCATAAATTTATCCCACCTCATAATGAATTTGAAGAAATTGAAAGAGGTTTTTGTATTTCAGTATGGTTGGAAGAAAGACCTCTTTCAGTTTTCAAAAATGATTTTTCAGTTGCGCAGGAACCGCTCTGGAAGTTGACTACCTAAAGCAGAAAAACAGGGTTTTTTGCTGAAAAAGGTCGTTTCAGAAATTTCGTAGCGCGCTATGAAAATAGCGTTTTCGTAGTGCAAATAACCTTTTTTGAACTAGATGCAATACGAAAATGTGGATTCCTATCATGATTTCAAAATTTGACCCTTAACCTAATGGAATGACTTCTAAATGGATGGTGGGACCTTTAAACCATGGAATAAGGTTGTTAAACTTTATTTGACAATGAAAATGAGACTCTAACCCTATCACTTAACCATTTAAGCATGAAATGACCTAAAACCTATTTAATGCCATGACTAGAGATAAGGCAAACTTTCATAGTTTATTGATCATGGAGTGGACCTAAAAGACTTCATTTGAACTTGTAATATGACCTATCCTTTACCAATAACTTAAAATGACTTCTAAACCTCCTTGAAATCATGACCAAAAGTAGAGTTGACACAATGATGTTTTGAGAATTTCTGGGTGATAACAGGATTATCGAGGAGAGGTCTGCCCATTTCTCTTTGAGGGTCTGCTCTTGAAGGAGAGACGGTGAGAGATTATATATTGCAATATTGAAATCCAGGGGCTCAACCTAGTAAGGATGGGAAAATAAACATCCGCGATGTTCATGACTTGCCTTTGAGAACGATGTTATTCACGATCGCAAAGATTTCTGGTACTGCTACACTACACATAGCAAACAGATCTTACATGTAGTATGCACTAGAGTGCTTGGAACCAACAGCTTTCAACTGGGCTGAATTTGTACTATATCAAATGAAAGAACAATTGAGCAAGGCAAAGGGCGGAAAGAAGAAAAATTTCAACTATGGTTCGATCCTCATTTATTTTTCCTTAGAGAAGATTCAATTTTTGCAGCTTCAGCATGTGACGTTGGGTATATCTAACCCTAGAGATCTAAGGATGCATAGATGGGTAGAACTGATGGCTAGACATGTTGGCCAATTGAACATCGTGTTCTCGACTGAATTCTTTGCCTGGTTCAGGCGACAGATGATCACCATTGATGATTATGCATATGCAGGCGTCGAATTCTGAGGAGATCCAAATTTAGCTTTACTAGAAGGCGCTCAATGGGGTGCAATTGGTAAGAACATTTTGACCGTGTTTTTATTTTTATTTTTCTAAGGTTTATACATGTTTTTGTATTTTGATTTTTTCCCAAGACTAAACTAAAGTTTTGATGTATGCATATGTAGGTCGAGTTCGACCAGTGGGACAGCCAGAGCAGGGATCGGATGAGCCAGCAGAGAGGGCTGTCAAGAGAGCAGTCCTTCAGGATTTGGATATGGTTGAGACTCTTGTTGAGCTTCAGCAACACATACAGGGGTTGACCTTCGGGATTTCGGATTGCTGGATCGAAGAGTTACCCATGCGACTGCAATGTCGTACTATTGGTGTTCCTAACCATTGGATGTGGTTATTGCGTAGGATAGCTAGATCAGTAGCATGTTATCATGAACACCACTAGTTTACTTTTGACATGTTGCATACATTTTGAGGTCAGATGACCAATGTGTCTTGGGCACAAATTTTGTAAAAACCTATAACTATCTATCTATTTGTTTTTAGTGTTTTCTTATGTTTATTATGCAATCCTATTCAATTATGTGAATGCATCTTTACATGTGTTGTAAATGTCTGTTTATAACATAATTCACTAAGGAATCAATTAATGTGTTCAAGTTTCTGGAAATGCGTTGATATTGAATGAAATCAAAATGTATTTCCAAAAGTCAAACTCTTAAGAACATATGATGCAGTGTTGGATTGCTGACTGTATAAACACTAGTAAGTTGCAGTACCACAAGTTGTGAGTCTAACCTAATGATGATGTGGTTAATACCAAATGAAATGGCATCAGAGAGAAGTTTGATCAACGCGCTATACTCAACGATATTGTTTGTAGATAGATCAATACAAATCCCTTGAAAACTCACTAACTCGTCGTTCCGAGCGAAAATGGCCCACACTGCAAAGGATAGATTCTGCATACTACGACTAGCACCATCAGCATACCCAACGAATGGTTCCAAAGATTCATACATCTGTGATGAAATGTAAAGCGGATTACTAACTTCAAGAAAACTCTAGAAAAACAAATTAATACAGTAAATGCAAATCAACAACATATATACAATATAATACAACAGTTTACTACGCTAATGTTTAAGCATAGTAACGTTTCAGATACAACCCATTTTGGGGTCGTGCCAACAGAATTCCATCGTAATCTACCAACTCATAGGCACCCTTCGCAAGAACTATTTTGACAATATAGGGGCCATGCCATAACGGCTCAAATTTCCCTGTACCTATTACATTTGCTTCTTGATCATAAAGAAGGACCAGGTCACCCTCTAAGAAGATGTGAGGCTGGACATGCTTGTCGTATTGCGCCTTTATACGTCTCTTATGCACTTCGTTGGCCAATGTGGCTTCACGATGTGTTTCATCAAGATGGATGAGGTTAAAAAGACGCACTTCTTCAGTAGAGGTGTCGGGTAACAAGTCGATTGCGAGTTTTAACAACGATATTTCACAATGGATTGGCAAGATAGCTTCCAGACCATACACCAATTGAAAGGGGGTAAATCCGGTTGCATTTCTCACTGAGGTTCGGTACGCCCACAAAGTAGAGTACACGATCAAATGCCAATTTCGTTTGTGAACTCCTATCATTCGTTGAAGCATTGTTTAAGAATATTGTTAATAGCCTCAACTTGTCCATTTGATTGTGGATAATAAGGAGTATAACTATCATGGGAAATTCCTAATCTGGCAGTCAATTCATTCATCATATGATTGAAAAAATGTGAACCATGATCTGTGACTATAGCATGTGGAACACCAAACTGTGAAATGAAATGATTAAAGAAAAAAAATGCAGTTGTTTGTCCTGTGTTATTAAATGTAGGCATCGCTTTGACCCACTTGGTAAAGTAGCCAACTGCGACAATAATATAACCATGCCCCCCAGACGAACGAGGGTTACAGGTCATGAAGTCAATGCCCCATTTTGCAAATGGTCCCACAGAGATAACAATATGCGTTGGTGCTAGTGGTTTGTGGATTTTACGATCAAATATCTGGCACGCATGACAACTTCTGACCACGAGGATGGAGTTGCGAAATATGGTGGGCAAAAAGTAACCAACGCAGAGTATATTCTACACGGTAGCATATCCAGACAAGTGTCCACCACAAGCCCCAACATGACAATCATTTAAAACCTTTTTGGCCTCCTCATGAGTGAGGCACCTCCTTAAAATTGTATCGACGCCATAATGATAAAGTGTATCGCCGACGATCAAATAATATTTGGCTTGGTATCAAATACGTCGCTGGTCAAAGTGAGAGGTATCAGGCTAAAAAGTTTGGGTCTGGAGATAAATGATAAAATACCCATACCAAGGATCAGATGATCCAATCAGAAACAAAGACTCATCAGGAATAGATGGTTCTTATGTAGTAGCAGTACTATCAGAGGGAAGGTTGTAGAGAAGCTCAGCCAAAACTAAAGACTTCTTTGACTTGGATTTGATGAATTCCAAATCAAACTCCTGCAAAATGACAATCCATTTTGAATACTTGCCCCCCAGAAATTGACGTGATATGATATAAGTCATGGGGTTGCAATCCAAAATGAAAATGGTCTTTCGGAACAGGATATAGTGGCGAAATCTTTGGACAACTTGAACAGCAGTCAAGGCAAGCTTTTCTATGTATGAATACTTCACTTCTGTATCATTGAGATTACGACTCAAATAATAGATCAGATGTTCTATCCCATTTTCTACTTGGACCAATACCATACCAATGGTCGTATTATCCGCGACAATATATAAGAAATAATCACTCTGATAATTGGGGGGATACATTAATGATGCCCGGACAAGTGTATCCTTAACAAAATCAAAAGAAGCTCGTGCAACCTTATCCCAATTGAAGGGAATCCCCTTTTTCAAGATCCAAGTAAATCCTTTAGCCACTTCAGCGTAGTTGGGTATGAACCTCCTTAGGAAGTTATAATTTCCCTGAAGTTTGTGTAACTAAAGAAAATTTGATGGTGCAGAAAAATCAAGAATGGCCTGGACCTTCAGTGGATCGATTCGAATTCCTTCTTTTGAGACAACGAATCCTAGCAAATGACCAGAACCAACACAAAACACACATTTATGTGGATTGAGGCATATTTTGTAGTGTTGGCAATGTTGAAAGATAGCTCTCAAATGCATCGGGTGATCAGTTCAGTTTCATGAATGTGTGGGTAAATCATCTAGATAAGGTTGAACAATGTGCTTGATGTCATTGAAAGCATAATCCATTGCTCTCTGAAAATTTGCCCCAACATTCTTTAAACCAAACGAGAGTTTTTGATATGCGAATGTGCCCCAAGGACAAATGAATGTTGTATGATATTGGTCCTCTGGGTGGATATTGATTTGATTGTAGCCAAAAAATCCATCTATAAAAGAAAAAATTTCACATCCAGCACAATCTTCAATAATCTAGTCAATAAAGAGAGTAGGATAGTTGTATTTTGGACAAGCAAGATTGACATACCGATAATCGACACACACTCTGATGGTCCCTTGTTTCTTCATAACAAGAACAATGTTGGAAACCCACTCAGTTAGCGGAATAGGGTAAATGAAACCAACACGCAAAAGTTTTTCAACTTCTGCTTTAATGGTAGTGACCTTCTTCGGATGAACAGGATGAAGGCGTGGACGTACTGGTTTGACATCGTGGCACATATTAATAGTGTGTTCAATGATACTAGTATCTATGTCTAGCATTTCCTCGTAATACCGAGAAAATACATCACGAAATTCATGAAAGAGAGAGCGATAAGTTTCGAGTTCTGATGGAGAAGAAGACACGCCGACATGAATGTTTTCTACAATGTCGGGTTTGGTTGAAATATCGATAGAAATGGTTTCTTCAATATTTGATAAATTTCGCTTGGATTCGATTACATTAATGGAAAAAAATTCAAAAACAATGTTTTAATCGATGGGTGATATAGTTTAATAAGATTATCTTCTTCGTAATCCTGAAGATGGGAGTGATGATGATGATCTTCCCATGGTTCTCCTTATGGCATCATGGATTCCACAATATTCTCATTAGTCAAGAATGTGGATGAAAAAGGATCAGATGAAGTACCAAAATATAATGAATGATCAACCCAAACGACCGGTGATGATGATTTCAGATTCGTTGCCCCAGCCATGTAGATTGATTTCTATGCCAACTCAATTGGGCTAGGCGGCAGAAATTCATCCAACGTAATAACTTCAGAATCACCCGTAATCTTCCTTAAGCTAGATGGAGTGGAAGATATCATGTAGTAGGTCTCTATGTTTGCTATTTCTGCCGACGTCGTAAGGGGCAGTAATGCAAAGGTTCCCATGAGGGTGGAATCCTTTAAGATTCCTACACAATTGTTATGAAGTACGATTTGGGGTGTGTGAACTAACGAAATGCTTCCAGTTGCTTGGGAACTGGAGGCAAAGAAGGATAGTTGATTGATTATTGTGATAACACATTTATGTGGAAAGGTGATCATTAAAAAATATGTAGAAATGATTGGAGTCATAGAATATACCCATGGCCTTCCGCGTAAAATGTTGTAATTAAGGGGTCCGTCAACGACCTCAACTTCAACATTTACTATTTTCCCCCCTAGTTCAACATGTAGGTTATCAATGATACTGCAAGGCTTGTATGTACGTTTGTCAAAAGATTTCAACATTGTAGGTGATTGAGATAGGCACGACGAGCCAAGTGACTTCCATCAATTTAGAGACTTAATTCACGTAGATGCTCCCTTATCAATAACAGTAAGATGAACGAGGTGATTGAAAAAATTTACTTGGATGGAGAATGCCAATTCTACTGGTAATTGCGGCACATAGACCGTATGATTAAAGACTGCAAGATTGGAATCTGTCGGATCGATTCCACCAATTGTCGACAACAAAGCCTGCTTCTGGGAGGGAAATTTTTGAAGCACCTCAAGCGCTAACATAATTGACGGGGATTGAGCCAAATATTCAAATATATTATAATTTTTAGCAGCCCAAACTCGAGGATTAAATGTCAATTTATGAACAACTCCCTTCGGTGTCTTGATTGTCAAATCAGGAATAACAGTTGGCGATATTGATTCCGTAGATAGATTCATGGTCGACGTAGTAGGTTGATCAGTAGCCTGACTACTGTAATATTTATTACGCGTTGACACCAAAACATCATTCGATGGCCTCATGACAGACAACATAAGCACTTGGGAACTAGAATTTGGATTCGTAGCAACCAAATTTGTGTCTGGATTCGGAAATGGATCTGTCAACGCGGCGGATGCATGTGAGGTCTTAACCAATTTTGAGACTTCGGCGTTGTGAGGAAAGTATCAAAAAAGTGCTCCTCATTACAGATTATGCAAGGGTAACGAGTTTTCTGACTTCCAGTCGATTGATCAGATGATCGTTCCTACGGGGTAGAAGTTTTCTTTTTCTTTGATTTCCCCTTTTTCTTACTTTCGAGTTACTTGTCACTTTTTCCTTTTTCAAATGACACGACATGGATTTAGGAAGAAGGTGCAGGATCAGATGTAGTAGAGTAATGTGTGCTTGCAGTACTGATCATACTGTCTCTGGCATGAGAGTCCTTGGATGGAGGAGGAACAATAAAATTAGATCACGATGCGTTGGGAATTTTCTCATAGAGCATGCCAAACTGAGTATAAATAAAGTCTAAGTACTAGGAATGAGTAATGACCTATTCTTCAGTGACGACACCACCCTTATCCACATCCTCAGTTGTAGATGGTAACAGGGACTTAATGAACCACTCAACAAGGAGATGATCAGGAACAAATGTCTTAACCATTCTACGATGACGACACCACTCATGAATATGATCAGAAATGTGAGTAGCATTAGTCTGTTTAAAATTAGTCAAGAGTTCTGTTCCAGTTTCATATCGTATTGGTATCTGGAAGTGGGTCAAAAATATAGTATCCAGGGTAGTGAAATTATCAAATGAAGCTCTTGGTAACTCAATGTACCATTTCGTAGCTGAACCAGTGAGCGTACGCTGGAAAAGATGTAGTCGAACATAGTCATCATTTAGGGAGTTAGATGAACACCACAAATGATAGGTCATAATATGCGTCGACAGGTCTTCCCCAGGGTTTCCATTGAACTTAGGAATATCCAAGGGTAATTTATGAGGTATCACCGACCACCAAGGAGCATAGTTGATTGGATCATTGGTGAGCCGATTTAAATCCGGTAACTCTAAAGTTGCAACAAAAGGCAACTGTCAATTTAAGTCGGGTTGAGCATATCCAGGGTATGATGGAATTGCTTGGGAAACATGCCTTTGAGCACCAACATTATGAATATGTTGCTAGTAACCCAAATAGGGGTTGTTTTGAAAAGCAAACTCTTAAGGATTTTGTTGACCAAAACCTAAGTACGCTACTTGCTGAAATGAAGGTTGTGGAATTTTCACTTGTGGCTACTAAGGGGTCTGTCCACCAATATTATAACCCAAACTAGGATATATTAGAGTCAGTTGTGGATAGGTATAACCTAGTTGTGGTTGCGACATCCCATAATATGGTAATCTAGCTTGTGAATAAATAATTCCAGATAGAGGTGGTTGTTGCAAACCAGCCGAAGGAGTTGGAGTCTGAGGGCCCAATACTTGAGGGTATTGGGTGGAAGGACTCACTTGAGACGCTTGAGGTACAATAGTTTGAGCTTGTAACTGGGGTAAGGATGTATTAACAAGTGGAGTTGATGTGGGTGCAATAGGTTGAACCGGTTGATACGAGTGTACAACCCATTTGTGGTTGGACGGGTAGAGTGGGCTGCCACTGACAAACATTCATTCCAACATTAGGATGACCAAATAATGACGGAGTACTGTAAAAATGAGTGACCATAGGTTGCTCCCCCACATGAGGAGTATAATAAGATGGAAACTATTGTTCTACAAATGCAGGGAGTCCAGTTGAAATTGTACTAGATGGAATGTACCCAGATGGACTAGCTTGATATTGCCCTGTTGATGTATATAAAGGATCAAGACGTTCAATACTCACTATAGATTTATCAGTTAGAATACCATATGATGACATTGGTGAAGTCCATGGGTTTGAGGATGCACTAGAGAAGGTTCCAAATAAATATTGGTAACCAGGTGGGACGGAAGGGCCACCATATAAATGTGACTTTGGTGAAGTTGTGAACATCGATGGGGTAGCAAGACCAGGTGATGTCGCAATTGGAATAGATGGTCAATCTGAAGATGTTGGCTCAGGCATGGTTATTCGACCAAATGGATACCCTACTGTATCTATGAGAACTCGAATAGACACAAGATCAACAAAAGCAGAGGAAGGTGATTGAGGAAAATACTTGTACATGTAAAGCTCCACCCCAAATGAGTTGGAGTTAAAGGTGTTTCGTCTTGTGGTATTTCTTCAATCGAAATTAAACCAGGTGGAAGGATTTTACTGTGAGGCCCGAAGCATATTTCAGGAGGTTGAATGCGCTATATGGGAGATTCAATGGCTACAATATATTGTGGGGTGACCGATACATGAACAACTTCCGGTTGTTCGACTTTGGGATTCAAAGTTCTGGAAAAAAAGTGACAGGATCTGGATCAACTTCCAGTTGAACAATGTCGGGTTCGGGAGGTATGGTCTCATTGATTGGATGGATCATGACCACAGGTAGCTGTGAGGACTCCATCTCGACAACAATAGATGAACCGAGATTTTTAGAAACAAATTGAGCCGACTCTGGTATATGTGAGGATGATGTTGCACCAGAGGTACTAATAGTACTAGCTTCGGTAAAGAGATCTCGCCTTCGGTGACCAGAAATGGCTTCTAATGGTAAATGTGGTTCCAGTGCTATTCTACGCGAGCGAAAGGGAAAGGGATGTTCTGCTTCCATGATGACTGGTTTATTTTATGACGAAAAACAAATAAACAAAATAAAAGGGTAATTCTAGGCAAAAGTTTTAAAGTAATTGTGAGCTGCAGAATACCTCCTAGCGAACCAAGAAGTACGAGCAGGCAATCTCCCCGAGTGTTGTGTTCAGTGTATCACAAGTTACAAGGAGGCCGACTCGGTTCACTATGGATGGATAGCAACCTAAAGTTGTCCTCCCAAATATACCCGAAGGTACATGGAGGCCCAAGTCCGTATTAGTGCTGTCTAATGCGAAACTACACAATGGGAGCACCCCCTTATACTTTTCGTACTAGAACATCACCCTGTATACCCGAAGGTACGTGGACAAGCTCCAATATACTTACGTACGTGGAATGAGGTATCACACTCAAAATGTATCGCAGACAAGTTAGCAACAACTGCTATGTTTAACGACGTCGTAACACGTCTCTAGCCTAGACCTTCTAAATGTTATCGTTATTGTTCCAATGCTTTCTTAGGTAAATTGATGTAAATTTTATGTTGATCTTGTTTAGAAAGTTTGTCTTTGAGGTTCACCGCATGATGTAATGGAAATTCCTAAAAATGAAAACTAAAATTACAAGCAAAATTTTCAATTTTAGCTTTTTCAATGAAAATCCTAGCTATTAAGGGAAAGACCAATCAGTTTTAGAGCAAACAACAAAGAGCACAAACTAAAATGCAGCTTTCCTAACTTGTTCCTATGCAACACACACAATTCACTACATGCACATGTATGTTTTTCTTTTCATTTCCTTTAATGTGAATGCAAGAAAGGAAACTATATGCAAAAAATCAAATAAAACAAATTATTTCTTCTTTGAGAAACAAGGAATTTAACAACAATTTCTCTTTTAGGAAAAATGAAGAATGGAACTACAAATTTTCCTACAAGAAATAAGGAATGAAACAACAATTTCCTTTACGAAAACAAATTGATCTAATGCATAAATAAAATACTTTGAATTTGATTTTCCAATGATAAAGAAAAACACTAAAGAGACATTGAACAAATTTACTTTTCAAAGGAGGAAGAATCATGTAAATTTGTTGGTCTCTAAGAGGTATCAAACAGTTGAGAATACAACAACAAAAATGACTGAGAATGATAGCAATGAAAATTTTGAAAGGAATTTGGTTGGCTAAGGGGGTAACACAGTCTCTAAATGGAGACAGTGTGTTGTAGTGCACCCCTGAGAGGGAGACAGTGCACTGCAGTGTACTGTGTCTTGACCAACAATGCATTGGGTGCAACAGTGATTGAAAGTTCAAGCTACAGAACACACTTCTAATGCAATTATTTCATTCAAAATTCTAATAAATGAAAGTAGATGCTACTGATGAGGATAAGCAAAGGCAAAAACACCAAGAATGAGAGGATAATCCCCAGTGGAGTCACCAATTTGTTATGTAGAATTGTGATCTACGGATAAATCAAATTCCCTAAGTGTGGTGCTAGGCACTTAGAAAAACAGATGAAATACTTTGCTATCACTTTCTCTAAAATAAGCAGATACACAAAACGATAGAAGAACCCACTTGTAATCCAAGCGCTTATCCTTCTCCTTTTGTCACTTTTGTTGTTGCCTTTAATCCAACTCAGATCGCCAGATCGATTCCTGCAAACATAAACATAGAATAGCAAACAAATTGCAATATACAGATGTCTACTTATCTTAATCACTCAAATCGATTAGATATGAAATATATATATCATTCAAGAATCCATTGCATAAGAAATAGAAACATATAGAGACATATATATGGGAAAATAAACATCAATCTTTATTAAAGAGTAGAAGGGGGAGGTTACAACCAATGATTGATTTTTTGCCACCAACTTCAGTTTCATCCCAGCCTCATCACATCCAACATCACACAGCATCATATCAATACTTTCACTCTCTCAAATGAGAATCCAACAACATCTCTTTACCAAAATTCTTCCTTCCCTAGCACTAGGATATGTGCTCAATTTATAGGGAAATGATGGTAGTTTCTCAATGAATGAATTTCTAATAATAGGAAAGACATGTTCCCAAGTTCAAAGGTGTTAGATGGACACTTGGATTCGAAGTTTGACACATATGGACTCTTCTAGAAGGCACTGGCCATGTGGAGATTCCCAGAACAATGAGAATTTCGTTCCCAGGTGACCAACACATTCTTGAATGTCGGGAAGTGCATTGCAGTGCACCCTTGAATGGAGGATGTTGCATATGCAACACAGTTAGTCCCTTTAGAGGTAGCGTTGGTGAGTTCATAAGTGATATAACATATACTTCAAACCTTGGAAATCTCACAATAGAAGCCATGAATGAATTGTTCTTCTCTTAGGGCATATAGCAACTAAAATATAAGGGGATGATAGACCCTATTTCATTGGTCCTGGGGATGATGTCCAATTTGACCAGGTCATGGGGGATGATGCCAAAATTGACCTATAACAAATACCCATCTTAGTAAGTTCAAGGCGGTCTTATCGTTATCCCGTCGCCCCATATAAGGCTCAAAGGTCAAAGGGCAATGCATTCCTATGTCACTCTATCAAATGGAGAATAAATCATTTTATTTTTTAACTCATAAAACAAAACCAACCTACATCCATCTTAACTCTCAATCTACCAAGCGCCAAGAGAAATCAAATTTCTTGAGATGCAAATCTCTTTTAAAGCGAAAATAGATTTGATCCCTCTAGGTGTTTGGTAGATTAAGGGTTAAAATGGATTTAGGCTGGTTTAATTATTGATTATAAGTAATTATAAGTAATTGATTGTTTTAATAAAAATCCTATCAGTTGAGGGGAAATCTTAGATAAAATATAATATTATAATATTATATTTTACCCATATTTAATACCACCCCCACAATCACCTTGAACGAAACCAACAATACAATAGTTTGAACTTTGATTTAGAACTACAACAAGGATAACACTGAAACAAGAAGTTCTAAAGCTTCTACCCATATATACACGTTATGTATTCATCTATTTAACTATAGAAACAAAACATAAAAAAAGACATAGGTCACCAAAAAGATCCATAACAATGGCCAAAGCTAATATATCCATAAAAACATTTTACCTTTACACGATACATGGATTCAATGTCATCATTTTCTACAACTAATTATATATCTAAATATAACATCAAACTAAAATAGATTTAGGGTAGTTTAATTTCCCCCTTAAATAGGTTATATTCCACATGAATACCATGGGTCATTTTATTTTTGTTATTATTTAATTTTAATTTTGTTATTTTTAGTTTATTTTCACATGACCTTACATTACATTTAAATTATACATCTCTACCATTTTTTAATTTAATTTGATGGAGGTAAAATATTTACATTACATTACATTGTGTTACGCATAATTACATTATGTTACATTACCCATCTTTGGCATACTAGCTGGAGAACATTTTTCAACCCAATTGTTGAGATTCAACAAGATGATGCGCTTAGTGAAAAGAGTCGCCTTCACTAAGTGGGCCCCGCAGGCTATTTTGGCACAAAGTATATTTTTAGACTATGTCTATTTTCAGACATGTCGATCATATTCTATGAGTTGCAGGATGTTATTTGTGGATGGTTGGTCAAGTTGCAAAAATAGATGGACTTCTATTTTTAGACATTTTGGGTGAAGTCTATTTTTAGACTGTCAGTCTAAAAATAGATATGTCAGATATTATTAGCTCTTAATAATATTTGGACTCTAAACATTATCTTATTCTCTTGAAGCACTGACATTCAGTTAACAGATTGTTCAGATCAGCTAGCTGAAGGAATTACGCAATTCCTAGAGCTACTGGTGGTTCATGCATGGAGAACTTCAGTTAGAACTCAAGTGGCAGAGTTCGGTGGAGTTGGAGAAGTAGTTGGTGGAGTTGGTTTCTAGTTTAACTACACTTGTGGAGTTAAACTTAGTTGAACTGATTGTGTCTATTTATAACTGATTGATACTTTTAGTGGAGTTGAGTGAATTAATTAGTTAAATTAATTCACTAAATAATAACTCATTATTTAACTGGACAAAGACAACAATTAACTACAGTGCAGAACATATCAGTGGAGACTCAGTGGAGAGATTGTTGAAAGAGCAAGTGTGACTATCAGTTGTGACTATAGTGTTGCATTGTATGCACCACGCATTCATTGGAGATGCCAATGAGGATTGCGTGAGCAAGGCTGGAGCAATTTGAACTCATTCAGAGCCATTCTTTAGTAGGGATTGCACAATAGAGGCAGGCTATCAGGAGGGAAAAAATCAGTGCAGATTTTTGCTAATTGTTCTTGATTAGTGTGTAGTGATTGTATTGTACTGAGAGCTTGATATGATCAGCTTTGTCTGAGGATTGTTACATGATCTCTATGACGTATATTATATACAGATAGTTCGGGTTTTCAGCTTCAGGCTTTCCCGTTAAACAACTATGTTAATGTTTGTGAATTTTTATTGTTTCATGTGTGCATTGCAATCTTGATTTAATTTCCGTAAATGATCAATGGTGGAATAGATTCTGTATTTTGCATGAAGTTAAAATAGTGTGAGATCAGGAGAATCTTGGACATATAACACATAAGTTATATAATTTCTACATGGTATCAGAGTTGTGTTGATCATTGGAGGAGATTGCAATTATTGAAGCGGTTGAGTTTTGTGCTAGTGGAATTCGAATTTGCTGCAATCTTTTCTTGGTGTCAAAGTTGAGCATTCATTGAAATGTCTTTCAACGGATTGCGATTGGAGTATGCCATTGAGGGCATCTTGAATTACATAGCATGGAAGGACAAGATGGAGGTGGTGCTGGATGATAATGGGTTGAAGGAGTTCATAGATGTTGATATTCCGAAGCTTGCTTCTAGCGATGCAGCCACACTTGATGCATGGCAAAAGAAGGTAGCAAAGTGTCGAAGGATTCTGTTGGAAGGTGTGAAGAACCACATTGTGTCTAGCCTTAATGGGAAAGCCACTCCATTATTAATGTGGAAGGATTTGACAGACTTTTTCCAAAGAAGAAGTGACCAGAGGAAGTTGGCGCTTAAAGACAAGCTTAGAAAAATAAAAATGGAGAAAGGCGACAGTATTCCAAAATACCTCACAAAGTTTGTCCACTGCAAGGATGAGCTGGGAAGTGTGGGGGTTACTGTTGATGAAGAAGACTTGGTGAGCTTGGCTCTCCTTGGGCTTCTGAAGAGTTGGCATAGCTACGAAGACTCTGTCAATGGACAGGAGAAACTGCCAGGATGGGAGCGACTTTGGTCGGATCTTGTGCAGGAGGAGATAAGGCAGGGTACCAGGGATGTATCTTCATTGAAGAATGAAGATGAATAAAATTGCGCTTTGGCTGCCAAATCTCGGAAAGGAAAAGGGAAGAAATCTTCCAAATTCGAAGCTAAAGGCAAGAAGCAGGATTTGTCCAAGGTGAAGTGTTTTCACTGTCACCAACACGGGCATTTCGCTACTAACTGTCCATAGAAGAAGAAGAATAAGTAAGCTGTTGGATCTGCAGCTAGAGGGGCCTTAGCCTCACAATTTGAGCTGGATTTTTCTTTGATCGCATGCTTGGTTTCAAGTGTGATGGGATCGGTGTGGTTTCTTAACAGTGGTGCGTCTTTCCATATGACCAGAGACAAATATTTGTTTAGTGATTTAGAGGAAAAGGATCTTGGAGTGCACATCGAGATGGGTGATGGTGGTAGATATCGTGCGACTGGTATCAGGACCATTTCCTTTGAGAGGGAGTCTGGTAAACCTTTCATCTTGAAGGATGTCATGCATGTCCCAGGATTGAAGAAGAATATGATCTCCGTGGCGATGCTGGAAGACAAGGGTTATGATGTTGTTTTTAGTGATGGAAAAGCATTCTTGCGGCATAAAACAACTGGTAAAACTAGGAGGATAGGGATCCGAGTTAAGAATATTTATCAATTATAGGTAGATGGCTACGCTGTAATGGCAGGCAAAGCAGAAGGAGTGGTGAGCCGAGATGAGGGCGAATTGTGGCACAGGAGATTTGGCCATCTTCACCATGGCGCTTTCAAAATTTTGCAGCAGATTTCTACCGGGCTTCCCAAAGGTACACTTGTGCAGTCAGATCAGTGCAAGGGATGTACTTTAGGAAAATTTGTGAAGACCACTTTTCATGAGAAGGATAGTCGTGCTTCAACGATCCTTGAGAGGATTCACACATACGTGTGTGGACATTTATCGGTTGCTTCAACATCAAAGCACAGGTATTATGTGATATTTGTTGATGAATTTTCTCATAAGTGCTGGATCTTCTTCATGTAGAAGAAGAGTGAGACATACTCAAAGTTCTGTGAGTTCAAGGCGATGGTTGAGAAATAGTCGGGGAAGCAAGTGAAAGCTCTTCGGAATGATAATGGTGGTGAATACATCTCTGGAGAATTCAAAGACTTCTGTAGCAAAGAAGGAATTCGAAGAGAACTCATAGTGCCTCATAACCCACAGCAAAATGGGGTCGCTGAGAGGAAGAACAGAACGATCGTGGGTGCTGCACGAGCGATGTTGCATGATCAAGGCCTTCCCATACACTTGTGGGTTGAGGCATGCAACACTACGGTTTATGTGCAAAACCGTTGTCCTCATAGAGTACTTGGCATGAGTATACCCGAAGAGGCGTTTTCTGGTAAGAAGCCTGATATTTCTCATTTGAAGATTTTTGGCTCACCTGTTTACATTCATGTGACGAAGGATGCCAGGAATAAGCTGGAGCCGACCGCAGAGGTTGGGATATTTGTAGGGTACACAAAAACACCCCACAATTATCGTGTGTATTTTCCAGACAGTCGGATGACTGTCGTGCGATGAGATATCAAATTTCATGAGGAGAAAGCCATGAAGTTGTCACTTGAGAGGGAGCTACACTTGCATGCAGAGGAGGAGCTACTTGTTCCTAAAGATGAGCCTCAAGATGTGGATAAGCTACAAGAGGAGGTTCATGGAGTGGAAGAAACCACTCATGCAGTGCCAAAGAGGGCGGAAGTGCACTACAGAAGCTGAGCGACTAAATCTTGATGCAGTGAAAAATGTAGGAGTTCCTACATCACAGCGCAGACAGAGACAGTCACCTGACCGATTTACTGGATACATGGCTTTGATGAGCAAGTGTATCGTGATGGAGCCATCCTCTTTCGAGGAAGCTGTGGAGGATCCCGCATGGGTAGATTCCATGGTGGAATATTATGGTTCGATTGTCAGAAACAGTGCATGGGAGATTGTCCCAAGGCCGAAAGGGAAATCAGTGGTAGGTTCAAGATGGATCTACAAAGTGAAGAAAGCTGCTGATGGGAGCGTTGAGAAGTATAAGGCAAGGTTTGTTGCCTAGGGCTTCTCACAGATCGAGGGGATCGACTATGAAGAAACCTTTGCACCTATCGCAAGGTATTCTTCCATACAGACCATCCTTGCTCTCTCAGCGCAGATGGGTTGGCACATTCATCAGATGGATGTGAAGACTGCGTTCCTCAATGGAATCATTGAGGAGGAGGTGTACATTGAGCAGCCTGAAGGATTCAAAATCTTCAGCAGTGAGTCGCATGTGTGCAGGCTCAAAAGAGCGTTGTATGGGTTGAAACAAGCACCTCGTGCTTGTTACACACAGATAGACAGTTATTTCACCGGACTTGGATTCTCCAAGAGTGAGGCGGATCCAAACCTATACCAGATTGTGGTGGAGGGTAAGTTGTTGATCATTGTACTTTATGTAGATGATTTGATTTTGACAGGTGATGAACTGTTGATACACTCATGAAAGGTTGATCTTGTAAAGGAGTTTGAGATGAAGGACTTGGGGCTCCTTCATTATTTCCCGGGATTGGAAATTTGGCAAAACGGAAAGGTGAACTATTTGTGTCCTGGCTGCAAGTACGATCGAGATACCTATAGTTCACATGCAAGGCTGCAAGCCTATCGACACTCCTCTTCCTCGTGGTTGGAGGAAGGAGGATGCTACATTGGCAGAGGTAGTGGATGCCACTGTTTATCGACAGTTGGTTGGTTCGCTCATGTATTTAGTCAATACACGACCGAACATATGCTATGCTGTGAACCAGCGTTCCCAAGCGATGGTTAAGCCTACCAAGTTCTTTTGGAAGACAGGCAAGCATGTCCTGAGGTATCTCAAGGGCGCATCTGAGTATGGATTGTGGTACAGATAGTCGAATGAGGTGAAGCTGCATGACTTCACGAATGCAAATTGGGCAGGAAGCCCAATGGATAGAAAGAGCACATCTGGAGGGATTTTCAGTATCAGATCTACAACAGTTTCTTGGTACAACAGGAAATAAAGATCCGTGGCACTCAGTTCAGTAGAGGCCGAGTACATGGCAGCAAGTTTGGCTGCATGCGAGGCTATATGGATGAGGAAGATCCTGGTCGGTTTGCTCGGTTCTCGTTTAGATCCTACTATGATATATTGCGATAATCAGAGTTGCATTAAACTCTCAGTTAATCCAATATTTCATGATAGATCTTAAAATATTGACATCTGGTACCATCATATCAGAGATTGTGTGCAGCGGAGGATCATGTTGCTTTCTTACATTTGTAACAACCCCCATTTAATCATGCAATTAATTATATGACATAAACAATGAATAATCAACCCAAAAACTGTTTAACTAATCATCATGAAATTTTCAGAAACATGAGAAAGACAACTTACCTGTAATGGCGCTTTTCCTTACTTGAGACTCCAAGGTTGAATGCTAGCTGAATCCTGCTGACCACAACAAGGTTTTGGGGACAACTCTCCACCCAACCGTAGGCTCATCTGTATGTAATCTTTCCACAGCTGGCCACCCCCGAGCCCTCAATCAACGTACTACTGCCAGGTTATCCTTTGCCTCACTATACCTTTCTCTCCAGAGAATGGATGAAAGAATGATTGCCTTGAACCTTCCTCAATGTCTATTAAATAGACCAAACCATGGAATGGAAACCACATGCACAGAGTCACTGTGTCAACATGCAACTTAAGTTTTACTTAATTTAGTGTTCTCTTACTTTTTGTTAGCTTTACTTAATTTAGTGTTCTCTTAGTTAAACTTCTTTTTTTATTAGTTTCTTAGTTTAACTCTTTGTTAATTTATTTGCTTTTGTTAATTTATTCTTTCTTTAACTTTCTTTCTATTAGTTTCTTAGTTTAACTCTTTGCTAATTTATTCTTTCTTTACTTATTGTTTATTGTTTTAAGACTCCAGTTTATTATTTACCATTTTATTTAGAACTCCAGTTATTGTTTAATGTTTTATTTATTATTTATCTATTATTCTCTTGACTATTTATTTATTAAATTAAATTATATTATTTACATATTATTTATTATTTTATAATTATTTATATTTTATAATTATTATGGGACATTACAACATTCCTACGGAAGATCAGGATGCAGATATTCTGACGAAGGCGCTCACCAGGAGCAAATTCGAATACCATAGAGACATGATCGAGGTGGAAGATAATCCCTATCTTGTTGAGAGGGAGTGTTGAGATTCAACAAGATGATGAGCTTAGTGAAAAGAGTCGCCTTCACTAAGTGGGCCCCGCAGGCTATTTTGGCACAAAGTCTATTTTTAGACTATGTCTATTTTTAGACATGTCGATCATATTCTATGAGTTGCAGGATGCTATTTGTGGATGGTTGGTCAAGTTGGAAAAATAGATGGACTTCTATTTTTAGACATTTTGGGTGAAGTCTATTTTTAGACTGCCAGTCTAAAAATAGACATGTCGGATATTATTAGCTCTTAATAATATTTGGACTCTAAACATTATCTTATTCTCTTGGAGCACTGACATTCAGTTAACAGATTGTTCAGATCAGCTAGCTGAAGGAATTACGTAATTCCTAGAGCTACTGGTGGTTCATGCATGGAGGACTTCAGTTAGAACTCAAGTGGCAGAGTTTGGTGGAGTTGGAGAAGTAGTTGGTGGAGTAGGTTTCTAGTTTAAATACACTTGTGGAGTTAAACTTAGTTGAACTGATTGTGTCTATTTCTAACAGATTGATACTTTCAGTGGAGTTGAGTGAATTAATTAATTAAATTAATTCACTAAATAATAACTCATTATTTAACTGGACAGAGACAACAGTTAACTACAGTGCATAACAGATCAGTGGAGACTCAGTGGAGAGATTGGTGAAAGAGCAAGTGTGACTATCAATTGTGACTATAGTGTTGCATTATATGCACCACACATTCATTGGAGATGCCAATGAGGATTGCGTGAGTAAGGCTGGAGCAATTCGAACTCATTCAGAGCCATTCTTCAGCAGGGATTGCACAGTAGAGGCAGGCTATCAGGAGGGCAAAAATCAGTGCAGATTTTTGCTAATTGTTCTTGACTAGTGTGTAGCGATTGTATTGTACTGAGAGCTTGATATGATCAGTTTTGTATGATGATTGTTACATGATCTCTATGACATATATTATATACAGATAGTTGGGGTTTTCAGCTTCAGGCTTTCCCGTTAAACAACTGTGTCAATGTGTGTGAATTTTTATTGTTTCATGTGTGCATTGCAATCTTGATTTAATTTCCGCAAATGATCAATGGTGGAATAGATTCTGTATTTTACATGAAGTTAAAATAGTGTGAGATCAGGAGAATCTTGGACATATAACACATAAGTTATATAATTTCTACACCAATAAAAAAAGAGTAATTTTATTAAAAAATAAAAAATATTATATTACCTTTTAAAATAAAAATATTATATTCGAAATCTAGAATTCGAAAATATCAATGTTAAATTAACTATTTTACTTTAATTACTAATTTAATTTATTTAATTTTATTATGAAGAAATTGTTTGGTAATAATCACATTAAAATGAACAATGTCGACTCTGATGAACCACACTGGTTGGTTCAAAACGCGTAGACATTGTTCATTTTAATGTGATTATTACCGAAAGATTTCTTCATAATTTAATGATGGATCACAGAAGCCAAAAATCTATAAATATTTAATTTTAATTCTATTTTTATGTTAATGTAGTCAAAATCTTAAACGAGATAAGACATGATATTAATAATAATAATAATAATAATAATCCAATTTTAAGGTCACGACCAAGCCAGACACCAAATTGGTGTATGAGACCCTTTTGTTTGTGGGAGAAGGGACTCACCTCTGCGCAAAGATTCTGCTAAGTGTATAAAAACATATATACTCCACCCCTCTGGTTTTGAAACCTATAACCTCTTAAAAGGAAACACATGCTCCTAACCATTAAACCCACTAAAAACATATCTAAATTGAAAAACAAATGACTTAAAATTTTTATTATAATATTAAATTTAAAAAAATAAAATATTAGATTTATGTACGGAAAGTTCAATCTATTTCAAGAGCGAACATATGAGATGAGCCAAGTACGAGCTTTCACAATTTCTTCTCTTACCCAAGAACTAACTAACTAGCTTTGACAATTTCTTCTCTTACCCACTCTGCCCGCCGCCATTGACCCTTTATTTCATTGACGATTATATTGGATTGATTCAAAAATCTTTAATGTATCTAACAAATCAACCAAATGCCAAAAAAAATATTAATAAAGCTATAAATACAATAAAAAAAATATTGGAGAGAGAGCCTGACATGGAGGGCCAGTAAAGCCATTTGCTGTGAATAAGCAGAGCCAGGCAGTGCTTCAAAGGCGAGTTTGTCATCGACTAAGGGTTTGTAATTTAGTAATTACTCTTAATTCATTAGAGGGCATGGAGGTGCTAGGTTAGGCAGCTGGTATTTCGAAGGCAGAGGCACATCTATTGCAGATCGTTAATCCCCTGCAGCGGATCAGGAGTTTTCCGGGCCCAAATTTGTAAGGTATGTATCGTATTATTTTATCCTTGCCCTCCTTGCAGTTGCATCACTTGCTAATGTCTGAGAGAGGGTTTCGATGGCGATTTTCGCGCCGGTAATGAGACTTTTGTTTTCTTGAGCGTTTTCCGTTTGCTCGAAAGTGCCTCTGACAGATGGCCGAGGTTTTGTTCGGGGTTTGGTAGAGATCACCGGGTTTTTTTGTTTCTGGGTGTCGCAGTAGTCCAGGTTTTGTTTTGGGTATGGCAGCTGCTTTTGGTATAAATCAATCGGGGTTTATGTACTTGCATTTGTTTTGCCAATCTTTGCCGTAGTTGAGATCTCGCTTGTTATGCTATGTTTTTCTTCTCTGGACACAGTAATCGTGATAGATGGTAGCCTCTTTGTTTAAACTCTTACTTTTGCCACTGTCTTTTCCAAGGTTTACTCATGGCTGAAATTTATTTCCTGATTTATTTATAACTAGAGGCCATGGCAATTACTGTTTGCTATTTTGTGATTCCTGTTTTAGTCTCTTGGCACTCTTTTGACGACATCATTAGACAGCGCATTGCATCATTCTCCATATTTGACTCCGTGTTGGACACTTCCTTTTCCTCGCATTCTTGCTTTTCATCATGTCTAACAGACTTCCTCGCCTTCCTGCTTTTCATAAATTTCTAACAGCCTTCTAGATACTCTCTTGCCCTCTCTTCATGTTTTTTTATTATATTAGGTTTTGCTTTATGCTTCCAGGGCAGCTAAGGACATGACACCCCAACAGATTGGGATCACTGATTCTTCCCTCTAGTTCCATTGACCTTTCTTTTAGTCGTTAATAATCTAATCTTATTTTTTTGGCCCTGGGCAAGTAAAGTCTTCTTTGCAGAATACGAATCTGTAATCTGTTTGAAAGCGCTGAATCCCATGGGGGTTGTCACTGTTCATAAAATTCTCTACATTGCCACTCTGGAAGATTACCATGACATGATTATTAAATTAAATGGTTTAAACTTTACTACGAGTCTGAGACAACATTAGCGTTATAGTTTCAGAGCATTTTGTCTATTTCAGTTAATCATAAGTTGCTTTTATTAGTAGTAAATACTGCAATGGTTATAGAATGTAATATTCTTGGGTATTTTTTGAGAGGGATCTGGCATTGCATGGTAACTATGTTATTACATGACAGCAGTTTGTTAATTTGGACTGTTCTTTGGAGAAGGAAAAATGCCAAGCGGTGGATTTCGTGTGCTGCATCTTGTGAGACCATTTCTTTCAATCTTACCAGAGGTCCAGACAGCTGAAAGAAAAGTACCCTTTAGGGAGAAGGTTCTTTACACTGTAATCTCCCTTTTCATCTTTCTTGTATGCAGTCAGTTGCCTCTATATGGAATACATTCAGCAACTGGTGCGGATCCATTCTATTGGATGCGTGTAATTCTGGCTTCTAATCGGGGAACTGTTATGGAACTTGGTATCACCCCAATTGTTACCTCGGGCCTAGTAATGCAACTTTTGGCAGGATCCAAGATAATCGAGGTGGATAATAGTGTTCGTGAAGATCGGGCACTGCTGTAAGTATTGTTGCTATTTTTTAATTTCATGACATTGATTTTGAGTTTTATGACGATCTACTAGTTTTGTGATTTCTTCTTAAGTCTCCAGATAGAGCAGTTGTGAGTTATCTGTTTGTTCATTTGGAACCCCCAGCCCATTCTTTCAGAATTGCAACTGGGTCATTGAATATTCCGAGCCTTTTTTTATCACATCACATTGCAATCAATGTTTTTCCCTGTTGCCAGCTCATAAACTGCTGTTATCAAATACAAAATATTTCTTCCCTTATACTCATAGTGTGTGTTGCTTTTGTTGTAGCAATGGTGCTCAGAAGTTACTTGGAGTTCTCATCACAATAGGTGAGGCAGTTGCATATGTGCTGTCTGGAATGTATGGTGACATCACAGACCTTGGAGCTGGCAATGCCATCCTTATTATTGTCCAGCTCTTTTTTGCTGGTATAATTGTGATATGTTTGGATGAGTTACTCCAGAAAGGTTATGGATTGGGGTCTGGCATTTCGTTGTTCATTGCTACTAATATATGGTAGGTACCTTTATCTACATCGGTGGTGTTTGGCTTTTATTTTGTTCCCTCTTTCCAAAGAACTTGTAGGTGGTGGTATTTGTAAAAGTTCAGTGACTGTCTCTTCTGGCTTCTGTGTAAATCTTCATAATTTGATTTTTCTCTTGTGCAATTGCAGTGAGAGCATAATATGGAAGGCATTTAGTCCTACAACAATTAATAGTGGACGAGGTGCAGAGTTTGAGGGAGCTGTCATTGCATTGTTCCATTTGCTGATAACCAGAACTGACAAGGTCCGGGCTCTGCGAGAAGCTTTTTATAGGCAGAATCTTCCAAATGTCACCAACCTGCTTGCCACAGTTTTGGTTTTTCTCGTTGTAATATACTTCCAAGGTTTTCGCGTTGTTTTGCCTGTGAGGTCAAAGAATGCACGTGGGCAGCAGGGGTCATATCCTATCAAGTTATTCTATACCTCAAACATGCCAATTATTCTGCAGTCAGCTCTTGTTTCAAATTTGTATTTTATTTCCCAGGTATATTTTCTTTTAGTCTTTTATTTAGGAAATCTGCAGATGCATTGATTTGCAATCTGGATCCAGATAGTTTCATTTGTATTTGGCATGTGTATTTCTATTGTTTTGCAGCTGCTTTACAGAAAGTACAGTGGAAACTTCCTTGTTAATATGTTGGGAAAGTGGAAGGAGTCTGAATACTCATCAAGTGGTCAGTCAGTTCCTGTAGGTGGTCTTGTTTATTACATTACTCCACCTTCCAGGTAAATGCCTACACAATATTTTCTGTTTTGATCAGTAAATTAGTTTGATATTGGTGGGAACCATAATAGGGGGGATTTGCTTTATGCATGGATATAACTGTATATATCCAAAGAGTCTGTCTTACATAGCGATTGTGAGTAATAAATTATCGGTGGTATGCAGCTTGGCAGAGATGGCAGCAAATCCTTTCCATGCTCTTTTCTATTTGACTTTTATGCTGACAGCATGTGCACTGTTTTCAAAGACATGGATTGAAGTATCTGGCTCCTCTGCCAGAGATGTGGCAAAACAACTAAAGGTATGAATTAGAAAGGAGAGTATCTAGTTTTATAGATTTACACCATTTCATCATTTGCTGATTACTTATTCTTTGATATCGAAATAAAATTCTTATTCCTTTAAAATGCAGGAGCAACAAATGGTTATGCCAGGCCACAGAGAATCTAATCTTCAGAAAGAGCTAAATCGTTACATACCAACAGCTGCTGCTTTTGGTGGCATGTGCATTGGTGCTCTGACTGTCATGGCTGATTTTATGGGGGCTATTGGTTCTGGTACAGGAATCCTTCTTGCAGTAACTATTATTTACCAGTACTTTGAGACATTTGAGAAGGAACGGGCCAGTGAACTGGGTTTCTTTGGTTTTTAGTGCATTTAATATTTGTAGAAATTACATCTCAGATTAAACTTTGAGTTGGGCTCATGGTCTGGCCATCAAAGCATTTGAATGCTGGGGTTTTACACCCCTTTGAAGTTTTGCAGCGATCTTTTGATTATATCTTCAATGTAAGAATTCACGAAAGTCAAAAACTGGCAGGCAGAAAAAGTCCTGCATGCTGTACCTACAATGAGATGTCTAGGGTAGTTTAAAATAACTTCTTCTTTTTTTGAATAAAGGCTGTTGTAATACTAGAGAGGCCACTCAGTTGTGGTTTTTGGTGATATTTTCAATGCTTTGTTTAGTTATGTGAATTCGTTAGATGCAAAACAAGTATTGGTTAATTTCATAAAAACCAATCTACAGAATTGGAAATATAAGCATATGTGCATGAATGCAGTAGAGAAAGGGATACTATTCTAATTGAAATGAGAGTGAAAGAGACCTTTTGAAAATGTTATTAGTTCAAGCAATTGGAATGGTATCAGTAGGAAATTAAACAGAATAAATGGGAAATTGACAGCCCTTTCAGTGTGCCTTGCTTTGAATATCCTGTTGGATGGTGCCCTTGTACATAAAATTGAACAAGAACTAAAATCGTATCATTTTGTGGTACTGATTTGTCAAAATTTTTGGAGCATTTGGCAGACTTATGTGGACATATGCCAGGAACCACATAAATGTCTCTTGCATGTTTAGTTTGAGAGTCGCGCGGAGAGGCTCTTTACGTTTCAGTGTAGGGTTGATGTGTAGGCGTTAGATGTTAGATGTATTGTAAGAAAGATTGTATATCAATATTTTTAACGTCGGCTATATTATAACTAATAATAATAATAACTTAAAAAAACCATGGGTCAACACCATAACATAGGCCAATACCATGACTTATCAATACCACATGCCCAAAAACCATAACTTATTTCACAATGAAAATATTTTATAAATATTTTATTTTAATTTAATTTTATGACATTTTCTAATTAAATCTAATAGCAAAAAAATTATATTTACTTGGGAGATATATCTAAAACCTCTACACTCCATCCTCACTAATACTAAAATATTCTGATTAAGATTAAATTGAGGTTTTAATAAATTTAAAATTGCAATACTTATTATATATACATATGTGAAATTTATATAATATAAATAATATTATAAAGAACTAGGATAGATGCATTTTAACCAAGGATCCAAGTGAAGAGAAAGAAAATTGACTAACAATGATAAAGGAAAGATAGTGCATGATTCTTTTAAGTTTTTTATTATTATATTTTTTTTTATATGATTGATATGAAATATAGATTTAATATTTCACAACCAATTATGTTTTTTTTAATTTAGATATTTTCTTAAACATAATACAATGGGATCAAATTTAAGAGAAGATAGAGGGTGGCTGGGGGGGAGATATGGTGGGGGAGAGAGAGACAAAGGTGGGAGAGAGAGGGAGAGAGAGGAGAGACGAATGGAGAGAGATGGATTTGGAGGAGGAAATAGAGAGAGGGAAGAACAAAGACATTGAAAAATAAAGGAGGGGAGACGGTTGGAGAGAGATGGATTTGGAGGAGGAAAGAGAGAGAGGGAAGACCAAAGACATTGAGGGATGAAGGTGGAGAGAGACAAAGGTGAGAGAGAGAGGGAGAGAGAGGTGGGGGGAGAGGAGAGACGAATGGAGAGAGATGGATGTGGAGGAGGAAAGAGAGAGAGGGAAGAACAAAGACATTGAAAGATAAAGGATGGGAGACAGATGGAGAGGTATGGATTTGGAGGAAAGAGAGAGGGAAGAACAAAGACATTGAGAGATAAAGGTGGAGAGAGAGAGGGAGTGACAAGGGAGAGATGAAGACATAATGAGGGAGATAGAGGACGAGGGAATAGAGATAGATAAAGAAGGGGAAGAGAGAGAGAGAGAGAGAGAGAGAGAGAGGGAGACAGATATAGAGGGAGGAGAGAGGGGGAGAGAGGGAAGGAGATAGTGATAGTGTTGGTGGAGAGAGAGTGTGTGTGATGGGGGGAGAGGTAGAGGGAGATGGGAGAGAAAGGGAGAGAAACAAAGGAAGAGAGAGAGGACTTGAGAGAGAGAGATGGAGTGGAGGGGGTGAGAGAGGGAGGGACGAAGACAGAGATAGAGAGAGAAAGGTGGCCAATAAGAACTAATACTAATAAGAAATGTGGCAAAACTAATAGGCGTGACAATAAAAACAATAGAAGAAAATAATTTGAGATTGATTAGAATGAAGATTGTTTATAATTGACTACAGTGATTTTTTTTAACAACAACGAGTATTTGATATAATTCTGCGCTCGGTTGCGGCAATATATACTTGTGAATTACATTTGAATTTTCCCTTGGGCTTCTACTTTGCCGATTCCATCATGATTTACAGAGCCCAGATGTTCATAGCCATTACAAAAATTTGCAACTGACACAGTACTCTTATTTAGCCCACTTGTATATATTCGACAAAATTGAGACAATAAAATGATGCAAAAGAAACTGGACATAGCAGGAGTAGTTAGCTGATAGGGTTGGATGGGCAATTCAGATCAATGATTGAATTCTGGACTTTAGATTTGCTTTGTTCTTCTTGGGGAGACCTCTTTGACAACAACATTTGTATTTCTTCTTTCATGGTTCTTAGCACAACTACCTCGTCCTCTAGCTTGTCGACCTGCTTCCCTTTCGCATCAATGTTTTTTGAGTTTTCATAAGCCACCACCCTTTCTTGATACACCAGGTCCTTTATGTTAGAGATGCACTTTAATATCGGCTAGTTCCTTTGCACAATGTAGGCATAAAATCGAATTTGTGAGGGCGGGGGGCGGTGGGAGGGTGAAGTACTCTGTAATCAACTTGAGGCATGGCACGATGCCTCCTTTTGTGACACTTAACCAAAGCGAGGGCGTCTGCTACCCTAGGAGCATGTATCCATCTTCAGAATGGTAGGATAGGGCCGAGGAGCAGTGTGTCAGAAATTTCCCTTTGAGATGATCTTTCCAGAGCTCGCCTAAGCAAAATGGAGAGCTATCGAAAAGGGAGGGCACAAGTCCAGTCCTAGAGAGACACTGAGAACTCGCACCCCAGTGAAGCAACCAAATTCTCAACACTCGATAAGCAGAACCATGCCTCCTTTTGTGACACCCAACCAAAGCGAGGGCGTCTGCTACCCCATGAGCATGTATCCATCTTCAGAATGGTAGGACAGGGCCGAGGAGCAATGTGCGAGAAATTTCCCTTTGAGATGATCTTTCCAGAGCTCGCTTGAGCAAATTGGAGAGCTGCCGAAAAGGGAGGGCACAAGTCCAGTCCTAGAGAGACATTGAAAACTCGCACCCCAGTAAAGCAACCAAATTCTCAACACTTGGCAAGCAGAACCACGACTAACTAGGGGTGGAAATCACAAACAAGATGAGAGGGGGGAGAGAGTTCATTTGAGATTTATAACCGCGTCCTTGCAGAAACCAGCCTGAGCCACCAGGTTCCCATTACGATCTCATCATTGCCCTTTGTGGAGAGAGATCGACCATGATTTGTAGATGGGAGATCAAGCAGATGTGCTGTCTCTTCTGGGCCATGGGGAGTAAATGCTGCACACAGGGAGAGAGGCCTCGCATGGAAACCATCCTCAAGCACTTGCAATGAACCTTGAATAATGAAGTCGACGTGAGAAGTCTCACGCTTATTTGTAGATTCGGGTTCAACATCACGCGGAGGGGGAAGAGGTGGCCGTGCGACAAGGGAGAGAGGAGAGGTTTCGTCGCATAAACGTACAAGGAAGGACACATAATAATCAAGCCGTTGACGAATGGGGAGTGATGAGGGATGACAAAGGCGACTAATACATTCTTGTTATACCATGTATGGGGGAGAGGGTAATGGGCGGGGGGTGGGCAAACATAAAGGGTATAGGGCAGGGGCTAAAGACCCCATTGATTTCCAAAGTTCCTTCTAACAAACGACATGCTTTATTGGCCATCAAATCTACTTTAGTGTTAAGGTTTCAGAGGATATGCTAAGCTTGAAAGGTTTCAAAGGAGGAAAGGATGCTCTGAGCACGTATAAGAGTTTGGTTTAGAGGATTGTTTTGGGAAAGGGAGGAGTTTTTGAGGTGTCTAATGATTAGATAAGAGTCCCCCAAGATTATGATGCTTTTTATTTCCCTCTTTTTGGCTAGGAGGAGCCCCATATACAAGCTGTAAACTTTCACTTGATTCTTGGTCATGATGCCTAGACTCCATGCATACTTGTCCACAATGGTTCAATCATGATTAAAGAGAATCCCTCCCCCTCCTGCCACCCCTTTGACTACATTCTTATTATTCACATTTTCTATCATTCAACATTGTTGCATTGTCACTTTACATTCAAATTTTTTATTTCATCATTTTTCATCATTCAAGTTACTAACAGTCTCTTATCTCAAGAAACTGAGGTATGTAAGCAAATTTAGAATTAGAAATATTTAGCGCAACAATAATTAGATCAACAATTTTTGGATGAGTCACCACACATGAATGAAACCAACCTAGATCCATTTTAACCCTGGATCTATCAAGTGCTGAGAGGGATCAAATCTCTTGAGGTGCAAACCTTTCCTTAAATTTCACACTAAAAAAAGATGTTTGCACATTGAGAGATTTGATCCCTCTCGATGCTTGATAGATTTGAGGTTAAGATGGATCTACGCTGGTATCCATCTTTTCACAAGATCTTGGGTGATATTCTAGATATGACCCCTATCAATATTTGCATAGTATTCCAGATATGTGATTCCTTGTCACCATTTGCGTGATATTCTAGATATAAACCTCTCAACCTTTGCATATGGCACAACTAACAAATCTGTTAGATTTTGTATGGTGCCATTCTACATAGAATTCAACAAGAACTAAAAGAACACAATTTTGTGGCACTGATTTGTCAAAATTCAGGGGCACTTATAGACTCATCAGGCCATATGCTAGTAACTGTAGAAATGCTTCTTGCAGATTTAGTTTGATGGTTGATGGCCCTTGTTTGAAAAGGTTTTGGGTAAATTTTCTCGATATAACACTTTTTATATTAGATGAGCAATATTTTAGAAGCACACGGAAAGTTTTAGGGGGTAAATTTCACCATTGAGCTAATTTTCCAATTTTTTTGGTAAAAAAAGATTCATAAATCTCCATTTTGCTAAAAATGATTTTGCCCAAATTCTAAAGAATAAAATTCTTTGATTTGAAAAATTGCCAAAATTTTCTAGAAACTATATAATTTTTTTAGAAATTTGAATATTTTTCCAAAAATATTGCCGAACATTATTTAGTTTGACATTTTATGAATTGGTATGATTTTCCAAGGTTTCTACAAATAGGTACCCCAAAAACATTGTTGTTGTGATTATGTTGATTTTTGTAGCATCGGAAAGTGCTCTAAGCCCCAAATTTGGTGGCGAGGCTTAGACACGGGTATTCCAAAGAACCTAGAAACTGTTTGTGAAAATTCCACTCAAATCATGTTTTTTTTTTTTTAATAATTAATTATTTTAATGGAGAGCCTAAGTCTAACGTAGGGAAATTAAATAGTTAAAGAGAATTAATAACACAGAGCATGAATGATCTAGAAAAAGCAAAGATCAAGTCTAATATATTTTTAGTCGTTGATTGGAGATCTAATCTTGGCCGTTGATTTCTTAACGAGAAGACTATAAAGGAAAGCTTGAGGGTCATTTGGAAAGACACACATGGAGTGAATATTGAGATTGAATTCTTCTGACGGAGTATTGCTCAGAGGAAGATCAGATCTAAGTGATTCAGTGCAGTGAGGGGCATAGATAACCACTGAAGAGAGAGATTTTCTTAGCCAGAGAATCATCAATAGAGAGAGGCAGAGAGACGTCCCACAGAGCCAGTTAGGGTGACGCATACGCTGCGCAGAGCCACGCAGGGCTATGCAGAGGATGTGCAAGGGCTCAAAGGGTTCCCGAGATTTCACTGTCGGAACTGATCTAGAAGCCGGAAGTCGGGTTATGAGACCGGGAGGCTGAGATCTGTGATTCCGAGAGTCAGATCGATCCACAGCTAGGGTGACGTAGTGCTTAGAGGTGACGCAGGGCCTACATAGTGATCTCCAGGGGCAACATCTCCAGTGTCCAGATCAATCGGATTTTCTAGTGATTGAGTGAGGTATTCTCACAATTTCTTTCTGCCAGTATTTCTCTTTGTAATTGAATAACCCTTGAGGTATTCAGCGATGCATTCAGAAATTTCTACTGCTTAATAATACAAACGCTCATATCGACTGCACCGCTTTTCCCACATTGGGTTTTTTCGGGGAATTAATCCAAAATAAAGGTGTCCTATGTGTGATCGATTTCTTGCTCAGTTTCCTTGTTTCAGAATCATTTAAATTAAGTGTAGGTTGCTTCAATGGTTACTTCAATAATTCAGATATGAATTAATTTTGTAAATGTAATTTACTTAATAGGAGAAGTAACTCAAATAGTTGCAGTAGGATTCCTTAGAATGCCAGATCTAGGAATTTTCATAGATTAATCCGGAAGAGTCATTATGTTATCATTATGAATCACAAAACCCTGAATTCTAAAATCTGTCACTTTTTAGAAATATTATGGTTTTTTTTTACATGAAGTTGATAAAATGAATTTGTCACTGACCCAAGGAAACTTTGGAATGGAAGTGAGCCTATCATTTTGTGGACATGTGTGTTGAAACAATGGATTCTTGGAAATAGGTCTAGTTGCACAACAACTTCTCCTGACATCTCTGAAACTTGTTCCCACCCTTCTCACATTTCCAGGGGCTTGAAACTAGGTATGGAACATTCCCAATTGGTTGGGAACTGTTCCAGGAACTTGGGAGATTTTGGGGAGCTTCAACATCAAGACAACAAGAGCTTAGGGACGTTTTAAATGGAATTTATGATATAAGGAGCTTCTACACTTGAGAGCTTTAGGGAGCTTCAACATCAAGGCAACAAGAGCTTAGGGATGTTTTAAACACAATTTCTGATATAAGGAGCTTGTAGAAGCTCCCTGTTTGACAGAAAGCTCCAACAAGCTTGTGGACCCAAATTGGTGCATGTTGGAGCGGGGTCCCTCAAATGCAATTTTGATACAATTTTGTAATATTTTGAGTATTTTTTTCATGCGTATCACAAGTTAAGGGAATTTGGGGCGGGTCAAAGTCCCTCATGCATTGTAATGGGTAAAAAGGGTAGATCTAGGGGTCGCAAACCATGGTTTGCAAACCCCAGTATAGAGCAGTCTAAAAGTATAAGTAAGAGTCTAGGATGAGTCAAAGAGTTAGTTTTGGATAAGCTTTTGAGATGATGTTAATGATAGATCCGCTCTGAGGATTTTGTGCAAACTTTTATGGGTAAGGGCTCCTGCTCGCTGTGTGCACGGAGACCCTAAGTCCTGTTGTGTGCGGACCTCGCTGGCTGTGTGCACGGGCTGGTGAAAGAGTCTGTAAGGATCTGAAGTATTAATAAATAGAAGGATGTTTTGCTGATATCAATTGTCTTTGTGATATGTTACGCTGCCTGTTATTTCCTCTGTTATTTCTGTGATATTGAATACTGCTAGCTATTGATTGTGCACGTGGATGCGATGCTTTAAAGAGTAATGAATGCATAGATCTGGTGATGTTTAGTCATATTTTTCCTGTTAATTGATTACATTATAAGTTAAGCGCTGTGCGCAAGTTATTCTTTTATGTATATTGTTAAGGGTCTCTGGTTAGGGCTTTCTCAGCACAAGCCTGTTAGATCTAAAGGCACCCACTTCATTAATTCTCTCTCTCTCAGGGTGCGGAACCTGGATCCAACACCCTCCCATACTACTTTGGGTGAGACCTTAACCTGCGCAAGCAAGCCATTGCCGAAAGGGCCAGTGGTACAGAGATTTGTTGGTTAACCTCAAATCCGAACCTGGGTGAAGACCCCTCAAACCAAAAAATGGTTTCATTGCCAAGACTGGGAGCATTTTGAGAGAGAGACTAGGTAATGAGTCAATGTTTATGGAATATGGAAAAATATGAAATTGAAGAGTGGTTCGAAAAATAGATCCAAGAGTTTGCCCTAAAAGAAAACAAGAGTAAGAAGTTGTCTACTGAAAAGTGGAAGAATAAGTATATCTTCATAGAGGGGTATGAGATCTTCTTCGTGACCTTCACACACAAGTTGCAAGAGTGGTTGTCAAGATTGGCGAAGTTCAAGACCTGTTGGAAGAACGATAGGGTTACGTAGTGGACCCCTGAATTAATCCAACAGTGGGAGAAAACTAATAGCAAAATTACCCAGACCGTAGATTACTGGGTTGATAGTATCTTGGGTGGATTTGTGATAGAGTTTGCAGTAGATCAATTCGTGTCATACTCTGAAGCTGAGAGAAGATTTTTCAATGGTTTGAGAGGTAAATTCTTGCGAACATTGCCTTTGATGATTAAGATGCTATTGAGTGAAAAAGGTGTTATGTGCAGCCACACAAAATGAATGAACTATGAATAGATTTAAAGGACCACGCGCAGCAGGAAGTATTACCGGATCAATCAGAGGGGGGAAAGAACTGCATACAACGCTCTGAGAGATCCGTCGAATCTAGAAGAAACCAAGGCTACGCATGCTGCAGGTAGCCCTCCTGCTACGCCATACTCTAATTTGCGTAGGACTTAGACATCTCCTACCCCACCTGAAGACAATATGGTTGCGCACATGAAGCTACCCACCTTTAAGGGTGCGGGGGACGAGGACATGGATCGGTTCTGGTTCGTGGCTGATGCAGTATGGACTGCGCAGAACGTTAATATCGATGCTGTAAAAAGAGCGCAACTGGACATGGATTTTGAGGGCCGCATTCTAGACTGGGTTATGGGATATCTGAAACAAAACACCGCCCAAAACTCCTCTCCTCCTACTATCGATGATATCAAGAAGGAACTAAAGCAGCAGTTCAAAAAGCCAAAGTCCTACGTGCAGGTAGTGGTGGAGCTAAAAGATTTCAAGCAAGGAGCAAAATAATCAGTCTGGAAAGCCGATCAGTGACTGAAGCAGACTATCAATGATGGAGGATTTGTTTACGATGATGACCAACATAGGGAATGGTTCATCGCTATGTTGTTACCCCATCTATGCGGTCCCCTAGGACAACAGAAGATTGCTACTTGTAGGTTTTAACCCTGAACATAAATTATCTACACACGAATCTTATAACAGAAAATAAACAATAGCGAGAGCATAAAACATAAAATAGATAAGCACAGAGATTTTCCCCTGGATCCCAAATCGGGACGACCAACTTGATTTTTCATTATATTCCTTTTAGTGTTACAATACATATATATACATGCCGAAGCATACATAAACCCCATTCCATTAACCCTGGATTAGAACATAACCGTAGTTCCCTTGACCGGATCTACAAAATACCAGGGGCTGAAAACCATCGTACCCCAAAACCATGTGCAAACTCATGCAAAAAACATGGGTGGGTCCGCACACCAAAAAAATTTTCACCGGGGCGCTGCCCCAGACCCCAACAGTGGGGGCTGCATCCCCCCTTGTGAATTCCTTTGTGTGCCTGGCACAACGTACAGTGCGTAGGGCTAGTCGTGGAAAGAATATAACACATACCCAACATTCTCCCACTTGTTGTTTTCTTTCCACAGGGGGCCATAGGAGCGCTTAGTCATTGGGCCAATTCTTCAACACCCATTGTTTCTCTACACCAAGAGAACTTCTGAGTGCTCACAGACTTCATCAATGCATCTGCAACATTCTTCAAAGTGTCCACCTTTACCAGCAACACCCTTTTAGCCTTAACCATATCTCTAACAAAGTGATATTGAACATCAATGTGCTTTGTCTTTGAATGGGAAGCAGGGTTCTTAGCCAAGAATATTGCACTTTGGCTATCACAGTCTATCCTTATAGCTTGTTGTACCAACCCCATACTTGAACACAATCTCTGCAACCAAACTGCTTCCTTGCTTGCATGAGTGGCTGCTATGTATTCTGCCTCTGTAGTTGAAAGAGCCACTACAGACTGTCTTTTACTCATCCAACTGACTACGCCTCCAAATAGGGTAAACACATACCCACTTGTAGATCTTCTTTGGTCCAGATCTCCAGCCCAGTCTGCATCAACAAAACCACGAATGTCCAACATTCTTTCCAATCCTGGTCTTCCCTGGTAGCACAAGCCATAATAACTAGTGCCACGTAAATATCTAAAAACTCGCTTCACTGCTGTCCAATGCTCCTTCCCTGGGTTTGACATAAACCTGCTCAATATTCCCATGGCATGTGCAATGTCTGGTCTAGTACAGACCATTGCATACATCAGACTACCCACTGCACTTGCATATGGAACACGGGACATATCCTCCTCTTCTTCTTGTGTCTTGGGACACTGTTCAGCAGACAGCTTTACACCTACAGGAATAGGAACATTCACCGGTTTACTATCCTGCATATTGAACCTCCGCAATATAGTCTCGACATACTTCCTCTGGTTTAACCAGAGCTTCCTCTTTGCCCGATCTCTCTTAATTTCCATGCCCAAAATATAGTTTGCAGCACCCAGATCCTTCATGTCGAATTTGGAGAACAGTTGGGTCTTCAAATCTTTGATAATTTCTTTGTCATTTCCAATCAACAACATATCATCCACATACAAGACCAAATAAATAACACGGTCACCAATTAATTTAAAATAAACACAGTGATCCTCCTTGCTTCTGGTGAAGCCAAGTCCCCGTATATAGGTATCAAATTTCTGATACCACATCCTTGGTGACTTTTTTAACCCATACATAGATTTATTCAACCTGCATACCAGTTCTTTCTCACCCTTCACCATAAAGCCTTCAGGTTGCTTCATGTAGATCTCTTCTTCTAGATCCCCGTGAAGAAATGCTGTCTTCACATCCATCTGTTCTATCTCAAAATAAAATGCAGCAGCAACAGATAAAAGTAATCTAATATAAGTAACTTTGGCAACAAGAGAAAAAATATCACCAAAATCAATTCCCGGCACTTGGGAATAACCTTTTGCTACCAACCGAGCTTTGTATTTCTCCACCTTGCCTTCTACATTCATTTTCTTCTTAAACACCCATTTTCTCCCAATGGGCTTCCTTCCAGCTGACAACTCCACCAGATCCCATGCCTCATTTTTGTGCAAGGATGCCATTTCATCAACCATGGCCTCCTTCCAGAGTTTTCCATGCTCAGAATACACTGCCTCCCTGACAGTTCTGGGATCATCATCAGTTATAGTTAAGGCAAAACCTGAACAGAAAGCGGATGGACTATACCTTTCTGGTTGCCTTCTTTCCCGAACTGATCTTCTCAAAGCTGGAGTTTGTGGCTCTTCCTCTTCTGAATCTTCTTCTACTGTAGAGTCTGATTCATCCTCCTTTAGCTCAAACTCTATCTTCTCAGGTTCCTTTGGTATGATTTCATGTTTAACAACATCTTTTGCCTCTCTAAACACCACATCTCGGCTATACACAACCTTCCTTGTTTCAGGGTTCCAAAGCTTGTAACCTTTTAAACCATCCTTATACCCAATAAAGATGCACCTTTCAGATTTATTATCCAATTTGGTCATTTTCTCCTTTGGAACATGTACATATGCATCACATCCAAATACCCTTAGATGTGAAAGAGAGGGTTTCTTACCAGTCCATACCTCATGTGGAGTCTTATCCTCCAACGCTGATGAAGGTGATCTATTAAATAAGTAACATGCAGTCTCCACTGCCTCTGCCCAGAATTCTTGTCCTAACCCGGTACCACTGAGCATGCTTCTTGCCTTTTCCATCAGCGTTCTGTTCATTCTTTCTGCAACTCCGTTTTGTTGAGGTGTGTATGGAGTAGTCTTCTGCCGTGCTATACCACACTTCTTACAGAACTCTTCAAATTCCTTCTTGCATAACTCCCCACCATTATCTGTCCTCAACACCTTTATCTTCTTCTCTGTCTGGTTTTCCACCAGAGCCTTAAATTCTTTAAATTTGTCAAAGACTTCAGATTTCTTCCTCAAGAAATATATCCATGTATTCCTTGAGAAGTCATCTATGAATGAAACATAGTACACGGACTTTCCCAATGATGGAACTGACACAGGTCCAAACACATCACTGTGCACAAGTTCTAATATCTTGTTCACCCTCTTAGCACCAGAAGGAAAACTCACCCGATTCTGCTTCCCATATACACAATGTTCACAGAAATCGAAATCTAGAGAGCAATTAGACATACCTTCTACCATACCATTTCTATGTAGTATCCGAAGGCCCTTCTCTCCAATATTTCCAAGCCTTTGATGCCATAACATGGTCTTTTCTCCAGAGACAGCTAGGATTTCCACTCCACTTTCAGGAACCACATAACTATTACACCCATCAATAATAGTGCTACCTTGTAGCTTGTACAGAGTTCCAGTCCGAACTACCCGCATTAATACCAGTGCTCCCCGAACCATCTTGCAGGCATCTTTCTCGAACACTGTTTTTACACCTGCATCATCCATCTTGCTTACAGAAATCAGATTTCTGGCCAATACAGGAATATTCAGAACACCAGGAAGTGTTCTAATCCTTCCACCTTGCAGCTTCAGCTTGACCTTTCCACGTCCGATGATTTTGGACTTCCTATCATCCCCTAGGAAGACATCACCATCATATTTCTCATACTCGCAGAACCACTCCGTATGGGGAATGAAGTGAAAGGATGCACCTGAGTCAATAAACCATGACTCATGATCTACATGTGTATTTGAAGAAGAATCCAAATACACATCCCCATCTTCATCCGAGGTGGTTTTTGCCTATGCAGAAGGGGCATCATCAGATCCCTTTCCTTTCTCAGGAGATTTAGATCTGCACTCCTTTTGTAATTCCCTTCCTTTCCGCATTTCCAGCATACCTTTACAAACTTTCCAGGAGATTTAAATCTCTCTCTAGATTTGGATCTCCCACTCGAAACCTTATTCTTGTTTCTGTTTTGGGACCTTCCTCGTACAGATAAGGCATCTCCATTCTGGCCCTCCATATTTCTCCGTCTCATTTCCTCCGACAGCAACGCTGAGACAATGTCATCAAAATTCAAGGTAGTTGTATTGCTACCTATTGCAATAACCAGACTATCCCACCAGTCTGGTAGAGAACACAACAAACTGATGCACTTATCTTCATCTGAGATTTTAGTATCAACAGATGAAAATTGACTTACCACAGTATTGAAGGCGTTCAGATGCTCTGTCACCGAGTCTCCATCCTTCATCCTCAGGTTATACAGCTTTTTCCGTAGGAATAGCTTATTCACCAGAGACTTAGATTGGTACAAAGTCCCAAATTTTTCCCACAAATTCTTCGCCGTAGCTTCCCCAGATACATTCAACAATAATGAATCTGAGACACACAACCGTATTGTGCTCTTAGCCTTCCGATCTGGTTTATTCCAGTCTTCATCTGACATTGCCATTGGTTTAGTACCTGGATCTACCGCGATCCACTGATCTTTATCCACCAGCAAATCCTGCATCTTGAGCTTCCACAACTCAAAACTCTGACCATTAAATTTCTCGATCTCTATCTTTCCGCCGCTCGCCATCTTCTTTCACCGCAATAATCGATTTCGCAGATCTCCCACTGAAGAGGGTCTATCTCAGGCCCGAGCAAAAAACCTTCAGCAGCAAAGATGTACCCTTGAAGCCGAAACAATTCTGATACCAAATGTATGTTTTAACCCTGAACAGAAATTATCTACACACGAATCTTATAACAGAAAATAAACAATAGCAAGAGCATAAAACATAAAACAGATAAACACAGATTTTCCCTTGGATCCCAAATCGGGACGACCAGCTTGATTTTTCATTATATTCCTTTTAGTGTTACAACACATATATATACATGCCGAAGCATACATAAACCCCAATCCATTAACCATGGATTATAACATAACCATAGTTCCCTTGACCGGATCTACAAAATACTAGGGGCCGAAAACCATCGTACCCCAAAACCATGTGCAAATTCATGCACAAAACATGGGTGGGTCCGCACACCAAATTTTTTTTCGCCGGGGCGCTGCCTCGGACCCCAACAATGGGGGCTGCCTCCCCCCTTGTGAACCCCCTGTTGTGCCTGATGCAACATACAACACGTGGGGCTAGTCGTGGAAAGAATATAACACATATACTCAGGCTGAAACCCTGGAGATTGCTACGAAGTTAGAAGCTACGCCTAGAGAGGATATTCCCCTTGGGACGCTACAAATTCAAATTCAGTTGGAAGCCATGCATTTAGAGATACAGAACCTGCGAAGAGACAAGGGTAAAGAGGTTGGCGCAGATATCTGGTGCATTCGTTGCAAGGGAGCAGGCCACACCAAAGATCAATGCCGTATGTTTACGAATTACCTACGGGCCAGGGGACCAAATCCGCTGCGTCCTAGGGAGGCTGGGGAGCCAAGCAACCCCATCTTGTGGTGCACTGATTGCCGGGTAACTGCCCAACATGATATTGACCATTGCCCAAGGCTGGGAGCTTATGTGCCAGAGTTGAAGCAATAATATTGCAGATTCTTCTCCTTGGTTGGTCATGATGAGCACCAGTACCAAACGTATGAGCTGATGATAGATAATGCGAACATGTACAGAGTGTAGGCTGAGACCTCTTCACCAGCATCTCCCTCTGGACGTGGAGGATCCCCCGGTAAGAGGAAGGGGAGGGAGGAGAGGAGGAGGCATAGGTCGAGGAAGAGGGAAACTAATTTACTATAACTATGGAGATCTAGGAAATTATGCACACGATTTCCATAACCTTGCGAGGAAGTCCTGCAGGAACCGTAGGCAATATGTTCACATAATTGAGAAATGCCCCATTTTGATAGCTAAGATGCAGGAGAAACAACAGACACGTATGCAAAATGTGAAAATGGTCAAGGCTGAGCCACACGATGATGGCCCTAGTGTAAATGCAATAACACGTAGTGGTATGGCCACTAGAGGACCTGTGGAGCAAGCTGCTATAGAGTCATGGATTAGAAAGGCATCTGGCAAGAGGGAAGGCCTAGACCTAAACAAAGAGAATGAAACTTTTATAGATGCTAGAAGGGATTTTTCCACAGCGAAAGCATCAACATCAAAATTTTCCATGGATCCAAAGGCCGATGAAGCAGTCAAGCCATTCCTTCAAGACTATATGAAGTTACTGCGTAACCAGAAGGTGGTAGAGAATCTCCAAGCATTGATAGTTAGCTGCGCAGAAAAAGAGGCCCCTCAAAGGAAGATTAAGGCTATAAACAAGATTTATAAGAACAAGAAGAGGACTGGTCAGGAGATGTGTATGACAACGCAGATTGGAGAATACGAGATGGATCAGGTCATCTTGGATCTAGGATTTGATGCCAATGTCCTGCCCAAACAAACTTGGCAAAGGATGGGAGATTCCAAATTGGAGTGGTCCACCATTCAACTATGGATGGCTAACCAACAAAAGATCATTCCACTGGGAAGGCTGCATAAGGTTGTGGTAGAGATTGCGGGAGTTAAAGTATATGCAGACTTCGAAGTAATCCAGATTGTGGATGATGCAGACCCTTACCCTACGGTACTAGGATTGGATTGGGCTATTGACATGGGAGGTATCATCAACCTGAAGAGGAGGAGCATGATCTTTGAAAATGATGGTATGCGGGTAATAGTCCCTCTGGACCTAGTTGAAGGTGAAAGATATACAGAGCCAGTGCACGATGAGGATGATGTTGACCATATTTAAAAATTAACTACACGGGATGATGATTGGGTCAACCTTACCACTGATGGCATGTTAAATTGGGAAAATGATAGTTCATGCTTCTGAGATTCAGATGGTGAGATGGAAAATTGGCTGAACCGATTGCATGACGTATTTGTGCTGCACTGCCTCAAGATTACAAAGAGCTTCCGGTGCATCTCCTCAGAGGTAAGAGAACTGCCTTACTTTGATGATTCTGGTAGTGTTAAGGAATTTCTTAAAGCACTAGAAAAATATGTCCTAGAGGAACGAAGTTTCTGGGCACTTGACTTGGCCTTGCGTGCAACCCCTGTGCGATGGTGGGAAACACACAAGGGGGCTTTCCAGCACTAGGAGAAATGTCGAAATATGATGATCCTGTGCTTTGAACCCCCAGTCAACCCACCCAAGGAACTGTTTCCTAGCCGTGGGGATCCGCACAAGCACTTGGATATGTGGATGGAGGTATGGAATGAAAGGACTTGGAATGAGTGGGTCCAAATGTTTATTCATGCATTAGGGCTGATCCCCACCACCTGGTATTTAGATGCGGAACTTCACCAACATACTCACCATTGGGATACAATGTTAGAGGATTTCATGGCAAAGTTCGGCTTAGTTGGAGCGACAGAGAAAGTGGACGAACCCTTGCAAGATATAGATTTGCAGATGCAGGATATTTTCAATTGTAAAAATTTGATGACAATGTGCTGCAACAACTTGGGATGTGCAGATGCAGGATATTGTCAATTGTAGAAATTTGTCAGTAGATGATTGTGACAAAGATCCCAGGAATATCACAATCCCAGAATTTGAAGGAGAATGCACAGTCGTAGGACCCTCATTACAGACAATGGAAGTTACCAAGCAATTGAAGTTGAAGGAAGTCAACATTGGGACTGAGGAGTAGCCTAAGTTGGCCAAAATTTGGGATTACTGGGAAGATGATACTATTGGAAATATTTCGGAGCTGCTCACTGAATATCAAGACCTATTTCCTAGGAAGTTCTCTGAACTCAAGGGAATTGTAGGAGATCTGGGTGTTATGAAGATCACCTCGAAGCCAAATGCACATCCTGTGAAGCAGCGACCCTATCGACTGAACCCTAAATATAAGAAGAAATTCAAGGAGAAGATATATAAGATGGTGGCTGCAGGTATCATTGAGCCCGTAGAATAGTCTAATTGGGTAAGCCCAATGGTAGTCCAGGAAAATAAAACCAAAGGGGAGATAAGGATCTGTGTAGACTTGCGCAAGTTGAATGATGCCTGCGTGCATGATCCTTTCCCTACACGATTCTCTGATGAAATCTTGGATAATGTTGGAGGTCAAGAAGCGTACTCATTCACTGATGGATTTTCAGGGTACCATTAGATCAAAATTTCACCTGAAGACCGCAACAAGACAACCTTTGTAACCGAATGGGGTTCCTTCCAGTACACCATCATGCCATTCCGATTGAAGAATGCCCCTGCCATTTTTTCGTGCGTAGTTGTAGCAGTATTCAAAGAATTCATCCATAAGTTTCTGGAGGTCTATTTTGATGACTGGACAATATTGAGATTGGTAAAGAAACATGTATCGAACCTATGCATGATGTTGGATACCTACAGAAAACACCAGATTTTGCTGAACCAAAAGAAGTGTATGTTTTGCGTACCTTTTGGAATTTTGTTGGGCCACATCGTATGTCAGTAGGGATTGATGGTTGACCCAGCCAAGACTGTGGTTATCATCAATTTAGCAGTCCCCACTAATGAGAAACAACTGCGCTCCATCTTAGGGCACACAGGTTACTACAAAAATTTTATTCATGGGTACGCCTTGATCACTGCGCCAATGGAAAAGCTACTAAAGAAGGATGTGTCCTTTTTCTAGGATGAGGAGTGTCAGAAAAGTTTTGAGCTGTTGAAGGAAAAAATGGTCACTTCACCTATTCTAATATTTCCAGATTGGGCTAAGGTATTTCATGTGCATGTGGATGCATCAGGAATAGCTCTTGGGGCTGTCTTAGCGTAGCCAGGAGACGAAGAAATCGATCATCCAGTTGCTTTTTCTAGCAGGAAGCTCTCTAGCACAAAGCGCAACTATTCTACTACCGAACAAGAAGGACTGGAAATGGTGTATTCCCTACAGAAATACATGCACTCTCTATTGGGAGGACACTTTAAAATGTTCACTGACCATTCAGCTTTAAAATACCTGGTCAATAAGTTTGTGTTGGGGGGGAATATTTATAGATGGTTGTTGCTATTTCAAGAGTATGAATTTGAGATTATTGTGAAGCCTGGGAGACTGAAAGTAGGACCTGATCACTTGTCTCGAATTGAGAATGGAGAAGAGCCAACTAGTTTGGAAGAAGGATTACCCGATGCGTAGATTTTCTCTATCAAGGTGGTTGATGAGCACTTTTTGAACATTATTCACTTCTTGAAAACTGGGACAACACCTACAAAATACTCAGTACAATAGAAGAAGGAATTGGTGGCCCACACAACAAATTTCACTATAATTGTAGGTCAATTATATAAGTTGTGCGCAGATGAGGTATTACGGAGGTAGTATTAGAACATGAGAGACAAGCTATCTTGGTTAAGGCTCATGGAGGAGTGGCAGGAGGCCATTACGTAGGGAAAGCCACTGCGCAAAAGGTGCTGCGTGTAGGGTTATGGTGGCCCACATTGCATAACGATGCACAAGCATACTACGGAGCCTGTGACACATGTCAGTGAACTGGGAAGCCCTTGCGCAGAGATGAGATGCCCCTACAATCACAGATGGCCTTGCAAGAATTTGATAAATGGGCTATAGAATTTGTGGGACCAATCGATCCCCTGGGAAAGAAGATTGGCGCACGTTACATCATTACTGCCACTGACTATGTGACTAGATGGGCAGAGGCGAAGGCTGTTAAGGATTGTACTACAAAAATTGTGACAAATTTCATCTTTGAGCATATTCTGACAAGGTTTGGCTACCCAAAGATCTTAATGAGCGATAGAGGTACACATTTCGTTAATGAAACTATTGAAGCTTTGATGGATGAATTTTAGGTCCATCATGCGAAAAACACCCCGTATCACCCACAAGCTAATGGCGAGTAGAGGCTTTCAACAATATCTTGGATAATGCACTAACTAAGGTCTGTAATGCCAATCAGAATGAATGGGACGTGTGCATCCCTTCGGTGCTATGGGCCTATAGGACTACATGCAAGAAGCTGACTGGGAAGACTCCCTTCAGGATGGTCTATGGACAGGAGGCCATCATGGCCATGGAATATATTATCCCCAACTTGCGCATTGCGACTTTCACCAATATGGAGGAATCTGACATCATGGAGGAGCCCCTGGCGCAGCTGGTTGCCTTGGAAGAAGATAGGTTTATTGCTAAATTTGATCAGCAAGTACAGAAGGCACGAGAAAAAGCTTGGCATAACTGGCACATCCGACAGAAGGTGTTTAAGGAAGAAGAATTGGTGTTTCTTTATGACAGTCAATTTGCGCGCCACCCAGGGAAGTTCCGTAAGCACTGGTTGGGACCGTATATAGTAAAAGAAATCACCGATGGTGGCACAGTATGCTTTTCCATGCTGCATGTAGACTACCTTCCCAGGTACGTTAATGGAAGTCATCTGAAATCCTACAGGGACATTCCGGTGCCTACCAAATGACTATATGGCCAGAGAATCAACATTGGAGGATCTTCATGTGCTAGGAGAAGAAGGCACAGATAGGTTATATGGAAGTGTAGTAGTAGTGCACAGGTAATGAGGTGCGGGAAGGTGCGACTGAGGCGCAGGGGTAGTGCGCAGCTAGAAAAACTAGCTGTTGGAACAGTAAAGCTGGGTGAAAAAGCGATTTTACCGTTGGATGGAGTGGGTATTTGGCATTTAATGCAACGATCTTGGAGGATGTTTTACCGTTTCTTCGATGGTAAGTCGCATTTAATGATAATCCAACCGTTTTTACTCATGGTGGCCTATAAAAGGAAGGGTGCAGGCCTTAATTAGTTCCTTTGCTCCCTGAAGTTCTCACACTTTGTGCCTTATTGCGATTTCTATGTTTCTTGTGACTGCGTAATATGTACGTCTAGGCGAGGTACCTCTTCTGACAACAAAAATCTTGAGTTTATATTCTGGGCAAGAATGACTATCATTAACCCCACATAATCGCCACCCATTACGGCCTCCACTGAGCCAGGGTTCGAAGAAGTCTTTGAAGTTACCCCTGAAGTCAAAGAGGTTGTGTCCACACCAGCCAAAGGAAAGGGAAAGGGGAAGGGAAAAGGAAAATAAGAAGGCAAGGAAAATGGAAAGGGAAAATCCACGAAGTGGGCTTCGGATAGGCCGTGCACCTCCCCCAGGATTGTGTACTCTCCTCGGCAGGTACCCCAAGCACACTCGCCCAATCCCTCAAAGCACCCCATGACGACCCAAGAGGAGGCCCTGCTAGTAGCCCCGCTCTCATGGCTACTGGATTATGTTAAGCCACACAAGCCAACGGTGCACATGCATAAAAACGTAGACGTCGTTCGAGAATATCTCCAGATTCCCCTAGTCCCGCAGGAGGTCCCCCTCATTAGAGAGCTGTTTGGCAACATACTTGCCATCAAATTTGATGATCATGATCTGGATAATGAGGATACCTTTCCAGATCAAGCCCCAGAGCTATATCTAGAGCGGGTTCTATATGATGACGTGCCAAAGGTGGAGTCAATTCCTTGGGCATGTGGGCTGCAGGCCTTAGGGATCTTGAACCTGCTGCGCGTCGCCTACTTTGGGCGATATTCTATCACTAGTCTGGTCGTTCAGCAGCTGCTCGTGTTAATCCATGATGGCTGTTTATGGATTCAAGGCCACATTCCTCTTGATGCTGCGCTGATCCATAGGATCACTGGCCTGCCCATGAAGGGGCCCCATCCCATGAAAGGGTTTTGTAAGAAGAATGAGCAGAAGGTGGCTGACGATGTCAGGGATAAATACAAGGTGGACCGCAAAAAAAGAGGGTTCCTAGTCGAAAGCATCGCTGACCTCGGGATGTGCATGGGCACTTTTTTGCTTGGTTGTAAACTGATGCGAAAGTTTCGGCCATTAGCTGTCCCTGCATATGTCATTCAGCTAGCAGGGCAGTGCGACAAGGGGGTCTGCTATAACTGGTCGCAACACTTGTGTGAGGAGTTTCTTGATAACGTGCACGAGGCGCAGGACTAGGGTAAACCCTTATGCTACTCTTGGTTGTTATTGCTGATCGCCCTAGTCACATGGGAGACGCCTGAGGACGCGTTGCTCCCTGAAATTGAGCCTGACATATGCGACGGAGCTCGCTACATGAATCTATGGGACTCCAAGGACCTGTAGCGCGTCAAGGAAAACAAATTATTCTGGGTGATGTTTGAAGGTGCGCTAACGACATCGATACACTCCAGGTCACGACTATCGCCTGCAATATATGACAAATATAAGCGCATTGCTGACTTCCATGTTACCATGCACAATGTGAAAAACCTGGCACACAAGGACCTAACATGGTACAATCTATCGTAGATGGTCACCGAGGCAGAAGTAGACCAAGTCATTACAACCTGGCCACCTACGTGGAAGATAGGCCCCAAATTCACTGCTCCGGTCACAACAGGAACATCCAGCAAAGATGCAACGCCAAAAGATACCATTATTTCGAGTACAACAAAGGAAACTAAGCTGTGCTCCAGTGAGAAAGAAACTACCAAGGAGACCCCCAAAGACACCACCAAGGGGATGGAGCAAGAACTGCAACATGATATTGAGACCGAAGGAGTTGGTGGGGAGGGTGCGAATCCCCCACAAGGCACAAAGCGCACTGGCGAGCCTGCTAAAGGTCAGTGCAAGAAGCGAAAGGGTGACAGATCTGGCAGAGATGCAGAGGTCACCTTAAATAAGGAGGACTTGGAGATGATAGCAGACGTAGTCGCCACAACGCCAGAAGATAGATGGAACACCCTGGAAGGTCAACACAAGGGCGCGGTGGAGGCCTTGCAGTCCGGTTTATAGGTATTGCAGTTAAAAGCAGATTATTTGCAACTGAGCGTCAACTAGGCGAGGCCGATTCAAGCGAGCCTACTAGCAATTTCCATGATTTCCGCAACTAAAAATAGGATTTTCCCCTTCCCGGGCGCAACCATGACCATGGAACTTCCAGCCTTGTGTGCACAGATACAAGCATGCGCAGAGGTTGGCCTCGACCTTGCACAAATAACAAGTGGGCAGCTACATGCTCTCCACTCGTTCATCTCTACTAAGTTACAAAGCAAGGAAGTGCGTGTGCAGTAGAAACTGAGCGAGGCAGAGTAGACGATCGCAACAAAGGCAACAGAATCCGCCCAAGCCCAGACAACACAACAAGAAGTGGTCGCACAACAGGCTGAGTTAGAACATTTGATCGACTAGATGTGCAGGGAGGTACCTGATATTGTCATTCCCGCCTCTACTGTGCCCCAGGCGAAAATTGAGAGCTTGGTTGCTGCCTTGAAGGCTTCCATGTCTGAGGTGCAGATGATCAAAGATGATTTTGAACAACAGATTGCTGTGCTGTAGCCTAAGACTCCTCCGGAGGTGCGAGCCCAACGAGCCACATTGGTCAAGGAAGCCAATGGAAGTATTTCTGTGAACATATCCAAAGGCTATGAGTTGCTGGACACTGCTACAGAGCTGTGCACAACAGTGCAGCGCAACCCACTTCTCTGACAATTCACTCAGGAGCTACACCACAAAGAGCAGGAATTTGATCAGCTAGAAATCACCATGCCCACTTGTTGTAGCACAGTGACTGACATGCCTTCGCACCAGTCATGTTCTTAGAGATGAAATCAAGGAGCTCCGAAATAAGAAGCAAGTATTCAGTGATCATCTGAAGCCCTGGGCTGACGAATAAATGAAACTTTCGCAAGACTTGGACGTTGAGGCCAAAAATTTTAACCAGACATTGGATAGTGTCACCTTGGCTACTTAGGGGCCAACTTCGCAAAACTTGGTCGAGATCTCACGAGAATGCAGCTGCGTAAAGTGAGGGCATCCTTACACCATTTTCCACAGCCATCGAACAACTGTGGAGCAAGATGAAGACCCCACTGCTACTGTGACTCGAGGCGAGTCACAAGATTGTGTTGGGGTTTTGTTTGAGCAGGGTCCCTTGAATGAAATTTTGATATAATTTTGTAATATTTTGAGAATTTTGGTCGTGCGTAACAAAAGTTAAGGGACTTTAGGGTGGGTCAAAGTCCCTCATGCATTGTAATGGAAAAAAAGGGTAGATCTAGGGGTCGCAAACCATGGTTTGTAGACCCTAGTATAGCGCAGGCTAAAAGTATAAGTAAGAGTATAGGATGAGTCGAAGAGTTAGTTTTGGATAAGTTTTTGAGATGAAGTTAATGATAGATCTTCTCTGAGGATTTTGTACGAACTTGTCTAGGTAAGGGCTCTTGTTGGTTGTTTGCGAAGACCCTAAGTCTTGCTATGTTCGGACCCCGCAGGATGTGTGCGCGGGCTGGTGAAAGAGTCTGTAAGGATATGAAGTATTAATAAATAGAATGATGTTTTGATGGTATCAATTGTCTCTGTGATATGTTACGCTGAATGTTATTTCCTCTGTTATTTCTGTGATGTTGAATACTGCTAGCTAATTGATTGCGCACGTGGATGAAATGCTTTAAAGTGTAATGAATGCATAGATCTGGTGATGTTTAGTCATATTTATTTTGTTAATTGATTACATTATAAGTTATGGGTTGCGTGCAAGTTATTCTGTTACGTATATTGTTAAGGTTCTCTTGTTAGGGCTTTCTTAGCGCAGGCCTGTTAGATCTAAAGGCACCTACTTCATTAATTCTCTCTCTCTCTCAGGGTGCGGAAACCTAGTTCTAACACCCTCCCATACTACTTTGGGTGAGACCTTGACCTGTGTAAGAAGGCCATTGCTGAAAGGGCCAGTAGTACATGGATTTTTTGGCTAACCTCAAATTTGAACATGGGTGAAGACCCCTCAAACCCATAGTGCATCCTTAGTATATTTTCTTTGTTAAATGGAGTTTAGAGGAGGAAGGGTTCAACTAAATTTAGATGGTGCACTAAATTTGGCAGAGGGTGTTGATTTTGGGTAGCATCATATGTGCTCTAAGTCTCAAACTTTGTGGAAAGGATTAGAGAAATGTATTCCAGAAAACCCAGAAATTGTTTCGGGAAATTCCACTCGGATTGTATTTTATTAAGAAAATTAATTATTTTAAAGTGACCCTAATTCTAAAATTAGGTAAATAAAATAATTAAAGTGAATTAATAGAATATGGGTGTGAATGTTCTAGAAAAAGCAGATCAAATCAAAATGTAATCTTAGCCGTTGATTGGAGATCTAATCTCGACCATTGAAGTCTCAATGAGAAGACTATAAAAAAGACTTGAGGGTATTTTGGAAAGATACACCGAGAGATCAAGAGATTGAATTTTCTAGAGTGAGTAGTGCTTAGAGGAAAGCTTTGATCAAGACATTCTCATGCAGAGAGGGGCAAAGATATTTTTGGTTGGAGGATCTTCTCCGGGGATGTTAGTGTGAATTCTAATCGCAAGCGTATGAAAAAAGCTCACTTTAGTTGTGCATAACAAACAACCCTAACATCAAATATGGCTGTCAATTTCCTTAGATCCGGAGTTAGTGATCAGAATAAATGCTACATAAAATCATAACTATGCAGTTAAAGACATTAAACAACAAATAATAAGCAAGAGTTTCTCCATGCATCCAATGAACAAGACAAGAATTTTTAAAGATTTTTTTGTATTATGACACCTAGGAATGGAACATAGAAAGATGTTACCAGTCCCCCTCAATGGAATGGGTTCTTGTATTTACTCATTGCTTCAGATCTTAGATCTCTCTCTCTTGATGGTGTAGAAATCCCAGACAAAAATGGAACTCAAAGGGAGCTCACAAGAAAAAAGTAGGAAAACATGACAATGATGGAGGATCAAAGTCAGACCAAAAGTATAGATCCAGAGTGATCTTTAGGCAACAAAAGGTAGTGAATGAATGTAAAAACCCTTCTATTTATAACAAAATATTGAGTTAGTCTAGATATTGGTGCATAATTAAAATATTATTAGCCAAACCTAGATCCAACTTTTATGAAATATTTTATTATTTTTGTTGGAGGGAAAAAGAATTTGAATTTGGTCAAATCCATTTATTTGTAAATAATAAATAAATAAATGATTTATTTATTATTTTAAGAATGTGGTTAAGTAATAATTAAATAAATAATGATTTATTCAATTATTTATAAATGATTTAGTCAAATATAACAAGGAATATTATTTAAATAATGTTTTAAATAATTATTCCTAGAAAATAATAAGAGAAATAATGATTTATTTAATTAATTTTCCTGTTTTGGGTTAAATATGATCAGGAATATTAATTAAACTGTGGTTTAATTAATTATACCTTAATGAAAATCAAACTAATAAGGATTTATTCAATTATTCCTCATGGGGTTTCTTGTTTAGAACAAAAACAACTTAATAAATTATGGATTACCAAGTTATTTTTCATAGTGAAAGTAATTTTACTAGGGTAAAATTGGTCTTACATGGTGTAATTTGGTCCATCTAATAGTAATAGGTTAGATGACCGAAATTTGGTGTAACAGATTTCCCCCCAGCGTGTGAGCGTTAGGAGCTAATCATATGACCGAAGTACGTTGTAAGAGCTCAATCACTAGACACCGAAGGGGGAGTCAGAGAGAGAGAGAGAAATATAAGGTAGACTAAAGCACGAGAGGAAAAAACCATGAGGAGGTGAGACTTACCGGTGTGACAAGTCTCTTTTATGAGTGAGTACTTGTTCTATGTGAGGGGGGGGGAGCCATACCTATACCCGCCGAGATAACAAAGTACAAAGAATAATGACGCGACCAGTAAATAATGGATTGAACTATATAGTACATGCTGACATGGACATGGGCCAGATAAAAAAATGATAATGGATCCCACATACATACTGTGCCTGGGACAACAACCAAAGCTTATACAATAAAATCTGAGTACATGAGATATAAGTACAACCAAATAGGCCCTATAAAACAGGAAAGGGCTCTGAAAATATGAATGATACATGCAAACTAAAAGGCACTGCAAGCAGCTGAGGCCGGAACCATCAAATCTATGGAGCTGCATCCAAGGCTGTAGTAGAGAGGTCATCCGGGCATGTGGGGGGCTACCTAAAGGGCCAACCCCTCATGAGGTCTGAAACATCTCACACACACCCGAGAATCACTGGTACAATATGCTACATCACTGAACCATCAAGTATACTAATCTCGATTGTTGTAGTGTGTTTGGTGCACGTATGTACGAAATCACACCAGTTTAAGGGGTGTGGTTTACCCCTTTAAACTATTGGTAATAGGCAGAAAGAAGTGGAGTCAATAAGCATACTATATGGAAGCAAAATCATGCAAATGTAATCTAAAAACTAAACTAAAACTAAATATAAATAAACAGAAGCTCTGAATGAGTCAAACGACCCAATAATGCAAACGATGGCTCTAGGCCCCTCTTCTTGAGCGCTGGTAGTAAGAAGAGTGATAATTTACCCTCTTGCCAAATGGCCCATAGAAAATGGTTCTAGGTCCCGATGCATGGATGCTTTTATCCCAATATTGCCTCGGTACAGTATCCCTCTTTCTCTATTTTGTGGACTGAGTTTGCTGGGTGGCCAACAAGTGAGTCCCCTCTGTCTTCAGCTCCAGGTCACACACCGCTGGTATTGCTTGGGAAATTCTGGCCAGCATAACAATGTGATCACCCATTCTTCATCTCATGGTGGCTTTATATAGGGGATTTCAAATCCTCTTTCCCTCCTTTGGTACATTGTGGATGGTGACCCAAGGGAAGGGTATGATTCCTTTGTGTGCTCCAAATATTCCATTGTGTGCTCACATAGTGTCTAAGGAGGCATTTGTGGCTGTCCTTAGGCGGTTTCAAGTAAGGAGTAACTTGTCCTTTACTTTATGTGGTCCTGGATAGTGACATTTCGCCACTCCCAGGAATGCGCGCTTATCGGGAAAAAAGGCGTACAAAAGGCTCTCTTTTCAAAGGATAATGCATGCAAATAACATTTTAGGATTAGTTCAAATTTGATTTTCCTCAAACCCTAGAGATTTTAAATACTTTCTAGATTCTGAAATGTGCTCTTGCCTTGTAAATCCTCTAGCTTGACATTAATTAATGTCATATTCTGCTGTACGGTTTTCTAGTGTTAAAAATTTCCTCCTAATGTGTGAGGTATAGGAAGGACTGTATAGCCGAAATACATTACAATTTATTTTCTGTATCGTGCGTAGAGAGAGAGAGAGAGAGACCTACGTGAAGCCTTGGAATTGAAAACACCCTACATCGGTTCCAAGAATGACCATGTCTAAGGGATCCCTGCAAGAAAATAAAATTTACAATTCATATACAAGATTTCAACGAGGCGGACATGTCCCATGCTCGTGATGCTGTGGCTAGTTAAACAAAATTAACAGATATATGTTCTGTCGGTATCACTGATATGGTAGTGATATTGGCGGCTGTTGACGATGACTGCTGATGCCCTCAGGGGCGTTTTTTCTTTGACAATAGGTGGAATGTGGTACCCATATGCGTAAACTTGGTATGGCATATAGCTGTGCAATGTACGCATAGGTGATGGCTGGGACTTTCCTGTGTAAGAATTGTTTACATAGACACTTATGGAGGCACGGGTCTTTGACAAATCTGATCGAAGTGCAATGGTTGTAAGGTACGATACCATATTGACACGAAAGATTTTATCGTAGTTGAATTTTAGGAGGATCGATGACATCTGCGGAAAATGATGTCTCCCACAGTGCCACCAGAGGATGCCCCTTGTATGGAGAGGGGCGATCCAAGGTACCACTTACTTTTTGTAAAAGAGGTGTTGAGGTCGACAAAAATGAAGCCTTAACCGAACCATGGGTTGCAGAACTGAGGGGTCGGGGACTTGGATGCGATGGGTTTAGCTGTAGAAATTTATTAATACTGATGTATTGCTAGATTCTCCTGATCTAACAATATTTATCTTCTTGCTAAATACATAATCCTTCCACTGTTAAACTTGCGGAAATTTAAAAATAAATTGCAAACACATGTGAATAAATTAAATCGCACATAACACAGTTGTTTAATGGGAAATATTAAAGCTTAAAACCCCAACTATCATATATTATGTATATCAATGGAATCATGTAATAATCTCATACAAATCTTAGTACATCAAGCTCTCAGTACAATCAACAATCATTACACACTTTCATGCAAAAATTTACATATCTATGCACCAATTCTTGTCTCCTAACAACCTGCCTCCACTACGCAATCCCTGCTAAAGAAGACCCCTGAATGAATTCGAATTGTTCTTGCCTTGACTGCACAATCCTCATTGGAAACTCCAATGTGTGTTAGATGCATTGGATGCATCACTATAGTCACAAAAGATAGTCCATCTCACCCTTTCACCTATCTCTCCACTGGGTCTCCACTGGAACTGACATGCACTGTAGTTAACTGTTGTATCTGTTTAGTTGTTAGTGAGTTATTAGTTGTGAATTAATTAACTAATTATTCACTTAACTCTCACTAGTGTATCTTTTAGTTAGACTAGATACAACTAGCTCAACTGAGTTTAACTCACTTAACTGAGTCAAACTAAATAACAACTCCTGTAACTACTCTTTCAACTCTGTCATAACTTTGCCACTTCAGTTCTAACTGAGTCCTCCATGCATGAGCCACCAATAAACCCTAGGAATTGCGTAATTCCTTCAGCCCACTGGTTTTCCAAATCTGTTCACTGAAATAAAGTGCTCCAAGAGAATAAGTTGATGTTTATTGTGGGATTATTATTAAGGGTTAATAATAATCGACATGCACCTATTTTTAGATCGACGATGTATAAATAGAATTCGCCCAGTATTCTAAAAACATAATTTTATCTATTTTCCACATTTGACCAACCATATACAAATAGCATCCTGCAACTTATAGAATATGCTCACCATGTCTAAAAATAGACATACACCTAAAAATAATCTGCGGGCTCCACTTAATGAAGGTGCTTAATTTTCACTAAGCTCATCATCTTGTTGAATCTCAACACTCCCTCTCAACAAGATAGGGATTATCCTTCACCTCGATCTTGCCTCTATGGTATTCGAATTTGCTCCTGCCGAGCGCCTTCGTCAGAATGTCTGCATCCTGTCCTTCTGTAGGAATGTACTGAAGCAACATGATATTCCGCTGCACACAATCTCTGATATGATGATACCAGATATCAATATGTTTAGATCTAACATGAAACAAATGATTAATTGAGAGTTTAATGCAACTCTGATTATCACAATGTATCACTGTAGGATCTAAATGTGAACCGAACAAACCGATCAGGATCTTCCTCATCGAGATAGCCTCACATGCAGCTTGAATTGCTGCCATGTATTCTGCTTTCGGTGAACTGAGTTCCATGGATATTTGTTTCCTGCTGTACCAAGAAACTGCTGTAGATTCGATACTGAAAACCCCTCCTGATGTGCTCTTTATTTCCGTTGGGCTGCTTGCCCAATCTGCATCCGTGAAGCCATGCAATTTCACCTCATCTATTTGTATGTACCATAAGCCATACTCATATGTGCCCCTGAGATACCTCAGGAAATTCTTTCCTGCCTTCCAAAAGAGCTTGGTAGGCTTAACCATCACTTGTGAAATTTGGTTCACCGCATAGCATATGTCCAGTCTTGTATTAACTAAATACATCAGCAAACCCACCAATTGTCGATAAACAATGGCATCCACTACCTCTGCCGATGTAGCTTCCTCTTTCCTCCAATTTCCTAGAAGAGGAGTATCCATGGGCTTGCAGTCCTCCATGTGAAACTTACCAAGTATCTCCTAAGCATACTTGTCTTGAGATACAAACAATTCACCTTCTCACTACCATATTTCCAATCCAAGGAAATAATGAAGGAGGCTCAAATCCTTCATCTCAAACTCCTTTGAAAGATCTTCCTTGTATAAGTGTATCAACTGCTCATCACCCATTACTATTAAATCATCAACATAAAGAATAATGATTAAAAACTTACCCTCCACCACAATTTAGTACAATTTTGCATCCACCTCACTCTTGGTGAAGCCAAATTCGGTGAAATAGCTGTCGATCCGTGTGTACCAAGCACATGGTGCTTGCTTCAACCCATACAATGCTCTTTTGAGTCTGCACACATGCAACTTGCTACTGAAGATCTCAAATCCTTCAGGCTGCTCAATGTACACCTCTTCCTCAATGATCCCATTGAGGAACAAAGTCTTGACATCCATCTGATGAATGTGCCAACCCATCTGCGCTGAGAGAGCAAGGATGGTCCTTATGAAAGAATACCGTGTGGAAAGTGCAAAGGTTTCTTCATAATCAATCCCCTCGATCTGTGAGAAGCCTCGGGAAACAAATCTTGCCTTATACTTCTCGACGCTTCCATAAGTAGCTTGCTTTGCCTTGTAGATCCATTTCAAATCTATCACCGATTTACCCACCGGCCCTGGTACAATCTCCCAAGCATTGTTTCTGACAATGGAGTCATACTCCTCCACCATGGCATCTACCCGTGTGGGCTCCTACGCTGCTTCTTCAAAAGAAGATGGCTCTGTCATGATACACTTGCTCATAAGAGCCATGTATCCAATAAATCGGTCAGGTGACTGTCTCTGTCTGTGCTGTGATGTAGGGCCTCCTACATTCTGTGCTGCATCAAGCTTCAGTCTCTCAGCTTCTGTGGTACGCTTTCTGCCTATTTTGATGTTTGGTTATGCATGAGTGGACTCCTCCACTCCATGAATCTCCTCCTATGGATGATCCACATCTAGAGGCTCATCTTTGGGAACAAGAAGTTCCTCCTCTGCATGCAAGTGTAGCTCCCTCTCAAGCGACAACTTCATGGCTCTCACCTCATTGAATTTTATATCTCGTCGCACCACAATCATTCAACTGTTTGGAAAATACACGCGATAATTATGGGGTGTTTATGTGTACCCCACAAATATCCTAACTTCTGCAGTCGGCTTTAGCTTCTTCCTGGTGTCCTTTGTCACATGAATGTAAATAGATGAGCCAAAAATCTTCAAATGAGAAATATCAGGCTTCTTACCAGTAAATCTTCTTCAGGTGTACTCATGCCAAGTACTCTACGAGGACAATGGTTTTTCACATAAATCACAGTGTTGCATGCTTCCGCCCACAAGTGCATTGGTAGGCCCTGGTTATGAAACATAACTCGTGCAACACCCACGATCGTTATATTATTCCTCTCTGCGACCCCATTCTGCTATGGGTTATGAGTTGCTATGAGTTCTCTTCGAATTCCTTCTTTGCTACAGAAGTCTTTGAATTCGTTCGAGATATATTCACCACCATTATAGCTCTGCAGAGACTTCACTTGCTTCCTCGACTCCTTCTCCACCAATGCTTTAAACTCACAGAAATTTGAGAATGTTTTACTCTTCTTCTGCATGAAGAATATCCAACATCTACGAGAATAGTAATCAACAAATATAACATAATACCTGTGTTTTGCTGTTGAAGCAACCGAGAAAGGTCCACACACGTTTGTGTGAATTCTCTCCAGGATCACCAAAGCATGATTCTCCTTCTCATGAAAGGTGGTATTCACAAACTTACCCATAGTACATCCCTTGCACTGATCTGACTATGCAAGGGTACCCTTGGGAAGTCCAGTAGAAATCTACCACAAAATATTCAAGGCGCCATGGTGAATATGACCCAATCTTCTATGCCATAATTCGTCCTCATCTCGGGTCACCACTTCCTCTGCTTTTCCCATCATTGCAGCGTAGCCATCTACCTCCATCTTGTAGATATTCTTAACTTGAATCCCTATCCTATTGGTTTGACCCGTTGTTTTATGTCGCAGGAAAGCTTTTATCTCGCTGAAAACAACGTCATAACCTCTGTCTTCCAACATTGTGACCAAGACCAAGTTCTTCTTCAGACCTGGGACATGCATAACATATTTCAACATAAATGGTTTACCTGATTCCCTCTCAAAGGTAATGGTTCCAATTTCGGTCACACTGTATCTGCCATCGTCGCCCATCTCTATATGCTTTGGACATCCTTCTCCTCCAAGTCACTAAACAACTCCTTTTCTCCCGTCATATGGAAAGATGCACCACTATCAAGATACCACACCGATCCCATTGATATTGAAACCAAGCATGCGATCAAAGAGAAATCAAGTTCAAATTGTGAGGCTAAGGCCTCTCCAGTTGCATCTCCAGCAACCTTCTTGTTCTTCTTTTTTTGTGGCTAGTTAGTGGCGAGATGCCCATGTTCGTGACAGTGAAAACACTTCACTTTGGATAAATCCAACTTCTTGCCTTTAGCTTTGGATTTTGGATGGGATTTTTCCCCCTTTCCTTTCCTTGCTTTGGCAGCCAAAGCGCAATTCTCTTCATCATCATTCTTCGATGAAGAGCCATCCCTAGTACTTCGCCTTATCTCCTCCTACACAAGATCTGACCAAAGTCGCTCCCAAACCGATAGTTTCTCCCATCCATTGACAGAGTCTTCGTAGCTATGCAAACTCTTTGAAAGCCAAAGGAGAGCCAAGCTCACCAAGTCATCATCATCAAAAGTAATCCCCACACTTCCTAGTTCATCCCTATAATGGACAAACTTCGTGAGATATTTTGGAATACTGTCGCCCTTCTCCATTTTTATTTTTCTAAGCTTATCTTTGAGTGCCAACTTCCTCTGGTCACTACTGCTTTGGAAAAGAACTGTCAAAGCCTTCCACATTGAAAATGGAGTGTATTTCTCATGAAGGCTTGACAAAATATGGTCTTTCACACCTTCCAACATAATTATTCTTGTCTTTTCTACCTTCTTTTTCCATGTGCCAAGTCCTGCAACATCGCTAGAAGCATGCTTAGGAACATCGCTATCGATGAACTCCTTCAGTCCATTATCTTCAAGCACCACCTCCATCCTATATTTCCAGGCTATGTAATTAGAGCTACCATAAAGGGCATACTCCAATCACAACCCATTGAAATACATTTCAATGAATACTCAACTGTTGCACCAAGAAATTTCTGCAGCAAATTCGAATTGACCACCAGCAAAAAACTCAACACTTATTCACAATTGCAATCTCCAGTGATCAACACTGCTCCGATACCATGTAGAAATTTATTAATACTAATGTATTACTAGATTCTCCTGATATAACAATATTTATCTTCTTGCTAAATATAGAATCCTTCCACTGTTAAACTTGCGGAAATTTAAAACTCAATTGCAAACACATGTGAATAAATTCAATTGCACATAACACAATTGTTTAACGGGAAAGCTTAGAGCTAAAAACCCCAACTATCATATATTATGTATATAAATGGAATCATGTAATAATCTCATACAAAGCTTAGTACATCAAGCTCTCAGTACAATCAACAATCATTACTTACTGTCATGCAAAAATTTGCATATCTATGCACCAATTTCTTACCTCCTAACAGCCTGCCTCCACTACACAATCCCTGCTGAAGAAGACCCCTGAATGAATTGGAATTGGTCTTGCCTTGATTGCACAATCCTCATTGGCAACTCCAATGTGTGTCAGATGCATTGAATGCATCACTATAGTCACAAATGATAGTCCATCTCACCCTTTCACCTATCTCTCCATTGGGTCTCCATTGGAACTGACATGCACTGTAGTTAACTGCTGTATCTGTTTAATTGTTAGTGAGTTATTAGTTGTGAATTAATTAAATAATTAATTCAATTAACTCTCAATAGTGTATCTTTCAGTTAGACTAGATACAACTAGCTCAACTGAGTTTAACTCACTTAACTGAGTCAAACTAAATAAAAACTACTATAACTACTCTTCCAACTCTGTCATCACTTTTCCACTTCAGTTCTAACTGAGTCCTCCATGCATGAGCCACCAATAAACCCGAGGAATTGCGTAATTCCTTCAGCCCATTGATTTTCCAAATCTGTTCACTGAAATAAAGTGCTCCAAGAGAATAAGTTGATGTTTATTATCAGATTATTATTAAGGGTTGATAATAATTGACATGCACCTATTTATAGATCGACGATCTATAAATAGTATTCGCCCAATATTCTAAAAATATAATTTCATCTATTTTCCAAATTTTACCAACCATCTAAAAATAGCATCCTCAACTTATAGAATATGCTCACCATGTCTAAAAATAGACATACACATAAAAATAGCCTACGGGCCCCACTTAGTGAAGGTGCTTACTTTTCACTAAGCTCATCATCTTGTTGAATATCAACATTAACATAGGCATGTTGGCGAGGGGTGATTGAAAACTAATGAGGGGGATTCAGTGGCCTGAGGTCAAAGTATACTTAAGTAGCTTGGTGGCAGTCATTGTTATTTATGAAGGGTAAATCCCTGGAGTCGGTAGGACTTCCAGGGCGGGTGTAAACTGACTATGAATGTCGTGATGATTTGTGCGTGGGGGGTGAAATAATCCGAACAAGGGTGTTCAAGGTCTGTTTCCATGGGAGAAGAGATGAAATGAGAGGGTGAAGGGACGAAGTGCACCGTTTGTGGTCTTTATACACTTACCAAAAGAATAAAATAATGAGGTTTGGTTTTTACAAAACACAGATACGGGTACCCGAAAACATTTAAGTGTTCGCTCACTGATGGTGCGAGGAAGGTGTTTTGCTGAGGGTGGGGGTCCCATTGGTTGGTCTCGTGTGCGGGGTTGATGAAGCAGATGTAAAAGTATCACAGATGGGATTATGCTGCTGGAGGCATGGTGGGCTAAATGCGAGGCACGGTGGTGTGCTCTTTATATGCTTGTACAACCTGGTCATCCGGGAAGGGGTTTTAGTTTGTATGGTAAACTTGAACTTATGCATTATGAATGGATGGGCGTGAGGTGCTTCCCGAACTGAAGTGGTATGGCCATGGCGTCACTTTTTTTATGATATGGTCTATTGTGGGTTACGAGCGCCATGGAGGGGAGGCTCTACCGAATAATGAGGATGTTTATCATGTGCAGGATGAGGTGATGATAAACATGGTCGGATATGAGGAACCTATGGTTTATTTCTGATGGAGAAATGATGTCAGGATATGCAAAAATCTCTGGGACTCTATCATGCTGGGGGTAGAACGATACCTTCTCTGGAACTTTCAGTAGATGGTGTTGTGCATGGTTTTGCGAGCTTTTCTTGCAAAAACAACTACCTCAAGTGAAAGCATATTCTTTATCGAATATTATTGAAAGTATTGAGCTTTAACAAAGAAGATGAGAGAGGGCATGTTAGTCATCAGTAATTTTTTCTATTTGTAGATGACTAAATACTTCTCCTAGATTTCTAAAAACAAGATTCTTGAATATTGTGAGTTTTGGAAATCTCACTGCCTTCATTATCCTTATACCAAAATTTTCACTATGCTAATATTTTTCTTTTCCATGATCAACCTACCACTCCTAAAAGACCCCTCATGGGCTTATGCCACTCATTCACATCCTATTTTCCCACCTATGACCTCAACACTCTGTTTTGCTTTTGCATCATCCTTACACTTTCCATCTAGGATTACCAAACATCCTGCTCCTTCTCATGTTCACCAGGTTCCTCAAGCAGTGATGGCATAAAAAATATCTTTGTAGGTTCTTTAGATAAATCAAGTACACTAGATTTTGGATCTTCAATACATCAAATTTTCAAAAACTCTATTTGTTACACTTGAAGACCCTAAGCCAAACTTTCAGTCAAAGACCAAGTCAAAGGAGACTCCCACTAGGTCATTAGGGTTCTATAGGTTGTAGGGTCATCCTTGGTATTGTCAGCACTATTTTCCTTGTGCTAGAAATTGGTTCAAATGTAAGACAAAATTAGCACATGGTTGTCCAAGAAAAATCATAAAATTTTCTAAGAAGACCACCTTATCAAGTTCAAGTTCTGTAAAGGGAAATTATGCATTTTGACATTTCTACAGGAGTGTTAAAGTGACTATCAGCAGAAAAATTGGTAAAGTAATAGGACTGCACCTCAATGAAGACATTCACAACAAAGATAAAGGAAGCAGTTTGTGTTTAAGGAAAATCAGGGTTTCTAAGCCTGACTGGGCCAGCAGTGTGCCAAGCAAGGATCCAATGCAACAAATCACATGGAGGAGGTACACCAAGTGAACCAAACATGGAAGAAATTTCTTAGAAATTATAATGAAAAATGGAAAAAGGTGAGGTGAACTAGACATAAACAAATGAAATTGAAAGGGCTATAGAGAACTTAGAAGACAACACTGATAATTGTCCTCAAGCATCCCAGAAACCTAGGGTTTTGGTAAGGTGATCAAAGAAGGTAAAAGGGTAATTTTGGACTCCATAATGACAGTAAAGGATTCCTGAACATATCACTGTTTGAAAATTTTCCAGACTCATCCCAAGGAGTTTGTCATGCAAAAGATGGTCAAAGGTGGTAAAATGAAGCTGTTAAATCTCCATCATGACAACAGAAGGAAGATTTGAAGGGACTATTGTAAGTGACATCCAGAGTTTGCCAAGATAAAGTGTCTCACTGCCTCAAAATAACAAAGATGCAAAGAGTATTAGTGAAAGGAAGGTCAAGCTCTCATTTTCAATGATTTACACTCAATGATCGAAGGGATAACGACATAGGTTTGAGCTTCAAGATGGAAACCCAAGATTGTTATAAGGTTTCTGTTGTGTAATTGAATAATATCAAACTTTAATAATATTAGAAAAGGATAAGTCAATATGTCATGGCACCTGCAAATCAGAAGTGGCCTAAAGAGGAGATAGCAAACATGATTTTGAAGTCTATAGTGCCTGTCAAAGGTGAGTTTATTATGCCTAAGGATCATTGATAAAGTTGAAAACAAGATGTTCAGTCACCTACCGAGCACAAGGTAATTTTATCTCCAAGGTAAGGACAAAGAAATGTTGAAGATGATGCTTTATGTTTAAAATTTTTAATGCTATCAAGGGTAGAGCTGGCATGCTTTAAAGATTAGAGGGAAAAGCCATTTCAAGGTTCTCATAATCACTTATCAACAAAGAAGTTAAAGGCATAAATAAGCGAAAAGAAAGTTAAGTTCACCATATGAGCAACCTGCAGAGCAAACAGAGAAAAAAATGGTCAGAAAGGAAAAGGTAGGAAAGGGCCATTTAAATGTTTTTTAGCCACCTACAACAAAAAAGGTCAAGGGAATATCAGTTAAATGAAAAATCTCAAAAACATTAGCAAAGTGGGTTCTCTAAGTTCAATTTATTTTCCTAGGCTGTAAAGGACCTTTTTTCCCCTCACCCAACTCATTGTGCACTTGCAACAATAGTCAGAGCATCGAAGAGAGAAGTTTGAGAATTTTGTTGAAATTTTGAGCAAGTCTGCCCGGCGCTACGCGTTCAGTTACCAACGCTGCGCGTTCAGAAGATTTACCAATGCAAAATTACACTGCGTTGTGTGTTCATAGACACATGCTGTGCATTCATGCAAGCGCTACCTGTTCGCCCAGGGAAAGCCCGACAACCCAGAAAAGCGTTCAGGCGTTGTGCGCAGGGAAGCTCGACACGCCGAAAAGTGTTTATGCGCTGCGCGTTGGGGAAGCTCGACACCAAGAAACGCATGCAGGTGCTATGTTTTAGGCAGAGAGGACCCATAAACAAGTGCAGGAACTACGCGTTGGGCAGGGAGGACCTGACTCTGCGTGCAGGCGCTGCACCTTCACCTGAAGCTCCTCCTCCACTTGCAAATGCCAAAAAAAATAGAAAATATCCTCCAAGCTGCATCAAAGGACTTTCAAGGGCATTGAAAATTGGTAGGTGGATGTCTCACCTTGTCCTCCAAGGAATTTTGATGATTCATTGTTAAAATAAATTGAACAAACCCTAAGGATTAGCAACCCTAAGTATTTATGCTAAAAACCTTGTTTCAACCTCCATCATCTACAAACAAGAATTTATCAATCGAATTAGGGTATGAAGTATTGTGGTTGCAGCGATTTGAAGTTGACCATTCATAAAATCTTAAAGAACTCAGTCATAAACCTACACCTCCTCCTCAATCACTTACATAGGTTGCATTTCATCCTCATTCCAAATCACTCTTCATGTCAAGTTTCAGAAGCAGAGTTAGGGTTTGTTTAAAAAACAACAATAATCAAAATGTCAAGAGAAGGAGGGAATGTTAGTAGTGAATAAGGCCAAGTTCCTAGGAGGTAGAAACAAAAAGGTGGGAAGGTTAATAGGTTTGAACCCCAAGACACTGTGGAGCTTAATTCCTCTCCTATGATTATCACATGTTTCCAAAATGTAGGGTGTTTTCAGTTTTGTGAAAAAGTCCAATAGGTGAAAAGTTACCTTGAGCTCACTAGGTTGTTTATCCTCAACCTACACAATAAAAAAGTGAATCTTGTAGGGTTAACCTTTGAACTCTCCTTAGATGCCATTGCCCATGCTACAGGCATACCCAATGTTGGTGAAAAATGGTTCAAAAGAGAAAATTTAGACATAAGTTGCTATAAGCCATTTATTAAACCCAGCTACAAAGAAGGTTGCAAATCTATCTTCCATTTTTCACATATGCTGGAGAGGTATGAACCCTTGATTAGGGTCATCATGAAATATTTTACATGTGAGGGGAGGTACTATAGACTTTACTCCTATCATATCAGATTACTCATGCACTTCACTAGGGTTAAGATGCTTCATTTACCCTACTACCTATATAGGATTATTGACAAGGTGTCTTCTATTGTATAAAAGAGGAACTACTCTCAACAAATGAAAATTTTGTTCCATCGCTCCTTGATCAATATGGTTGTGCTACATCAGTTGGAGCAAAAGGGCATACCATGGGAGGTGTTCATTGCTCATGAGGTCTTCACAAACCCACAGCCCCATCATCAGCAAAATTTGTCCTCATCATGTCAGCCTCCTCCCCCTACTCCTCCTCCACTGATCATGATTCATCATCCACACATGTGTCCTCACCTCAAGAAAACCTCCTTTCCTCACCCTCTCCCAATGCATCAGATCAAGAAGGAAGTGGCAGTGAACAAGAAAGTGACCATGAGGATGAGGGTGATTATGAATCAAGCCAAAATGAAGCAAAAGACATGGAAATTGAAGGTAGTAATGGTGGTAATGTTGGAAGTGAGACTAGGAGCAAGGATAATAGTGAAAACAATGAGGCTCTTAGTGATGAAGAGGTAGAAATTAGTAATGAAATAGAAAACATGGATACAGAGAGAAATGATGATGTTAGAAATGAAGAAGCTGATGATAACACCGAAGAAAATGAATAGAATAATAGTGGAAATGAATATCACAACAATGATGAGGCAAGTAGCAATAATGAGGAGCAAAATGAAAATGCAAAAAGCAGTGCAAATGCAGAGGAGAGAAGCAATGATGATGATGATGATGATAAAGATGATGTTGACACTGATCAAAACAATCATGACAACAGTCATAATGGCAATAGAGGCAGTGAAAATAGTGAGCTTCACAGTGACAATAATGCTAGCTTAGAGAGAAAGGCCAAAGATAGTGAGACTCATAGTGGTGCAAAGAATAATGCAGAAATCAGTGAGGAGGAAAACATTGATAAAAAGGCAGATGATGGTACACCTAGAAGCCAAGGTAATGAAGAAGATGACATCAATGAAAGTCATGACACCTTTAACAGTGAAAACACAAATGAAGAAAGAAGTCAGGAAGACATGGAGGTGGATAAAAAAGGAGATGAGGCAGAAAATGTTAATGAAGAGGAAGCCACTGAACCTAAGGGTAGAGAGGCTGATATTGGGAGTAATGAAGCAAGCATTAGTGAGGAAAAAGACAACAAGGAGCCTGATAACAGTCTTAATGGCCACGAGGACAGTGAAGGCAATGAAACTCACAGTGGTAATGATGATAGTGCATAAATTAGCGAAGAGGCAAATAGTGAGGCTGATATTGAAGATAATGAGGTAAGAAGTAGTCAAGGTAATGAAGAGGAAGACATCGAGACAAATGATGGTAGCCATGATGAAGACACAAAATGATCACAATAAGCTCTCTTCCATTGACATACCAAAGAGGAGAAAGTCATGTGTTTGCTGCCTCTAAAATGCAAGGGGCCATGTCTTCCACATCAACAAAGAAGCTAGACAGAGGAAAAGAAAGGGTCACTGTTGGAGATAAGAAAGGTAAGTATGGAACTAAACAAAAATTTGAATCTATTGACCTTGTCAGTGAAAATGAAGATAAGGAGAGGGTTAAAAGCATCTTTCTCCAAAGCAAGGATGCTGAGATAAGAGATCTAGGAAGAAGCGTTAGCATGGCAATGTATAACATTGAGTATTGTAAGAATGAAAACAAGCAGCTGAAGAAGACAAAAAGGGACCTTGGCCTACAGAAAAAGATGGCTAAGCACTATGCATTGCAAAATAAAATTGCAAGGGCCAAGCTCAAAGGAGCCCTTGCCTAAATAAAATCACTCAAGGAGGAAAAATACCAAGAAAACCTTGGAATTATTGTTGAAGCTTCTCTACAGGCCTCCCAAACCCCATAAGGAAGATATATACCAATTTTGGGAACTTTTTGACAATTTTTGGTTTTTTGCTAATTTTAAGGCCTAAAAGCACAACAGCCTTGGTGCTATGCTTTTCCCTCAAGTTCAACATGCTCACCAAATTTTAGAGCATTTGGAGCAGTTTTGGTCCCTCAAAAGGCCCAAAAACATGTCATTTTTCATCTTTCTGCCTAGTTTTCAGGACTAGCGCTGCGCCTTGAGCAGCCTTGGGAGATTTAATTTTTGATTAGGTTAATGGAGCCCAATTATAAAAACAAGAGAATTTTTGGAAATTATACTCAACAGGCTTTCCAACAAGTCATCACGAAGCCAATTCCGACATAGGGAAGGCCATCAAAACTTGGCTGCAAGTGGAGCTAGTTTTCCTATGCATGCGCTACGCCTTCAGACCTCACTGTTGCGCTCTTTTGTGAAAAAATTCAACAAAAGACACTAATTTATGGAAAAAATATATTTTAGTGTTTTTTTGGGGCAAATCACTCAAAGTTAGGTGCTAGGAGTTATTTTTTCATTTATTTCATGAGATATTTTGTGTCTTGGGCCTTGCATGGTCTCTTAGACATAAATGAAATTTATGGGTATTTTTGACATTTTCAAACCCTAGTTAGGGTTTTTTCCCTCCTTTTCTAGATAAATAGAGCATGAGGGCCTTATTGTAAAAAGTTGGCATTTGATGACTCTTGTGAGCAATACATGGTTTTTTGAGATTGAACAGAAATTGGTGTTGTGGAGTTTGTGGATGGCCTGTTTTGATTAATTGTGGAGAAGGATTTCTTGCAGGGGCCCAGAGCATGGTTAATGGTGATGTGTCTCTATTCAGTTCTTGTTTTCTTATGTATCATTTTTTTACATCCTTCTATTTTGCAATAGGATAAAAGTTTTAGACTAAGAAATGCTGTTAAGAGGTACCTTAGCTTTGTTTGTCCTTACTGCGTTTATGTTTTCCTCTGCTAGGTTAGTTTAGAGAATTTTTAGCTGCTATCTAGACCCACTTATGCTTGTTTATTTCATGAATGATTCAATACAGTAGATGTAAAATATGTTTTATGGTTAGCCCTGCTTGTTTGATGTTACTTAAATATTGTTCTTGAGATATTTCTTTGAAGTATCACTGAGTAAGTTTTACCAAAGAGGTTATGTTTTGATCATGCCCTCTTTCCATTCTTGGAAGGTTGCCTTAAAGGTCTTTATAGCTTTATCAATGATGTTTAGGAGTTCCCTCTTCTTTGATCTATGTTATGTTTCTATCTTAAATGTTTTCTAAACCTTGAAGGTGAAATCACTAGAAGTTATACAAGTTTCTTGCCTTCTATAGTTCATTGGATCATTTGTTTTAAATGCTTACTTGCTTGAGTTTAATCAAAGAGTTATTGGTTTTCCATGTCTTATGATTATTTCTTCACGCTTAGTAGTATTAAATACCATTCTTGTTTAAAGGTATTTGTTTAACGATTCTTAACTACCCTTCTACACCTACTATGTTCACAAACTTGATGTTCATTTCATCTCACACAAACCTTGAAGATCCATTTGACCAAGTTAGATTTTCCCTGTGATGCACCCTAATTCATTGTTGAACTTTCCATGAATTTTTATAGACTCCATATCCCAATGACTTGAATATCTCTCATTCCATCTATTCTACTTGATCATCTACCCAACCCAAACAAACAAAAAAACCCTAAACTTAACAACTAGCCTAAAATCAAACCCTACAAGCAAACAAATTCACATCCTTTGTACAAAATAGAGAGAGCCCTCTCTGAGTCCAGGAAGGCTAGGTCCTAGGACTCCAAAGACTGGTCTGATGTTACCCCTGTTCATTTGTTCCCACCAATCTAACAAATTACAGGGACCTAACATAATGGCGATCATGGTGGGAATTTCTGAGTTAGTGAAAATTTAAGTATTCCTTAGGACTTCAGAAACCCTTATAAAATATTAGAAAACTCAAGTATTAGCCAAGAGTAGAATCTAGCTATTTCACCATCCTAGCAAAATGATGACTCAACTAGAGGACACTCATAAAAAAATTAGGGCTACATAAAGGAACTCGAAAAACCCAAAAACATTCTCAATATTGGTTTTTTTTCAGTTATTGGTGGTGGACCATAAGTACCTATCCTAAAAATAGTAAAAAACATCCAGCTGGAAACTCCACTAGCCTCCAGTAGGCCTGCTAACTTTAATAGTTCTCATAGAATTCCCTAGGATTGTGTCAAATCATCCTTGAGCAGTTTAGAGGCCTAGTCACACACTGTGTGAGTTTAGCAAACACTAAGAGAGGCCAACCTTCCGAAAACAGTCGTAAAATTTCAGCCTCTCTACACTTTGGGTTTAAAATCTGGCTTCACAAAGGATCAATACTAGATCTCACCTGGACCCAAACCCTCCTACCATAGTTGATGACCCAGAAAATATTTTGTGGCAAACTTCTAGAATTGAAGATTCAACTACTGTTAGTACCATTCATAGAGCAAGTTCTGTCCCTGAACATTTTACAACCTTGCAAGACCCCGAGTTTGACTTACACCATACAAGAAACCTTTTCAGGATTAAGTGACAAAGTGGGATTGAACAGACTGACCTTGAGCCCATAGATTTGCAGTAGAGTCCTAGCAGAGAAGCCTCTCCTTCCACTCCTCCTAATTTTAAACTTCTCCATCTCTTTGGCTCTTTTCATTTAAAATCTTCTCAAAATAATTTTGTTGGTCCTAGTACTTCTACCACCCCAACTCATACATCCACTGTGCAAACCACTCCACTTCATCCTCCACCTCCTATCACAAACCCTCCCCTTGTAAATCCTCCCTGGATTCTAGTAGCTCCCATCATGGCAGCATGGTATGCCCCTCACAACCTCTGATACCTTCAACAAATGACTACTAATCCAAAATCCCTCTCTTTACCAAAGCTGAATATACCATTGCCCAACATCATGTAGATAGGATGAATGATGCCTTTTGCTACCAAGAGATAGAATAGGAGACCATAAAAATGAGGATGTTTGCGCAAATATTAGGAGGAGAAGCCAAAAAATGGTTCAAAATATTGACTCCTAACAACATACATGATTTCCCTTCCCTTTACCAAACATTCATAAACAAGTGGGAGATTAAGAAAAAACCTCTCCAAATTCTCTAAGAGTATAACAACCTTAAGAGAAATGTCGCGGAAAGTTTCCAAGACTACTGAACTAGGTTCAATAGTGTTTACAATGCACTCCCATCAAACATGAAACCCCCACAAGGCCTAGCCTTAGAAAAATTTCCAGAAGGTTTTAATCCAGACATGGCCTATCAGTTGAGAGAGAGAGATCCCCTAACTTTAGAAGACATGCAAAGGGGGGCTATGAGTGTAGCGGCCAACCTGATTGAAAAGAGGGCTAGTATGAGGTTAGAAAAGGGAGTTACATACAAATACGAAACTGTGGCCTCAACCTCCTCATCTGATGCCAAAATTGATAATTTAGTGAGGGTAATGGAAATAATGATGGAAAGGGTAAACTTAAATGAAATAGCACCTCCTAGGGAGAACCGAGCAAATCCCCAAAAAAAAAATAGGAATCCAAATTTCAGAAGAGACCCTCCCCAAATCTAGAAAAAGTGACAATGACCAACAAATCAGGCCTCCTTTCCAAGACAACTATGTAGATGAAGAGGAAAAAGAGATCGAAGGGTTGGAAGAAAACCATGTAAATCTGATAGGTTCTGACAATGAGGGTGATGTTTTTCTCAATGGATAAGAACAAGGTTTCTTCTCCTCAAATCAAACTGAAACAAACTATGAGGATTCTGAAGACTACAAATTAGGATTTGAGAATGCCATAATGGAGGTCCATAGGCAATATGACCTTAGGAGCAAGAAAAACCAAAATCCTCCAAGAACAACAAATTAGAAACTGCTGTTAAGAAATCCCCTGAAAACATCATTAAGAAAACAACAGGAAACACCACCATAATGACTAAGAAACCATATCAAAACAAAGACAAAACTAGCCAACAAAATGGTGACCCAAGTTGCCCTAGTACCTCCACTAGTGGCCCTGGAAAATCTGCTCTAAATGACAGTCCTAATAAAACTCAGCAAATCAAAATTGCTGAAAAGACTATGTGTGACAAAAAATATGTAAATATGTCAAAAACACTAGCACCTTTCAGTTTTGAAGGAGAGATTGCTAAGATGAAGATAACCATACCTCTCACTGAACTAGTAACCCAAGATATATACAGGTCCCAAGTTTTGAAAGTTTTGAACATAGGGAATGATACCGACACTCTAAACTTGACTGATGACAAACCAAAGCCGTTGTTTGGACTTGAGATAGAGGAAAAATATCAAGAAGGAGCAGTCCCTCCTTTCTATGTTAGCTTAAACATTCATGACAAAATCTTGCACAATGCTATGCTTGACTCCGGTGCCTCACAAAATCTCATGCCCAAGGTGGTAATGGAGAGATTAGGCCTTGAAATAACTAAACCTTACAAGGACTTGTACTCTTTCGATTCGAGTAGAGTCAAATGTTTGGGTCTAATCAAGGATTTGTGTGTCAATCTAGCACAAATACATACTAAGAGTCTATTCATGGATATAGTTGTCGCTAACATCCCCCTGAAGTATGGCATGATTTTATCTAGATCTTGGGGATCCAAACTTCAAGGTAACCTCCAAATGGACATGTCATATGCTACCATCCTAGATTTTAGCCAAACAAGGAGATTGTACTGGGAATCTCACATGAATTATATGGTAAGAAGCCTAGACAGGCCAAACAACACCCCTGTTTATTCTATTCATCAGACCTCGACTCATTTATCTTGTATAATGAAGATGACATCAATGAACAAGTAAATGAAAATGAGAACGAGCTAGGCCTACCAGAACAGTCAGATCCATCCCCAAATGAAGAACATGACAACCCAAACTCTAGCAGCCCTGAACAATAGCATAGTGGCGAATATGAACTGGAAACACTTTGGAACATGAGATTTGATGGATCTTGTGGCCAAGCTGGTTCAGGAGATGGTTTCTGGATACATAACACAAATGAAGTCCATTTGTACAAACTAGATTTTCAATGCACTAACAACATTGCAGAGTATGAGGCTCTCCTCCTTGGTTTACATTTGCTAAAAAACATAGGAGCTAAGAAGATCACGGTCCAAGGAGATTCAAAGCTGATCATTAGGCAAATCAAATGGGAGTATTCAGCCAAGAATCCTAGGCTAATAGAGTATAGGAATGCTGTTCTAGACCTCCTAAAAACCTTTGAGAAATATGAAATCACTTTCATCCCTAGAGCTCAAAACAACCTTGCCAATGAGCTTGCCTTTGCTGCCAGCAATTGGAAAATACCCCATGCAAATGAACAATACACTGTCAAAGTAAAAACTGACCTACAATACCTGACAATGTGGAATATTGGCAAGTTTTTAAGGGTGATAAACAAATTGATGAATTTTTGAAATCTAAGAATGAATTTTCAATACCAAAATGAAGCTTAGGGCATGAAGAAGATTATTTTTCTAAAGAACAAGCCCATAAAATAGAGCTGTCCTATACTACTAATATAAATCTTCTTGAATATCCTTATGAGGCAGAATTGTTTGAAATCTAGATCAAAAGGACCTTGAGGTTTCATGATCTAAAGATGATACATTACCAAGGGGAATTTCACCATTAGAAGAGTTGTTTGATTTTAATGATGTGGCTAGAAAGCCAAAGCTGGAATCCACCGAGACTAGTGTAGAAGAATATAAAATAGGTAGCATAAAAGAACCCAAAATGATCAAGCTATCCAAAACTCTTCCTTCTCACATAAAATAGAAATATATTGAGCTTTTTAAAGAGTTTAAAGATGTGTTTGCATGGGAGTATGAGGACTTGAAGTCCTATGACACACGCATTATTCAACATAAAATTCCTCTCAAGGAAAATCAGAAACCATTCAAACAAAAATTGAGAAGAATAAGCCCCGTCCTAGTACCTTTAGTTGAGAAAGAGATTAAAAATATGTATAATGCTGGGATCATAGTCCCTCTCAGGTACTCAGAATGGGTTTAAAACCTTGTTTCAATTGGGAAGAAGACCGGGGAGATTACGCTGTGCATTGACTTTAGAAATCTGAACAAGGCCTCCCTGAAAGATAACTATCCCTTGTCTAAAATGGATCATATACTTCAGAGGGTAGTTGGCTCATAGAGAATATCATTTATTGATGGCTTTTCAGGTTACAATCAGGTACTATTACTTCCAAGTGATCAACACAAAACTACTTTCACTACACCTTGGGGTACATTCATGTATGTTAAAATGCCCTTTGGGTTAATGAATGCAAGGGAAACTTTTCAAAGGGCCATGGACATAGCTTTTTCAGAAGACATAGGTTACTTCATAGTCATATACCTTGATGACATCACTGTATATTCTAAGACTGATGAAGAACACTTAGTCCACTTGAGAAAAGTATTTGAAAAAAGTAGGAAGTATGGCTTATCTTTGAATCCTAAGAAAATAGTGTTTGGTATTAAGGAAGGTAAACTCCTCTGCCACATCATCTCTGAAGAGGGAATCAAAATAGACCCCAAAAGGATCGAAGGTATATTGCAAATCAGTCATCCTAGAAACATTAAGGAGCTGCAGTCTTTCATTAACAAGATCAAATTCCTAAGGAGGTTCATCCCCAACCTTGCTGAACTCCTAAGGAATATTATAAACATGCTCAAAAAGGAGATAGGAGTTAAGTGGGCCTTGGAAGCCAAAAAATCCTTTTAACTGGTAAAACAAGCACTCACCCAAACACCAGTTCTAATCAGTCTCGACTTTACCAAAGACTTCTACATTTTCTCATTTGCATTCAAACACATCATTGCTGTAGTGTTGTTGCAAAAGAACACGATGGGACGAGAACAACCCATAGCCTTCTTCATTAAGGCATTAAGAGATTCTCCCTTAAAATATAACATCATGGAGAAACAAGCCTTTGCCTTGATCAAAGCATTGAAATATTTCTAACTCTACATTTTGCACTTTCATATCATTGATTTTGTTCCACATATAGTTGTCAAGGACATTCTAAATCAGGACCCTGATGGTAAAAGGGGTAAATGGATTTCTATTATCTTAGAATATTATTTAGAAATCATACCCACTAAGTTGATTAAAGGAAAAGGACTAGAAAAACTCATGGCTGAATCAAATTTTCAATCACTAGACATGAATATGGTTGATGCGTTAGAGGAACAGGAAGAGTTCATAGCTCCCCACATTGAAGAAGTATTTCTGAATTCATCTTGGTATGCTGATATTATATATGTGATTTTTTATCTTAATGCTCCTCCTACTTTATCCAAAACAAAATCTATATTCTTGAAATAAAAAGCTTTAAATTTCTTCATTTTAGATGGAGTTTTGTATTGGAAAAATTTTGTTGGACTATTGCTTAAATGTTTGCTTGAAGATGATGCAGATAGAATCATGCATGAGCTGCATGAGGGAGAGTGTGGAGGCCATATCTACTAGAAAACCACAAATAAAAAAATCCTTAGAGTTGGCTACTATTGGCCCATCCTTTTCCCTGACACCCACAAACTGACGATGACTTGCCATAAGTGCCAAATCTTTGATGGCAAGAGAAAACTTCTACCTTTTCCTTTGCATCCCATCAGTGTTGAAGCTAATTTTCAACAATGGGGTTTGGAATTAATTGAAGAGATCCACCCTACCTCATTACCCAACACAAGTGGATCCTCACTGCCACTGATTATTTCACCAAGTGGATAGAATCAATCCCTTCTAAGAATGCCACTGACTCAGTCATTATCAAATTCCTTGGGACCAACATCTTGTCCAGATTTGGTTGTCCTAGAAAGATCATTACCGATAATGCTGCTGCCTTTAAATAAAAAAGAATGGTTGAATTTTGCTATAAGTATCATATCACACTAGGGCATTCCACAACTTATTAACCTCAAGGTAATGGGCTAGCTGAGTCCTCCAACAAAACTCTGGTGAACATCATCAAGAAGCTACTGGAATAGAACCAAAAATAATGGCATAATAAACTAGTGCATGCATGATGGGCTGATAGAATAACGACTAAGAAATCAATCAGTATGTCTCCCTATTAGTTGGTATATGGCATGGATGCAGTCTTCCCAATATCCTTGGGAGTTCCAGTTATGAGGCTCCTCCAATAAGTGAAATCAGAAGAAAATGACATGCAAAGGAGGCTGAACCAAACCATTCATTTGCAGCAGTCAAGGGAGGAAGTTTACAAAAGGACTCAAGCAGTGCAAGAAAATATAAATAAGATATTTGACAGAAGAACCAAAGCGAATGATTTCCACATTGGAGACACAGTGCTGAAATGGGATTCTAGGAGGGAAAACAAAGGCAAACATGGAAAATTTGAAAATTTGTGGAAAGGTCCTTAAATCATTCATTCATTTAGAGGTAAAAATGCTTTATTTTTACAAGAGCTAGATGGAGTAGAGGTATTCGGAGGTCCTGTCCATGGCAATATTCTCAAACACTATTTTTGTCAAAGTTCCTAGTTTTAAGATTTCATTCATTGTCCATAACATTGATTGATAAAAATCAGAAAAACAAAAACAAAAAAACAGAAAAAGTAAGTAAAAGAGGGCAGGAAAAGAATAGGTACAACCCCGTACCCAAAAAAAGTACTGCTGAAAGTGTGCAAGCCTAAGTTCCACTACTTGTTAAGAAAAAAAAGGCTTGTTCAGTCATCTAGCCTAACAATGGCTGAACATATTTTGAAATTTCTGCTGATAGGTTAGTAAAAGAAGACTTGTCAAATAATTTAAGCTTGACTTGATAGTAGTAATAGATTAGGAAGAACAGATGCTAGTTCTCAATGCTCAAATCTGAACGAAAGAGAAAGATAGGGATGACTAACAAATGATAAAACACAACCCTCATGCTTTCTAGTTTTGTTTGTACAAAAATAATGTCTGTGTGCAGCTTGTCCCAGTGCCACAACCCATGGTAAATTAGATTGCTTAATCATGGTTTAGATCATGTTTTCAATTTCATGTCATTAGATTAGAAAATGAAGTCTGTCAAAAAGTTTAATCTTAACAGATGAATAGTCTAGGTAGAGAATAAAAGAGTTCATTAGCATAATACGAACTATTGGAAGTGATAAGGCTACAATTAGATAGTCTATTTTTTTTTTCAAAAGAAAAAAGAATGTCAATGGTTTTCCAGTCCAAGTGCACCCACAAGAAGAAAAAATGATAGGCAAGGTATGATGGGTAGGTAGAGATGAGGTTGAAGCAAGCATGCATTTCAGATTCTTAAGATCATAGTTTCAATGAAACATCATCAAAATGAAGGAAGAGAAATCTGCCCAATGGATAAGGCAATGGTATTCAACACTCAGAGATTTGATGTTTGAGGTTCTGGACACCTCCTGAAAAGGAGCTTCTCTCCCCAAGTGGAGCCATTGTTATTAATTAGTAATTTTTTTCTATTTGTGGATGACTAAATACTTGTCCTAGATTTCTAAAAACAAGATTCTTGAATATTGTGAGTTTTAGAAATATCACTGCCTTCATTATACTTATACCAAATTTTTCACTATGCTAATATTGTACCATTCCATGATCAACCTACCACTCCTAAAATACCCCTCATGGGCTTATGCCACTCATCCACATCCTATTTTCCCACCTATGACCTCAACACTCTGTTTTGCTTTTTCCTCACCCTTCCATTTTCCATCTAGGATTACCAAACAACCTGCTCATTCTCATGTTCACCAGGTTCCTCAAGCATTGATGGTCTAAAAACTATCTTTGTAGGCTCTTTAGATAAATAAAGTACATTGGATTTTGGATCTTCAATACATCAATTTGTCAAAAACACTGTTTGTTACACTTGAAGACCCCAAGCCGAAATTTCAGTCAAATACCAAGTCAAGGAGCCTCCCACTAGGTCATTAGGGTTTCATAGGTTGTAGGGCCATCCTTGGTATTGTCAGAACTATTTTCCTTGTGCTAGAAACTAGTTCAAATTCAAGACAAAATTAGCACATGGTTGTCCAAGAAAAATCATAAAATTTCCTAAGAAGACCACCTTATCAAGTTCAAGTTTTGCAAAGGGAAACTGTGCATTTTGACATTTCTGCAGGAGTGTTAAAGTGACTATCAGAAGAAAATTCGTAAGGTAATAGGCCTGCACCTCAATGAATACATTCACAACAAAGATAAAGGGAGCAGTTTTTGTTCAAGGAAAATAAGGGTTTCTAAGCCTGTTTGGGCCAGTAATGTGCCAAGCAAGGATCCAATGCAGCAAATCACATGGAGGAGGCACACCAAGTGAACCAAACATGGAAGAAATTTCTTAGAAATTTTAAATGAAAAAGGGAAAAAGGTGAGGTGAACTAGACAAAAATTAATGAACTTGAAAGGGCTATAGAGAACTTAGAAGACAACACTGATAATTGTCCTCAAGCATCCCAGAAACCTAGGGTTTTGGTAAGGTGATCAAAGAAGGTAAAAGGGTAAGTTTGGACTCCATAATGACAGTAAAGGATTCCTGAAGATATCACTGTTCGCAAAGTTTCCAAACTTATCCCAAGGAGTTTTTCATGCCAAATATGGTCAAAAGAGGGAGAATGAAGCTGTTAAACCTCCATCATGATAACAGAAGGAAGATTTGAAGGGACTGCTGTAAGTGAAATCCAGAGTTTTCCAAGGTAAAGTGTCTCACTACCTCAAAATAACAAATATGCAAAGAGTATCAGTGAAAGGAAGGTCAAGCTCTCATTTTCAGTCATTTACACTCAATGATCAAAGGGATAAATACATAGGTTTGAGCTTCAAGATGGAAACCCAAGCTGGTTATAAGGTTGCTGCTGTGTAATTGAATAATATCAAACTTTAAGAATATCAGAAAAGGCTAAGTCAGTATGTCATGGTACCTGCAAATCAAAAGTGGCCTAAAGATAAGATAGCAAACATGATTTTTAAGTCAATAGTGCCTGTCAAAGGCGAGTTTATTATGCCTAAGGATCAGTGAGAAAGTTGAAAACAAGATGTTCAGTCACCTGCCAAGCACAAGGTAATTTTATCTCCAAGGTAAGGACAAAGAAATGTTGAAGATAATGCTTTATGTTTAAAACTTCTAATGCTGTCAAGGGTAGAGGTACCATGCTTCAAAGATCAGAGGGAAAAGCCATTTCAAGGTTATCATAATCACCTATCAAAAAAGAAGTTAAAGGCATAAATAAGCCAAAAGAAAGTCAAGTTCACCATATGAGCGACCTGCAGAGAAAACAGAGAAAAAAATGGTCAGAAAGGAAAAGATAGGAAAGGGCCATTTATATATTTTTTGGCCACCTATAGCAAAAAAGGTCAAGGGAATATCAGTTAAATGAAAAATACCAAAAACATTAGCAAAGTGGGTTCTCTAAGTTCAATTTATTTTCCTAGGCTATAAAGGACATTTTTTCCCCTCACCCAACTCATTGTGCACTTGCAACAACAGTCAGAGCATCCAAGAGAGAAGTTTGAGAATTACATTCAAATTTTGAGCAAGTCTGCCTGACGCTACACGTTTAGTGCCCGATGCTGTGTGTTTAGAGGATTTACCAGTGCAAAATTGAACTGCACTGCGTGTTCAGAGATACATGCTGCGCATTCATGTAGGTGCTACCTGTTCGCCTAGGGAAAGCCCGACAACCCAGAATAGTGTTCAGGCACTGCGCACAGGGAAGCCTGACAGGCCGAAAAGCATTCAGGCGCTGCACGTTGGGGAAGCCCGACACCCAGAAATGCATGCAGGCACTACGCATTGGGCAGAGAGGACCCAAAAATGCATGCATGCGCTATGCGTTGGGCAGGGAGGACCCGAATGTGCGTGCAGGCGCTGCGCCTTGGTAGGTGGATGTCTCGCCTTGTCCTCTAGTGAATTGTGATGATTCAATGTTAAAATAAATTTACCAAACCTTGAGGATTAGAAACCCTAAGTCTTCATGCTAAAAACACTATTTCAACATCCATCATCTACAAACAAGAATTTATCAGTTGAATTAGGGTATGAAGTGGTGTGGTTGTAGTGATTTGAAGTTGACCATTCATCAAAGATTAAAGGACTCAGTCATACACCTACACCTCCCCCTCACTCACTTGCAAAGGCTTCCTTTCACCCTCATTCCAAATCACTCCTCATATCAAGTTTCACAAGCAAAGCTAGGGTTTAAAAAAAAAACAAAAGTAATCAAAATGTCAGGAGAAGGAGGGAATGTTAGTAGTGAAGAAGGCGAAGTGCCTAGGAGGTAGAAACACAAAGGTGGGAAGGTTAATAGGTTTAAACCCCAAGACACTGTGGAGCTTAATTCCTCTCATATGATTATCACATGTTTCCAAAATGTAGGGTGTTTTCAATTTTGTGAAAAATTCCAATAGGTGCAAAGTCACCCTGAGCTCACTAGGTTATTTATCCTCAACCTACACAATAAACAAGTGAATCTTGCAGTGTTAAATTTTTAACTCCCCTTAGATGCCATTTCCCATGCTATATGCATAACCAATTTTGGTGAAAAATGGTTCAAAAGATAAAATTTGGACATAAGCTACTATGAACCATTTCTGAAACCCAGGTACAAGGAAGGTTGCAAATCAATCTTCCCCTTTTCACATTTGCTGGAGAGGTATGCGCCCTTGATGAGGATCATCATGAAATATTTTACATGTGAAGGGAGGTACTCTATACTTTAATCCTATCATATCAGATTACTCATGCACTTCACTAGGGTTAAGATGCTTCATTTACCCTACTACCTATATATGAGTATTGACAAGATGTCTTCTGTTGTAAAAAAGAGGAACTACTCCTAGCAAATGAAAATTTTGTTCCATCACTCATTGATCAACATGGTTGTGCTACATCAATTGGAGCAAAAGGGCATACCATGGGAGGTGTTCATTGCTCATAAGGTTTTCACAAACCCACAGGCCCATCATCAGCAAAAGTTTCCCTCATCATCTCATCCTCCTACCCCTACTCCTCCTTCACCTCCCATTGATCATGCTTCATCATCCACACATGTGTCCTCACCTCAAGAAAGCCTCCTTTCCTCACCCTCTCCCAATGCATCAGATCAAGAAGGAAGTGGCAGTGAACAAGCAAGTGACCATGAGGATGAGGGTGATCACGAATCAAGCCAAATTGAAGCAGAAGATATGGAAATTGAAGGTAGTAATGGTGATAATGGTGGAAGTGAGACTAGGAGCCATGATAACAGTGAAACAGTGAGGCTCTTAGTGATGAAGAGGCATAAATTAGTAATGAAACAGAAAACATGGTTTAAGAGAGAAATGATGATGTTAGAAATGAAGAAGCTGATGATAACAGTGAAGAAAATGAAAAGACTGATAGTGAAAATGAAGATCACAACAATGATGAGGCAAGTAGAAACAATGAGGAGCAAAATGAAAATGAAGAAATCAGTGCAAATGCAGAGGAGAGCAACAATGATGATGATTATGATAAAGATGATGTTGACATAGATCAAAATAGTCATGGCAATAGTCATAATGGCAATAGAGGCAGCGAAAACAATGAGCCTCACAGTGACAATGATGCTAGTTTAGAGAGCAAGTCCAAAGATAGTGAGACTCATAGTGGTGCAAAGAACAATGTAGAAATCAATGAGGAGGAAAATAGTGATAAAAATACTGATGATGGCACACCTAGCAGCCAAGGTAATGAAGAAGATGACATCAATGAAAGTCATGACACCTTTAACAATGAAAACACAAATGAAGAAATAAGTTAGGAAGACATGGAGGTGGATGATAAAGGATATGAGGCAGAAAATGTTATTGAAGAGGAAGCCACTGAATCTAAGGGTAGAGAGGCTGATATTGGGAGTAATGAAGCAAGCATCAGTGAGGAAAAAAACAACAAGGAGAATGAAAACAATATTAATGGCCATGGGGACAGTGAAGACAATAAAACTCACAGTGGTAATGATGATAGTGCATAAATCAGTGAAGAGGAAAACAGTGAGGCTGATATTGAATATAATGAGGTAACAAGAAGTCAAGGTAATGAAGAGAAAGACATGGAGACAAATGATGTCAGCCATGATGAAGACACCAAAATGATCACAATCAAACCTATTCCATCGACATACCAAAGAGTGGAAAGGCATGTGTTTGTTGCCTCTAAAAGGAAATGGGCCATGTCTTCCACATCAACAAAGAAGCTAGACAAAGGCAAAGAAAGGTTCATTGTTGGAGATAATAAAGGTAAGCATGGAACTAAACAGAAATTTGAATCTATTGACCTTGTCAGTGAAAATGAAGATAAGGAGAGGGTTACAAGCATCTTGCTGCAAAGCAAGGATGCTAAAGAATGAAAATGGAAATGTATAACATTGAGTATTATAAGAATGAAAACAAGCAGTTGAAGAAGACAAAAAGGGACCTTGGCCTATAGAAAAAGATGGCCAAGCACTATGCATTGCAAAATCAAATTGCAAGGACCAAGCTCAAAGGATCCCTTGCCGAAATAAAATCACTCAAGGAGGCAAAAGACCAAGAAAACCTTGGAATTATTTCCAAAGCTTCTCTACATGCCTCCCAAACCCCATAAGAAAGATATCTACCAATTTTGGGAACTTTTTGACAATTTTTGGTTTTTTGCTAATTTTAAGGCTTGAAGGCGCAACAACCTTCACGCTACGCTTTCCCCTTAGGAATCCTCAGCAGGAAAAATTTACATTTTTTGAATCCTCAGCTCAAGTATAGCATTATCACCAAATTTCATAGCATTTGGAGCAGTTTTGGTCCCTCAAAAGGCCCACAAACATGTCATTTTTCACCTTTCTGCCTAGTTTTTAGGACTGGCGCTGTGCCTTGAGCAGCCTTGGGAGATTTAATTTTTGAAATAGTTAATGGATCCCAATGAGAAAAGAAAGGGATATTTTGGAAATATACTCTACAAACTTTCCAACGAGCCATCACGGAGCCAATTCTGACATCGGGAAGGCCATCAAAACTTGGCTGCAAGTGGAGCTAGTTTTCCTGTGCATGCGCTACGCCTTCAGACCTCACTGTTGCACCCTTTTGTGCAAAAAGTCAACAAAAGACACTCATTTATGACAGAAAGATATTTTAGTGTTTTTTTGGGGCAAATCACTCCAAATTTAGGTTCTAGGAGTTATTTTTGCATTTATTTCATGAGATATTTTGTGTCTTGGGCCTTGCATGGTCTCTTAGACATAAATGACATTTATGGGTATTTTTGACATTTTCAAACCCTAGTTAGGGTTTTTTACCTCCTTTTCTAGATAAATAGAGCATGAGGGCCTTATTATAAAAATTTGGCATTTGATGACTCTTGTGAGAAATACATGGTTTTTTGAGATTGAAGAGAAATTGGTGTTGTGGAGTTTGTGGATGGCCTGTTTTGATTAATGATGGAGAAGGCTTGCTTGCAGGTTCCCTGAGCATGGTTAATGGTGATTTGTCTCTATTTAGTTCTTGTTTTCTTATGTATCATTTTGTTACATCCTTGTATGTTGCAATAGGACAAAATTTTAGACTAAGAAATGCGGTTCAGAGGTACCTTAGCTCTGTTTGTCCTTACTGCCTTTATGTTTTCCTCTGATAGGTTAGTTTAGAGAATTGTTAGCTACTATCTAGACACACTTATGCTTGTTTATTTCATGAATGATTCAATAAAGTAGATGTAAAATATGTTTTATGGTTAGTCCTGCTTGTTTGATGTTACTTAAATATTGTTCTTGAGATCTTTCTTTGAAGTATCACTGATTAAGTTTTACCAAAGAGGTTATGTTTTGATCATGCCCGTTGTCCATTCTTGAAAGGTTGCCTTAAATGTATTTATAGATTTATCAATGATGTTTAGGAGTTCCCTCTTCTTTGATCTATTTTATGTTTCTATCTTAAATGTTTTCTAAACCTTGAAGGTGAAATCACTAGAATTTATACAAGTTTCTTGCCTTCTATAGTTCATTGGATCGTTTGTTTTAAATGCTTACTTGCTTGAGTTTAATAAAAGAGTTATTGGTTTGCCCTGTCTTGTGATTGATTATTAATGCTTAGTAGTATTAAAGACCATTCTTGTTTAAAGGTATTTTTTAAGGATTATTAAGTGCCCTTCTACACCTACTATGTTCACAAACTTGATGTTCATTTCATCTCACACAAACCTTGAAGATCCATTTGACCAAGTTAGATTTGCCCTGTGATGCACCCTAATTCGTTGTTGAAATTTCCATGAATTTTTATAGACTCCATATCCCAATGACTTGAATATCTCTCATTCCATCTATTCTACTTGATCACCTACCCAACCCAAACAAACAAACAAACCCTAAAATTAACAACTAGCCTAAAATGAAACCCTACAAGCAAACAAGTTCACATTCTTTGCACAAAATAGAGAGAAACCTCTCTGAGTCCAGGAAGGCTAGGTCCCAGGATTCCAAAGACTGGTATGATGTTACCCCCTTTCATTTGTTCCCACCAATCTAAAAACTTATGGGGACCTAACAAGGCATACCTGCCGGCGCTGAAAAATTAATTTTTTGGGAGTGTGATTACGTGGCATCGCCTATGTTCATCATGGAGTGCTGATTATGGTGTAACTTACGGTTCACAGAATGTGCCTTCTGATCTCTCGTTATGGCCCTCTGAATTTTTTGAAAAGGGTGATAAATAGGTGAATATGGCCCTAATTTTATTCATTTGTACTTGCGAAGTTTTGAGAGGTCAGAGGCATTTGTGTAGCATTTCTTGCCATTGTGGTCAGCCCGTGTACCAGGGACTAGAGATAGTATGCCTAGGTAACTTCCATGACGTCATGCATTTTAATTTTTACAGTTTGATGGTGTCGGGTTCCGTACAGACCGGGTTTGTACGGATTTTGGGTGACTTTTGCGCTAGATTGCACGAGTGATCTAGGAAAAAGCGCGCCTTCTTTGTGTGTAAATTTGAGGGATAGGTGCACGAGGGCACTCTGTTCCCCAATTTTAGCACGCCTGTGTAAAATACAGGTGCGCAAAGACCGAGGTGACAAAATTATTTGGTTTTTTGCCTCTTTTTTGTGTTTTTTCTCTGTATTGATGGGTACCTGTGTTGATGACAGACTAGTGTGGAGGGAGTGGGACTGGTCTAAGATCTGAACCGCTTTAGCTACTGATGCTGGGGTGCACTGTTAGTTGGCACTATGGGGCCTTCTGAAGTTTGCTAAGAATGAGTTTCTGCGGTCATAGGACCGATTATTATGGTACATTATTTAGCACTGGCGCAAGAGGTGCAACATGTTCGTGGTACGTGGTACGAACATGATCATCCGTCCTGAGACGGATATTTATTTTGTGACTGCGTTACAGCCTCAGGGTGAGGCGCTGAGGTATCCAATCCCTACATGGAGAGTGGAATTGGATAGATTCTGGAGGTGGCATTGTGGTGGGGCGCCTCTTATGGAGGGCTGCATCAACATTTCATCAGTTACAGATGTGGCAGGGTGGTGTGCTCTGGTAGTGATTGTTGGCGGGGTTGTTTGCTCTGCATTGGGCATTTGGCTAGTAGGTTGGAGTTTCACATTGGCTGAGGTTAGGGTGATTTTTCGACTTTTCCCGCTTTTGTTTTGATGGTATGGTGTCGCAACTGAACAAGGTCCAACGCGGATCTAAGTCATTTGCGTATGCCAGTTTTTTGTGCAGCATCATGTTTGAGAGGGCAGTGCTATTGAGACCGGTAGTGGCGGTGCCTATTGGGGGGCCATGGGAGCCACGTATGAGGAGGTGGGCTCTAGTGATGCTGCGAGGTGGTGGCGACATGGTGGGGCATTATTGGAACGCCACAACAAAGGCCTAGTTCGAAGCCAACCCACAGATGTTCTCGCCGTACCCATATGTTGGAATGGACTTTTAGTTTGACCCAGAAATGGGTCTCCCATTTGGCTATGTTTAGGGGCCTGCAGGTATGTGTTATATGTTTTCTGCATTTGTTTGAGTATATACGTACTTATGTGTTTTTCAAGTGACACTAGCATCATTTTGGTTACTCTTGTAGATGTTGGCGAGGTGGGTCACCCTGTGGCTCGAATGGTGGGCCACGATCCTCCGTGACGACCTCGGGGTGATCAAGGAGGAGGTGATACAGGTGGACCAGGTGGTGGTGCTAGCAGACCTGCTGGTGGTGCTGGCCCTTCTGGGGAGGGTATCATCTCGACTTTTGTAGAGGTTGTGGCTTAGCGAGCTCATGCTGATACGGTGGAGGCTCGCATTGCAGAATTGACAACTCAGGTGTCTGCTATTGAGGACTTCCGGGGTCGAATGGACCACTTGACCCAAGGGATGTCTGCTCAAGGTTTCATGGATGACTTTGAGGAGGTCTGGTTAGAGACAGTGATGGCCCACGAGAGGGATTATCGGCCTACTCTACGTCAGGTGGCGATCACAGTTGCGACAATAGCTTCGGTGGTGGTACTGGGAGCAGTGGTGGGTCCAGGTGCCCCACTTGAGGGGGCACCCCCCTAGGGTAGTTTTGTACACAGGGAAAGCACCTGTTATGAGGATTATTCCTTTATTTTTGATGACTTTTGTATCTTTTGGCTGGTCGTTGGGCCAGCGACACTATTTTTTTACTCAGATATACACACGTACACATATATATATATATATATATATATATATATATATATATATATGAGTGATATTTTTTGTGGCTCTACATGGTGTGTCACTTATTTTAGTTTTTGATGTTATACTGATGGATGTCTATATTTTTGGTTATTTATGTATGATGGTTTACTCGAGATGCATTCCAGTCTAGGATATTGTTAGCTATATGTTTAGCATTTTGGTTTTGACTCCTTGGTACATGAGTAAATGTGATATAGTAAAATTGTCTGCTTAATCTTTTTGCAAGCAAATATTTTCTAAATAGATGTGTATCTCTTGTCTCAAATGTTTGGTTTAACTGTGACACTACTAATTGGGAATCGAGGTAGACATTTATATGGCGTATGCCCTGATGGAGGGCGTCGCACATAAGTCCGATGACGATGTCATATTTTGCCTGATTATTTGTTGCTGAACTGATACACATACTGTTTGAACATAGTGGTGATTGATCAGGGTGGTAGATGACCCAAGCATCTGTAGCTAAGTTTTGAGACCATCGTGATGCTCCATCAGCAAATCCGAAATAGGGTTCAGGTTGGTGATCCATGGTGGCACTTTGAGCATGTTTAATAAGTATTTGGGTAAAAAATTTTGAGTGGTTTTGTTTGTGTGTACTTTCGCTCTAAGGGAAGGGATGTCCTAGCCCTTATGGGTGAAATTTATTGAGGTAAAGGACGTTGATGGGGTTATTGAGGTAGGTCCTGTCTGGTTCCGTCAAGATGTATGTCCCCTATTGTAGGAAATGTTTAATCATGTAGGGTCCTTTCCACAAGGTTTCAAACTTTCCTGGCCCTAAGGCCTCTTTCGCGACATCATAGTGGAGGACTAATTATCCCTCAGTGAATGACCGAGGGGTGATGTGGCGGTTGAATGATGCTTTTACCCTTTTATTGTGGGCCTCATTTTGTTGCAGCGAATGTCGTTGGATTTCGTCGACAAGCTCTAGTTGTACTAGGCGTTGTTCCATAGGCTAGGTGTCATCGAGGAGTTCGATGGCAGCATGCAAATTTGGGATCTTGTGAAAATCTATGTAAAAGCGCAAGGTACCTTGTTCTTTTGTGACATGAATGAGATGGAAATCCTGGGACGAGGAGATGGCAATAATATTATCGCCAATATGTGCTGATGCAAATCGTATATGGTGGATTGTGTCATCGACATTTGGTGTGGGAAGAATCTCTGTAATAGGATTCTGCATGAGAGAAATGTTGGGTTCCCCATTAGGGTGGTTGGTTTCCGGTAGGTGGAAATTGTGCCTGCCACAAAGGTGCCTGAATGTTTCCATTAGCAGGCATGAATCTGGTGTGTGATTTTTGCCTGTGCAGATGGTGCATGGTATCAATGAGCTAACGGAGTAGATAGTGTGGGATTCTACGCTACTCATTTTTCCTGATGTGGATGCTTGGAAAGGGTCTAACGTAGAAGAGATTTCCTTCTGCTTCCATTTCTGTATTGTTGGCTTAGGTGTGTCTACCTCTTTGGTGGAGTGTAGACTCAACGCGACTCTTTCCATTCTCAGCTTGGGGAGATGCACACATTTGATCATATGGTGAAAGTATGAGCAAATACGACAATAGGTGCGCGTGATCTTCTCTTGGTTTGAGAGAAGTTTCTGAGGGAGAGAAGAGACTATGTAGAGACTATTTACAAGGGGATTTAATTCTCTGCACTGGTTGAATTAGTGGTCATTTAGGTCGCATAGTCTGCATGTTATTCTAGGCTTGGCCGGGGTTATGCTTTGTTGGTGTGTTTTCATATCTTGCCTGATACACCATTATGGGGGTGGGGACATTGATTCGACGGTGTACTTTTTATGCCATTCCCGGAGCTTGTCCTGTGTCTTCTCTATGGTATTAATCATGTTGATGGTGGACGAATTTGCGAGGCATAAGTACAGTGTCGCTCATAATGATTGCCCTGACATATAAGGAAAAATATACTTGATATGAAGGTTCCGTTGAGTTCAGTTTGGGGTCTGATGGGGAACCAACGTCAGATGGCTTTTGAATCAGGGAAATGGAAAACTGCATGATCTATATTTTTTCATAAAATACATGCTGGTCGTCTCTACGGAGGGCGGTTAGGGGTAACTAGGGGTTCCCTGTTGGGCCACTCTTCAGCTGTCAAGAACATGATGGATCTGCTTATCACATCTTCTTGAGTCATGGAGCTGCCTGTGGACTCTGCATCCATGTCATATTATTGGGAGAGGCAGACTATGAATGAGTGAAGGCTAGCGAGGGCTAGCTAGAATCGAGGTATATAGTGACAATTCTCCAAAAGGTGATTGTCAGCGTATAATGGACATATGAATGCCTACAATCCAATGCAGTAAACATTTTCAATTGGATACCATCTATGGATGAGTTCCAGGGCTACACACTCTTCGAGGAAGTGACCACATTCATCGCATAGAGTGCAACATATAATGGGCATAACTGGGGGTCTTTCTACAACCATTCGTTCTTCTTGCAAGTATAGGATGGTACAAGGTACATTTCTGGATGCTTGGGTGGATGTATCCTCTTGATAAGATCACTCGATGGCATGTAAGGCATCTCTATCTCGTAGGATCTCTGGGCAATGGTGGGTATAGTTCCCGTAGTTACTGCAGAGAGTGCATGCGTGATTGGTACATAGTGCTTTGCCTTTACCTTTGGTGGTAGGTTCCTTTTTATGGGAATGCGACATCGCAATTTCTGCCTTAGATCCAAGGAGTGGTTTTAATTCATCCAACTCTGGACATATATGGGTAGAATGACCTATCACGTCACATATGGCGCATACTGGTGATTCCATTTGAATGATGGGGGTCACCATCTTCTTTCCTCTCTTCTTGGTTTTCCTAGTGGTGATCACCGGTTTTGCAATGGGAACTTCCTTTGCAGGGGTGGTCTCAACTATTTCTTGGATGGGTGAGGGCTCCTCGGGACTGAGGGGCTTCAACCCTGTGGCAGCAAAATGGGTGGTTCCTATTCTGGAAGGGGGAATGAGGTACCAAACTGAGAATGCCAACGATATGTTAGGTAATACCAGTGTTTCCAAAACCTGCTGGGAGACGAAGCCAGCCGGGGGGTAGAGAAAAGGGGTTTGGGAGGCGACATAGGCTAGAGTGGCTACCGTAGCCGATGCCTCGGTGTCATTACTACTTGTGTCCGTGTCCTGACTAGCTTTGGTGCTTGATGTGGACATCATGCACACCAGATCCCTTGTGACATCGAGTGATGCCTCAGGGATAATGGGAGGATATCCTAGGAATGACCCTAGAACATACGACAGTTTGAATTGGCTGGGGCCATATTCTTGGTACCATGAAAGACCATCTGGGAATGTATCTAGATAAGGTAAAATTAAATCGGTGTTGGTTAGGGGACGCTTCTCGCTGTGCGTTAGTTGGTCTACAGTAATGATGCATCCCTCATGGGGGAACATCATAATGCGAAAGACAGTGGAGGCTATGGTAGACATGGAATACATATAACTCCGCCCAAGGAGTATGTTGTAATCCAAGTGAGCGTCCAAGACTTCAATTTCTATGTGGACCGTCTTTCCAGCTAAACAAACTGAGACATTTTGGTAGAGGCCGACGAGAGTCGAAGGACGACCATCATATTCTTTGAGCGTTATGAATGAGGGTTTTAGTTCAGGAGACCCTAACTTCTACCAAAATTTTTTTTTACATGATGCATGTGGATGCACCTTCTTCTATGACACATCGGTGATATTCTGGACTGACACTGATATCTGGAAGGTGACCATGGAAGGAAGCCTAGGGGTGGATTTGTCTACGTCAAAATCCATTAGGTGTGTATTGTTAGGGTCGATAGCGCCTAACGCGGAAAGTAGGGCTTTCCATTGTTTCGGGCATGACTGCAGCACTTCCAGAGTTGACATAGCAGTGAGGGATTGTGCTAAATCTTCCATGATGCTATAATTATGGGCCTCTTTGGAGTGGTTTCCTGCTATCCTGTTAGGTCCTTTTTCCATATTTGGCAATGTTTCTATAGGAATCTTTGAAATGTCAAAGGTGCAGTCGATGCACTGGTACTTGCCCCTGACGTATTGGTGTCTGGTGGGGTGTCGTAATTGTGATTCCGGGTTTGGAAAAACATCTCCTCTCCAGTCATGTAGATCTCATGGCTGCTTTTCCCGACGTCGTATGGGTTTTTTTGCTGAGTGTTGACCGTCCCTTAGTGGGGGAAATGTTCTTGCATCACAGCTGCTTGATGGGAAGATCCTCCTTGTCCTCGGTTACTCTGTAGCTTCTTCAGCTCAGGGAGATCAAGACAATGGTGAGTATAGTGACCGTACTCCCCACATATCGAACAAGAATGGTTTGTTTGAAGAGGTGGCCTTTTTCTCTGCTGTTGGGCAATTCTTGGCTCCTAGTTCTGATTCCAGTTGGAGTTGCCTCCAGACTGGGATCGCGGTGGGTGTTGCTGGTTGTTTCCCCCCCATCTAGGATTCCATTTTGGCTTTTTTTTTTAATTTTTCCTTCACCACGTTAGGAGGGAAGTTCTCCTGATTATATTGGTGTGGTTGGTTTTGGGACTGCTACACAAAGTTCACCTGTGCATTGTTCTGCATAGGTGGGTCATGTGTTGGGGACTGAGCGTAACACAGTCCCTGTTTTGCACTTGGCTGTTGGAGGGGAGTTCTTCCGTCAGTGTTTCTTTCTGCGTAATGATTCCCCTGAACTTGAGGATAGGGTCCTCCCTGGTGATACGGTGATTCCCTATTAGTCAAATTTTGCTGAGGCATATGATGACTTTGGAAACTGAGTTGAGGCACATTCTGGGTAGAACTATATGTGTAACCCGGGTTTTGACTACTGATACCTAGGTAACCCTAGGTCATTGACCCAATTAGCTCGTCTACAGAGTTCGAAGTGCTTGAAACTTATTGATAAGTTTGCAGGCGCAGGGCGTTAGGCAGGATGTCATAAATGTATCCTGACTGTGTATAAATAAGCTCAAGCTTCTGGGATTTGCTAATTACGTTCTCTTCAAATGTAGGAATTTTCTGTGCCACATCCTTTGAAATCTCTGCCATGATAGTTTTTAGGAAAAAATATAAGAGAACCTGGTCGTCGAGTTTAGCTTTACATAAACTGCGATGCCACCTCCATTCATGGAGATTGTCCGAGATGTGGACGACGGGGGTTTGTCTAAAATTAGTCAGTAATTCCATTCCGAATCATGGTGAATGGGTAACTGAAAATATATTAGGAACGAGGTAGCGAGGGTGCTAAAGGTTCCATGTGAAGCTGAGGGTTGCTCTAGGTACCACTTCGCGGCTACTCCTGTATGAGTGCATTGAAATAATCTCAATCGAATAGTGTCATCAATGATACTTTTCAATGAGCACCATAGGTGAAAGGTCATGACATGATTACCTGGGTCTTTCGCTTGCTTTCCTTTGAACATTGGTATATCCGAAGGGAGCTTCGTGGGCATGAGAGGCCATGTAGGATTGTGTGTAATAGGGTCATTTGTTAGCTTGGTTAAATCAGATAGATTCTATTATCACAAAATCAGGCCTGATGGGCTGCTCATCAAGTAAACATTATGTAACTGTTTCAGACCAATCTTTTGGCTGAGGCTTAGCCTCCTCAACCTGAGAGGGCTCTCTCAAAATTTTATGCTTTTTGATAAATACTTAGATGGCTAACTCTAAGGAAAAATAGATAGATGATATAACTGGTTGTAAATCACATTAGCAAACATTCATTGGGCTATGGAGTCAAGATAACTTCAACAAAAACATCACAATCTATCTAGCATGGAAGTCAAGGCATTTGGAGTTCAAATCAGGGAGTAAAGCATATAGAACAGTGAAACACACAGTCAGTTTGTATGTGAAGGAAGTTAGAGCATTATGAATGAATTCTAAGTATCATAAACAAACACCACTGCAGATAGAAATATTGAAGAATGCATTAGAAAAATAATGGACAATAACTCCTCATGAAGCTAAAAAAACCATTACATACAAAACACAATATTTGCTAATAAAAATATCCAACCCCTTGGATTTCGATCTTATGCTCTTTATAGAACATTTACAAAATAGGATTCCTTCTTCTCCACTAGATACATCGAATTCATAGAGTTTGACACCTTTTCTAATCATAAACATGCTATTTATTACAAATTGACAGCTATAATCCTAATGAAAAGTCCTATTTCTAATAGGACTAAAACTCTTTAATACCCTCCTAACAACCTTATCTAATATTTGTTACATATTTTTCCACCTGCAATCCCATGAAGTCAAATTTGGATGGTGATCTTTAACTTGATGTGGCCATGATATTGATGATAATGTTCTCCTAAAATCTAGGAAACATGTCTTTATGTTTTTAGGCCCTTTCATTCCATTATCTGTTTTGAGCACTTTGAACATTAATGAATCATGTCTACATGTCTCTTGTTGCCAAATATTACACCATATGTATTCAATTCTCCAGCTGTGCAGAATATAAACTTCGAACAATGCAAAAAGGTAAGAATAAACCCGTGCTACGAAAGCAGCATGGTTTCGTAGCGCTTTTCGTAGTGCAATGTTTAGCTCCCTTTCTAATATGATTTTGATCTGTTTTCTTCAGGGAAGCCTTCATTTTCCATTAACACACTTCCACTTGCAATTTAAAAACAAAATTCACCAAAATTCCCTCAAAATTTGATATGAAAATATGATAAAAGACTGCTTCAGCAGTTTCATAGCGCATTTCATCAGATTTGCACTATCTGCGCTACGAAACTGCTGTGTAAGCAGTTTTGTCAAAACTGTCTTCAAAATTTATACTTTGGAGATACTTAAACTTTAAGGGTATTGGTATTATTTAAAAAACACAGCAATATGAACCTAAAAACATATTCTTCATCAAAATTTACCTTCATTTTGATCAGAGATTGTCTTGTGGATTTATCATTCTATTTCACTACCTTTTTAACTTTTCTTGAGACCTTGTCAATTATATCTCCAGATCTTCCACCTGTCTTCTTAACCTTCTGTTGCTAGCTCTCAAATGAGTGTTGATCGCTCTTACAAACTTTGCCTCCTTAATGGCTGGGATTGTCCATGTGAAGAATTGTTCTTCACTGCTTGGTATTTCTAATTTGGAGACTATTTGACCTTCCCAAACAACTTTCATCCTATTAAATTCTATTTTCTCAATGAAATGTTTTTTGGCTCTCTTCTTCAACTTAGCAATCTCATGGTTTTTTGATCTTAACTCTTGCTCCATGCTTTTATACTTGGTCATTTCTTCTTGTGCTTTGATTACTCCGTTTTTTGCATGTTCTACTACAGGTGAGTAAAGATCAACTATCTCTTCAAGAAAAATAGCTTCTTCATTGGTTTCTTCAACTTCTGCATTAAGTTCCTTGAGCCTTTTAGAATGTCTAGTTATAGGCTTCCTAGCTTGGAAAACAAATGCTGCATCTCCACCCACTCTAGCTTCTTTTTTGATTACACCTTTTTCTGTTTGCTTTCATTTATTGCTACGAAATCAGCTTGCACTATAGGTGATTCTTCTATGTCTATTGCATGTAACATGTCATCCAAGTTTCCTTTAAATCCTAAGCTGTCGCTTGATCCTGAAGCTACTGTCTTTCCTTTTGATTTTCAGTTTGGCTCCTTTTAATTCTTTGAACTATTTTCTTACTAGCTGTTTGTTTTTGTTTAGCTTCCTTCGTACTTCGTAACCCTTGTTTTGTAGGTGAAGGAGTTTCTGTAACAATCACTGGTGCTCTTTCTACCTTATCTTTCACTTGTTTCCTTGGCTTCAATTTCACAAACCTCCTTGTCCTTATATCTACTGGTTGACTGGATTCTGCTGATGGTGATGGATTTTCCTTTGCCTTAGGGTTTTTAGCTGGGGTTAGAGCTTCCATTTCAAATCCACTTATAAAAAGAAAAGAAGACTAGTCCCTACTAATCTTCTGGAGCTCATTCAAAACCAATTGTTTAATTAAACCATGGTGAAACAGAGATGTTTCACAACCCTCAGATTTTACTTGAATTTTATCAACCATTTTGGCAATGCTTCTATATAGGAAAAATGGTAAATCCAGTGATATCATACCTGTGAAATGTAATAGGATTTTGAAATGATAGGTGTAGAGTTTGTGGTACCTGCCTTCGCATGTGAAATATATTTGGATGTTGAACAATAGTTTGGCATAGATATCCTTAATAAAGTTTCTGGGAACTGCATTGTTCAGGTCCATCTATGCATATTCTGGCTTCATAAATATCTTGCATGCCTCCATATCGAATCTATAACCCTTAAACCAAGTTTCTTGTCCTCTAGGTATTTCAGTCACTAGAGCTATGGTTTCAGGTGTCACTGACATGTTTAACATTCCAAATTTTGTATTTGTCCCACTGAAATGTAATGAAAACTCTTTGGATACCTGAGTATGTACACCTTGCAACTTTTCACAGAACTTTAAACAACTTGCTTTACTGAAAGCATCCATGACTGTTTGATCTTTAGCTAAAACTTTTGTGCTTTCAGGTTCAGATCTCAAACAATGTCCTCCTCTGTGGTTCTTTTTCTCCTTAGCCATGCTTGTTTCAGAAAAAAATCTGTTGGCTTCCTTCGGAATTTATAAAACAACCTCTCTTGATTTAATTTGGCAGCTCGCTTGAGAAAAAGGAACAATCTCGCTTGATTTGATTTGGCAGCCTCGCTTGATTATGTATGAAAATAGCCTTGGTATAGAAAAACCAAAAGCTTAACTCTAATACTTTAGAGTTCGAAACAGAGATGTTTCACAGTTTAGTATGAGAAAATGTAGATTGGAATGACTAAAATAGATAACACTTTTCGAATTTGAAATCCCATTTTCCAATATGAAACCCCTGCTATGATAATAATGGATATGAATGGTTAAGTACTTTGAATATGACCTCTAACTGACTCACCATGATGTTACCCTATCATTACATAACGAATTTCTGACAAATTCTGGGTTTTTGACATGACCTTTTAAGAATCCACACTTTCATAGCACACATAGTGTATTTTTCGCACTTTGCACTACGAAAGTAACAACGCTTTCATAGCACAAAACCCATTTTCTAAAATAACCGTGCTACAAAAATGCGGTTTTGTGGCTAATTGCAGGAATTTCATCCGAAACCTAATGACATGATCTCTAAGTGAATGATAAGGATTTTTAATCATGGAATGAGACTAAAAGACTTTATTTGAAATTGAAAACTGACCTTTGAGACTTCTAAATCTATGACCTGCCCTTTATCAAGACTAAAGTGACTCAAGACCTACTTGAAACTATGACCAAAACAGTGTAAAATTACAGAGTTTAGAAAAATAAAATAATTTTTTTTAGGGTGATAACAGATTCAACGAAGCTAAGAAAGGTGACTGAGAGGTTGACGCCATTGCATTGTGTGAAGACACAAATTTTTGGTTAGAACAAGGGTTAGTCTGTGACGTACCCTGCTGTGTATTCAACTAGCTTCTCGAATGGGACACACTCCTCTGCTCCCTAGGGGTCGTTGGGGGAGTGGTGTGTGGTGTACTATTGGGAGACTAACTAGGGTTCCCAACTATGGCTGCCCCAATAAAGGAAAAACCAATGATGGTGGCAGTGTTTCGTCTTTGATGCTTGAATGGCGAAAGACCTGGAACCCCTCATGGTAATGGGGGGAGGTCCAAAAGATGCCTGGATCGACTAGATTCCGTTGTGACCTGTTAGGTGTCGCCCAAATTTTGGAAAAATTTGAGAGGATAGAGTCTATGATCAAAGAAAACTTCTTGTCACATACATAAAAAAAGAAAAAAATAAAATAATTTTCCCTTTAAATTAATCTATGTGATCAAGCAAGAAAAAAAGTGGTTTTTGTTCATTTGTGTATGATACTCGCAATCCTAGAATACCTATGCGTCCTCAAACACTCAAAATTAACTTGGCCTTGAGAATATTTCTTGCGAGTGCTAGCACAATGTCCCATAAGAGTTGGTGACGCCCCTATTCAGTCGAAGAGAATCCACCAAGGTAAGGGTAGAGGGTCTGGCGCTTTCCTGCACCGTCACCTATAGGGAAAAGGATGCCCTAGTTTTTGGCAACTTAGAACCACCATCCCACGTGAGTGTTCGAGTCTTGGGCTTCTTGGTAGTCATCTAACAGTACCGAGTATCAGCTGGGTCAAGTAGCCTTAACTGATACCGCACGCACTGCGCCTAAGCCTAACCCCCTCTGAAACAGGTATCTTCCATGCTCGGGTTTTCTTTGCCATGGGCTGCTAGGTGGACTTGAAGCTACCTAAATACACAAATTCTATGTTTCAATATGAAGTATGATCAAGGCGGCTTATTGGATTCCTATCCCCTTGATCCTAACATAAGCTATAAATTCTTTTGTGGCCCCTGTGGGGAGAATTTAGTGAGTTTGGTTAAGTTATTTTTAGGTGTCTTTGCTTCACTTAGTGGGTGAGTGTGTGTGAGCATAAAGTGGACAAGCACATATTTTTAACGTGTGGATATCGTTGATCCTTTACAAAATCCCATATTTAAACTATGTTGTATTGTTCCTGGCTCAAATGGAAAACATGTGCGGATAATGGGCCGCTTTCAATTTTTCCTAGTTAATTTATGTGACTAACTATAGGGAGATGGAAAATTGTGAATATGGAGCATTCATATGCTTACCTAGGATCATCGGAGGGTGCAAAGGTAGCAGAGATTACTTGCTCTTCTATAAACAATTCAATCCTAGTCCCGCAATTCCTAGTGCAAAAATTGAACTAAAATAAAGACTTTTACACTAGAACAAAGAAAACTAGCTATGCATGTGTGGTGTTGGGCCACTTACTTGGACTAGTTATCTAGGTGTGAGTACCAAAATTTTCAAAATATATATTTTTCGGAATGCAAGTTACTTTGCCCCCTACTTAAACAGTGTGTAAATTTTTCAAAAATCAACTTGAAGTAAAACTGACACTAAGCCTACAGAAAGCAGCTAAAAGTGAGTTTTAAAAAGCTACGGGGTACCACAACCAATGTCGGAAGGTGTATTGGGGGCTTCCAAGCACCTTGCAAGCAGAAAAAGACAGAAGTTAGGGAGAAATTTATCATTCTGTAAATTGCGCGCAAAAGGCTGAGACAGGTGCATTTTCTAAGTGCGGGTCAGCACTGAACGCGTGCCCTACGCGTCTGTGAGGAAAAAATGCACGCAAATTCTTGCAAGTAAAATTTTTAGGAGCTTCTCTTATTCAGTCTGTCACTCAGGGTGAATCTAGGGACTACAAGAGAAATCAGAGGACATTCGGCTCCACTCCATAGCATAGACAAAGGTCTCCTGCAAAAGAAGGCACAACCACATAAACATGGTAATAAAATGTTAGCAAAGTCGCCAATCCTGTTGTAGTGTGTTTGGTGCATGTATGTACGAAATCACACCAGTTTAAGGGTGTGGTTTGCCCCTTTAAACTATTGGTAATAGACAAAAATAAGTGGAGTCAATAAGCATACTATATGGAAGCAAACACATGCAAATGTAATCTAAAAACTAATCTAAAACTAAACATAAATAAATAGAAGCTCTAAACGAGTCAAACGACACAATAATGCAAATAGTGGCTCCAAGCCCCTCTTATTGAGCGCTGGTAGTAAGAAGAGTGATACTTTAACCTCTTGCTAAAGGGCCCCTAGACAATGGTTCTAGGTCCCGATGCAAGGATGTTTTTATCCCAAGCTTGCCTCGGTGCAGTCTCCCTCTCTCTCTACTGTGTGGAATGAGCTTGTTGGGTGGCCAACAAGTGAGTCCCCTCTGTCTTCAGCTCTGGGTCACACAATGCTAGTATACCTTGGGAAATTCTGGTCAGCATAACAATGTGATCACCCATTCTTTATCTCATGGTGGATTTATATAGGGGATTTCAAATCCTCCTTCCCTCCCTTGGTACATTGTGGATGGTGACACAAGGGAGAGGTATGATTCCTTTTTGTGCTCCAAATATTCCATTTCATTCTCACATAGTTTCTAAGGAGGCGTTAGTGGCTGTCCTTAGGCGACTTCAAGTAAGGAGTAATGTAATATCCCAAAATCGGGATAGCTCAGCAAGCATGCACTAAAAACACATTTTCTGAATTATATTCCATAGAAAATAAAAATAATCACTTGGATCCCACAGATACATCCATATAGCATCTAAGTCCAATAGGATATCAGAAATAAATGAAACTAGGTGAGATAAACAGACCTCCCACACCAGTGTAGCTGAAAATGACTAAAAACCCCAAATACTGCAACACAAGGATTTCTGCATAAAAGTGACTGCGCAGTATAAAAGAGGGTTTTAAATCAGAAAATAAGAGAAAAAGTAGATCTAATCATATATTTATGAATAATGTTGAAGAACAGAGATCTAGTCTCCTTATACAAAATACAAGAGAACCCGACAAGGGTTTCTTGTCAAACACTCTGCATACAAATGTGATCGTCAAAAAATTACTGAATAATCACTGCAAAACTGAAGCATAAGATTTTAGAAGGCTGAAATATTTATGATCTGATGTATATCCCTTAAGGTCTTCCTCCCATGAAAGGTTGGACCTTTCAATCACAAGAAAACACTACAACAGAGCCACTAGACCATCTGCTGAATGCTGCCTCAAAAATAACACATTCCCTAGCTGGAAAAATGCTAGGAATGTAGCGAAAATGTGTGGTATGATACCACAGATCTGAAATATGCTCTGGAGCTATCCAAACAGGTCCCTCAATTGAAGGAAACCTTCCTCCAATGAGAAACTAGCTCAGGAACCGATATTCCAATCCCTTCCACTGCTGCACCCAGCAACACTGCACAATCTCCGGCAAAAAATGCGCTGATGAAGTTGGATGAAGCTTGGCCTGAAAACTTGATATGGAATGATGAATGAAAACTCTCCCAAGAGGCCCCTCAAGGAAAGAGGTGGGATTCCCACTCGGGAACACCCGGTGCTAAAAAACACTGCTACTCTGCTAAACAACAAGAGAAAGCAAAAGTATGAGCAGACATGAATAAGAATCTAAGACATGAAAAATAATGCTTCCATCATCTCCCTTATATAAAAAATGAGTTTTATTTCCCTTGGCCCCACTCAATTAGGTCATCTCTATCCAAAGATAAATCTCCCTCCAAAACTGCGTTATTCCATCTTGAATTCCTCCTCCTCTAAAACTACGCTGCTGACTTAGTCAAAGTGAAATGAATCAACTTGATTTTATCCCTGTTCACATATGGAGGTGTTTTATTAAGCTATAAAGAGTGTCTCCTTTCACACTTGGAGTGTTTTTATCCTCCTTAGGAGACTTATGGGCTTTTCTACCCATTTATTCACCGGCTAAGGATACTGCTAACTCTAATGTTCCACTTAGCTTTGAGGCTAAAATTTTGGAACATTATAGTCCTCCCCTCCAAAATATTCGCTTATCCTCAAGAAAATGTATAAGGAGAGAAAAATTTCTCCCCTCCTCCTCATGTGGCCTCCCATCAATAGCCTCCATCACTACATCAAGAGAATTTGCAAATAAACTGTCATCCAATGCTTCCTCCCAAGTGTGCAAAACCAAAGTGTCTGCATCAATCAAAGGTGGAAAGTGTGAATGGAAACCTGCTTGCTATCTCATGGCCTCCACAAAGTAGGAGTGATGATCAACATGGTGAATGAGTGCCTCCCTCACCCATGCTATCATCCAAATGAAGTGAGTCACCCTCCAACATGGCAACTCATGAAGCATCTCCTCCACCTTTGGCTTCTGAAATGTAGGTGGGTTTAATAAATGAACATGATAGGAAAGAGGGCCTATCCCATGCTGTCCTCCTCTCCACTTATGATAAGTGTAGAGGGCATGATGATCTTGGGCTGCAACATGATTTCCCTCCAATGGCAAGAAGAATATTGAGCCTCCAAGGACTCTTCCTCCAAAATCATGAGACATGCCAACCCAAACCATTCCATTCAAGATGAATGACAAATCATCACCATTTTGGCCTCCAAATAAGAAAATTGTTGAAAGTTATGTGCAATTTTGGATGGTACCAAAGGTTCTCCAAGTGGGTATTACGCAGTCCCCCCAACTGCTGTTTGAGAATGTCATGTGGCAAGTGGTTCTGCAACAAGTTATAAGCTGTGTATGTTTTCTCTTCCAACATGGGGAAGTAAGCATCAATTTCTATCAGCTGTACATAGATAAAATAGCAATAAAATTGCCCAAAGTCATGTATAGATGGGCTACTATCAGTACAAACATTTTCCGTAAAGTGACCATGAAACCCAAAAATACTCTTGCTCTCTTGTGGAGTAATGCACTGCTCATATATGGTGAGAAGATACAAATACTCAATGGAGTAATCAACAAGTACAAAGATGCATTTCTTACCATGCATGGAGAGTAAGCTAAAAGTGAGGCCCATGTATAAGTTTCCCCATGAGGATTCCCTCATAAAAATCTACAAGAGGAAGGGATACACATACTCTTGGGAACACTCCATCAATAAGAACACACTCCTATGTGACAACGCTGTAGGCCTTAGAAATAAGGCTCCATGACTCCTCCCTTTGACATTCCATATGCCAAAGCCGTCCACCATCATGTTGCTATGTGAGAAGATCTTCTTCCTACATGGAAGTCTCTCATGATCCTTCAATGCTGAAGGGTAGCCTCCTTGCACCATGAATGTGCCTTCCTTCTCTTTAGAAATCTCATGAAAAGTATGGGAAGAATGCTGCCCATACTCTCCCAAGTTCAACCACAACAACAAAAAATTCTGCTGCTGCCTCATCTTTCCCTCATACAAGCCATGGAATAAGATCATGATGGTCAACTTGTATGATGCCCCCAAAAAAAATTCAGCCATGAAGTGCCTCCTCAAGTTCTCCAAGTGGTTCCTCCCACAAGAAGAGAAAAAGTGTCATGTGGCACTCATGGTTTGCCCATGGTTCCTCTTGAAATGTAAAACATATAAAGTGGGAGAATCATGCTCCCAATGGGCATCTTCAATCTCATGCCCACTCTCCAAACAAAGCTCCCCATGATCATAAACATATCAGAAATATATGGAAGAAAAGTACAATGAGAACAAGTTGCCAAATAACAACTGGAGAGTGAATCATAGTTCCACTCATGGAACCAGTGCAGTGCATCCTTTACCCGCATCCAAATAAGAAATAACAAGTGCTTTACCAGCCACTTGTTTTCTGCCACAGTCATCTCATAAGATGAAAACATGAAGTTACAATATGGTGTCAATGGTGCACACCAAGAATCATGTGGCTTCCCCCACAAACCATCCAAAATATAGCCAAAATCAATGCTACAAGTAGTTGCAAGTACATCATCATACAATATGCAAGAAGAGATAATTCTTCTTGTTACATCATGCTGCTCAAATAAGGAAAATAAGTACACTACAAAATATGAAATGATACCTCCACCATCATGCACTTGAGACTTTGAGCTGAAATGGCTCAACTGGAAATCCTCCCTCACCTCCAAAGAGTAGGGAAGTGGTTGTGACCTCCTCTTAATTACCATTCGGGCTATGCATCTTTCCATATGCTGATATATGTCATGCTGGATGCCTTCCCAAGTGAACTCCTCGCTTCAAAATGCATAGAAGAGAAGTCCTCATGTGCTGCATGTAGCAGCTTCTCCTTGAGACTAGAAGATCTAGTCAAGAATATCCTACCATAGGAATAGATGACCACATCATCCACCATGTATCTATCATCTCCATCCGGGTCATCAAGAATCATGCATGCACCAAGATCCTTGGAGTACTCTACCAAGAGCTGAGATCTCCAATAAGGATCAATCCTCCTAAGAGACAGTGCTAGTGATCTGGCATGTGAAGTTCTCCTCATGCTGCTGTCTGCTACTTTGACATCCCCCATGCCAAATTCTCCCTCCAAATTCTCCACCTCTCCAAAATCCAAGAGTGGTGAATCCTAAGACAAGATGTCTTCTATCAACTCTAGATCCGATGGCCTCTCGGGTGGGATGCCTCCATGTAGTGAGACATCAATGTGAAGAGTAGACTGTTCATGTGGTTGGGAAACCTTGCCCCTGCCCTTACAACGCAAATCAATATGCCTCTTCCTTGCATTGGCTTTCTGAAATAGAGAAGGGTGTGTGCCTCTCATCAAGTGATGTTTCTCTTTCTCCCTGTCTCCTCCTTCTAGCTGCAATGCTGCACAATCATGCTGCTCACTGATTGTGCTTGGACCTGCATGTATGAGATCTTGGGAAAATTATTGTAAAGATACAAAAATCCCTCCTGTTGGAGCATGTGCTCCTCCTCCCTCTGCATGAGGCATTGGATGTGCTCTAGATGTGACAAAGTTGTTGCCCTCATCATACTCAATGTGTATGGGCAACATCCTAATAGTTGGATCCTCCTGTGAAAAGGAGATCCCCATGCCCTCTTATTCAAGAATATGAACTAGAGGTCTTGCTTCCGGCAATGTGTAATGCAATATGTCAACTTCTCCCATGGTTTTCTGAAGCGGGGTTTCCTCTATAACATGCAAGGGTTTTGTTTTATCAAGTTCTACTTGTTCATGTGTTTTAGGAAGTTTTTCACCAAACCTTCCCACCAATGTTTCTATGAATCTTGCATAAGAGGAAGTGTTTACATTATTAATAGAATAATATTAAAAAATCCACCATGCATGAGCCTTACCTTTGAAATGCAGCGCTTCTACTCTGATGGCTTCAACTTCAGAAATATGGTGCAGCTGCAAATAGGAGTCTAGCTCCTTCACCCAAGCTCCAGATGAACATGTAGGTGATATGGAAAAATTAGATAGAAGAAATCTACCTGCATCATGCTACTTTCCCTTCTCCACCTGGATCTTGCAAAACTCTTGGAAATCAGTATGATCTTTAAACCTCTCAGTTTGAGATTCATACTCCTGCAACAAATCACTAAGAGTTCTCTTCTTAGGTATTCCTCCTCCTCCCATCCATATCAAGATAGATATAGGCACTTGACTGTGCTGTGCATCATGGTGTGTAGCTGCATGCTCACAATCACCATGTGAAAATCTAGATTCATCTCTAGATCCAAACCCCTTTGGATATCCCATCTCCAATCTCATTTTCTTCAGCTCTCCTTGAAAGATCTGCATAGATTTTGGAAGAAGCTTTGTAAGCTTTTCTTCATTTCTTCCTTCACATACTGAAGCCTTCTGGCTTCTGTACATATTTCCTTCCTCTGAAATGTAAAGGCTTGAGATCCACAGGCTGAGCCAAGACTATTCTTTGATACCACTGTAATATCCCAAAATCGGGACAACTCAGCAAACATGCACTAAAAACGCATTTTCAGAATTATATGCCATAGAAAATGAAAATAATCACTTGGATCCCATAGATACATCCATATAGCATATAATTACAAGAGGATATCATAAAGAAATGAAAATAGGTGAGATAAACAAACCTCCCACACTAGTGTAGCTGAAAATGACTAAAAACCTCAAATACTGCAACACAAGGATTTCTGCATAAAAGTGACTGCACAGTCTAAAAGAGGGTTTTAACTTAGAAAATAGGAGAACAAGTATATATACTCATATATTTATGAATAATGGTGAAGAACAGAGATCTAGTCTCCTTATACAAAATACAAGAGAACCCAGTAAGGGTTTCTTGTCAAACACTCTGCATACAAATATGATCTTTAGAAAATTATTGAATAATCACTGCAGCACTGAAGCATAAGAGTGTAGAAGGATGAAATATGTCTGATATGATGTATATCCATCAAGTTCTTCCTCCCATGAAAGGTTGGACCTTTCAATCACAAGAAAACGCTACAACGGAGCCACTAGACCATCTGCTGAATGCTACCTCCAAAATAACGCATTCCCTAGCTGGAAAAACACTGGGAATGTAGAGGAAATGTGTGGTCTGATACCATAGATCTGAAATAGGCTCTTGAGCTCTCCAAACAGGTCCCTCAAGTGAAGTAAACCTTCCTCCAATGAGAAACTAGCTCAGGAACCGGAGTCCAATCCCTTCCACTACTGCACCCAGCAACACTACACAATCTTCGGCAAAAATTGCACTGATGAAGTTGGCTAAAGCTTGGTATAAAAACCTGATGTGGAATGATGAATTAAAAATCTCCCAATAGGATCCTCAAGGAAAGAGGTGGGATTTCTGCTCAGGAACACCTGGTGCTAGACAACACTACTACTCTGCTAACCAGTAAGAGAAAGCAAAAGTCTGAGCAGACATGAATAGAATCTAAGACATGAGAAATAATGCTTCCATCCTCTCCCTTATATAAAACATGAGTTTTATTTCCCTTGGCCCCACTCAATTAGGTCGTCTCTATCCAAAGATACATCTCCCTCCAAAACTGCGTTATTCCTTCTTGGATTCCTCCTCCTCCAAAACTGCGCTGTTGACTTAGTCAAAGTGGACCGAATCAACTTGATTTTATCCCTGTTCACATATGGAGGTGTTTTATTAAGCTAGAAAGAGTGTCTCCTTTCACACTTGGAGTGTTTTTATCCTCCTTAGGAGACTTATGGGATTTTCTACCCATTTATTCACCAGCTAAAGCTGCTGCTAACTCTAATGTTCCACTTAGCTTTGAGGCTAAAATTTTGGAACATTACAAGTAACTTGTCCTTTGCTTTATGTGGTTCTGGATAGTGACATTTCTCCACTCTCAAGAATACACGCTTATCGGGAAAAAAGGCACGCAGAAGGCGCTCTTCTCGAAGGATAATGCGCGCAAATAACATTTTAGGAGTAGTTAAAATTTTATTTTCCTCAAACCTTAGAGATTTTAAATACTTTCCAAATTCTGTAATGTCTTCCTGCCCTGTAAATCCTCTGTCTTGAAATCAATTAATGTCATCTTCTGCTGTACGATTTTCCAGTGTTAACATCGATCATGACATAAGGAGCTGGAGTTGAGATAAAATCAAGTCAAAGGGCAATAAAGAGTCCCTTTTCCTAATCCGAGGCACCGAACAAGAGTGGAAGCTAGAACCAAAATACACTGCCGTCTAGACCTGTCTTTTGGAATGAGTAAGCTGATGTCAACAGGATGAGGTCCACCTTAGGTGAGGAAATAAGGGGTCCTTCACTAAGGCATGAGGGATAATAGTAGAGCGATTGATAGAATGACACCAGGGATGATGGTGGAATGGGGAGTACTGAGTAGTGGGCTGACGAATTCCCTTGTTAGAGCATAAAGGGCATGGATGACATGGCGGCGACTGACTCAACATTGGAGGGGATAGGGGACAGTATGACTGAAGGCCGAAATGTACAACATGAGGGATGTACAAAGCAATGAAGGATGGAAGACTGTGACGGGAGACAAAAGGGGCTCAGGACAGACTCCATGGATGCTATGATGACTCAACTCGGATGCTCTAAACAAGGGTGACTTGATGATGCTGCCACACAGAAGAGGCCCAGTGGGGACCGTAAAAACATGAGTACAAGATGGTTACTCATAACGAAAATTGACATGAGTTTTGAAAAGTATGAAGGAAAGGTGGTGCCTGAAGTACAAGTGTCACAAGTGAAGAAATTTGATTTTGAGAAATGGTGAAGTGACCCTTCTTGGAAAAAATGTGTCCGGGTGAAGTATCAAATCACCAAAAATGAAAGGATACCCATTTGAGAGCTTAGTGAGATATTTCCAATGGTGTTGACGGTTTTTCAAACCGAGCTATGGTTTGGTCGCAGTTGGCGAAAGAAAAATCTGAAGTTTTTCTTTTAATAAGGCAATTTCCCTCCAATTTGATTCATTTGCAAGTGTAGCTGTGGTGAATGTAGAGAGGAGAAAAGGCCCTAAATCTTGCGATGATCATAGCGGACAAATCAACCACTAGAATCACTATTATTTAGTTGCAGGCAAGAGGCCTAACCATACTCTTTCAATTCAATGGATTAAAGTTTCAGATTAGGCACCCAAAGCCCAGGAACCGGCCAGGTCTCACTTTTTGGGGTCTATTATGCAACTAGGGTAGCAGTTATTGGGCAGAAAACTACAAGTTGTCACAGGAAATGACCTAAAATATGCGACTTGTCAAGGAAATGGGGTTTCAGTGTTGTTTTTGGCTGAGAGCTGGGATTTTTATGGTTGAGGGGCATAGGTGCTCCCATGCATGTTATGGTCATGACAAATGTATTTAGAAAATTGGAATCTAAACAAATTTTTATGATGTGGTTCGCCATTTGTTTACGTTATGGTTATCTTCCGAGGGGAGAATGGATAGATGCAATTCGAGAAAGGGAATGGAAGATTATCACTCTCTTTTGGTATTGCATATATGAAGAAAATTGACTAAATTTCTGGGTTCACATACATGGTGTCACTATCCCAAAGAGTGGATTTGGATATAATGAACTGGTGCTCACCTATAAAACACACAGGTTGGTCAACAACAATGTCTAAGTGACTGGGTTGTTGATGTAAGATGAAGGAATGATGAGGGGGATCATCCCTAGAGTGATCTAAAGTGATATGAGACTTTAGAGGTTCTTCCAAATAGGGAGGAATAATGGTACTAGAGTCGACACTAACAGATGCACTAGGAGAGTTGTGGAGAATTGCTTCTCCTGAACTCTCAAATATGAGTGCCCCATTACCAAAACATTGGGTGTCAATGTAATGACCACAAGGTGTATGTGGTTCAAATGCATGGGTTCAATGTACGGGGGGATAGATAAAGTCATGGGTGGTGATTCCTTCCATAATGTCGCCATTACAATAGAATATGGGGTTACTGGTGGAAGAAATACTACGTGGTGCAGGGAAGTTACCTGACTCATCATCATGAGAAGAGAGGTTCACATGCGCATCATCATGAAGGGTGACAGAAAAAAAAGTAGATGAAGGATCCATCGATGCTGAGCCCATGGTGATCGCTGAAGGGAGGTCAGGTGAAACAGAAGGGAAAGCTCCAGAGAGGTCTTCCACCATGGATCTCATAGATGATGACAGGTAGAGGATAGTGGCCGAAGACTCTGTCATCTCGACATCGGGAGGGAGAATTTCAATGGGAGAAGATGTGTCCTCTGGTTTCATCGAAGCAAAACTCGCAAAGAAGGGAGAGGTGGACTTGTTGCACTTGGCCTCGAATTGGCGGACTGCTTCCAAAGAGGTGCGGTATTCTTCAAGGTGAGGACATAGGTGGGTATAGTGGCTATGGAAATGACACAAAACACAAGGATGATTTGTGTGCAAAGACTAGATTTTTGTGACAGAATTAGGTAAAGTGACATAGACCTCTAGGATGTTAGACTCCAGAAACGATTCGTTGAACATGGGCTTGAGATGAGGAAACTCAGGACATGTATGGTTGGCATGACCGACGACAACATAAAGTACACTGGGTGATACGCTTTGGAGGCTGAGGAGGAGCAGGGGTTGTCTGGGAGGTCTTGTCCTTAGGTGCCTTCTTGTGGGATTTCCCCCCCTCACCTGGAGATTTCGCAATAGGAGTGGGTTCCTGTTGAGGTGTTTGAGGCATGAAAGCAAAGGGAGGGGTCATGGCGACTGGTTGGACCAGGGTCAAAGTTGTAAAAGGTTTGAGCTGACTAGGAGGGATAGTGGCTGGGGGATCAATTTACCAGACTGGGATCCCCAGGGTCATGTTAGGAAGAGACAAGGTAGCCATAATAGATAACAAAAAAACTCCAGGAGGGGGAGCAAGAAATGATATCTGACCGGAGGGGTAATGGTTAGGCGGGACAAATCCGAGATGGTTAAGGCTAGGGGGAATTTTTCTAGGAGTGTAGATAGGTTCATGGACACTAGCTATAGATGAGGGTCCTTAGGGAGAGGGTCCTGAAGGCTGAGTCAAGGTTCTAGGAGTAGGTTTCGGAGGGCGGGGCTGCTGACTAGTCGAACTGGTCCGTTTGAGGTCAGACCGAGATGATTGCATCATGCAAACATTCGGCGAGCTAGGGTCAGAGATAGGAGGAGGGAGACTAGGGAATGAACCAATTAAAGAGGAATATTTATATACTTTGGGTGAGACACTGGTCGAAGGTTCGAATATTTGTGTATTGGCCACCGAAGAGATGATGGACTTAGGGGAGGTTTGAGAATTCGTTTGCAATATGTCAACTGGTCGATGGTGACGATATTTCTGTTGTGGGGAAATTACATATTACGATGAACCATAGATGGGACAACAAACATCGCATAAGTGTAGCTATAACCTAATAAAATTTTGCAGTCTAAGGGGGCATCAATGACTTCTACATCAACACAAACAATATTACCTGCAAGAGTAGTAGGAAAATTGCAGAACATGCCAAGGGGTTGGGAAGAGTGGCCATCCCACACTTGGAGGGTGATAGTGGAAGGGGATAACTTAGGAGATCTGAGTTGCTTCCAAATTGAAGAGGGCATCACACAGGTGGATGCCCCCTCACCATTGATACAACATGAGACATTGGCATTTCGGACGTTGATAGGGATTTGGAAGGCGACAGAAGTAAGAAGGGGGGGGTGTTCTGACCGGTCAACATCAAAGAAAATCAAATGATCATATGAAGGATCCATAGCACCCATGGAAGTTAGTAGAGATTTTATTTGAGAAGGGCATGACTAGAGGACTCGTAGTGTTGACATGGAGACATGGGATTGCACCAAGTCATCTACTATACTATAGGAGTGGGAAACTTTACCAGAAGTAGTGTTTCGACATAATGGTCCCTTGGGGATCTTGGTATGAACCTATACCTTATGCTAAGGGATCAGTGAATGACCATTAGGTGTTGAAAGAAGCTCTGTGGGACTTGAAGAAGGGGGCTCGTTAACAGACATAGTGGGGGGCTTGTTGTACTGATGGGACTGTGTCTGAAGGTTGAGGTCAATGGTAGTGGGTTGGTCAGAGTTCATCATGAGGATCTGGTAATTATAGGTACTGTATGGAGGAGGTTGAGTGGCCGCCTGACTTTTAGGGGGTTGGGCAGTCACATATCCTTGTTAAGGGAAAGGATTGGTAGACACAGCCAGCTGGATAGGGGCAACATTGGGAAGAACAGAAGGGGAGGCTTCCTATCCTCAGGATTGTGCTTTAGCTTCCCACATCTGATGCATCTGAGGTGAAAGAGGACAATCATGGGTATAGTGAACATAGACACCGCAACAAGAACAAGGTGTATTCATGCAAATGGGCCTGTCCTGCTTGCTATTGATGGGTTGAATTGTTAGGTGCATTACCTTGGGGATTGTTTCCTAGATTACCTGGGGAAGATTGGTTTTGGTTGCCTTTCCTCTTCTTTTTGGAAGTAGGAGGATTAGTCTCACCCTGCTGTGCATACAATTGAACCTGAGGGGGGTAGTGGCTATTGTTGTGGATCTTGAGAAGGCAAGGGAGGTTGAGGTGCTAATGCTGGAGGAGATGGAGCACCAGGCTGCAGATACAGATAATACGGAGGTTGGGAAACATTGGGGTAAACAGGTGGGGAAAAAGGAGGAGGCATCAACATATCCTGGATACATGCTATCGGGAGGGGGGAAAGTGTTGGAGGAGCTGGCCCCTCCCTGAGGGAAACCATAACCCATGGGAGGATGAGTGTACAGATGTGAAAGAGCTTCAACGATACCGTTGGATACATGGGATGCCCCTGGTGCGTTAGCACCACCGGGTCTAGGGAGATCAGGTAAGATGGTATAAACATAACCAGTTTGTGTGTAGATCAGGTCATATTTCAATGCAATTTGGAGGGAAGCTTCATTGGTCTGAGGGAAGTAAGATGTGACATATTTTCCAATAGCAAGCAAAAGGGATATGAGGAACCAATCCATGTAGACACGATCTTTGAAGGTAGGGGATCGACAGAGGCTCTTTCTTCTTTTCCATTCTTGAACATGGTCAGATAGGTGGGTCGCAGACAATTGGCGGAAAGAGGACAAGAGTTTGGTACTGGTGTCAGAGTGAAGGGGAAGATGGAATTAAGACAGAAAAGCCCTGGAAAGAGTCACAAAAATAGTATGAGAGGAGGAGGCCTGGTCGACATACCACTTGGAAGCTTCTCCAGTAAGCGTGTGCTGGAATAACCGAAGATGGATAGAGTCATCGGTGATGGAGTTAGACGAAAACCACATGTGGAAAGAAAGAACATGCTTAGTAGGATCCTCTCCAACAATTCCTTCAAACTTGGGGATGTATGAAGGGAGCTTGGTTGGCGTAGTAGACCAACCAGGATCATGGTGTATGGGGTCATTAATCAGCTGGCTAAAATTGGGAAGACTGAGGCCTGACATATAAGGGAGAAAGGGAGAAGTCCGGATAGTTCCTGTTGCAACACCACTAGTAGCATTCCCAACATTAGGGCCGGTACTGCCACCAATGTTAGGTCTTGAACCAGACACGGTGAAGGTGAAAGGTGGAGGAGATCCGAAAATAGAACCAGAAGGGGAACCCGATGAACCAGAAGCAGAGTTAGAATGGGTAGTTGGTGGAGGATGAACTCGAACCCTACGCGAAGGAGTAAGTCTTCCTGATGGAAACTGAGGATGAAGGCCTAGGAGTCTCTGGGATAAACACCTTGGGGGTGAAATGATGGAAAACAAACACGAATCATAGAAGGAAGAGAGACCAACAAGGGCAGGGAGGTGCAGGATCAATTGATTAAAATGTTTTAGTCTTAGCCTGGTGGTGTAAACCAGATGCTCTTCCCTTAGGGTGTGCGTGTATGTGACAAGTGTGTTAATTTTAATTAAGCCCAGACGTGTGTAGAGAAAAAATAAAAAATATGATGTATAGCTGTAAATAAATCTGAAAATGATAGTAAAGGAAATTAAATACGACAAAAAATAAACAGCTAAAGATGCATAAATTTAAACCCAAGGAGGAGGGCTTCCTAACAACTAGTCTATGGGTGGGTGAAATCTAGTTAAAACACAAAAAATGGCCAATGGATCTAAATTCAGGAGGGACAAGGATCTAAAAGTCAGATCTACCGGAAATAGGTGCAGAAAACATAAAAAAACCAGAGGAAAAAGTGCTGCAAAAAAGGTGGCGAAAGGCTACAACCTGAAGGGAAACGGAGGGGAACCTAAAGGAGGACCAAACAAAACTGAAAAGAGGTGTTTTGGATGGATGAATAAATGATCTGGAAAGGATATGAAAGTACAGGTTTAGATCTGAAAAATCGTTGAACACACTAAAATCTTAGAAGACCTGCTTCAACTAAAATCCTCCTAAAAATGTGGAAGCGTACTGAAGCCCTAAGGGTATTGGTTCCTACTTAGACGAGTAAAACTAAGGAAGTGCAGGTCTAAGATAGGTGGAGAGGGAGGTCAGAAAACCCTGAACATTAGCCTAGAAAAACCTAAAAAAATCACAGAAAAAGTCCTGCAAAAAGTACAGGTCGCAAGTTCTGACCTGCTTTCAGTCGAGGTCGCAAGTTTCAGGCTGTTGTTCGCGTCCCGAAGGTTGAGGTCACAGGTTTTGGCCAGAAAAGTGTGACTTGTACTTCTGGCTATCTCGAGAGTAGATTTAGAAAAATTTTCCATATTTGTTGCGACTGATACCTGTTTCCTGTGCAATAAGCTCAAAAACACACGGAAGTAAGAATTTTCACTGTTTTAGGGTTTTAAAGGTTAAAAACAACATCAAGAAATAAAAAATAAGAAATTGAGAAAAACCATAGGGGTTGAAGCAACTGTTCATGCAAGGATCTGAAAAACGACATCAGTCGTAATTATAAACCCTTGTGGAGTCACCAGTTGTTAGTGTGAATTCTAATCGCAAGCGTACGAAAAAAGCTCACTTTAGCTGTGCATAAAAAACAACCCCAACATCAAATATCTCTACCAATTTCCTTAGATCTGTAGTTAGTGATCAAAATAAATGCTACATAAAACCAGATCTACGCAGTTAAGGACATTAAACAACAAATAATAAGCAAGAGTATCTCCATGCATCCAATGGACAAGACAATAATTTTTGAAGTATTATGACACCTGGGAAGGGAACATAGAAAGATGTTACCAATCCCCCTCAATGGGATGGGTTCTTGTATGTCCTAAGTGCTTCAGATCTAAGATTTATCTCTCTTGATGGTGCAGAAAACCCATACAAAAATGGAACTCAAAGGGAGCTCACAAGCAAAAATTAGGAAAATATGACAATGATGGAGGATCAAAGTCAGACCAAAAGTATAGATCTAGAGTGATCTTTAGGCAACAAAAGGTAGTGAATGAATGGAAAAAACCTTCTATTTATAAAAAAATATTGAGTTAGTCTAGATATTGGTGCATAATTAAAATATTATTAACCAAATCTAGATTCAAATTTTATGGAATATTTCATTATTTTTGTTGGAGGGAAAAATAATTTAAAATTGGTCAAATCCCTTTATTTGTATAAATAAATAAATAAATGATTTATTTATTATTTTAAGAATGTGGTTGAGTAATAATTAAATAAATGATGATTTATTCAATTATTTATAAATGATTTAGTCAAATTTAACAAGGAATATTATTTAAATAATGTTTTAAATAATTATTCCTATAAAATAATAAGATAAATAGTGATTTATCTAATTAATTTTCCTGTTTTGGGTTAAATATGACTAGGAATATTAATTAAACTATGGTTTAATTAATTATCCCTTGAGGAAAATCAAACAAATAAGGATTTATTCAATTATTCCTCATGGATTTTCCTGTTTAGACTAGAAACAACTTAATAAATTATGGATTACTAAATTATTTTTCATAGTGAAAGCAATTTTACTAGGGTAAAATTGGTCCTACATGGTGTAATTTGGTCCATATAATAGTAACAGGTTAGATGACCAAAAATTGGCGTAACAGGGGCCAAGAATACTCAGTAAAGAGGCAAAGAAGGACGTAGAGGAGGCAACATAGTGCCCAAAGAGGGTGACGCAACACCCAGAGAGGGTGATCCAAGGCTAGGAGACCACACGCAGAGGCAGTGCAGTCTTCCTAAGTAGTAGTTCGATATTTTGCCGGGAGATCGGGATTCTGAGTCGGAAGGGTTGGAATTGAGTTTTCTGAGAGTAGATTAATCCAATAGAGGAGGTGACATATTCCTCCAAAGTTCCCCACCCAGGCCCACGAAATTACTACGCAGAGGAAGCGTAGAGGGCACTGGGGGTTCGTTGTTTTAGCTACCAGATCAGCTGGGACTTGCAGTGTAGATTGAGGCAATCTCACTATTTTTCTTATACCGAGTGACATTATCTGTACTGGATTTCCAACTAGGCATCCAGAGGTTGTATTAAGAAATAACTGTTTCTTAATAATAAAACCCTCAGACCTGCTACACCGGTTTTCCAGCATTGTGTTTTTCCATAGACGTTTGTCCAAAAAAACTGGTGTCTTGTGTGATGCATTTATTTCTTGCTCAGTTTATTGTTTCGCCAGATTTAATTAATTAATTGAAGGTTGCAGTAGTAATTTCCTTCAGTATTTCCAGTAGAAAAATGTAAATAACTTGTGCATTAAATAACAAGTAGGAGAAGTATTTTCAGTTGGCTGCAATAGGATTCCGGACTTTGAATTTTCACATGGCATCAGAGCGTTATAGGTGAAACAAGAAAGATCAGAGCTAATGCTGCGTAGGAGGCCTTATAGCTGTAGAAGCCAATAGTTCGAATCCCCAAAGGGATTATGCAGTCCAAGCTAGGAGTGATGAATTTTTGAGGAAAGTCTCCCTCTGAGTGAGTCGACAGAGAGGAAAGGCTTCAAGATCGAAAATTTTTCATGGCAGAGGGAGCAACGTAGAGCCTTAGTGTAGACCTGGTGGGATGCAGTTTTCTGCAGGAAGAATTTTCTTTTTCTAGGAAGAAAAATTCCATAAGGAAGAAAATAAGCATAGCAAGAGAATTTTCTTCCTCAGGGAGTTCCTAGCTGGAGAATTCTATTTTTTGAGATCTGAGCAACATATCTGGGTGGTTGATTTACCATATCCAACAAGGAGTGCGTAAGCCAGTCCAACGCTGCAGAGAGGAGAAATAGAGGTAGAATATTCGACATTTTCTTGATGGCCATGACAACTCACAGGCTTCGAGATCAAGATTGGTTGGAGGGAGCCTCCAACTATGTAATCTGGAAGGTGCGAATCACATTCCTTCTAGTTGAATGCGATCTCAAGTTTTTCATGATGAGTACAGTAAGTGTCCCTGCAGATCCAGATCCAGTGAAGAAGTACATAGCTGATATGGTGAAGGTTAAGAGGATGCTCCTCGATGGAGTCAAAGATCACATAGTGTCCCACATAGCCAACAAGGACATAGCTAGGAAAATGTGGGAATCCTTAACAGTTCTATACGAAGGCTCTTCTGAACAACGATAGATTTACTTAGAGCATAAGCTAAGGATGATTCTGATGAAAAAAGGGTAGCATATAGATCTTTTTTTCTTGAGACTTAAGGAAATCCATGATCAACCAGCAGCCGTGGGGTCCACATATTAGCCTACCGCAATGGTAAGGCTGGCCCTCAATGCAGTCAAAGGAGACTGACATGTTTTCATCCAGAGCATCCTCGCCAAAGCAACCTTATCGAGATGGGAAGAGATATGGGCTGCTCTTCAACAAGAAGAGCTAAGGATTGACCTAGTTAAGTGTAAACTTGATGGCAACAGTAGTAGTGGGTCGAAGAGAAAGAAGGAGGAGGAAAATGCAGCCTTTGCATCCAAGGGGCAGCAGGAGCAGCGGAGATGGAAGAAATATGTCTCGAAGATAAAGTGATTCAGGTGTGGTGAAATTGGTCACTACACAATGTAGTGTCCTTTGAAGAAAAAGGACAAGGACGAGAAGCATGATCCGAAAGTTGTGTCCACAAAGATCGAAGAAGATGAGTATGCCATGAGTGTCCTCGCATCTCCAGATGGGAAATGGGGTGATATTGAACTATAAGTTCGCAAGAACTTCAGTTGGGCATGATCCTTGAGGTGTACACTTCTTGGATCATGACCATGCTACGAGTGCCCAAGATCAGTAGTAGCAAGTTGGAGGAGTTTTAGTTGGTGCAAAGGAGTGTTGGAGTGACACATGGAGTAGTTAGCAGTGCTAGAATCTAAGCAACGTCGTGCAAAGTTGCAGCAGTGCAGAAAGGAACATTGTAGAGAAGCAATAATGTATTGCTTCAGAGGGACATCGTGGGACTAACAATAGTTAGAATTTAAACATAAAGATGCATCCTAAACACTTGTTCATATTTTTGGATGTTTTTTAGTTGCTTCTCTCAGCAGCTGAGTTTTAGTGCAGAGTTAGCAGTGGTAGTGCTAGCAGTAGAAGAAAAAATTGAGAGGGAATTGAAGTGTGGATGTAGTGTTGATCATGGTAGGGCCAACAATAGTACAATTGCAGCAGTTGGTGGAAAACATGTTAGACATTAGCAACGTATAGGGATATGCTTCAGAGTCAGAACAGTGTGCAACAAGGCATATTTTCTAGAGCACATTTCTCACTAAGAGGGAGTGTTGATTTGGGGTAGAATCATATGTGATTTAAGTCTCAAACTTTGTGGAGAGGGTTAGACACATGTATTACATATAACTCAGAAATTGTTTGGGGAAATTCCACCCAGATTGTATTTTATTAAGAAAAATAATTATTTTAAAGTGACCCTAAGTCTAAACTTAGGAAAATAAAATAATTAAAGTGAATTGATATAATATGGATGTGAATGTTCTAGAAAAAGTAGATCAAGTCAAAATGTAAGCTTAGCCGTTTATTGGAGATCTAGTCTCGGCTGTTGAAGTCTCAACGAGAATACTATAAAGAATAATTGAGGGTCACTTGGAAAGATACACCGATAGATCAAGAGATTCAATTTTTTGAAGTGAGTAGTGCTCAGAGGAAAACTTTGATCGAGAGATTCTCACATAGAGAGGGGAAAAGACAATTTTGGTTGGAGGACCTTCTCCAGGGCTAAGAATACTTAGTAAAGAGGCAGCGAAAGAAACAAAGGAGGCATCATAATGCCCATAGAGGGTGACGTAGGGCCACGAAGGCCACACACAAATGCAACACAGTCTACCTGAGCAGTAGTCCGAGATTTTGCTGGGAGATCGAGATTCTGAGTCGGAAGGGCGGGAATCAAGTTTCCTAAGAGAAGATCGATCCAACAAAGGAGGTAACGCATTCCTCCAGAGTTCCCCACATAGGATCAGGTAATTACTGTGCAGAGGCAATGCAGAGGGTGATGGGGATTCATCGTTTCAGCTACTAGATCAACCAGGACTTGCAGTGTAGATTGAGGTAATCTCATTATTTTTCTTTTGCCGAGTGACATTTTCTGTACTGTATTGCCAATAAGGCATCCAGAGGTTGTATTCAGAAATCATTTCTTCTTAATAATAAAACCCTTAGATCTGCTGCACTGGTTTTCCTTCATTGGGTTTTTCCGAGGACATTTGTCTAGAAATAACGATGTCTCGTGTGATGTATTTATTTCTTTCTCAGTTTCTTGTTTCGCCATATTTAATTAATTAAGTGAAGGCAAAGTAGTAATTTGCTTCAGTATTTCCAATAGAAGACTGTAAATAACTTGTTCATTAAATAACAAGTAGGAGAAGTATTTTTAGTTGGTTGCAGTAGGATTCCAGACTTGGAATTTTCACAGAGGGACCCACATGTGGGCCAAAGGAGTAGATTTTATTTTTCTATTTATTTTGACTTAATTTTCCTAGTCTAAAGGTGAAACGATCTCAACCATCCATTGACATTTAATCTTAGCCATTCGTGGATATGGTGGGCCCAGGTCAACTTTAATAGAGAGAAAAAGGTGTAGAGTTAGCTCATTATCCACTTCACAACTTGTGTGCTCAGCTCAACAAAGAGAAGGGTGTTCAATTCAACACCTAGGTTTTTTAGATCAGGGCACTAAGGCAGAATGAGAGGCTGAATAGACTCAATATTTTCCAGCCAACACACACTTCAGGCAGGGCCACATTCAACTGCATAGAAGGGACGTACAAGTCTGTACAAGTTCATACAATGCATACGTAGGTAGGACGAGTAGAAGAGAAGTGCACAATCTAGTTGTGTTGTGGGTTAGCTTAGTGAAGGGCAGTTTTCCCTCATACTTGTAATCAATTTCTAAAGATATTGCTGAGCATAATAAGAAGAACACACAAGTTTGTAGGTTTTCCCCAAATGGGGTTTATTGGGTAAAAATTTATGGTGTTAAATTTGTGAATGTGCTTGTGTTTTCAATTTGTTTTTCTACTGCTAATAGTTTAGTTAGGACACTTAGTATATTTGATGAATGAATTTTAAAAGCTCATTTTCAGCTTTTTCATTTTGAGAAATTTCATTAAATCAGTTGTTGGGTTTTAAAAGTATAACATGGTATCAAAGCCAATCTTTGATTGAAGACCAGAAAGAGTGTTTATTTCCATAGGATAAAATTAAATATAGAACAAGGGAAAAGTTTATTAGAGGGGCATTTTCTAGGGTTTAATAGAATTAGCACTGCACAAAGGTTTTCTCCTAGGAGGCTTTGCACTAGGGTTTTTGAGCAACTTGAAAAATATAATGGCATATTTGAGGTTGAGATTTGAGGAAGGTTGTGATTTGAGGACCTTATTGAAGGGACGTCAAATTTATGCTATTGGAAGCAAAGGATTGGTGTAGTGTTGGAGGAGAAAAGGGTTTGGGAGTTTGAGGATAGTCCACTAGCCCAACCACATGACGCTCAATGGATGGCCCAGCACAATAAGAATGACGCAAAGGCCAGAAGAGTTATCCTTGAAGGATTCAAGGATCACATCATACCTCACATGTTCTGAAAGAAGACAACTCATGCTATGTGGAAATCTGTATTAGGGTTGTACCAGGGTTCAATGAGGCCAGGAAGTTGGCACTCAGAGATATCAAAATGGAAAAGTATGAGTCTGTGTTATCATATCTCACCATATTCAACCAAGTCATGTACGAGTTAGCTGGAGTTGGGGAGACAGTCTCAGACAAAGACCTTGTCAACTTTGCACTATTGGGTTTTCCCAAGTCATGGGAAAACTTCACTGATGCAATGAGTGACAGAGTGTTAAAATTAGAAAATAGGGCCAAATTCCACTTTGGGACAACTCATTTAATGGAGATGATGATTTCATTAAATTCCTCGTTTCGAGAGGACCAAAATTGATATAAATATCATCTCATTTGGCTAAGAGGAAGTGTTATTTTGAATTTATGCCCACACATGTGAAAATTGTTTAGGTCTTCACATGTAGGCTTAAGAAGCCTAATGGATGTGTCTCTACACCCACAGCGAATTGTATAAATACAAGTGATTTCACACCTCATTTGGAATCATCATCACTCACACGTTATTCTATCTCTTGATCTGATTGGGTCATACAACTATTGGGCAACTATTTTTCTCTCACACATGTGGCAAGAAGGAGGATGAATTGCAGGTTGAAATTTCAGAATTTGTTGTAGATTTGACCAACATTGACTAGGGGTGCATTGTCAAAGTTTGAATGCAATTTTTGGTCAGAAGTTCGATATTTTTGGGCTACATTTTTGGGCACAAAAATCGAGGAAATTTGGGAATTTTGACCAACATTGACTTCAGTGTTGACTACAGAAAATTAAAACAATTTTTCTCTCTTCTTTGACCAAGTTTGACCAAACTGTTTTGGGCTGAATTTGACCTTCTAATCAGGCCTAGTTTTTCTGGGGATGACCGAGCTGTTTTGAAGACATCCTAGTGCTGATTTGACCAATATTGAATTTTTGGTTAGGGCTGTTGACTACTGCAGAAGAGTCACAGATTTTTTCAGGGTTGTTTTGACTTGAATATGGCAAGTTAAATTTGACTATTGTACTCTCTCTCTGTGCTGAAAATTTTGATATAATAATAATTATTGATCAAAGGGTTTTCCCCACATTGGGGTTTTTCCCTGACATTCGCCAAATATGGTGTCCTCTTGTCTTGGATTGTATTTTGCATTTTGTTTCATGTTCTATCTACTTTTATTGTTAATGTGATTAATGGTTAATGTGATTGCTACTTGAAATCTAAATTTAAATTGCTATGGTTCTGAATAAGAAACATTGATGTAATTGTGCCAAGCATAGAACATACCATTGTTAACTAAAATTAACATGATATCAGAGCCTAGGTGAAGACAAAGCTCAAGTAAGAGAGAGAAAATAAATCACTAAGAAAGAGCTGTTGGACAAGAATATTGGTCTAGCTTCAATGACGACGACTACATCATACTTCAAATATGAGGATAAGCTCAAGGATAAATCTAACTATCATGCATGGAAGATGACTTTGGATTTGACTTTGGAAGAGAATGATGCTATGGACTATGTGCAGGAAAAAGTGGTGGAGCCTCTTTCAAATGCACCTATTGTTGCAAAGACAAAGTACAAGAAAGGTGAGGTCAAAGCTAAATTATCTTTGATTCCATTCAAAATCATTTGGTTGCTTATATTTCTGATTTGGGAACATCTAAGGAGATGTATTATAAGATGATCGGGATGTTTGAAGTAAGAAATTCAAATCAAGTCCTCTTTCTCAAGAACAAGTTGAAGGACATCAAGATGGATAGAGGGGAGTCTATCTAATCCTAATTCATGAGGATTAATGAAATAAAAAATGATCTTCTATCTATTGGAGATATTTTTTCTGACAGGGAGCTCACTCTCATTGCTCTTGGAGGTCTCACAAGAACATGGGATGTGTTTAATACCACCATTCTTAACAATGACGAGATCCCTAGTTTCAATGAATTATTGGCCAGATGCAGTTAAGAAGAGACGAGGATGATGGAGAGAGACAAACCTTCAAATGGAAATGATCCTATTTCCTTCTCCACTCATGCAAAGAGGAAGAACCATGCTGGTCCAAAGAGAAAAGGTCAAGGATTCAAGTAAGGATTCAAATAAGGAATAAAAGGAAAGTGCTACAATAGCAACAAGTTTGACCACTATGCTAGAGAGTGTACTCAAAAGAAGGATAATCCATGGGATGATGACAACAACAACAATCACAAAAATTTCAAAGGAAATGACAATCAAAGGAAGAACTATGCTGGTCCAAAAATACAAGGTCAAGGATTCAAGTAGGGATTAAAAAAAGGAAGAAAATGAAGGTGATAAAATTGAAATAGGTTTGGCCACTATTCTAGAGAGTGTCCTCACAATAAGGATACTCCATGGGATGACAAAAATAAAAACAATCACAACAATTTCAAAGGAAATGGAAATCAAAGGAACAAAATGTTCAATAATAAGGGAAAAATTAGTGCTCCCGCTACTCGATATGGTAATGGTCGACCTCTGAAAATGACAAGAAAATCCATGTATGAGGAATCTAATGAGAATTTTATCTTGTTTCCGCCCTCACTACTGCCTCTCCTTTGGACAATTTGGATATTGGTTGATTGATAGTGGTGCCTCAAGGCACTTCACTGGGTACAAGGAGGCTCTCTCAAATTTGATTGAAAAGAAGACTAATTTGGAGATCATATTTGGTGACAATGCCACCTACCTTGTGAAAGGGATAGGGACTGTCACTCTTCACTTAAATAAAGGTCAAACCCTTTATCTACAAGAAGTATTGTATGTACTTGATTTAAAGAAGAACATGGTGTCTATTTATGTGATGGAAGATAAAGGATTCAAGGTAGAATTCATTGATGGAAAGGTATGTATTTGGAAAAAGAACCCAAAAGATGCATTTACACTTGGATTTAGGGTTGAAGGTCTCTTTCAGGTTGGAGGAAGTTGTTTGGGAGCTATGAATTGTGATACTTCTCTTCAATCCGAATTATGGCACTGAATATTTTCTCACCTTCATTACAAAGCCTTACCTGGGGTAAGGAAGATGGTTACATGTATGCCTGAATTCAACATAGATCATGAAGGTGCTTTTTAGGGTTGTGCAACTGGAAGACATACAAAGGGACCATTCCCTTCAAGTGAAAATCAAACTACCGACATTCTTCAATTGTTCCATTCTGATCTATTTGGTCTGTTGCCTGTAACATCATTGGGAGGATATTTATACTATGAAATTTTTGTGGATGACTTCTCTTGCAAAACTTGGATCCATTTCTTGAAGAAGAAGGATGAAGTGTTCAAATGGTTTCATTCTTTCAAAGCCTTGGTTGAAAATAAAACAAGGAATAAGATCAAAATATTGAGGACCGAAAATGGAATCAAATCTAAATCAAATGAATTCAATGACTTTTGTAGAGAGTGTTATCACTATAAATTTTTTTCCAAACTTGGACAGTTTTCTTTGTTCCTAGTCATGGTTTTTAAGTAGGTGTTAAGTCATTTTAAGTTTTTAGGGGTTAAGTGATAGGGTTAGAGTCTCATTTTCATTCACATAATAAAGTCCAACAATCTTATTTCATACCTTGAGAGTCTCATACCATGTTTAGAAAGTATATTTTTTAATCTTTTTGAAATTTTTTTTGATTAAGCCCCAAAACCACGTTTTCGTAGCACAGACAGTGTTAAAAAATGCTTTTGTGCTATGAAAATGTTGCTCTTTTTGTAGCACAAAACCCTGAAATCACATTAGGAGCGCTACAAAATTGGGGATTCGTAGCATGTCCTGTCAGTTATCAAATCCACCAAAATTCCGTTAATCCTTCATGATTAGGTGTCAGCCATGAGTCTTTTCTCACACATGCAACCATTCATAGCCATCATGACATTCGTTAGACGCCATTTATCTTAGTCATTTTCAAATTTGAAAAGGGCTGGTTTTTGGTTTTAATGTCTCATGTAAGAAACACATGATGCATACCCTTTTCTGAATGGTAAGCTCATGGTAAGTAGAAACCAAAGCTTTTCTCATTCATCAAGCGAGGTTGATTATTAATTTCAAGCAAGGCAGTGTCTCAAATCAAGCGAGGCAGTTTACTTTGAAATCAAGCGAGGCTGTTGGTTACAGGTTTTCAAGAAGCACACAGGAATTTCAAGGAAAAGATGATAGAGGAAAGAAAGAACCACATGTCAGGTCACTGCTTAAGGATGAAGCCTGAAAGCATAGAGGCTCTAACAAAGGATAAATCAGTTGAGGACGCCTTCAAGAAGATAGGATGTTGGAAATTCTGTGAAAAATTGCAGGGAGGTCATAATCAAGTGAAAAAAGAGTTTGCTCTTCATTTCATAGGTTCAAATACAAAATTTGGACTCTTAAACTTGACAATTTCCCCTGAGATCATATCATTAGTGACAGAGATTCCAAGGGGAGAAGAAAGATGGTTCAAAAATTTCAGCTTTGAGATGGAACCCTGTAAAATATTTCTGAAGCCAGGGTTTGAAGAGATAGATTTAACTAAAGAAGTGCCAAGAAGCTACATCAAGAACACCTATGCCAACCTACTCTACAACATTCAAAGGTATTTCACCTGTGAGAGAAGATACCATAAAGTGTATTCTTATCATTTCAAACTCTTGTTGCATTTTACTAGAGTGATTTCTTTGGATTTACCTTTCTTCTTGTTTCGAAGTTTAGCTAAGATGGCAGATAAAGTGCAAATGAAAGCTCAATACTGTGAAACTTCACTTTTCCATCATGGTCTAGTTAAATTGATAGTTTTACATGAACTTAAGAGGATAAACATATAATGGTCTAGATTCTTTTTTTTGTGTGGATTTGGGGTGGAAACACAAGGAACAGGTGTTAGTCATAAGACTAAAGAAAAGTCACCATCAGAAACCAGTGACCCTGCAGAGACAAGATCAAAAAGATTTGTCAAATTGAAACCCAGAAAGCAAGTGAAGGAGACAGAGATCAAAACATCAGTGATCATTCAAGAGACCCCTCAACCTGCACAAAAGAAGACAACTAAAGTTAAAAAAGCAGTACAAGAACAGTCAACCAGCAAATCAGCCCAGAAAAGATTGACTAGAAGTAAAATAGTAAAGGAAAGGGGCAAAACAATTGTTTAAGAAGAAAGTCCAGTTTTAAAGGGTAATTTGAATGATATTTTACAGGCTATTGATATTGAAGAATCTCTTTTAGTTCAGGCAGACTTTATAATATTGGATGAAGGGAAATATAAGAAGATAAAATCTTCCAAAAAGCTGGATTTCGATGATGAAATTTTAGAGTTTGTGTTCAAGCCTAGAAGGCCTTTAACTAGGAAATAAAAAAGGTTGCAAGAGATGGATATGGAGTTAGATAAATTAGGGGAATTTTTAGAAGTTTATGAAGAACCCATAGAACTATCATCACCAATGCTTGAAGGTGACAAAAACAGAGTTTTCAACACTCAAAGAGAAAAGAGCAGTTATGAAGAAATTAAAGAAAAGTTGAGACTAGCTAATCTTGAAATTGCTAAGCTTAAGAAGAAATCAAGAAGACATGCTGTTGGGAAGACAAACTTCAATAGAATAAGGGCTTTGTGGGAGGTAGAAAGAGTTTCCAAAACTGAAACAGTCAGCAGTGAAGCTCAGTACTTTACCTAGACTGTTCCTCCAATCAAAGAGGCAAGATTTATGAGAATGATAAATGTTAAATTGAGGCCTAACAATAGAAGACTAAAGAGGCAGATTGAAGATCTTGAAATTCAATTGACAAAGTGTAAAGGTCAGCTACAACAGAGATAAACAAGAGCAGTAAGTGAAAAATCCTTAATACAGTCTTGTTTTTGGGAGGGACATCACTTTTTGAGGACATTTCAAAGTTGAATTATTTTGATTGTTAAGGTACATAGACATCATGGAAACCATTAAAAGGTGAAAATATTATTAAAGTCTGAGAAATGTGAAAAAACTTTGTAAAAAAGACATACACAGTAGTTTCGTAGCGCACTACGAAACTGCTGTAGGTGCATTTTTGAATATTTTATAAGGGTTTTGAGAGGTAAAAACACTTGGTTTCTGAATTTTGTTGCTGGTGGTGGATACAAAGAGCTCACATATGAAAGTTAAAGTGTCAAAGAAAAAGAAAGTGGATGGTTGAGAGATGTTTACAAAGATACAAATTCTGCGCTACGAAAATAGCTGCTATTTTCGTAGCGCAGCCATATCATATCTCTTTAAACTTTTTCAAAGGCTTAGTTTTTGTATAGGTGGAAAGGAATGTTTCCATGAAAATGATAACACATGTTAGTTATCTTAAAAAGTCAACATTTCCAGCAAAAGGTTTTGAAGATCATCAATGAAGGTAAAAGCTAAATTACAGGAAACATGTTCCCTGTTTTGTAGGGCAAATAAGACATGAACCAGCATGATTTCATAACAATATTAGAGGCATCATCAAGGTCGAATATATGGAGGAACAACAATCAGAGATTTTATTTAAGTCTTAGATAAGGTTGTTTAGTCATAATAAGGAGTTTTACTCCTATTTGTATTAGGACTTCTAGAAGAGATAGTTAATTGTCAGATGTAATTAAGAGTCTGTTTTAGGAGCATATAGGTGTCAATCTTAGAAATTTGAATTTTCTTCAAGATGGATAATGGAATCCAAGATTGTAATGATGAATCTATAAGAGACATGAAATCGAATTGCTAAAGTTTGGCAATTTTCATTAACAAGCAAACTATGTTGTTATAACAGAGTGTGTGTTTTCATCTTAATACAGATATTGGCTTTCTACTCAGGATTCAGAAAGAGTTTTTGATGTTTGATCTTCCTATGGCTTTCCTTATCTACCTATTTGCATTGGTATGAACATATGTTACTTAGAATTCATTGGAAAATGCTCTAACTTCCTGCATATGTTTTTAAACTGTGTTTTATTCAATGTGTTATTGTTTTGCTGATACATCTAAAACTCTGAAATGCCCTGATTTCCATGTTAAGCTAATTTTTATGTTTTGTTGAAACATACCTTGACTCCATAGCCCAATAGATGTTTGTTGATCAGTAATTCAACCAGTTATACACTTTTATCCAAATTATTCCTAGATTTAGCCATCTAATCCTTAATTCAAAATCTTAAACCTATTGAGAGAGCCCTCTCAGGTTGAGGAAGCTAAGCCTCAACTAAAAGTCTGGTTTGAAATAGTTACTCAGAGTCTACTTGATCAACAACCTATCAAGGTCAGATTTTGTGATAACAGAGAGGTTGGAATTAAGAGAGAGACCACCACTCCATACACTCTTGAGAAAAATGGAGTTGCTGAAAGGAAGAATCAAATAATCATAGAAGCCACCTGTGACATGCTTCATGATCAAGGCCTACTAAAGTTACTATGGGGAGAAGCTAACAACACTGTCCTATATGTTCAAAATAGGAGCCTGTTCAAAGAAGTTTTCATTGGTAAGAAACCTGATGTTTATCATTTTAGAATATTTGGTTGTCCCGTGTATTTTCATGTGCCTAAAGAGAAAGAAAACAGGTTAGAAGCATCTGGGAAGAAATGAAAATTTGTGGGATACAATGAAAATGGTCAAAGAGAAGTGGAAATTAGCCATGATGTCACTTTTGATGAATTTTCTTCCCTTGGGAAAGCTAAAGTTCTCCCTATTCCAAGAAAGGACAATAATGATGTTGTAGGAAAGTAGGATGAACCTCTGACAGATGAATCGATGCCCGATGTTGAAGGCCCGATGGATCCCATTGATCCACCTCCCAGTGATCCCTCTACCTCAAGTAAAAGACATTTTTTGCTCAAAGACACTCTCAAAGATACTGAAATAAATATTTCCCCAAGGGACATTTCGTTAAAGTAAGAAGTCGAACAGGTATCAAGGATACGTTTAGCTGCTATGAGTACTATTGTTTAATCTGATCCACACATGTTTAAAGAAGCTGTGAAACATAAATTATGGAAGGTTGCAATGAATGAGGAGTAAAAATAAATCATGAAGAATGATGTCTGGGATATTGTTCCTAGACCCAAGGGCAAGTCAGTGGTCACTTCTAAATGGATTTACAAAATCAATCATAGAGCTAATGGGAGTGATGAAAAATACAAGGCCAGGTTCGTGTCTTGAGCCTGCTCTCAAAATAAAGGAGTGGAATATGACGAGATATTTGCACTGGTTTCCGATATACCATTATCCGATCTATTATTTCTCTCGCTGCCTCTCAAGGATGGAGCCTACACCAAATGGATGTTAAAAACGCTTTCTTGAATGGCTCGCTTAAGGAGGAAGTATATGTAGAAAAACTGGAGGGGTTCGAAGTATAAGATATAAGGACACACGTATTCAGGTTGAAAGCCTTCTATGGGTTGAAGCAAGCCCCTAGGTCTTGGTATGAGAGGATTGATAGCTAGCTTATGAATCTGGTATATACAAGGAGAGAAGTTGACCCTAACCTATATTTCAAGGTTGAGAAGGACATGCCTCTCATTCTAGTCCTTTATGTATATGATCTCTTTTTGACAGGTGCATACCCTTTAATTTATCAATGCAAGAGTGAGTTGGCTTTCGAATTCAAGATAAAGGAACTGGGTCTAATGCACTAATTTCTAGGCCTGGAAGTTTGGAAAAATCTAGGTGAGATTTTCCTTTCTCAAGGAGAATATATTGTGAAGCTGCTCGAGAGATGTGGGATGGTGGATTGCAAGTCTATGTCTACTTTGATGGAACTCAACTTCAAGAAGCTATGTGGAAGTGTTGTTGGGACCGATTTGGAAAATCCTTCCGAATATCAAAAACTTATGGGGGCCCTGATGTTATTGGTAAACTCCCGTTCAGACATATGCTTTGCTGTGAATATGTTGTCAATTTATGGTCGAGCCTCATCACATACATTGGATTGATGCTAAGAATCTCTTGAGATATATCCATGGAACAATCAACTATGGAATAAGATACGTTGATAGGAATTTGAGGCTTCATGGATATTCTATTGCTGACTGGGTTGGAAACGTGGTGGATCGTAAAAGCATGTCAGGATGTTGCTTCTCATTAGGGTCGGCCTCAATATCTTGGATGAGTAGGAAGCAGAAATTGGTTGCTTTAAGCACTGTCGAGGTTGAAGGTATTGCTGCTAGTATGGCCTATTCTGAAGATGTTTGGTTGAGGAAGCTCTTTAGTGAGATATTTGAGCATGTTCTGGATACCACCGTGATCTACTGCGACAACTAGAATGAGATTCGCCTTTCATAGAATCTCGTGTTCCATGACTGCCCCAAGCATAGTGATAAAAAGTACCACTTTATTCGGGATATGGTAATGTAATGGGGAGCAATAAGGCTCAAAGACATCAGGACTAATGAGAAGGTCACAGAAATTATCATGAAGCCCTTAGGGAAGGTCAAATTCATAGCCTTCCAAGAGAGACTTGGTGTCATGGAAATACCATCCTATGAGGGTCCCACTTGAGTTGGAAACTGAGCTCTGGGAGCTCCTGGGAGCTTGGGGTACTTCTTGGAGCTATGAGAAACCATAGGGTGAGTGGTTCAACTTCCCCTATTGGTATGTTGTGCATAGGGTGAGTGGTTCAACTTCCCCTGTGATACCCCATGATGGTTGACATGTGTGTAGGGTGAGTGGTTTACCTTCCCCTGCGATTGCGAACACATGAAAGTAGGGTGAGTGGTTCATGTTCCCCTATAATTGACATATGCATAGGATGAGTGGTTCACCTTCTCCTATGTCATATTATTAGGATGAGTGGTTCACCTTCTCCTGTTGATGCCCCAACATACATCCCACCCATGTAGTCCGTGAATCATGGGAAGTACCTCTCATCTAGCCAATGAGTTGGGAAAAGTGGATAGGGCCCATATCACTATCGATGGACGAATCATGTACAGTCACACTCCCTATGTATAGGATGCATGGTGTTCAACAAATTGATCTAGGATCAATTGAGGTTATACCTCTGGACTGAATTTTGTCAGTGGAGAGTGGCAAGGTCTTGTGACTCACTCTCGATCCATTCTTCTTCATTATTATATCATGGTTCAACAAAGCAGATTTGAGATGACAAGGTGGCATGATGATTAATGAAGAAATATGGATTAGCAGATGGAATTCTCCCTAGTTGAGAGGGAGTGTTAAAATTGGCAACTAGGGTCAAATTCCACTTTAGGACAACTCGTTTTATGGAGATGATGATTGATTAAATTCCTCTTTTAGAGAGGACCAAAATTGATATAAAGATCATCTAATTTGGACAAACAGAAGTGTGATTTTGAATTTTAGAGGTCCAATAAATAACAAATTGTGGTTTCCCCTGTGAATCCAACTTCTGTAGTGGCATGTTAAACCTCTCATCTTGATGGTATAAGAACATGTAAAATAACACAAATTTATGTTTGAAGTCTCTTTCAACATTTAACTTTAAGAACTGCTCATGAATGTTATCAGAGATAAACTGGCTAAAATTGAATAGGACAAAATGATTTTTTCCAGATGAAAAGAAAAAAAGGAACCCTAGAATAACATCATCAACCCATTCATCACTTTGATAACCTAAAAGAAAGAAAACCATGGAATTATTTATTTGGACATTTCAAGAAACTTTGGTTGAGAAAAAGGTGGATTATGATGTGACAATTCATATCCTTCTAGTAAAAATGTCTTGAAAATATTGGCTCTCTCTTAAATGTAAGATTTTGGTAAATTTTCATTAATGTCTTAGCTGAAAAGGAATGCATGGAACTTGGAGGAATAATTTGCAAAGATTGAAGAATATACTATGGTGTTATATAGAAAAAAGTTTCATCATTTTTGGTTACTACTACTCTCTGACTGAGGAAAGAAAAACTAAGGCAGCATGAATTCCTAAAGACTATACTCATCATTGGCATCTTCCAACTTTTGAAAAGCCCAATTATGTAATTCATATAAATAAAACTCACACTTTCTCTACAATCTTAAAATCTAAGTCTACTAATGGTAACTCATCTAAATTCGAGACTACATGAAGCATGGGATTTTCAACTTGGTACTTGATTTTTCCTGTTAGAGTAATCATTTTGAAGTTAAAATAAGTGTAGGAAGATTTAAATACCCGTTAAGATTACAGACGATGAAGGAAACTCCTGTGTGATCTTAAAACATTTCTACTGCTTAGTCACTTTGTGAACACTGAAAATCTGAGAAAATTGACCAGAAAAATTTGGAAACAAATTTGCTTTAGAGGAAATCAAATATTCGTTGATGATTTTAATGATCTAAGAATTTAAAAAATATATGCACATTAGAGGGAATTAAATTTAACATTTGGCAGTTATGCATTCACAAATGGTGGAGGAAATAGCGAGAACTAATTTGGCGGAAAAATGCTTAACATGATAGCGACAATATAAAATTGGTAGAGGCAACGACTAGTGAGAAGGCAGTTTTCTGGGGGGAGGGGGGGAGGGGGGATGAAGTGGTATATGGTTTTGAGTGAGGGGCGGTGCGTAATTCATGAGAGACCAACCCTCTTTGTTAAATGTCAGGAGTGCGGGGGGGGGGGGAATGAAGCAGTATATGGTTTTGAGTGGGGGTGGGGTTGTGTAACTCATGAGAGACCACCTTGCTCTGTTAAATTTCAGGAGTGCAGGGGGGGTGCGTAATTCATGAGAGACCACCCCATTTTGTTAAATGTTGGGGGTGCGGGGGAGGTGCGTAATTCATGAGAGACCACCACCTTTTGTTAAATGGTGGGAGTGCGGAGGGGGGGGGGGTCCCGCAATTCTTATGAACTGGGGGGTCACACAATTCTTATGAACTTTCAATTATGACGGATGAGATATGAGCCATTGGAATTTGTGCAGAGTTTATCATGCGCTTTATTGGAGGAAATCCCAATAAAAAAACTATATTTTTTGCGAAAAATTAAAACTTGAAGCAACATTTATAAAAATATACCGATTTATTACAAAGTGAAAAATATAAGATTTTTTGAAAATTTTTCTTTGCAAGAAAGTTGTATAGGTGAAAAAATGTTACAATAGTTATGATTTGCCTTATAATGATGAATATAAGGTGTTTAATATTGATGGAAAGCAAATATTAAGAGAATTTATCAAGAAAAAAAATGAAGCACTTTCTTTAATTAGCAATGTACTTGAAGAATTAGTCTTTCCAAGAATTAGTGCAAGAAAAACTTCTAATCAGACATGGACTATATTAAAAAACACATGGAGGAGTAGAAATAGATAAACTACAAATATTAAGGACTAATTTTGAAATGAAAATATACAAAGTAATGAATTAGTGACTGATTATATCACAAAAAATCAAGATATTATTAATTAGATGAGGACATTGGGTGAAGAAGTTATAAAAGGAAGGATGCTTGAGAAGATCTTAAGGAGAATAGTACCAAAATTTGAAATGGTCACCATGAATATAATGGTTTCTAAGGATCTCAAAAGCCATACCCATCTAATCCTTCCTGGCATAAGGTAAGTGTGGTTGGGAAATATAATGATGATTGATGACTTAAGTGGATATTTATTAGTTCTTGAACAAAGTTTTTCAAGTTATTATATGGAAAATTATTTTTCTACAAAATGTAGAGAATGAAGAATAAGTATAGAACAATTTCATAATCAAGTTTTTCAGAATCAAAACAGAAATCAACATGATTCACAAGGAATTACATTCACTTCAAGAGGCAAAGGAATACATTCAAGTCAGTTTAGAGGTAGAAGTAGAGAAGGCTCTTGAAGGAAGAGGAAGAGGAAGAGATGTATATCGAGAAAGAAAAGGACCACAATGTTATTATTATCATAAATTTGGTCATCTTGAAAAATATTGTTATGAAAAATTGAGAGATAATGAACATAAAGGTGCCAACATTGTTGTTGAAGAAACCATAAATGATAAGTTATTTAGATAAAGCTTTATGGCACACAATGAAGAAATTGAAGCATGGTATTATTGACACACATAAATCGTTAAAATGTTTCGCAAACCATTGCAAGTGTATTCACCATTCCTTTAATAATAAAATAAATTCAAATTACAAATAAATAAATATAATTAAAAATGTGCCTAGTAGGTGGGACCCTATCTTAATATTATCACGTAACATTATGCGAAAAACAGAAAGAAAGCTTGAACATATATTTATAAGACACCTTGAAACATATAATAAAATGGGACAAGGATTTTAGTTTTGTGATTACCATTTAAAATATCTAAGTTCTTGTGCCTATCCTACAATTCCTCTAATCAAAAATTTGTTGCAAGCCCAACTACCTTATGGCCAAAACCTTTTTTTTTTAATATTCAGGGTTTTGGAACTATTGTAAAATTTTATATCTCTCAATGACTACATTTTTGTAAATAACATACGATGGAAATGTTTTATATGGTACATATGTTGTGTGGTGATAGTTATTGTTTATGCTTTCGGGCTATTGGATATGGTTTGCACAGTGTGTGATATACGCCATAAGGTATGTGGCATACTAAGTTTTTAAATCAAATATTAAGGTTTACATGGCAACATTCAATGTTTTTTTTGTATCATCAAATAACATTATGAAACCTTATGGTTTGAGGTGTAACTTTATGTTTTTAGGTGAGATATGATAAATGTTTAAATAATGAATATGTGGATGAAATGATCCTTGGAGGCATGTTACACGTGGCATAATATGGTTCTCACTTCGGTTAACACGATTGAATCGAAGGTTACTGTTTTAGAACATGTTTTCTTTGGATTTGGCATGGCACAGGTTTGAGTCTAACTGGGAACAGTTACACATGATTTTTCATTCCGTGTATCAAGGTTTGTATGGCACCTTTTTTTTTTTATAAATGAGTATTAATGTTGAGTATTTTCCAAGATATCTTCTTGAGGCTTACCATTAATATCATATATGGTTCTCCTCCTTTTTTCGATGCAGTGTGATATTCATTCAATTCTCCTCGTCCCTCTATCCAAAAATGGTGCCAACATGTCACCTTGATTAACTAAACATAATCTATGTGCTGTATCCTTATTCGCATCGACCAAAGCCAACGTTTTGGTGTATCCAACATGACATTTTATTGTGAATATTTTAATTGCATGGCCATCTGTGTTGTCTCTCACGATCACTCTGATATTCACTCTACAGTACTCCTAGGGCCTTGTTTATGGCATACCATTTTCACTCTATTCTCAAACCTTTAGGGGTATTGAAAAAGTATGGCTTATCCATTTTCAGTTGTTTCCTAAAAAAATACCCCATAACCATTGTTGAGAGCCAAGTTTCTAGCACTAGGGATAACTGCTTTGGGCACAAAACAACTGTCTTTCTAAGCGAAATTTCCAACATGATTTTTTATAAAAAAACACAGAGGAAAAGGAAGAAACAACATAGATACAAATATAGGAAGAAGAAGGGAAATAAGACCCAGTGTTTCTGTTCATTCTGATGGGGATTCATAGGAACTAAGGTAAATACTCCAAACTAGCATTGTAAACCTAAATGGCCAACCCATTGCTCAGCCTCTGTAGGCTTCCGTTCATAATATAAAAAGTATTGGTATCCCAATACCACCCCATAATTATGATCCTCTTGCAGTTCCTGATAATGATGGCTGGAAAATTGTCATCCAAGCACAACCATTACGTTGTTTCCATGGTTGGCCAACAATTTCGTTTCCTCCTCCTCCCCTCCCGAGGCAAGTGTGTCACATCATATACAATCCATTGCTTCTCGTGCTATGCCCATTCCACAAGCAACACCTCAACCTTCTAATCTTGTTGATAAAAATCCTCCAGTTGCTGCTCAACTTTCTAGGCATACCACTATCCTTTCTCAACCTGTTTTTCAGTCCTTCAAGCATGCTACCAAACCACCCCAACCTACGACTAGCAATGAAAAATAAAAGGCTCAGGTCACCAGGTCAGATTCCTCTCACAATTTTAAATGACAGTTCATGGATATTTTTAGTTTTAGTTTGATGCACAAATGGGTTATGTATTATTTCTACTACCATTTTAGTTTACCTTTCCAGCACTAGTTTGCACAAACTTATATCAATTTTGTATATTTACATGGATGATCCACAATACTTATTTATGAGTGAAATTTTTGATGATGTATCTATTGTGTGTTATTTTGAGTATGTATTCATGTAATAATCATGATAATGATGGAGGAACACAGGTGTTTTGGAGACACAAGGATATTATTGATTTCTGTGTGCTGATATTTTTTTCAACATGCATGCACATAGATGACGATGACTTTTATGAAGGCACACAGATTATGTTTGTTTATGCATATTCTTCAGAAACATTAGTTAATATATTTTTGAGTTATATTGCACATGTGATTTACAATGATTGTATTATTGATGGTTAAAAGTCATAATTAAATTACTTATTTTCATGGAATAGGGGGGTCCCACCTACTAGTAAATTTAAATATGATTATTATAAAGTTAATCTATTTAGATTTTGTTTCCTTTAGAACTCACACTCTCAAAATCTAATCAGTAATTGATCAAAAAACATATTATGATAACTTACCAAAGTGTTTCAACTATCTAACCACTTTAAGGAAGCATAAAAGGGGAGGAAGCTATGAAGGAAAAGCGATAATTATTTAATGAGAGATCATTTTAAAAGGGAGGATACAGTCCAATGAAAAACTCCACTCATCCTTTGGGAATATCATTTTAGGTAACTTGTTTTTCTATCATTTCATTTGCCGTGTGAAGGTCTATTTTTTCCTTGACCAATGATAACATCTACTAATTTTGCAGAGAAACAAGCCGTCAATCATTATATCAAATGACATGAAGGTGTTTGAAGGTTGTCTCACCTTTTTCTTTCTTTCTAAACCTCTATATATGGTTTACTTACATTGAAAATGTTTACAATTTAATTTGGTCTATGATTATTCGAGGGATTCTCCCTTCTGATTTTGTTGTACTCACAAAATTATAAATTAATAAAATCAACTTTGTTTTTCTCTATTTTTTCTATGTGTATTTCTCACAAATTTACATTTTTATTTGTAGTCAATTCTCTTAAATTTACAAGCTTAACATAGCTTAGGCTTTGTAGTTGTTTGAGGCCTAAAAACCTCAAAACACTGAATAGTTTGCTGTTTCTTATGCCTGATTTTCATTTTCTTTTTGCTGATTTTTAATATAAATATTATATTTTAGAAATTCTTATGAAATTCCAGACATATTTTTGTAAATACTGTCTTCTAGTTTTGATTTTATGTTTTAATATTTTGTATATAATCTTCTTAAATCACTAAAAACCTGTAATTACTTTCATATTCAGTCACAATTAAGGGCATAAAACTTAGGACATACTTATCCCACTGTCTCACCCACCCTAGTGAGATTTGAGGGGTTGGTTAAAGACAAACATAAGAAACTTCTCCTTGATCAACAATAGTTTTGTGACCATACTCCGGATGAATAGTTTCCTTGTCATCTTAAATTTGTCTTGAATCCATGACTATCCAATTTGGTCATCAACCTGATCTTAGAGTTCATATCGATAATAAAAGAGATATTACTCATTCTCTTTTAAAATTCATTATTGACAATTCAAATACCATTGAATAATTTAGCGTAATTGGACTATGATATCCCAAGCTATTCAATTGCAAGGGAAAATGGAAACCTTTGAAAGACCAATTTGTCAACATGAACATCCTGCTCATAGATAATTGATCTATCAAATTTCTTTTGGATTCACTATTTTCTTAAATATATCTATATCTATCTATCTATATATATCAATGACCAGTTAATAAGACAAACGACCTAATCTTAGGCACAATTCGGGGTCCAAAGAGATAATAATCACTCTCTTTTTTATTTCATCCTCAATATTTCTATCTCAATTGAATAGTTTACACACAACTGGGATATAATTTCTCGTGATATTGAATTACAAGAACAAAGGGAGTTTTTAGAAAGGAAATTTTGTGAACGTGAACGAGAACACGCCATCCAAATATAATTGGTTTACCACCAGCGTATCCCATTTGGAGTCTTTCCTCTTCGAGCAAAAATTCTCTTCCCCAATTTCTGTAATGATGTATAAATATGATTCGATTTCGATTACCATCATACCAATTGATAAGTGTCCCATTTTTAAAGTTAATCCATGGGAATCTTCTTTTGATCACATCTATGACTTCCTCTTCTTTTGTCAATCTACTGGGGTGATTGAAGTATTAATTTCTTCTAAATTATTTCCACATTCCATTAAAGGAAAAACCAAAGATTGTTATACACATATATCACTTAATCCAAGCTTTGTAGGAGAGAATATTTTTATAAAATTATTATCAATTTTCACCTCCACCCAATCATTTTGATATTTTTTCTGAATGTTTTTATTGTGATTTTTGTGAAGGCCCCTATGATCCCTCAACTTGTAAAATATTTTTGGAGGCCAAAAAACGATATAAATTAGAAAAACAAAATCCATTTAGAAAAAGTAAATTCTATCACCTCATATGGATTTGATTATGTAGACATAGAATCCGTGTCTAACACTCCATCTGGAGAAATAATTTCAAATCCATACCCAGTGGATCAAGAAATGTTATTTCATGCCTTTCCTTTTAATAATTTAATTCTACAAATAGATTGAAAACCCATACAATTTATGGTAGTCACGATCCTCAAATTGATTCAGATACTTTTTACCATGTAAACGATGTTAACAATGATAGACTTGATAATGAGAGATCAAATCCTGGTTATGAAAATAAATTTATTGTTTCACATGAAATATTAGCCTTCAAGGATGTTGACAACAAAGCATTCACTTTTCATCATAAAAAACACCATTTATTGGTTCGATTGAATTCAAAATATTTGAGTTTGATATTCCTATCTTTCAAAATCTATAGGATCTCCTATGCCATCTCGAGCATCCGATTTTGAGCTAGTCGCTTCGTGAGTCTCCCATTAAGTCCTTCCACTTGAAATCTGATTATGATTCTTTCACCATTTGTGATCAAGAACCTAAAAGAAATGATGGTCATGATCACATTATGATGTTTAATGAACATCTTGTTATTCTTGATTTGAATTCTTCCACAATTGAAGATGATAAAAATCAACCTCATGATACATGCAATTACAATGATGTTCATTTCCAAATAGATTGTGACCTTCTCTACACTATGAAGGGCGTTATCCATGATAATTATAATGATCAAAGGTCAAGTTTTGATTTTGGAAACTCCTTGCACTCTCTTGATAAGAATGATTCTATATTCTTTGATGAACTCGAGAAAGAAGTTCCCACTTGCAATCCTGGAAATGCCTCTTACTTTATTGATATGAATGATGAAACGATCTATGATGAACTCTAGAAGGATATCCTTGCATTTGATCTTTGCGACACTTTATTAGTTCAGTCATTTCAATCCGAGATGTTTAAAATTCATTAGATGAAATTTCATCCTAAAAGTGGCCTCTTAAGGGAAAATGATAAAATAATAGTTAAAGTAATAAAATAAGAGTTATGAATTTTGGAGGGAAAAGAAGAAAACTCATTTTTTTACTTTTATTTTTGGCTTATCTCCTTATAGTATTACTCAAATTTCAATTGTAGACACTCATTGGATGCGGAATTAAATTCCACATCCAATAAATATCCATCATCCATACTTTTGAGAAGACCCACACTGATAAAAAATGAAGATACATTAAAAAAATGAGTTGAACACACTTTTTTAATGTATCTTCAATTTTTATCAATGTGGTTCTTCTCAAATGTATGCATGATGGGTACTCGCTGGACGTGGAATTTAATTCCGCATCCAATGAGTGTCTACACTTGAAATTTGAGGAATCTTATAAGGAGATAAGCCAAAAACACGATTAAAAAAAGTAGTTTTTCTTCTTTTCCCTCCAAAATATTTACATGTACCTCTTTTTAAATTTAAATGATTTTGATTGGTTTACATATTATGACATGGAATTTACATGAAAATTTCGTGGGCACTTTGATGCAAAAATTTCCTCTAATGGAAACTTCTAAGATATACATGGATTCCTTCCTTTCTGATACGAAAGACACTGGAAATCACCTTGAAAAACCTCCATATATGATATTTTATCATCATGTACATGAAACTAATGTCATTCCTAGTATGGTATTTAAACCCGCGCTTGCTAGTTGGCACGCTTTTGTTTTTTTGGTAATTGATGCTAAACTATATTAATTCGAAAATAAAATAGTACATATGCTACAGGGTGGGTTGGTAAGCTGCGCTTAGCCAATCCTAGCCTTTGTTGCGCAAGTATGGGGCTTCCTCCTTGGAGGAAACCAGCCCGAAAAATTCATCAAACAGAAAATTACAGTGTGTGTCATAGCACCAATGAAAATAAAGGTTATATGATAATAACAAGCATCACAAAAAACAAAGAAGAGCTGAGTTGCTGCGCAATCATGAGTCTTCTGCATCATCATCCCTATCTGGATATCTTCCTCTGTGATGGGACATGCATACTCCTACACAATGACATCCTCTTCAGCAGTGGGTTGACATGGAGGCCTGAAAGTAGGTGCGCAGAGGATGGGAGCCACCAGGTACTCGATATCCGAGACTCCCATCCAGGTGCCTTCCGAGTCCATTATCTAGACATTTGTGTCATCCCCTTCATCCTCCTGTGCCGGAAGAGGCTTAGTAATGTAGTGCAAGGGATGCTCTTGGTGCGCAATAGTGGATTTTCGTGGGCCACTTCTACCTCTCTGCATTACATGAGTAGGGGCCTCCTCCTCCTGGTCAAGTTTGAGGTTCTGGGGGGCCTCTCTAACATGAATTCCCTAGGAGGAGCCTTCAATAGATTCCAAGCAGTTGTCTGGCCCTCGGTGGTAGCGACCAGGGAGCGCACCTCTTTGGCCACCTCTGATGGTTCTTTGGCACAGTCTAGGAGCCATGGTCAAATGAAGCAGGGGGTTGATGGGGGTCTGAGAGGAGGTGAGGATCAGCTCTAACCTAAGATGGGAGGTGCGCAACGAGGTGTTATTGGATAAGGAGGTATGCTGATGGAGGATGCGCATCAAAGGGAATAGGATGGTGGAATCTAGCAAGATAGGTGGATTCGAGGTGAGGTGTGCACTCAGGGGAGTACGCAGCTCGGGAGATTCTACGTAGCACAACACTGAGGGGGAGGTTGTGCGGAAGATTGGGCAAGTAGGAGGGCTAGTACTAAATCATAAAAACTAGAAGGAGCAGACTATGAGTAGCTATGTGTTGTAGGTCCTCCCCTTTTGAAGGGCTGTGACACATGCGAAGATGCTGAGCATTATTATGCCTCGCTCACAGCTACATGCTGTAACTGTTTTGATGAGTAGGCATTTGTGTAGAGTTATGGACACACGTCATATCCATCCAGGATATAATTCAAGAGATTGCAGCAGAGAGGTGCCCCAAAGGGGATGTTGTTGTCTTTGTGTGTCTTCATGATGCTTGGTCTCTATCATCTCATGCAACTTATTGCAGGAGTGAGGATCCATATCGAGTGAAGGCCCGTGCTGTAGATTTTCATCATATCAAGCGTGGGAGAGATTGTGTTCATGCGTGCTGCAACTGTCACCCGCATCTGGGGGCTAGTTGGTATGTTATACGAGATGGTGAGAAAATTGTTTTCCTTCTTGTCAAGCCTTTATTGTCACTACATGTGTTTATTGGTTGGCAAGGAAAATATATCTCCTCAATTATGATCCACCTAGCCACAAATATTGCATATAAATCTCGAAACCATTTTCTTTATGCTAAGGTTTATCCGGATTAAACTCAAGAACATGTTATTTTACCTCTTTTTGTACATATACTTTTCCTTGTTTTCATTTATTGTCTAACCGCTGCTTTAGTGGTTATTTTTTCTATTTACTATTTTATTTTCTACTTGTTGCCTTAGTATCATTTCCTTTATTTTTTTTTCCGTTGTTAGTTGTAGCTATGAGCATAGTTGGAAAGTATTTTTAACAAGATAAAAACACCTTCTCTAATATAATGTGTCTTAAGCTATAATTCTCTAAACTAATTGATTTTTTGACATCATTAACCCGTCATTGGTGAAATATCTAATCTAGGTACAAGGAACCTTCCTTTCATCCAAGAGTCGGATTGCAAAGAATATTTATCTGATCTTATCATTGCCTATAATAGAACACCATAAGTTTTGTCTTCTTCAAACCGCTTTTCACATCCCTTGCTTCATGTTCCCCAATGATAATTCATATCCTACTCATCTGCATTTTAATATATTTAAATCTATATCCAAATATTTCTGAGTTCTGGTTTGCACTATGCAAACCACCCTGTGGAGTCGTCGATGTTAACGCATGTCAATATTTTTTTTTTGCAAACCATTGCGAGCATCTTCCCCATTCCCTTAATAATAAAATTAAATTAAAATAATATATATATATATATATATACACATAATAAAAAATGATCCTGGTAGGTGGGAAATTACCTTAAGATTATCACATAAAAGTTTCATGCCATGTATGAGACAAACATAAAGAAATTATGAACATATATTTATTTTTCCTCTTTGAAACATATAAGAAAAAAGGGAAAGGATTTAGTTTTGTGATTCAAAATATCTAAGTTCTTGTGAATATTATACAAGTCCTCTCATCAAAACGTTATTGAAAGCCCAACTACATTACGGTCTAAACAAAATTTGTTTTAATATTCAAAATTTTGGAACTATTTCAAAACTTTATATCTTTGAGTGACCATATTTTTGTAAACAACATATCATGGCCATGTTTTAGATGGTACATCTATTGTGTGGTCAAAATTATTGTCTATGATTTCAAGCTATTGGATATGATTTCACAACGTGTGATATATGTTATAAAGTATGCAATATGCTTTTAAATAAAATAATAAGGTTTGCATGGAAAAATTCAATGACTTTTTTGTATCATCCAATAAAATTATGAAACCCTATGCTTTGAGATGTAACCTTATGTTTTGAGGTGACGATAGGATATATGTTTAAATAATGAATTTGTGGATGCAATGAACCTTGGAGGTATGTTACAGGTGGCATAATATGGTTCTCACTTTGGTTAACATGTTTGTGTTGAAGGTTATTGTTTTACAACATGTTTTCTTTGGATTTTATGTGGCATGGATTTGAGTCTGATTGGGAAATATTACAGCTATTTTTCATTCCATCTATTGAGGTTTGGGAAATGCAACAATTTTGTTATAAATGAGTGTTAATGTCGAGTATTTTACATGATATATACCTAAGGTTTACCATTAATATCATATCCAATTCTCATCCTTTTGCCGGTACAATGTGATATTCATTCAATTCTTATCATCCCTCTATCCAAAAAAGGTGCCAACACGTTATATTGATCAACTGAACATCATCTATGTGGTGCATCATTATTTGTATTGACCGAATTCAATGTTGTGGTGTATCCAACATGAAATTTGTATTGTGAATATATTAATTTCATGGCCATCCACATTGGTTGTCACCATTACTTTGATATTAGCTCTCAACTACTCGTCATGCCTCGTTTATGGCATGCCATTTTCACTCTGTCTATGAACCTTCAGGGGTATTGAACAAGTCTGGCTTCTCCCTTTTTTGTTTTTTCCTCAAAACTACCCCATAACTATCATTGAAAGTTGAGGAGTGAAATAAAAGTTTCTTGCACTAGGGATAACTTCTTTGGGCACAAAAAACTATATTTCTAAGAGAAATTTCAAACATGAGTTTTAATAACAGAAACAAAGGCAGAGGAAGAAATAACAGAGATAGAAATATGGGAATAAGAAGGGAGAGATTACCTAAGGTTTTTTTTCATTTTTATGGGGATTCAAATGAACTAAGGAAACTACTCCAAACTAGAATTGTAAACCTAAATGGTCAACCCATTGCTCATCTTGTTGCTCATCTTCCACAACCTTCCATTCATAATAGACCAATTATTGGCATCCCAATACCACCCCACAATTATTATCCTCTTACAGTTCCTGATAATGATGGTTGTACAAATGTCATCCAAGCATAACCATTACACTCTATCTAGGGATAGCCAACAGTTTCATTGTTTCCTCTTAGCCTCCCGAGGAAAATGTGTCACATCATCCACAATCCACTACTTCATGTGTTGTGTCTGCTTCACAAGCAAAATCTCAACCTTCTAACGTACTGATCAACCTCCTCCATCTGCTACTCAAATTTCTAGACATACTACTATCTTAGCTCAACCTACTACTCAGTCCTCTAAACATGCTACCAAACCAACTCAGCCAGCGGCCAATAATGAAAAAAAAAGGCTTAGGTCACCAGGTTAGATTTATCTCACAGGTTAAAATGGCAGTTCATGGATATTTTTAGTTTGAGTTTGATGCATAGATGGATTATATCTTATTTCTGCTACTATTTTAGTTCACCTTTCCAACACTAGCTTGCATAAACTTATATCAGTTCTGTATATTTACATGGATTATGCATAATATTTATTTATGGATGAAATATTTGAGGTTTTTGGTGATGTACTTGTGTAGAAATTGCAAGAAATTTTCTACTGCTAATGAAATCAAACTAAATGTTCGCAATATGATTCTTATGTATTAATATGTTGTCCTTGATGGAAACTCTCTGGTAAAAGATGGAGTATATGTCTTCTAGAGAAGCTCACTAGTTTGCAGAAGGTCTATCAAAAGAAATGTTTAATGTCCAGTAGAAGATCGGTTAATATTTATATTAGAGGTTCTATACACAGGGTTTGTACAGGCCAAGTCGCATATACACACAGAAAAGAACGATCCAAGTCGTGCATGCCTTTTGCGCTCTAAAAAGATGATACCAGGGGGCATTACCATGGTATTAGCCCACAGTATTAAGCGCTATGTCATCTGTATGATTCTGTCCAAGAATACCATCGAAGGTTGTGTGGTTTTGACTCATGGTATTGGTAAAAGCTAAATCTATATAAGGAGAAGAAGATCATAGTGCAAGGTGTGCATGTGTAAGGGCTGTCACTGAATACTTCTCTCTAAAGTATATCTGCATGGGATGAACTTTGTTTTGTTTGTAGATCTGAATCTATGATGCACCCTTGGATACAATGATGGATCAAGATCTTTAGACCTGAAATGATTATGTTCTTGCATGATCTAATGATGAGAAGTTTGGATCTGTGACCTGGCGCATGCTTGTTGAAGTAAAATGAAGAAATATGGGTAAGTTATATAGATCTGAAAAATTCTATAGAATTAAATATTTACAGATTTATACGCTAGTTTTCCTCAGTGAAAGCATGTATATACGCGGCTTTGTCTCAGAAAAAGCGCGTATGAAAGTCAGAGTTTTTTTTTTTTTTTTTTTTAGAGGTTATCTGTTTATTGCTGCTGTATTTCTGCCATATGTAAATGAAGTCTTCATGTATATCTAATTTGCTTGAATGCCGTATATGCTGCTAAGTTGAATATGTAAAAATCTGATCAATGAGTGAGTAAATATGTTTATTGATGTATCACTGATCAAGGGTTCTACAATACTGAAAAGATATCTGACTGAAAGCCTCAGATCTGGATTTGAGACTAACCATATTATGGAAGGTTAGTATTCACAGATCTATACATAGGTTGATGTGAAGGAAAGCGCATATACACGTAGGTTCAGTAATGCAAAGTAGCGTATGCATTTTAAGATAATGAATGTTCTGGGTTGAGTTTGATTCTGCATCCTAATTCTGAAATCTGGGTTATTACTATGCTCTGGTTATAGTGATCTCACTGTCCTAATTGAAGTATTGGGTGAAGTTTATTATTGTTGTTCTTTATGAAGATTTATGTTGAAGCTGTGTGATCCAGTGTGAAAATTGATGAAACGTGGTCTGCAGTGGTTCTGAGAGTTGAAGCCTTCAGTGTGGAAGTAGAAGCTTTGTGGCAATAGAATCTGGTGTTCTAATCAGGGGGATGAATCTCCCTTCCAGTAGTGGTTGGTAAACAAGATCAGGGGGTTGTAGCTTCCTTCCAGCAGCAGTTGGAGAATGAGAGAAGGTTGTAGCCTTCTGTAGGTAGATTCCTGCATATTGATATGAGTCTGCATCAGTACAAAATTGTAATCAGTTTTCCATATAATAAACATTGAAGACAGAGACGACAACATCGATGGTTTTCTCCCGAATTGGGTTTCCACATTAAATCTTGGTGTTCATGTGTGATGCTCTTATGTGATGATTTATTATGTTGTTGCTGCACATATTTACTACTTAAATAACTGTTTCCTAACTGATAAGTTGAGTTAAATATTGTTTCTGAAGGTTTATCTAACATTAAAGGTATCACAGTATACACAAGTTTCTGTTGGTATATCTGCGTGCATATGTCAGTTGGGTTCATTAAAGTCATGTATGGAATTCAGTAAAGAAAAATTTCAAGTTATTGTTGAACTCTAAATACTGATTCACCCCTCCCCCTCTCAGTATTTTTCCCAACACTAAAATCAAGAGAAATAAATTTCTTCTACTATTCTGCAGAAAGGAAAACACATTATAGAAACACATGCAATAAAATGAAACCATAAAAAACAAGGAACACAATGATTTTATAGGTGAAACTGACTAGGAAAAACATCTCCACTACTTTGCATTAATTTAGATTAGAATATGGATCAATTACAATGTCTTGCTTCCATACTGAAGCACACCCTGCATTGCAATTCTAATATCCTACTCACTGACATGCTCTGACCAACACTTATCCAAAATAAGCCTCTTCTTTCCTCCTATTTCCTTGCGCATTATTTGAGGAAATTAGCCCGTAAAAAATAGGATAATTCCCTATTTTCTTGCTCAAATCCTAAAGGAATTGATCACATGCTCAATTCAAACTCATTGTACACTCAACTAGTATACAATTGATAATTACAATGTTCCTTTTCCTCCACTCCAACTAGGAAATTCAAACTCCATGCATGGATGAGACTATTTTTATTAAATTGATCAGTTAATCAAGAGATTAGTGAGTTAACAACTATTATAATTACTCAACTGAACTCCTACTGACTTCACTTAAGACTAGAGCTCAACTAAGTGAGTTTAAATAGCAATAAATCCACTAGATAGCTATATTTTAGCAATCAACCCATGCACAACTCTACTTATATCCTATAACTTAGATTTATTGATTTAAATCAGATACAGGGCCATGTCACTCAATGTAATTGCAATCCAAGTCATCCCGATGATGTGGAAAATCGAATTTCTCCATTTGACTAAAGCACAAGTCAAATGAAACATTTTCTTTCTACAGTTTAACAATTTGTTATAGATTATTTTAAGGATTCATGTACACTTTGGAGGATGTATTCATGTATTGATAATCATGGCGATGTAGGAACAATGATGTTTTGGACACACGAGGAGATTATTGATTTTTGTGTGATGATATTTATTTCAGCATGCATGCACATAGATGATGATGACTTTTATGAAGGCACAAAGATTATGTTTGTTTATGCATATTCTATGGAAACATTAGTTAATCTATTTTTGAGTTATATGGCACATATGATTTACAATGATTGTATTATTGATAGTTAAAATTAATAATTAAATCACTTATTTTAATGGAATAGGGGGTCCCACCTACTAGAAAATTTAAATATAATTGTTATGGAGTTTATATATATATATATATATATATATCCTTTAGAACTCCTGCTCTCAAACTCTAATCAATACTTGATTATAAATAAATTATAATAAATTACCAAAGTGGTTCAACTCTCTAACCACTTTGAGGAAGCATAAAAGAGGGAGGGAGCTATATAGGAAGAGAGAGAATTATGCAATGTGAGATCATTAAGGGAAGATACAGTCCAATGAGAAAATCCACTCATCTTTTGGGCATATAATTTTAGGTTTTTTTTTTTTTTTTTTAATTATTATAATTATTTGTTTTTTTTTTTTTCATTTGTTGTTTGAAGCTATGTTTTTTTACTTGACCTGTGCTAACGACTATTAATTTTGTAGAGAAACATGTTTTCAATCATTGTATCAGAACACTTGAAGGTGTTTGAAAGTTGTCTCATATTTTGTTTTTTTTCAAAAACTTTTGTATATGATTTATTTACATTACATATGCTTAGAATATGATTTGGTCTGTTACTATTCACATGAATCTTCCTTGTGATTCTGCTGTATACATAGACTTATAAATCAAATATAAAATCGACCTTGTTTTTCTCTATATTTTCTGTGTATATTTCTCGCAATTTTTTTTTTCTCTCTTTAATATACAAACTTAACACAACTAAGTATCTACATTTGTTTGAGGACTAAAAAAATCAAAACACTAATTATTTTTCTTCTTATTATGTCTAATTAGTTTTCTTATGTCATATTTTCATTTTTTGTTTGTTGATTTTTAATATAAATGTTATATTTTAGAAATTCTATGAAATTTCAGACATCTTTTTGTAAATACTAATTTCTAGTTTTGATTTTCTGTTTTAATATTTTGTATATAATATTCTTAAATCACTGAAAACCTATAAATACTTTGATAGTTAGTCACAACTAAAGGTATAAAATTTAGGGCAAACTTGTCCCATTATCTCACCCGCCCTAGTGAGATTTTAGGGTTTCGTTAAAAAGAAGCATACAAAACTTCTCCTTGATCAACATGTATATTGATTTGGGATGTTAAACTCATATGACATGTAAGGGAGGGTTGTTTACTTGAAAAAAATGTTGTGATATTTTAGGGTTTGGTTAAAAAGAAGCATACAAAACTTCTCCTTGATCAACATGTATATTGATTTGGGATGTTAAACTCATATGATATGTAAGGGAGGGTTGTTTACTTGAAAAAAATGTTGTAAATACTAAGAGGGGGGTGAATCAGTATTTAGTCAATTAACTATTTTTTAATTAATAAATTATCACATTAATCATTATAGATTAAACACATGAACTTTGAAGATTTATAACTAGAAGAAAATCATTTCATTTTTCTTAATATAAAATTATAAACATTTTTTTTAGTTTGTGAAAATTTCATAGGCACTAACTTAGGGGAGACACAAATCCCCTAGCTGAACACCAACTTAGTGATTTTGCAGGCACTAACCCACAAGAGACATCAATCTCCTACTGGATGAGCACCAACTTAGCAACTTCGTAGGTACTAACCTACACCTTCTTGTTCTGGTCTTCTGTTTTGTTAGTCCTTTTTGGCTTAGTATTTTTCTCAACCACTAACCCTTCTTTTCCAATAACTCTTCTCAGCCTAAATCCTTATATTTGTTTCTTCAATATGTACTTTTCCTTTTGACTTGATAAATACCTTAGCTTGATATTCACAATTTAATCCCATGATAGAATCAACAGATCCACTCCAAACGATCCTTCAACAAGTCCCTCGATCACTAGCCTTCATCCACTTCCTTATTCCTTTACAGGGGCATGCTCTACCCAATGTGCATAAATCAAAACTTCCTTAAATCACTCGAGTTTCATAGTCCCTATGAATTTAGAAAGCATAATTTGGTTTCTTTATTCCTAGTGTGCACCAATGCTAATCCAACCCATGAATGGAAACCTTTTGGACATATTTAGGCTACCAAATTGGGTTCTATCCACCCATAATGATACAATAGTGAATAGTGATCCAATCTGTGAATGACAACTCTCTAGATTTGTTTGTGACAAACTCTCTCAAAGAATAGCTTAATTCATATTTTCGAGGGACATCACCATTTTCCAACGATCTTAGTATTTAGAACGATTTTGTTCACCACATATTAAATTGATGATTACGAAGTCATGATCACAACAAAGCTCGACATTTTCACCTAAGAATACTGAAGCCACTGCAAATGTCTTTCCTCTAGCTTAGCAAATTATATCTCCTTTTTTTTTTTTCTGTGAATTATGTCTCCTATGTTCTGCAAATTATCTCAAATGAAAAGAGCAAATGCCATATTTATAGCAGTCGAGAGGGAGGAGGATCTGTGCATTTAATTATAAATACTAAAAACACATATTTTTTGAGACTACATGTGAAAACATGTTTGAAATTCAAAAAATCAATGGAGATCAACCTTTTTTAAAATCATTGAAAGTCTAAGAATTTCAATGCAGTCTTCCAAAGAACGGATTGCATTAGCGACAACAAATTTCAAATACAATTGCTAAACAAGTAAGATTTAAAATTCCAAGAAAAGGACCATACATTCCAAAAAGCATATTGAAACCCCAAACACAAGGCAACTAATTCTTCATATCTCGTACTAAATGCAACTCATTCCCTCCAACCAACACTACAACAGTCCTCCTTGTAGGCATGCATTTTAGAGAGAATTTAGATTTGTATGATCAGTTTGGGATTTTTGTTCCTTGGGCTTGATTTTGAGACAAACCCCATATGATGCAATGGAATGGAGCACAACCAATAATAGACACCTTTTGCAGCTTGATGATCAAACACCAATGTTTCTTTTGTTTCTTGTTCTAATTGTCTTAACCTTAATTCCACCTATTCATACAGTGCCACTATTTGGTAAATGTCCCAGGGAGCTTCTTTTTCAACACGTTGTCTCCTTGCTTAGAAAATTTGGCTTAACCTCAATGAAAACAATGAAAATATCTCAACAATCTCTCCCTTTTTCATTGATGGCAACACTTCTGCCATTTCTGCTCCTTTCGGTATTCTCTCTCCCATTGACATCAATGGAAAATGGAGTGCTCCTCCTCATTGAATTTTATCCATATGATATATTAGCCACTCCCCGTGTATTTTCTAACACTAAGAGATGCTCCCCTTGCTCATTCTTCTTCATTTCCTTCAAAGTTTTTCCTTCGATAACATATGCTACAACTATTGTTCGATTCTCTTCTTGCTTTTTGTACTTTTCCCCTCAATTAGCATGTTATTATACCTGCCAATAGGTACTCTACCAAATTTAATTTTGGCATCTGGAAGAAGATTAGACAATGAAGACCTTACAGGGAGTGAAATAAGTTTAGTGTACCCATGTTCCTGCCATGTACAAGCAATATCTAATCATGAAAAATACCTTGGTTCTTGTGTGGCCAATATGACATTTTGACCAAGGCTTTAACTCTAATTGATGTATTTTCCAAGTTCCTTGTAGGAAAAAGGACATTATGCATCTTTCTAGACAACATGTTTAAATATAAAATAATCCTTGGCAAGCTAAAACTTAATGCATTCATTCAACCTTGAAAAAATCCTTGATTCCAAATCAGTGATAGAGGGAAATGCTTCAACTTTACTCCGTATCAATTATATTAATGGATAGAGTAATATAAGATGAAGCATTAATATTAATAGCTAATAACAATTTAAGAAGAGGGATCTTAAGACACATTCCCTGTCAACCTAGCAACATATTATTAACATGATTTGTTATCTATCTTGTTGTATGAGTCATCCCAAGAGAAAGGTCTAGTCTATTAATTAATAGAAATCTGTAGAATTCCCAATGAAGAAAATATAATTTTTTTTTTCCAAGGATGGAAATGTTCTAAATTCCAGGATCATCATTATAGGAATATCCATAAATTTCCCAAGTTTGATCATTCAAATGGGTTTTCATTGACCACAAAATCAAGTCTTGTTGCAAAGCCTCAAAGTAAATGTTGGAAGATGATTCCTATTGATTTTTTGCTATATATAGAGAAAAATCCAAGCATTCAAATTTTGTGAATGGAATCTCCTTGATAGAGGAGGAATTACTAATGTCTTATTTTGATAGGGGATTATCTAAATTTGGATATTTTTCTCTGGAATATCTCACCACATTCTAATGACTAGGGGTGCTTGCAAACCGATTAGGACTGTTAACAACTTGAAATTCACAAGTTGTGGCGAGCGCCATCACTTTTTCCATTGGAGAAGGCCTTGAGCATTGCTCAATTGAATTATTGTTGTCAAAAATTTTATTTAACTCCTCTATTGGGTTTGAGATGTTGAGTGAAAAAATGGGAATAGTTTGAAAAGAGTAGGAATCCCGTACTTGATTCCTAATATCTAAATGACTAGTTGGGGATCCCAAATTTTTGTAGCCAAGTAATCTAAATTGTAATTAATTTTGGATCAAAACTACAAGAAAATTTATCTTTTATGCAACCAATGTACAATTTCCCTTTTATCATAATTATATGACAATAATGTACAATTCACATATTACAACAATAGTAGCAGCAATATCTTACCACATTCCAATGACTAGGGGTGCTTGCAAACCAATTAGGACTGTTAACAACTTGAAATTCACAAGTTGTGGCGAGCGCCATCACTTTTTACATGGGAGAAGGCCTTGAGAATTGCTCAATTGAATTATTGTTGTCAACAATTGTATTGAACTCCTCTACTAGGTTTGAGATATTGAGTGCCAAAATTGGAATAGTTTGAAAAGAGTAGGAATCCCGTACTTGATTCCTAAAATCCAAATGACTATTTGGGGATCCAAAATTTTTGTAGCAAGTAATCTAAATTGGAATTAATTTTAGGTCAAAACTACAAGAAAATTTATCTTTTATGCAACCAATGTAAAATTTCCCTTTTATCATAATTATATGACAATAATGTACAATGCACATATTACAATAATAGTAGTAGCAAGCTCCTTCCTCAGAAGTAGAGGACCTCTTATCATCAATCACCTATTCCATGTATTCTAATTTGAGCCGAGAAAATGTAGAGATCAAACATCAACGTTACATAAAGTATAAATCTAGGTTCACCCCTTCATGATAACTCTATTCGAGATGAAACCAACAACTTTGTTAGGACCATCATCAATAATCACTCATAACAGGTGACTTTGGAGGCACAATAAGCCTACTCTTGATTGTTATTATACAAATTTTCAACATTTTCTCGCTTCCATTTTTAATTGAAACCCTTGTCTTGTTTAACCTTTTTTTATTTTATTCCATTGTCAACTTAAGTTTGCTAGTTCTTTCACTCCTATAACTCTCACTAGCACTGAATTCAGAATGGCTAGACTTCAAATTTCATAGCATTACTAAAATTACCATGGCTTGGATCTTCACTATATTTTGTAACTTACTTAATGGATAAACACTTCTAGGTGAGAAATTTTGTAGATGAGATTTGATTAATATGTTTCCTACTGGTGTGGGTTACATTCATGAACAATTTCATTATCTTTGTCAGATGAAATAACCACTGCTTCAGACAACAATTTTTATGGATTTAACTCAAAGTTAAAGTGTTTGCACTTGGATGCATTCTATTCTTATTTTATTCTCCAAACTTTGGTGGTATTTTTAGGTAACTTTTGTTCTTTGATTTGCTTAGGATCCCACTTCATTTTACTTCTACAATCTCATGTCATATGTCCAATATTGTGACATTGATAGGATTATATCTTAAATAATGGATCAATTGGGTTGTCATAGCCATTAGGGATTATGTATTGTCTACTTGTAAGCTTACTTATAGGATTTGCATGATAACCTTTATAATCATTCCTATAGTATACTCTACAATCTCTTGCTTTATGACAAAAATTAGTGCATGAATAGCAATAACCAAATAATATCCTTGGGTACATGGATGATTAGTATTCTATGAATTTGCTTTGACTTGGATGAGGTATGATCTTATGTTGATTCTTATTGTTGTTTGCAATGTGTATGGATCCCTTGAGATCATCAACATAGATTCTTGGACCAGTACTACTTTCATCCTTCTTCTGACTTTTGTGGTGATTTTTCTTTTGAAGGATGATGGCTTCTAGTTTATCTTCATATTTAACCTTTGGAAACTTGGATCTTGTCTCATATATATTACTAATACCTAATTTTTCATATGGTTATCTCTGGTGACTAAGGATGTTATCTAATATTTGTGTGTTTTTCAAATTTTTATTGAGCTTGTTAACCTCAACCCTTAGTGAGACATCTCAAATTTATCCCAATCCTCTTCTTTGTTCAACATTTGGATCTTCATTACTTCTTCAACTCTTGCTTCTTCGAGTTTGGTTTTGAAGGAAATAATCTCTTCTTTAGTTTTTTATCTTGCTGGACAAATCCCACTTCAATTTTGTTCAAGTCCTCATATTTTTCTTTGAGATGAATTGTCAAAATTCCTTCTCTTCTGTCTGATATTCTACTTGGAGTCTTAGGGGAACAATTTCTTCCTTTGTACCATCAATTCCATGATTCTTCTCTTCAAGGTCTTTCATTAGCTTCTTAAGGTATTTATTTTCTTCTTTTAATCTATTTATTTCTTTTATAGCAACCATACGATCTACTTTAGGATCTTCTTCACTTCCTCTTCTTCAAGGTCTTCCTCATTTTCCTTGTCTTCCATGTTTTTGGTGTTTTCAACTTTTCCTTCATCCTTATATTCTTGTTCTACATGTTGTGGTTCTATGGTCGCGAGAGAGGATTCCTTCAAGTATATATTTTGAAGCTTTTTCAAAAGCTCTTTGGATGATGAGCATTATAACACTTTGACTCTCACAAAATATGATAGTCCATTCAAGATCAATTTTAATGCTTTTGTGTTGTTTCCCTTGACTCTTTTGCAACTGCATCTATTTAAGGAATTTTTTATGTTGTGTACCCTATAACAATTGAATCCTAGAATTCATATCCTAGAGCCATGAAATAAAATTGCATTCTTGTGTTCCATGATACATAGTTTGTTCCATCGAACAAAGGGGATTTTCCAACCTAATTGAATTTTGAATCCATGAATAAGGATGTTTCTTAATAGCTTTTGGAGGATTTCCTTCTTGACCTTACCTTTGTGTTCCTGGGATCTGCCTTCCAACTATTAGGATGTGCTTAAAGGGACCTTTCTCTGATTCCAATTATTGTAAATACCAGGGGGTGAATCAATATTTAGTCAATTAAATATTTTTAATCAATAAATTACCACATCAATCATTAGAGACTAAAAACATGAACATAGAATATTTATAACTGGAAGAAAATTGTTTCACTTTTCTTAATATAAAAATTACAATCAAGTTTATCAGGTCTAATTGAAACTTTCATAGGCACCAACCTACGAGAGACGCCAATCCCCCAGATGAGCACCAACCCATAGGGTACACCAATAGCCCAACTGAGCATCGAATTAGCAAATTCTTAGGCACCAACCTACACCTTCTTGTTTTTCTCCTTGATCCGGTCTTCTATTTTGTCAGTCCTTTTTAGCTTAGGATTTTTCTCAACCACTAGTCCTTCTACTACCATAAAATATTCTTATCCCACATCCTTATATTTTTTTCTTCAATTTTCACTTTTCCTTTTGATGTAATACATACCTTAGCCTGATCTTCACAATTTAGTCCCATGATAGGCTTAACATATCCTCTCCAACTGATTCTTCAACAAGCCCCCTTATCACTAGTCTTCATTTGCTACCTTCTTCCTTTATATGGACATGATTACCAATGTTCATAAATCACAACTTACTTAACTCATCTAAGTTTCATATTCCCTAAGTTTCAAAGTCCGCAATAGAAAATGTTGAAGCATGAATTGCAATAGAAAAAGGAAGGGGGTTCGAAACAACATGAGAAGGAGGAATACCCATCTGAAGATTTGTAATATGAGAGGAGATATGACTAGCTAGGGCCAAACCATAGTAATTCTCATAATTACCTTCATTTTTTACTATTCTAGGAAGAATTGAGTGTATTTTTTTCAAGAGAAACATGAGATGTTTTCTTCTTTCCTTGAATTCAAGGAAATGGTTGAAAAGCATAGTGATTTGAAAATTCTTACCCTAAGAACAAATAATGAGGGACAATACAATCAAATGAATTTATGAATTATTGAAAAAGGAATGGAATAAAGTGAGAATTCACCAATTCATACTCTCAACAAAATGGAGTTGTTGAAAGACAAAATGTGACCATAGTTGAAATGGCTTGAAGTATGTTAAAAACTGATTCTCTTGGAAACGAATTTTGGGCTAAAGAAAAGCACACAACATTTTATACTCTTAATAGATGTCTTACAAGAGATGTATTGAATTTGAATCCAAAAGAAGCTTGGTCAATATAGAAGCTAAGTGTTACACATATGAAAGTTTTTGGATGCACAACATATGCACATGTGCCTAAGGAAAAGAGGAAATTTTTTGATGATAAGAGTGTGAAGTGTATCTTTATTGGGTATAAAATTGAAACAAAAAGCTATAGGTTATTTGATCCTCAAGAAAAACAAATCATAATAAGCCCATATGTGTCTTTGATTAGGAAATATTTTATCATCCATAATATGTACATATAGAATCAAGTAGGAATGAGGTAGAAATTGGTAATGGATTTGGTGTTAAGAAAAATGATGATAAGAACAAGCCTAAGTGGCTAATCACAGGTCATTCTAAAAATGACGTCTTAGATAAAATAATTAAAAAAAGAATTACTTGATCATAAAGTTTCACTGCAAATTTGCACTTATGGATAAATTAATGAGGGTGGATGACCCAGATAATTATGTATGAGCATCACAGAAGAAAGAATGGATTGAAGCCATGGAATCAAATTTCAATGCTTTGGTGAAGAATGAAACTTGGAAATCAGTAAAATACCCAAAGGAAAGGATGTAATTGGAAATAAATGGGTGTATAACGCTAGGTATCAATCAGATGGTTCAATTAATAAACATAAATCCCAATTAGTTTCCAAGGTTTACACTCAAAAGGAAGGGATTGATTATACACAAATATTTTCTCTAGTAGATAAGATGGACACAATAAAGATAATTCTTGCATTGAATGCAAAATATAAGTGCATAATTTTTCAAATGGATGTTAAATCAACATTCTTGAATAGTTATTCAGATGAATAATTCTATGTAGAGAAACCTAATTTTTTTGAGATTCCACGAAAATAAGACAGTGTTTATAACTTAAAAATTATTTGTATGGTTTTAAGAAAACTCCAAGAATTGGGTATTCAAGAATTGATAAGCATTTCCAGGATAATGGTATAGTGAATAGTTCATTTGAACCTAGTCTTTATATATTTTAGATAGGTCTGTAAAAATTATATAACTTATGTTTTATATGTCCAAGATTCTCCTGATATCACACTATTTTAACTTCATGCAAAATACAGAATCTATTCAACCATTGATCATTTGCAGAAATTAAATCAAGATTGCAATGCACACATGAAACAATAAAAATTCACACACATTAACACAGTTGTTTGACGGGAAAGCCTGAAGCTGAAAACCCCAAATATATGTATATAATATATGTCATAGATATCATGTAACAATCATCATACAAAGCTGATCATATCAAGCTCTCAGTACAATACAATCGCTACACACTAATCAAGCCCGATCTCGCAAATCCATGCACCGATCTTTGCCACCTGCTAGCCTGCCTCTACTGCGCAATCCTTGCTGAAGAATGGCTCTGAATTAACTCAAATTACTCCAGCCTTGCTCATGCAATCCACATTGGAATCTCCACTGAGGGTTGGATGCAATCAATGCATCACTATAGTCACAACTGATAGTCACACTTGCTCTTTCACCTATCTCTCCACTGGTCTCCACTAAAACTGCCATGCACTGTAGTTAACTGATGTATTCTTCAGTTGATTAATGAGTTATTATTTAGTGAATTAATTAACTAATTAATTCACTCCACTCTCACTAGTGTATCAATCAGTTAGACTAGATACAACTAGCTCAACTGAGTCTAACTGAGTTAAACTAAATACAACTCCACCAACTACTTCTCCAACTCCACCAAAATCTGTCACATGAGTTCTAACTGAAGTCCTCCATGCAATAGCTCTAGTAAACCCTCAGGAATAGCGTGATTCCTTCTGTTAGCTGCTGTGCCACATATGTGCACTTAACTGAAGTGCTCCAAGAGAATAAGATAATGTTTAGAGTCCAAATATTATTAAGAGCTAATAATATTCAACATATCTATTTTTAGACTGGCAATCTAAAAATAGAATCTGCCCAATATGACTAAAAATAGAAGTCCATCTATTTTTCCAACTTGATCAACCATCCACAAATAGAATCCTGAAACTCATAGAATATGATCGACATGTCTAAAAATAGACTTTGCGCCAAAAATAGCCTGCGGGCCCACTTAGTGAAGGCGAATCTTTTCACTAAGCTCATCATCTTATTGGATCTCAACACTCCCTCTCAACAAGGTAGGGATTATCTGCCACCCCGATCCTGTCTCTATGGTATTCAAATTTTCTCCTAGTGAGCGCCTTCATCAGAATATCTGCATCCTGATCCTTTGTAGGGATGTAAGAAAGCAACATGATCTTCTGCTGCACACAATCTATGATATGATGGTATCGGATGTCAATATGTTTAGATCTATCATGAAATACTAGATTAACCGAGAGTTTAATGCAACTCTGATTATCAAAATATATCACAGTAGGATCTAAGTGAGAACCGAAAAAACCAACCAGGATCTTCCTCATCCATATAGCCTCACATGTAGCCAAACTTGCTGCCATGTACTTGGATTCTGGTGAACTGAGTGCCACGGATCTTTGTTTCCTTTTGTACTAAGAAACTACTATAGATCTGATACTGAAAATCCCTGCAGATGTGCTCTTTTTGTTCGTTGGGCTTCCTGCCCAATCTGCATCCATGAAGCCATGCAACTTCACCTCATCCGACTATCTGTACCACAATCCATACCCATATGTGCCCCTGAGATACCTCAAGACATGCTTTCCTGCCTTCCAAAAGAGCTTGGTAGGCTTAACCATCGCTTGTGAAAGCTGGTTCACAGCACAGCATATGTCCGGTCATGTATTGACTAAATACATGAGAGAACCAACCAATTGTAGATAAACAGTGGCATCCACTACCTCTGCCGATGTAGCATCCTCTTTCCTCCAACCACTAGGAAGAGGAGTGTCAGTAGGCTTGCAGCCTTACATGTGAAACTTATCCAGTATCTTCCGGGCATACTTTCCTTGAGACACAAACAGTTCACCTTTCTGCTACCAAATTTCCAATCCCAGGAAATAATGAAGGAGGCCCAAGTCCTTCATCTCTAACTCCTTTGCAAGATTTGTCTTGCATGAGTGTATCAACAATTCATCACCCGTTAGTATTAAATCATCTACATAAAGCATAATGATTGAAAGCTTACACTCCACCAAAATATGGTATAGGTTAGGATCCACCTCACTCTTGGCGAAACCAAGTCCGGTGAAATAACTATCTATCCGTGTGTACCAAGCACGAGGTGCTTGTTTCAGCCCATAAATTGCTCTTTTGAGGCTGCACACATGCGACTCACTGCTAAAGATTTTGAATTATTCAGGCTGCTCAATGTACACCTCCTCCTCAATGACTCCGTTGAGGAACGCAATTTTCACATCCATCTGATGAATGTGCCAACCCATCTACGTTGAGAGAGAAAGGATGGTCTGTATGGAATAATACCTTGCGACAGGTGAAAAGGTATCTTCATAGTCTATCCCCTCGATCAGTGAGAAGCCATGGGAAAAACATCTTGCCTTATACTTCTCGATGCTCCCATCAGTAGCTTGCTTCACTTTGTAGATCCAAATTGAACCTACCACTGATTTCCATTCCGGCCTTGGGACAATCTCCCATGCACTGTTTCTGACAATTGAATCATACTCTTCCACCATGGCATCTACCCATGCGGGATCCTCCACAGCTTCCTCGAAAGAGGATGGCTCTGTCACGATACACTTGCTCATCAGAGCCATGTATCCAGTAAATTGGTTAGGTGACTGTCTCTGTCTACGCTATGATGTAGGAGCTCCCACATTCTGCGCTACATCAAGATTCAATCGCTCAGCTTTTGTAGTGTGCTTCCGCCCTCTAATGTTTGGCGCTACATGAGTGGTTTCTTCCACTCCATGAACCTCCTCTTATGGTTGATCCACATCTTGAGGCTCATCTTTAGGAACAAGTAGCTCCTCCTCTGCATCCAAGTGTAGCTCCCTCTCAAGTGACAACTTCATGGCTTTCACCTTATTGAATTTTATATCCCGTCACACCACAGTCATCCGACTATCTAGCAAATACAAACGATAATTATGGGGTGTTTCTGTGTACCCCAAAAATATCCCAACTTCTGCAGTCGACTCCAGCTTCTTCCTGGCATCCTTCGTCACATGAATGTAAACAGGTGAGCCAAAAATCTTCAAATGAGAAATATCAGGCTTCTTACCAGAAAACGCCTCTTCGGGTGTACTCATGCCAAGTACTCTATGAGGACAATGGTTTTACACGTAAAACGCAGTGTTGCATGCCTCATCCCACATGTGTATGGGAAGGCCCTGATCATGCAACATCGCCCATGCAACACCCACGATCGTTCTGTTCTTTCTCTCCATGACCCCATTCTGCTATGGGTTATGAGGTGCTATGAGTTCTCTTCGAATTCCTTCTTTGTTGTAGAAGTATTTGAATTCGCCAGAGATGTATTCACCACCATTATCACTCCTTAGAGCTTTCACCTGCTTCCCTGACTCTTTCTCAACCAGCGCCTTGAACTCACAGAACTTTAAGTATGTATCGCTTTTCTTCTGCATGAAGAATATCCAGCACTTACGAGAAAATTCATCAAAAAATATCACATAATACCTGTGATTTGCTGTTGAAGCAACTGAGAAAGGTCCACACACGTTTGTGTGAATTCTCTCAAGGATCGTCATGGCGCGACTATCCTTCTCATGAAAAGTGGTCTTCACAAATTTTCCCAAAGTACATCCCTTGCACTAATTTGATTGTGCAAGTGTACCCTTGGGAAGCCTGGTAGAAATCTACTGCAAAATTTTCAAAACGCCATGGTGAATATGGCACAATCTTCTGTGCCACAATTCACCCTCATCCCAGCTCACCAATCCTTCTGCTTTGCCTGCAATTGCTGCACAACCATCTACCTACAATTGATAAATATTCTTAACTCGAATCCCTATCCTCCTAGTTTGACCAGTTGTTTTACAGTGTAGGAAGGCTTTTCCCTCGCTAAAAACAACATCATAACCCTTGTCTTCCAACATCGCCACATATATCAGATTCTTATTCAATCCTGGAACATGCATGACATCCTTCAAGATGAAGGTTTACCAGACTCCCTCTCAAAGGAAATGGTCTCGATACCAGTCGCACTATATCTACCATCATTTCCCATCTCGATGTGCACTCCAAGATCCTTTTCATCCAGATCAATAAACAAATTTTTATCTCGGGTCATATGGAAAGATGCACCACTGTCAAGAAACCACACCGATCCCATCACAATTGAAACCAAGCATGCGATCAAAGAAAAATATAGCTCAAAATATGAGGCTAAGGCCTCTCCAGCTGCAGATCCAACAGCTTGCTTATTCTTCTTCTTTTGTGGACAGTTAGTGGCAAAATGCCCGTGCTGGTGACAGAGAAAACACTTCACCTTGGACAAGTCCTGCTTCTTACCTTTCGCACCGGATTTAGAAGGATTTTTCTTCCCCTTCCATTTCCTTGCTTTGGCAGCCAAAGCGAAATTTTCTTCATCTTCATTATTCGATGAAGATCCATACCTGGTACCCCGCCTTATCTCCTCCTGCACAAGATCTGACCAAATTCGTTCCCATCCTGGCAGTTTCTCCCGTCCATTGACAGAGTATTCATATCTATGCCAAATATTCGGAAGCCCAAGGAGAGCCAAGCTCACCAAGTCTTCTTCATCAACAGTAACCCCCACACTTCCCAACTCATCCTTGTAGTCGACAAACTTCATGAGGTGTTTTGGTATACTGTCACCTTTATCCATTTTTATTTTTCTGAGCTTGTATTTAAGCGCAAAATTCCTCTGGTCGCTTCTGCTTTGGAACAAGTCTGTCAAAGCCTTCCAAATTAAGAATGGAGTGGATTTATCATGAAGGCTGGACACAATTTGGTCCTTCACACCTTCCAACAGAATTCTTCGACACTTTTCTACCTTATTTTGCCATGCATCAAGTGCGGCTGCATTGCTAGAACCTGGCTTTGGAATATCAGCATCTATGAACTCCTTCAACCCATTATCATCCAACACCACCTCCATCCTGTCCTTCCATGAAATATAATTTGAGCTTTCATCAAGGGCATACTCCAATCGTAATCCGTTGAAAGACATTTTAATGAATTCTCAACTTCGACACCAAGAAAACACTACAACAAATTCGAATTCCACCAGCACAAAACTCAACTGCTTCAATAATTGCAATCTTCTCCAATGATCAACTGCTCTGATACCATGTAGAAATTATATAAATTATGTGTTATATGTCCAATATTCTCCTGATCTCACACTATTTTAACTTCATCCAAAATACATAATCTATTCCACCATTGATCATTTGTGGAAATTAAATCAAGATTGCAATGCACACATGAAACAATAAAAATTCACACACATTAACACAGTTGTTTAACGGGAAAGCCTGAAGCTGAAAACCCCAAATATCTGTATATAATATATGTCATAGAGATCATGTAACAATCCTCATACAAAGCTGATCACATCAAGCTCTCAGTACAATACAATCGCTACACACTAATCAAGCCTGATCTTGCAAATCCATGCACCGATCTTTGCCACCTGCTGGCCTGCCTCTACTACAAAATCCCTGCTGAAGAATGGCTCTGAATGAACTCAAATTACTCCAGCCTTGCTTATTCAATCCTCATTGGCATCTCCACTGAGTGTTGGATGCAATAAATGCATCACTATAGTCACAACTGATAGTCACACTTGCTCTTTAACCTATCTCTCCACTGGTTTCCACTGAAACTGCCATGAACTGTAGTTAAATGATGTATTCTTCAGTTGATTAATGATTTATTATTTATTGAATTAATTAAATAATTAATTCACACCACTCTCACTAGTGTATCAATCAGTTAGACTAGATACAACTAGCTCAATTGAGTCTAACTGAGTTAAACTAAATACAACTCCACCAACTACTTCTCCAACTCCACCAAACTCTATCACATGAGTTCTAACTATATTCCTCCATGCAATAGCTCCAGTAAACCCTCAGGAATAACATAATTCCTTCTGTCAGATTCGGTTCCACATCTGTGCACTTAACTGAAGTGCTCCAAGAGAATAAGATAATGTTTAGAGTCCAAATATTATTAAGAGCTAATAATATTCGACATATCTATTTTTAGACTAGAAATCTAAAAATAGACTCCACCCAATATGTCTAAAAATAGAAGTCCATATATTTTTCCAACTTGACCAACTATCCACACATAGCATCCTGCAACTCATATAATATGATTGATATGTCTAAAAATAGACATAGTCTAAAAATAGACTTTGCGCCAAAAATAGCTTGCGGGCCCACTTAGTGAAGGCGACTCTTTTCACTAAGCTCATCAACTTGTTGAATCTCAACAAGGTCAAGAAATTCTTATTGTTTCACTTTATGTTAATGATTTGATCTATACAAGAAACAATTTTGAATTATTTAAAAAGTTCAAGTCACATATGATTGCAAAATTTGAAATGATAGATCTTAATGAATTGCATTATTTTGTGGGTATTGAAGCATCACAGAAGGAAGATGGTATTTTTATGTCAAAATCCAAGTATACTTGGGATATTCCAAAGAAGTTGAACACATTGAGTTGCAAACTAGTGACAACTCCTTTGGAAGTTGGGTTGAATCTATACAAAATTGAAGACTCTAATCTAGTTGATGAAACTCTATATCATCAATTGATTAGAAGTATGATCTACATAGCTAACTTAACCAAATATATATTTTGCAATTAATATGATATCTAGATATATGTAATAACCAAAGGAATTCCACTGGAAAGAAGATAGGATTATTTTAAGATACTTACATGGTACAATTAGCTATGGATTATTATTTAGATCTATAGAGAATTCCAAGCTCATTGGTTATACAGATTCAGATAGGGAAGGTTGCATGGATGAAAAAAATTCAACTTTAGGATATTCATTTAGCATGGGTTTAGTAGCAATTGCTTGGATTATTAGTAAGCAACGTATAGTTTCTCTATCCATAGTCAAAGTAGAGTATAAAATAACAACAAAAAATTGTGAAGCAGTATGATTAAGAATAATTTTGGAAGATATATATGAGAAACAAGAACCTTGTTCTGTGACAAACAAATGCAATAAAAATGACCAAGAATCCAAATTTTCACAAAAAAATACCAAACCCATTGACATTTTGTATCATTTTGTTTGAGACTTGGTTCAACAAGGTTTGTTAGAGATAATGTATTGCAGAATAATACCAGGTTGTGGATATCTTAACCAGAGCACTACTAAAGGATTTTTTTTGCAAGTTAAGAGATGATCTTGGAATTTCTCCAAATGATCATTATGGGGGAGAAATGTTAGAATAATGATCATTTTTCATATTCTATAATTATTTATCATTAAGTATTTGTTACATCTCAAAGGTTTAATTTGAGATAAATAATTATTAGTTGAGATATTTGTGGAGATATTGTAGAGAGATTGTAGGGAATGATTGAATTGAGAATTTTCTCATCAACATGTATAAATATTGGCTTTCTGAATGAAAAGGTTTGAAATTCTCTTGTTATTTCTAAATTTGTATAGTGCTCCATATTTGTTGGTGTAACAATACTTCAAGCGACTCATTCTTATGCTTCTACAAGGGTGTTTGAGAGCTTATACCTAAATATGAATCCAAATTTCCCTTCAAAATCATTAGTATAAATTATAAGAATGACACCATATTTTTTCTTGGTGTCATTAGGGAGTTTTTTTACCAGTTTGTCAAATATTTCATCAAAATCCCTTACAATTTCATTATATTTATTTTAATATTATTAAATTGAGTTAAAAATGGTCTACCATATTTCTTAGTTCCCATATTTTAATAAAAGCATTATGTAAGTATTTCTAGAATTTAATTACCTTATCAGGAAAAATATTGTACCATGTATTTGAATTTCAACTAAAGATGTAGAAGAGAGACTCATAACAACATCCACATGGTTATTTTCAACGAGATGGTTATTTTCAACATAAATTACATTGTTGCCAGTAAACCTAGGTAATCACTTATCAAATTTATCAGGAATATTATGAGGATAACCTTGAATTCCAAACATGACTAGGTATTAAAAGCATTTTTAACCTATGGTTTCAAATCAATTGGGGATAAAAGTAGAGTTATACCAAAAATAGATTTTACTATGGGAGAATTTTGAGGAACTCTTTTTTTTATACACTATGATAGGATTAACATATTTTTAAATAGGTATTGGATTAGAGTTTCCAAAAATTGGGTTATATTGATGTGGAGTTTTTGGATGAGTACACTAGGATAGGTTTTGGTAAAATCATCAAAAATGGGGTTGAAGAACAAACATTGGATTTCCAATGAGAATGACTCTATTATCCCCGGAAATGACACCGAAATGTTATCACAAAATATAACACCTTTGCACATCCTTTCACAAGGTGCTAATATAAGTGTAACTTGGAAGTGTTACCACTATTACCTACATAATCACTTCCTCTTTTTAGTGGAGAATAGATCTAACACAAGGGAGGGTTCCCTAGTAGATTCAAGGAATTCTTAGACAAGATGTAATCAAGTATAAGGCCTCCTATATAAAATACTCACAACACCACAACAAAGATTAAACATTCAAGATGAGAGGAAGATGGCTTGAATAAGGAAATTTCCAGGTTTTATTGTATGATAATTGAAAAAAAGTTTAAGATGTTTATCAAGTCAATATAGGTCAAAGAGGGTACTTCAAACACTACAAAAGAAAAATTTTTTGCCTATTGAAAAACCTTGAGGAAAAGATACATTTCATAAAATATACAAGGCTCATTCTTGTAGAATATTTATGAGGACCAAATATATGTTTGGTTATATATCTATAGTGAGATATAAAACTATTGATTTTGGATGCTTTGATGAGTATAAGTCATAGGATTTTAAGGAAAACCTTGAGGATAGTCATGAATGTTAAATAAATATTGTCAATTTTGTTAATATATGCACAAATGACATTGGTTCATAGAAATATAGCCACATAAGAAAATATGTGACCTTACTCAAGTATCCAAGTATTGAAATAAGACGGTGTTGTAGTATGTTTCATAAACCATGAATTCTAATTTTTTGAAAGATGGAAGAAAGGCATCACTATAATTAAATTATAATTTTAAAGAAAGTATTCCTATAGTAAAGAGGTCAAGTCCCTATTCAAAAATAAATATCAAAGCTCTTGTAGATTTGATAGTGCCCTATCATGGTAGGCCTATAATGTCAGATTAACCTATTATTGATAAGGATTCATGTATTTTATATAAGATATTGATGTCATTTAAGTACTTGGGTATAAAGATCTACCATGATGAAATATGTTGCTTCAATGATTTAAAGAAGCCAAGCTACTTGCTTTTATAAAAAAAAGGATGATTTATTGACTAATGATAAATAATGGATTTCATCTCATAAATATTTTTGGGTTTTAAGCAATCTAAAATATTTTAATACCCTTGTAAGAAACAAGGCTTGAATAAGTAAAACCCTATGGAAAAAACCCTAGGATTGATTTATTACGGAAAAAGAAGAAACCGTAGCTTCTGCAAGGGGAGAATGACGTCATGTGGACAATGTTGATTTTCAAGTTGGATGCAAGAAGGCTAATATTAAGAGGTAGTTGACATGTTCTCAAAATATAAGTATTTTATATCTCTCTTTCTTTTTTAGTACTATAGTTGTTATTTCTATTAGTCTCTCTTCTTTGTATATATTGCTTGGCTGTGATTTTTCTTCCATTCCGTCTTAGTGAGGATTGCTGGTTCATGATGAATGTTGCTAGAGTTGTAGAAAAAAAATGGAAAGAATGGAATAACAAAGAAATGTTAGTGACAAGAAGACTTATGTTGAGCTCTGGACTCAGAGGGACCAGACTTGAACTATGTTGAAAAGAAGTCAGTTGTGACTTCCAAGATGAAGATGGCTAGAAGTACAAAGTGAAGGATTACTTAAGCAAGAGGAAGAATATTATGAAGATTCATTTGTAAGAGGGAGTTTATTTCTGAGTTTGCAATGAAGGATATGGGTCTACTTTTTTACCACATATGATTAAAAGTATTGCAAAATATTGGTGAAATATTTGTTGAGATCCTTTAGAAGTTTTGGCATGATGGACTATAAGTCCATGCACACTCCTATGATGAATAATTTAAAGAAGCTACAAGACTCTGATTCTGATTCTACTGATTATCTTTATTTTGTTGGTTATCTCACTGAACCATTTGTTGCATGGATTTGAAAATTCATATTGGGATGGATGCACTGAAGATAAGAAGATAACTTCTAGATATTGTTTTACATTAGATATCATGGATAAGTATGATGTATACCTCTATTGCAATTGGCACGACTGAATATGAGTATATATCTGATTGTTCAACATGTGTGAAGTGGTTTGGCTTCGAAATTTGGTCGTTGGTTTGTTTGATCAGTTGTTGGAATCGACTATGATATATTGTGACAATTTAATTTGTGTGAAGCTCTATGAGAATCTTCTTTTCCATTGCAGGTAAAAGCACATTTACATCAAGTGTCACTATATCCATGATGTTTTACAAATAAGAGTTGTGAGGCACAAATACATTTCTTTTAATGAGCAGTTGTTGATGTTTTGAATTTTTTTTAATCTCGGATGAGGTTTAATTTCTTATGTGAGAAGCTAGGAGTGGATGAAAATTATTCTTGGACAGAGAGAGAATCGATTGTATAAAATCATGAATATTCCTTAGGTTTGGCTGAGAAACCATAGTTTATGGTTGGAAATATTGTTTTGTTTACTCCCTTAGGTCATTAGGTTTGACTAAGAAACCTTATAGTTGGAGAGGTTGGTTTTGAGGTTTGGAGTTCTCCCCTAGGTCATTGTGTTTGATCAAGAGAATAGTAGGATTGGGACACTAATTTTTAGTACTCTCCCTTGATTCATTTTATTTTAATAGGAGACCATGTGGTCATGGAGATTGGATATTTTGACATTGAGATCAGGATTCCTCCCTTAGGTCATGGAGCTTAACTGAGAGACTATTTAGTCGAGGAGTTTGATACTGAGAGAGGGATTCATCCCTTAGGTAATTGTGTTTGATTGAGAGATCAATGGGTCATTGTTTTTGATTGAGATATAAGTGAGATGGTTAGAGAGTTTTACTTTGATTACTCTCTTGATCATTGTGCTTGACTGAGAAACCATTTCATATGGTTTGGTAGTTTGGCCTCATGAATGATATTGATTGATACCATGTTTAGTTTGGTTCTGACCTTGGTTCCATTGGTTTTTTTTTTTGGGATAAGCTCGATACCACGTATCTTTCCTTATGATGATATTTTTAAGTCTATTGAGAGAGAGAATGAAAAGTGCCTCCCTGGATAGGAGGGAGTATTAAAAATTTTATTTGTGGTTGGTATTTTCATTTTCAAATTCAAATGAGAAATGTTTTATTTTCTAGCTTTCCAAGTCTGCCTCAACTAGACAAGTCAGCCCCACCACTTGAAGGGGTTTGACCCCAAGGTCAAAACCCACCTCTGGACACTCATATATATTGGAATTCATTGGATCTCATTTGGAATCACATTCAAATCATTCATTCGACCTATCACAAGGAGAGTTGTCCACTCCTGCGAAGAAGAAGAAGAGGAATTATCTTTGTGTTGAACAATGAGTTTTCACTTCTATTGAATCCATATTATATACTATTTAACTTTACCAGATTATCTACTATTTGAATTTACCAGATTATCTACTATTGACTAAGGATTGGAGGTTGAATATTCTTTGATTCATTGACTATTCTTTGAATGAAGTTTTTGCATTTTTTATAGGAATTCACTGAAGGTTGACAATAGGTCAAACTATGAGGTTTGACTGAGCCTTTCTGTGAAAATTGTAGAATGAAATTTCGGTCCCTTGATTGGAAACCTCGGGCTGAAATTCAACCACCTTTTGTAGACTTTGGCTGTGAGCAGAACAATGACTTATTCTCTCTCTTTTGATTGGTTTTGACTTGCCATTTATTGATGTCAAAGGTTGATATTTTTACTAGAATATTCTTATGTACAATTGAAGAACCTGTTTTTCCCCTTGTGGGGTTTTGTCTCAAGAAATTTTGGTGTCTCTTATTTCAGTTTTCTTATTGTGATCTCTATTGCTCTACTGAAGTGAATGGTTGAAATTTTCAAGTGTAAATTATTAATTATTTGAATGCTATAAATAAGTAAAAAATGTATCATTGGAAGTATTTATTAGTTTTAAAATTGTTCTAGTCATGTCTTCTACTAGAAAATCAACATTTTCTATTGTTGGAGGTTTGGTGGGAGGATGGGCATATCTTCTTGGGCCAGGGTAGGTATGCAGGGGACATACTAGGGAGATTTCATATGTAGGGGTGTTACACATCATTTTGTCACCGTCTCTGCAATCCCTCATCTCGTACATTGGAGGACTATTCCCGTGACCTGTGAACAGTAAAATGTCTTGAAAACACCTTGATGGCATCCTTATGAATAAGGGAAAGAATTCTCCTGAAGAAAAATTCCTCAGAAAATCATTAAAAACATATGTTTGGGCATTGGCACGCTTAGCCAGTTCATCACTCGCGCCGACTTGGGAAATTTACACTAAGCCCGCGCCATCTGGCACTCTGTCCCTCTGTATTTCCCATGCCAATCCTATTAAGGAATGTTTTTTAACAATAGGAGGCAGAAGTTTTATTCTAACAACTTCAGAATGAATCATGAAAAATAGGTTGGGTTTTTTGGCTCCAGATCTCCTTGATTAGGAAGTGGTTTTCCACCTCTCATGGAACCTTCCTAAGAGACAGGTCTCTCCCCCATGATTATAGGAATACTAACCTCTCCTTCTCCTTCTATAAAAGCTTGCCCTCTACATTTTCTAGCTAGCTAAACATTTGGGAAGAAAACTATAGTTGAGTGACTATTGAGAGCAGAGCCAAGGAGAACCCCGTAAGAGAGAGAGCCTTGTCCAAATTCACGACAAGCTTTGTGAGACACGCTCCGTTGGATGCCCTGCTGAAGGAAGAATGTGACGTCAAAACTCGGTTGTAATATTTCTTTCATATCTTAATATATGCTCGACTATGTTATTGGTTCCATCGTTATATTGCTTGTTTGTGTAATGCAATTTGATTCAATCTTTTCCGACTAATTGATAGTTACATGCTTGGGTTATTACGTTGTATTTTCGTCGTTTTTCTCTGTATGTGTATAGGTGTTCAGACGCGGTGAGTGAAAGGATTGTGATCTGTCAAGTGAGGAATGGGAAGCAACACTTCTATGTTGATAACAGCAGCGTAGGACTTGAGGTAGGCCATCTATCGTAACTTTGTATTTTGTAACTAGGAATCAATATCGTAGCATGTTTTGTTTGTTGCTAGACCCACTCTAGGGCTAGTGGGATTGCCTCTATTTGCAGAGGGGATTTAATTCGTCAACAAAGTGGTGACTCTGCTAGGGATCAGTGTGAGTTAGTGCTTCTTCCATTTAGGTTGTGTTTTGGCTTTTGTTCACATTTCTGGTTTATCTTGCTTGGTTCGAAGCCCTTGTTCATCCCCCTGGAGATCAAACCTCTCTCTGTTTGTTAATTTTTTCCTTTTTATTGAGTAAAATCCTCTTGGCGCGGTTATTCAACTGACAGTAGCACCGACTGGCGCGAGTTGCTCATTTATAGCCCGTGCCATTCCCTGTTTGGTGCTGATTACGGCCAGACAGGCGCGCCAACCTTGTTAGGTTTTGGGGTTTGCTTGGTTGGAGTTTTTGAGCCTGACCTTTGATCCTGGGTTGTTTTTCTGACTTGTTGAGTGCTTTGGAGTCATCTTTGATTGAGATCAGCCCTTTTCCTTTGGTATTTTTCCTTTTTCTGTCATTTTTGCATTTCAGCCCTAGGTCTTCTAGGTGCTTCAGCCTGTTGAGACTCGCGTGGGCGGTTCGAGTCCTTGGTTTCCCAGTCAACTTCACTTTTGCTTCTTTTCATTCAGCTTTGTGGATCCATTTGAGTGATTGTGAAAATTGAGTGATTGTCATTTCTTTCGTTCAGTTTTACTCTTGTCACTCCAGGCCTAGATTACATGGCTTGTTTGGGTCTCTTTTGAGATTTTCTCATTGATTTGAGGGATTTCGTCATTGATTTGAGTCTTTTTGTGCTTGTTTTGAATTGAGTGAAATTGTTTTGTTTCAACTCTCGCTTCACTATTATCAAATCGATGTTTTCATTTATTTTTCATATCATTTAGTGCACTTTCTCTGATATATTGAAAAATACAAAAAAAAATCTTTTGCATTCTTGATCAGCATAGTGAAAATTGAAAAATCTTTCGTGTTTCTAACATTATATAATTCTAGAGAAGAGTTTTTTCAGTCTCATTAGCTTGCATCAGGCATTGTAGTGAACGTTTCTGCGCGATTTATTGTATCTATCGCTTGAAATCTCTAACTCTCTCATAGATAGCTCTTCATTGAATGAAATGGTGTCTCATGGCATGTAGCTTGCATTCAGGGATTTGTGAGATTTGACATTCAGTAGGACCTTGGAATTGAAACATAAATACAAGATCATCTTAAAATTTATTTCAAGTAACCTAAGGAAACATTGAAACTTAATGAAACATTTAGTGGTCTAAGTTAGAGATGTGTTCCAGCGTCTTTAAGCCTAGCAGCTGTCGCTCACCATCTGGCTTCAGATAGCGCTAGTATGGAATTGCGCTCGCCGTACCGTCGAGTATATAAAGGGATATCCCTCTAGGTTGCAATCCTTTTATCCGTAGGAAGCCGAGTCTGCCGCCTTGTACCCCTGATACACCGAACACAACATTCGGGGACACTACCTGCACGTACATCAAGTCCTTGGTTGATTTCTCATTCATTTCATAACCAAGGTGTATATGGTAGTTCACAGGAACCTGGTACACCCTTTTACCTAGACTACCTGAGCAGTCATTTTTGGTCTTTACTGACTCTATAAATTTGAAAAGATCATTGAGCACTTGTCCTTTCGAGCTCGTTTAAAACCGAAAGAGACTAGAGTCATCTTTTACTGTTTCTTGACTCTTGAAAGGTGAAATAAAAATGTTCAGTTTCAATGTGTTAATATAAACTGCCCATGATTACACACCCATTAAAGTTTGATTACTTGGCCTGTCTTTGTTTTCCTTGGTTTGATCCAAGTGTCCTCTTTGTGATCTTTTTCCCTCTTTTTGTGTGCTACAGTCACAGTGGTGGAACCACTGGTTTCGTCTACTGGTAGTCCTTTTTCGGACGATTCATTTGAAAATTCTCAGATCTTTGAGTCGGCTGAGTTTCAATAGCCTGTTATCCCATCAGAGCACCCCTTTGGAGAACCAGTTGAATTCAATTGGCCTCTTTCGAACACTTGGTTTGGTTTTGGGGTCGGGGAACATTTTCCCCTTCTTACATCGGGTTCGCTGTTTTTGGCCGCTATTATACCTCCGAGCCCCCGTACTCTTTTGCAAGATCTCACGGTTGAATCAGACATGGATTCGTCTGATCCTAATGGCACCGAGGGTATTCCATTTTTAGATGAAGGATACCAACTCTTCTCTGAAGGCGTCCTTCAAGAGCCTGTTCCATATTCACCACTAGTGTCGCTTCTAGCTGGATATAGGTCTCTAGGTCAGATTATAGCCAATATTTCCTCCATGTCAGTGTCCACCCCGCCAAGGGGTCCGGTTCTTTTGTCATTAGGGATGTCGCTGAAGACACCTGTCTCTTTGTCGATGCCCTTCGTTACATCTGTTCCCAGTAGACCTACTGTCTGTGTGGCTGCTTCGGCGCCGATTGTCACTGTTCAGTCGTCAGCTGTTTCCACTTCGGTAGAAAGTTTGATTGCAGCAGCAGTCCCTGACAGCCTTTCGTTTGAGGAGTATCGTCTGGTTGTTCAGAAACAACACTCCCAAACCTATCAATCCCCTCAGGATCCCTATCGATCTTATTTTTCCCATTATGGGGCGGATGGTACCCTAGTTTATGCACTTCCATTTTAGCAGGATGAGCATGGAAACCCTGTCTATTTTCCTGCTCCTGAGGCTTATCAATTTCTTTCAGGTATTATACCTACCTTACCTGGGAAACCCTCTAACCAATAAGGACAACCCTTTTAGGGACAACCTTTGGTTCAGCAGGGACATGCTTTTTACCAACAAGGACAACCCTTCCAGGGACAACCTTTGGTGCAGCAAGGCTATGCGTTCGACCCACAAGGGCAACCCTTATAGGGACAACCTTCGGTCCAACAGGGATTGTTTTATGGCCCACAAGGGTAGCCTTACAATCCTCTAGGTCAACCTTTACAACCTCATCCTGTGATCCCTCCTGGGAAGCCCCAAGCGCAGTTGGGCCATCGGGGTATCAACCTGGACCTTCATATGGTCCTGGGGGGCATATCCATCCATCTCAACCGATGATGCAACCTCAACAACCGTATCCTCCGATCGGTCCAAATGTTGCACGGCTAGGACCATCCTACGACCCTGTCCCAAGTCAACCTGGATATCAGGTACAATCTAGCCCACCTCAGTCATCGAGCCAACTTGATCCGCAGGGGAAACCTGGTGGCCCTCCTATGTCAGGTCAACCTATTCAATCGAGTCAGCCTACATAGCCTGTTTACCCTGCTCAGCCTCCGCTCTACTCTATGCCACAGCCAAATCAACTACTGTGCCTGACGTATCCAACTCAACAGGGGCCCACTTATCAGCAGCCTGTTTGACCCCAAGGCGGTTATTTTCCTCAAGGTCAATATTGGCTGCTTTACAACTTGCCTCAAGGTCCCCCTTATAACCCTCAACAACCAGGCTACAGTTATACTCCACAAAAAAATCCATATGTTGCTCAATCAGGGCCCACGTATACTCAGAATCAGTATCCCGGTTTTCAACCCCCATACCGTGGTTCTCAACTGCCATATCAACCGACTTATCCAGCTTACACACCCTATGGTCAGAATCCTTCGGGATAGAACCAATGGGGAAAAATTTATACTCAACCAGGGTGGAATATGGGTTCAGGTTCTTATCAAGGGCCTGTTATGCCTTTTAATCCGCAGTTACATTTCCTTGCCACGTTGGAGCTAGCAGACGTGTCCAAATTGACAAATGATCCCATTATTCATAATCATTTTTGGCCACTGGTTCCGACCAAGGTTCTTGGTGATTGTCCCAAGTTTGAGGAAAGTCTGGAGAAGACCCCCAAGCTCATGTCATGACGTACCATTTGTGGTGTTCTTCAAATTCTTGGGTAGACGACTCTGTTCGTCTTCGTCTTTTTCAGCGCACTCTTACAGGAGTTGTTGCTAAGTGGTATATCGAACTGACTCGTGGAATTTTTCAAGATTTCAACACCCTTTCCATGGTGTTCCTGACTCATTTCCAGTTGCCAGTTTGTTATGAAGCCGGGACGCATCTCCTCACGTCATTGAAACATGATCGGGCTACCCATATCTTAGACCATATTCATGAGTGGAGAAGGAGTTGTTGCCTGATCAAGTTCGAAATTCCTGATAAGTTGCTCACTCATTGGTTCACTACTTCTTTCGTCAACCGGATTGCGAAAGATATTGCCATGGGGGCATGTGTGACCGAAGAACAGGCCACTGCTCATTCCCAGTACCTTGATCTAGTGTACTCTAAATTGGGCATTTTGTATGACATCTTGACTGAAGCTCCATGTCCCGCGACCTCTAAAGCATTGGCCACCCCGTCGGTTGACAACGTTTTTGGTTCCATATCCCAGACTTCGCACAAGTCTTCCAATGGGAAGCAAAAATCGAATTCAATTCTGCTCCTTAGGCTACTCCGGATTCTGGTAAAACCTCGGAGGTCAATGCCATCCAGGCCAATCCTGCAGAAAAGACTTCCAAAAAGAAAAATAAGGGCAAATGCAAAGCCAAATCCAATGCCCCAAAACCGGAATCGTCTAATCCTCGTGCTAATGATGGTTCCTAGTGAAAACCGGAGTACCCTTGCCTGATTTGTGATGAAGACCACTACACTAGAGATTTTCCTAGATGATCCGAAGTTAGTCAAATTCTTAAGGGCGCTAAGGGAACTCCGACAGTTCTTAAGGAACCTTTTCCATCTTAGTAGACCTAGATGGTCGAGCAGCCTTCACCTTCTGCACCGTTTGGGTCTCAGGTTTTCATGATGAATGGTGCTGCACCTGTTTCTATTGCCACTTGGTCGAAGGATTATGCCGGATCACGCTGGGAAGGAGGTCATTGACGACCCTACTCCCCCACCTACCTCTGGTCCTCTTGAGATTGAAAGGCCCAGTGCTGAACCCATTATATGGCCACCTTCCAAAGGTGTTCTCCGAAAGTCTTCCTATAATCTGAACGCCCGTGCTGCTCAACATTACAACATTGTTGAGGATCTAGCACAAGCCTTCCACGATGTCCGCATTGGAAGTACTTCAGAGTTGTCCGTCTCAAAGGAAAGCTTTGTTATCTGCGATCGGCAGAAGCGATCTTGCTGATTCTAGCCTTCTCACCTTCGATCTAGAGAATTTTGTCCCTCGACTTCCGCACCAAATTGTGCTTGTTATACAAGTTGGCATTAACAGTCTCAATATTCACAGAGCCATTGTCGACGAAGGTGCATCTACCTGCGTTATGTCATCTTCTTGCTGGAAGGCCATTGGTTATCCAACCCTCACTTCATCTCCCAATGCCTTTGAGGCATTCGATGGAAGGGAATCAAAAACCTTGAGTGTTCTCGCTAGCTTGTGGATTAAATTGCAAGGAAAGACAGTCAATGCCGAGGTAGAAGTTGTTGATGCCAAACTCAACTACAATATTCTACTCGATCGCAGCTGGACTCACGCCATGTTGTGTGTTCCGTCCACCCTCTTTCGATTTCTGAAGTTTCTGCACGAGGGAAAGATTATCACTATCGATCAGTTGTATTTATTTACTTCGTCTTTTGATAACAACATGCCATACGTGGATCAAATTCCTAATCCCCCTGACAGTGTAGGGCCGGGTCTTTTCAAGGACCCCATTCTCATGGGTATTTTCCCCATTCCACCACCAAATACCATTCAAGTCAACATGATCTCTTGGTTAGATGACCCTTGGATCATCCCTTCGCCTGAACAGGTTGATTTTTTTGGAGATTCGATGCCGCTTAGTCCCATCAAGATTAATTATTGTGAAGTTACAACTGCATCTGATTCTCCTTTGAGCGTGGATCTCAATGTGTATTCTCAATACCCCTGGCTCGGTGATGCGGATTCACCCGATCCTCTGAAAGAACTATTTTCATTCGATGAGGCTATCATGAAAACAATGTCTCTCGAAGATCTACCATGGAGCGATGGTCATCATTGTTCCTCATTCATGCCTTGCCTAGGGGCCATGTTTAAATGTCTAGAGAATTTTGCGTCCCAGTTTCCCTCTCCGCCACTTCAGATGCCCATTTTGACTCATGAAGTCTTTGCGGAGGGTAATTTGGGGAAAATTACTCAAACGATGCCTATCGACATCTCCATTAAACTGGTGATGGTCGAGAACATCCATGTGGGAGTTACTTGCTCTTTTGAGGAATTTCAAGTCTACACTAGTCTCTTTCGCAAATTTCGAGATGTTTTCACCTGGGCTTACGAAGATATGCATGGAATCGACCCCAGCATCGTAGTGCACGAGATTCGCACCTATCCCGGTGTGAAACCTTTTCGTCAGCGTCTTCGTCTTGTGCACCCTCAGAAAGCCGCCGCTGTCAAAGTTGAAGTTGAGAAATTTCTTAAAGCGGGTTTCATTTATCCGATTCCCCTGACTGAATGGGTCTCTAATATTGTTCCTATAGATAAGAATTAGGGCGAAATTTGTGTTTGTGTTGATTATTTCTATATCAATCGGGCCTGTCCTAAGGATAACTATCCTACCCCGTTTATCGATTAGATCATTGACGATTGTGTGCAGAGTGAAATCTTCTCCCTTATGGAAGGTTTCTCTGGCTACAACCGGATTAACATTCTCCCCCCAGATCAGCACAAGACCTCTTTTAGTTTCCCATGGGGAATGTTCGCATACAAGAAACTCCCGTATGGCTTGAAGAATGCTAGGGCTAAGTTCCAATGCGCCATGTCATATGCATTTCACGATATTAGACATATTTTCCAACCATACTTGGATGACCTTCCGGCTTATTCAGCTACGCAGAAGGACCACCCAGAACTTCTGCGTCAAATCTTTCTTCATTGCAGACGCTATAATATTAGGCTCAATCCGCATAAGTGCGTCTTTTGCGTCGACTCTGGTAGACTCTTAGGGTTTATCGTGTCTAAAGAAGGAGTTCTCCTTGACCCTCTTAAATTTGAGGCTATTGTTAATCTCCCCTCCTCTTCCTCATTATATCAGCTATAGAGTCTCCAAGGGAAAGCCAATTTCCTACGTCGTTTCATCCCAAACTATGCCGAAGTAGCCAAAGGATTTACATGACTTTTAAAGCAGGACGTCCCTTTCCATTGGGATGAGATTTCTCAGCAATATTTTGATAGACTTAAGTCGTTGCTCGTCAACGCTCATCTGTTACGCCCTCCCAATTATCATCGTGATTTCACCCTCTACTTAGCTACCGCCTCAGCACGATCGCTATGGTTTTAGTTCAATACGATGATGATGGTAACAAGCATGTTATTTACTACTTGTCTCGGAACCTTCTCGACCCTGAAACACGTTATGCACATGTCAAGAAGTTAGTGCTGGCTGCAGTCCAGGCTGTCCAACATTTTAGTCATTACATTCTTTTACGCACGGTGACCATGATTTATGATTGTAACCCCATGACTTATATTCTGTCCCGGCAGTTACTGGGGAGCAAATAATCTAAGTGGATAGTTATCCTCCAAGGGTTTGATTTGGAGTTCACCACTGCCAAATCGAAGAAATCACTTTTTTTTTATGGATTTGATTTGTTCTCTCCCTGCCGACTCTGCTCCTTCTTCCTCCGAGGATCATATCCCAGACAAAACCCTTTTCCTAATCAACACCCTCGATCCGTTGTATGGTGATATCATTGTGTACCTCCAAACGCCTACTTTCAGGTCTGAGCTAACGAAGGATGTTCGACGCCGCATTCATCATCATTCGTAACCTTATCGTATTGTTGGAGATACCTTGTATCATGTCGGAGTCGATTCTGTACTCTGCCAATGCCTGACCCTCGAGGAAGCTAAGAAGGTTTTAAATGACTGCCACAATGGCGCCAGTGGTGGTCACATGTCTGGTTAAGCCACTGCAAAAAAGATCCCCTGTGCTGGCTATTTCTCTCCGTCAATTTTTAAAGACTGCATTGTTGCAGTACGTAAATGCCATGCGTGCTAGATTTACCAACGCAAGATGCATGCGTCACCCATCCCTTTACATCTTGTCATTACCGTTGGTCCATTTTATAAATGGGGCATAGATTTTATGACGTGTAACCCTCGTTCGGCCGGGGGGCATGCCTATATTATCGTTGCCATCAATTATTTCACGAAATGGGCCGAAGCGATGCCTACACTGGCTACGGATGGTAAAACAACGACACAGTTCATATTCAATCATGTTATTGCTCGGTTCAGTGTCCCTCAAGCCATTGTGACTGATCACGACTCTCATTTTTGGGATTACATGATGGTGGAGTTGACGTTTAAGTTGGGTCTGCGTCACGATAGCTCAACGCCTTACTATCCTCAAGCTAAAGGCCAAGTTGAAGCTGTAAACAAGGTCCTTGTTACGATGCTTCTAAGAAAAATCGAGATCCACAAATCAAACTGGCATCTTATGTTGTTCTCAGCTCTATGGGCTTCCCAAACGTCAATCAAAAGTGTGACCGGGTTTACCCCATTCCAGTTGGTATACGGTCTGGAAGCCACGCTTCTGATTGAATGTGAAATCCCTTCACTTAAAATAGCTATGGAATTACTGCCTGATACTTCGCCTGAAGAAGAATGACTCCTCTATCTAGAGAGATTGGACAAGACTCATCACTTAGCTGCCTTGGTCATTGAAGCACAAAAAAAGCGAGTCAAAGCCCATTTTGACCAAACAGTCTCTCCTCGTTCTTTTGTTGAAGGCAATCTCGTCCTCTTATACGACCAAGCTCATGACAAGCTGGGGGTAGGAAAATTCCAACCCATGTGGCATGGGCCCTACATTATCAAATGCATGTTACAAAATGGGGCTTATGATATGATTGATTATGAAGGTTGTCCTTTATTGCAGCCCAGAAATGGGTTGTACTTGAAAAAATATTATTCTTGAATCACCACTTTGTTGACGAGTGGGATCGCCTCTGTCCGCATAGGGGATTTACCTCGTCAACAAGGGGACATGTTGACATGATTACCAACTGGAAGAAGCATCATGCTTCTAATTTCAAGCTGGTAGACACCACTTTATATCGTTAGTTGTTTGGGTCATTGATATATCTGGTCAACACTAGACCAGATAGATGTTCTACAGTCAACACATTGAGTCATTTTATGATGGAGCCGAGGAGGGTACACTGGGTGGCTGTGAAAAATGTGTTACGATACCTACATAGTACAATGAATTATGGATTGGATTATATCCAGGGGGATGGATTCAAGTTGAAAATTTCTATAAACTCACATTGGGTATACAATGCTATTGAAAAGAAGAGTACATCTGGATGTTGTTTGATGTTGTGTTTAGCAATGGTGTCATGGTTCAACAAGAAATAGAGATCAATGACACTGAGTTATGCAAAGGATGAGTACATTGAATCTAGTAAAGACAGTTGCAACTTGCAATGAAATTTGGCTTCACAAGATGTTGTATGGCTTATTTGGTCAAGGGTTTTGACCAACTATGATTTACTATGATAATCAGAGTTGTATTAAACTCATGGAGAATCCATTATTTCATGATAGGTCAAATCATATTGAGATAAAATACCACTTCATCAGGGATTGTGTTTAGAGAGGAGCAATGAAGTTAGAGTACATATACACTGATGAACATGTTGCAGACATTCTCACCAAGCCCTTTCTAAGGGGCAAGAATTTCTACTTCAGGGATAAGAAGGGAGTGATGAGAAACAAATTCCTTGGTAAAGGGCGAGTGTTGAGAAAAAAAGTATCAAGGAGGTGTTACTTAGTGCTTTTTGCATAAGCCTAGGAAATCAAGTGAACCCACTTTTTTAGTGTAACTTTATGAGATCATGAAATTCATGTGACTTTTTAGTCACTTTACGAGTTCTACGTAACACCCTCCTCCCACAGTTACCCAATTTAGCCGGTCCGTTAGGGTAAACATGTGATGAGAGTCCAAGATGATGTGATTCAACCTCCTAGGTCACCTTAATGACGTAGAATAGACATAACACAACCAATATGACCTTTCACACATACTACATAACCTTTAGGAGCCGACCAACCCTTCCATGTGGTGAACCCCTGAGATAACTCATCATTTGACTAACATGGACCCTCAGCTGCTCCCATGACAAGTCTTGCAAGCGACTGAGGCCTTCTAGCCTCTCCCATAGCAAGGAATTCCAATGACTTTGGACTTTTCCAGCTAGTTCTGTGGTAGCAACCCTAGATTTTGTGCCACTTTTTCATGTCCAAGACTCAAGCTACTGCCCTGAACTTCATGGAAACCTCAAAATTGATAAATAACACGAGAATTTATCTAAGAATTGTAAGGAAGCATTGTTTCCATAACATAAAATTTGCATCATCATATATTAGTAAATATATACATTGTCCATTAATTTTCTAATCAAAACATGATGATAACTATACGTCAAGTCAATCATAAAACATGCTCACAACCAACATATAACCAAGAAAAATAAAAAGGATATAACAACCATAAAATCCACATATAAAAAATACATTTACACAAGAAATACCAAGGAGAAGAAACTCTAATTAATGAATTCAAGACCCAACTAGGTTTGGGACTTCCACGAACCACCCGACCATAGATTGGCTGAACCAAATATTTATTTCAGCTAATCACCCCTACTCCATATTCCAAGCATGAATGTGGGACTCTAAACCAAACCAAACCAAACCAGGTTTCCTCAGTCTTTACCACAATCCCCATCGGATCATTAGGCCCTAAACAAGCATGGATGCCACCAGATTTCTCCACCTACACCGTGAGGAGTTTTCCTACCTTATAGTCTCTAGGATTTACCATATATCACTCCATTCACTGATCAAGTATTCCTAGGCATAATCGAGACTCCACCCTACATGATTTTCCATATATTCTTCCATACACTAGTCGAGGATTCCTAGGCCAATTTGGGGGCACACACCTCTAGGATTTACTATATATCCTACCATTCACCATACAAGGATTCCTAGGCCTACTGAGGCACAAAAAATCTAGATGTACCACAATCCCAGTTAGGTTCAGGGATTCTTAGCCCATGTGTTCTTTCTTTCAGAGACCACCTCACTTAGTTTTGAAACCATCTGGAAATCCAGTTCAACCAAATACAAGAGAACCCATCACACCATGAATATCCGGAAATGGAAAGGTTAGGATGAAAGACACTGTCATACATGGAAAATCCCATGCCAATGATAGAAAGAGAACCAAATATACACATGCATGTACCATGCATTCCAAATCTAGCAAGGAAACCACACATGAAAATTGATACCTGCAAGTAATCTCATTGTAGCTGCTTGATCATGGTCTTCCCTGCTTGATATTTTCTTTCATTTACCTTCTTGGTCCTTCCCTTGTTTTCCTTGATTCAATGCTGTATTACTCCAAGAAAATTGTAAGTGTCCAAGAGAGAGAGAGAGAGAGAGAGAGAGAGAGAGAGAGAGAGAGAGAGAGAGAGAGAGAGAGAGATAAAAATGAACTGAAAAAAGGTATCAACTGATCCTCAGAAGCCTTTTCATTAATGAGGCCTCTAATTTCTTCAATTTCCATTATTTTCCTTCATTTTCCTCCTGACATGCAACTTGTGACCTTTCACCTTCGTTTTCTCCTAACTTCCATTATTTTCATATATAAATTGCCAAAAAATGCCATTTTTCCTTTCCAAAGCCTTTTCTATTTCCTTTGTTGATTTACTATGGCCATAATAAACCAAATGAACACCCATTAGGATTTTTTCCCCAACATTCAGCTTGGAATGTGTGTCCCATGACCATGGTTATTATTTTTCCTTTATTAACTTTATTTACATGAAGTTTTGACCAGGGTTGTTACATAACCCTCCCTCTTAGGGGAACATCATCCTCGGTGTTCAATGACACATACAACCAACAAGACTACTGAAAAGAAAAAATACTTCCCATGGAGCTTTATAACTTATCATGATCAACCTGCTGAGAATAAAACCAACATGACAACATAACAACATGACAACCATAATGACATGACACCCATACCACTTATTTGAGATTTATAACACAAATCATGGTGATATTTACATCCATATACATATGTACATATACCAAAAACATTCATTCAACCAGCAAATAGAGAAGGATACAGATCCCACATTTCATCCGACATCTCCCATGTAGCTTCATCACGCTAAAATTTCTTCCACTGCACTTGAGCCTGCTCGATTGCTTAGTCCTGGAGCATGCACCTATTTCTCTGCAAAATGCACTGAGTTTCTGGTTGGAATTATCCTTCTGGCTCCACTTGCAATACAAAATAGTCAATCACTTGATCATCATCTTTAACATACTTCTTACATAATGACACATGGAAAAAATCATGGACTTTCACTAATGGAGGAAGTGTAAGTCGATAAGATGCTGGTCCAATCCTTTCAAGAATATTGAATGGTCAAAAAAACTGAGGTGAAAACTTGGCACATGATCCAATCCTCAAGGATCTCTTATTGGGATTGATGTGTAAGTACACTTGTTCCCAAACCTGAAACTCCTTAGACATCCTCTTTCAATATGCATAAATTTTCTAACTTTCCTATGTCGCCTTTATATTATTCTTGATCATCTTCATTTCTTGTTCCATCTCTGCCAACATATCTAGTGCTATCAACACAATTTTCATTGGATCACTCCAACTTATGGGAGTATTGCAGCTCCACCCATAGAATGCCTCAAATGGAATCATACTCAGTGACTCCTAGTAACCATTGTTGTAAGTGAACTCAACCAAAAAAAGGTGCTCATCCCATCTCCTTTTTTTATGCACCACATGCATCCTCAACATGTCCTCCAATATCCTATTTCCCCTCTTTGTCTTTCCATCTTTATGTGGATTATAAGTTGTGCTGAAGGAAACCTCTGTCCCTAAACCTGCAAACATCTCCTTCCAAAAATTGTAAGTGAACTTAACATCCATGAATGACACAATATTCTTCGGAACACCATGTAATCTTACCACATCTCTGATGAATACCTATTCCACATCACTAATTGAATATGCATATTTTACCAGAATGAAGTGCAATACCTTTTTCAACCTATCCACCACAACCATGATGGAATCATGTTTCCTAGATGTCCTCAACAAACCTGTGATGAAATCCATGGAAATGACCTCCCACTTCACTGTGGAATTAGAATCAGCTGTAGTAGTCCAACTAGATGCTGATACTATACCTTCACATGTTGAAAATCCAAACATCTAACCAAAAAATTTTCTACATCCTTCTTCAGATTCGACCAATGATAAAACTTATCCACTTTTGTCAATGTCTTCTGGTATCCTGGGTGACTTGAATACAATTTCACATGAAACTCTCACAAGATAATCTTCTTGAGCTCATTGTTGTCTGGCACATAAATCTTGTCCCTAAATCTAATCAAACCATATGTTGTAAGATGATAGTCCACATCCTCATCACTTGTACCATGTTGTAACCTATGCCTAATCTCTCTATCCCTATCTTCTTGATGTCCTTCCTGTAAGATCCAATCCTGAAAGTCTATCCCATAAGAACTCGTATATGCTATATGATTCACATGTATCCTCCTGCTAAGAGCATATGCAACCATGTTCTCTTTACCTTTGATGTACCTGATCTCGAAGTCAATCTCACTAATCGTGGACAACCATCTAGCTTGTCTGGAATTTATATTTGGCTAGTCAAATAGATACCTCAATTCGATGTGATCACTCATCAATACAAAACTCCTGCCAAGAAGATATTTCCTCCACATCTTCAATGCATGGATGATTACGTCCAACTCAATATCATGTTTCAAATAATTCTTCTCATTCTCATTAAATTTACGTGACTCATAGCATACTACATGTCCTTCCTGCATAATGACTCCACCAATTCCTCTCTTGCAAGCATGTATACACACAAAAAATTCTTTGTCTGGATATGTAATCTTTAACACTGGATAATTAGTCAACAACTGCTTCAATTTCTCAAAAATTGTTGCATATTACTCCGTCCATTCAATTTTCTTACCTTTCCTCTACAAATATGTGATAGGATATGAAATCTGAGATAAGTTCCTAATGAACCTCCTATAATAAACTTCTAGTCCCATGATTGATCTTACCTCATCCACGTTTCTAGTAGTCACCCACTCCATGATAGCCCTTATCTTTTCTGGATCCATTGTTATGCATTCCTTGGAGACAACATGTCCCAAGTAATGTACCTCTGTCTAGATGAAACTGCATTTTCTAAATTTAGAATACAACTAATGCTCTCTTAGAAATATCAATATTGCTACTAAATTCTCGACATGTTATTACCCATTCTTAGAATATATCAAGTTGTCATCAATGAATACAATAAATTTTTTTTTGAGATAAGGACACAACACACTATTCACCAAGCACATAAAAGTAGCAAGAGCTTTATTCAAACCAAATAGAACTACAAAAAACTCATAAGTCCCATGCCTGGTCTAGAAATTTCTCTTGTAAATGTCCTCTTATTTAATGCATACCTGATGGTATCCTAATCTCAGATCAATCTTCAAGAACACTTATGGTCCCTTCAACTGATCTAACAAGGCTTCAATCATCAACAATGGATACCTGTTATTGATTGTAACCTTGTTTAACTTCTTGTAATCAATGCATAACATGAGAGCACCACCATTCTTATTCACAAAAAATATTGGTGCACCCCATAGTGATACACTTGGCCTAGTGTATCCCTTGTCAAGCATCTCCTTCAACTGCAACTTTAGCTCTACTAACTCTAGAGTTCTCATCCTATACAGTGCCTTTGACACTGGTGTTTCCCCTAGTACCAACTCAATAGAAAAGTCTACTTCCCTATGAGGCAGAAACTTTGAAATTTTTGTTGGGAACACATCCTGAAATTTTTGTAAGATCGGGTACTTGCTTAATATCTTTGCATCCTCATCCTCCTTACCTTTATCACTATAAATATTCACTGCAAAAGACACACATCCTTTTCTGCGACTGCGCTTGTCTTCCATAGTGGTCACCATTCTAACTGATGTTTCTTTCTTCTTATTCTCCATTGTCATCCAATCACTCAATAGCCTTATCATATCATTCTACCTTAGTCCTATGAAGATATAGGCAATCCATACTCAAAAAAATAATATACGATCCTAATGGAAATACATTCAAATTTCTTGATATAGGCATACCATTCAACTCAAATGCACAAGATCTTACCCAATAATGAAATATTTTCTTCGTACTTGTCTCCAACTGCATTAACCAAGATTCTGCATGTACTTGTTTATTCAAACAACACTTATCCACTAAGTGAGAGTTAACATAACTATAATTAAATCTAGGGTCAATCAAAATAGAAACAAATTTATCACAAAGCTTACCGTCCATCTCAATTATAGATGTTTGGGGATTTGCCTGCTTATTATCCAATGTTGCATAGATCCGTGGAATGATCTATCCAAAATCCCCAACTATCTACACCTCATGTGCACTGTAAACCTGAGGCCTACCATCCTGATTATGTGGAAAATCCATTTTAAGATGCTCCTTACCATGTGTCCAACACTGCAACCATCTTGTACCATCACCTCTATTATGTTGTTGTGACCCCTGTACCTGTCTAAATACATTGAAATTCTTGTTAGGTGCAACATTTTATTTCTCTTCTGCATCTTGAGGTCTTATTATTTTCAGTTTACATTTACCTTTACCTTTGTATTTCCCTTTCCAACCTTGCCGAGAACCATTAATAGTGCTTCAATTTCCCAATAAATTCCTCAAGTGACCGAGGCTCATCAAACTCAATATGATCTCTAAATGTTAATGGTAACCCACTCAAAAACCTCTTAAATTTATCCTATTCATATTAATATACGGTACATACCTAAATAACTCCAGGAACTTGGTAGTATACTACTCATTTGTCATTGATCCCATATTAAACTCATAAATTTCCTTAGCTTTGTTGTAGTAGTACCTTTTTGAAAATTATTTCTTCCTGAAGAGTCTCTTGAATTCATGCCAAATCAAATCTTATGTCCTGATGTCTCTGACCCATTTCAAATATTCCCACCATATGTATTCTTTCCCTTTGAGGCTAAATATAGCTATTTTAGCCTTCATGTTCTCTGTGTACTCATGCAACTCAAATAATTTTTTCATCACAAGTAACCATGCCTCAGCATCTTCTGATTTCTTCAAGTCCCCATCAAAGGTAGGTGGATTTTCTTTCTTAAACTATTATGGAAAATATCCCTCATCACTCCTGCTATAAGGATAATAACGATGATGATTATAGTGTCTGTAAGAACCATAGATAGAGTAAAACATGTGTCCATCACCTCTCATGTCCGAAGTATCCAAGAGGTTACCATCTATGATCGTGTCATCTATGTATGACCTATGCCCACCATGAGATCTACTTCCATATGCCCCATTAGTCATGTCCTCCTTCCCATGGATGATTTGAAGTGGTCCATATATCTGCAACTCTAACAAACTCTGAAGGATTACTGCATTGACTTCTGCTTATTTATCCTGTGCCTGAATGATCCTGTGATTGTTTGCCTTGCAAATCCTTATTTTTTCCTTCAAGATTCTCAATGTGTTTGCTGAGTCAGAAGAATTACCACTACCATGATTCTCATATGATCCATAGGGAGAATCTCGTGAATTTTAGTCTATCATATTTCTTGTCAACTTTTATCTCTTTCTAGCAAGTATACCATGTTAGCTATACCAAAACATAAACATAACTACATACCTTAGTATAGTTTAGGGGGGGATATATCACCTGTAATATCAACCATATTAGCATGATACATGCATAATAATAATCATAACAATATATAAACATCATTTCAACCATTATCTAGTTACCAATGCATGAACATACCAACCTCATACCATGAGCTCATGCATGAAAATTATCACCATGTCAGTGTATGCACAACAACATATAAACACTAGCATTCATAACCAGTGCATAAATGAAATAAACTCATGATAAACAAATCCAACATCAACACCATCAAATTTCACATGGTGACACAACTGAAACCATGACCACCACAATGCATACACCACAAGCACATAGACCACAAGCATAGAGAACACATATGCAATCAACGTGTATGCATGACCAACACATTTCCCATCCAGTCCAAGGGGTGAACCATGCTATGATACCACTATGTAACACCCTCCTCCCACATTTACCCAAGTTAACCAATCCACTAGGGTAAACATGTGATGAGAGGCTACTATGATGTGATTTAGCCTCCTAGGTCACCTTAAGGAAGTGGAACTAACATAACACAACCAATCTGACCTTCCACACATACTATAGAACCTTTAAGAGCCAACCAACCCTTCTAGGTGGCCAAGCCCTGAGACAAATCATCATTTGACTAACCTGGACCCTCACCTACTCTTATGAAAATCCTTTCAAGCAAATGACACCTTTTAGACACTCCCACATCAAGGCATGTCAGTGGATGTGTACTTTTCCAACTAGTTTTGTGTCAACGACCTCAGATTCTGTACCACTTTTTCAAGGCTGGGACTTAGGCCACTACCTAGAACTTCATGAAAACTTCAGAAATGATAAATAACATGGGAACATAGATACTAATGAAAAATTTTATAAAAATATTTGATCTGACCCCTACTATCCATGACAGAAATTTAGTCAAACATGTTTCAAATATGTAATCTACAGGTTATAAAATCATATCTGAGCATAGGGGTCTCATACTTATCTAATAATCGTAAGGAAGCATTGTTTCCATATCACAAAAGTTGCATTATCATCTATTATGACATATATACATTGTATATTCATTTTCTAATCAAAACACGATGAGAAACATACATCAAGTATGTTATAAAACATGCTCACAACCATCATATAACCAAGAAAAATAAAAAGGATATAACAAGCATAAAATCCACATATAAACAATACATTTACACATGAAATACCAAGGAGAAGAAACTCTAATTAATGAATTCAAGACCCAACTAGGTTTGGGACTTCCACGAACCACCTGACCATATGTTAGTTGAACCAAATATTTCTTTCAGCCAATCACCCTCGTTCCATATTCCAAGCATGAATGTGGGACTCAAAACCAAATCAAACTAGGTTTCTCATGCTTTACCGCAATCCCCACCGGATCAAATAGGCTGTAAAGAAGCATGGATACCACCGGATTTATCCACCTACACTATGAGGAATTTTCCTGCCTCCTAGTCTTTAGGCCTTACCATATATCTTGACATTCAATGGTTGAGGATTCCTAGGCCTAATCAAGAACTGTATATCCCACCATACACCAATCGAGGATTCCTAGACCTAGTCGAGGGCACACACCTTTAGGCTTTACTGTATATCTTTTAATCACCAGTCGAGGATTCCTAGGCCTAATGAGGCACACAAAATCTAGATTTACCACAATCCTAGTTTGGTTCAAATATTTCTGGGCCATATGTTCTTTCTTTCGACCACCTCACTCAGTTTCGAAACCATCTAGTAATCCAGTTCAACCAAATAAAAGAGAACCCATCACACCATGGGTATTCGAAAATGGAAAGGCTGGGGTGAAGAAAAATGTCATCCCTATAAAATCCCATGCCAATGATAGCAAGAGAACCAAATACACACATGCATGTACCATGCATGCCGAATCTAGAAATCAAACCACACATGGAAATTGATACTTGGAAGTAATCCTACTATAGTCGCTTGATCTTGCTCTTCCTTTCTTGATATTTTATTTCCTTTAACTTCTTGGTCCTTCCCTTACTTTCGTTGATTCAATGCTAGAGTGCTCCAAAAATCTAAGTGTCCAAGGGTGAGAGAAAGAGAGAATGGAGAAAGAGCTCCAAAAATGAACTGAAAAAAGGTACCAACTGATCCTCATAAGACCTTTTATTAACGAGGCCTCTAATTTATTCAATTTCCATTATTTTCCTTCATTTTCCTCCTCACATGAAACTTGTGACCTTTCACCTTCCTTTTCTCCTAATTTCCATTATTTTCATAAACAAAGTGCCAAAAAATTCCATGTTTCCTTTCCAAATCCTTTTTCATTGCCTTTGCCAATTTTCCCTAGCCATAATAAACCAAATGAACACCCACTATGATGTTTTTCACAACATTCAGCTTGGAATATGTGTCCCATGACCCCGGTTATTATTTTTATTTTATTAACTTTATTTACATTAATTTTTGAAGAGGATTGTTACATTCTAAAAGTATATTGTACTTTATAATATTAAAGTGACTTTATGAGGCAAAAATGTACATGGTATAACAAGTTATTAAAGTGACTAGAGGGGTGCATTAATGAAGGGAGAGACATGAGAGGGGATCAATGTGAGATTAGATATCCCCCCTTGATCAAGAGAATATGAGATATAATATTAGCCCTTGATCTTAGGGATAGACCTTCTAATCATTATGTTGATGAAAAAGGGGGAAAAGGGGGAAAAAGGCAAAGGAGGCATCCATTCTTCAAGTGTAGAGTTGGAGAGGAGAAGAGGAGAAGAGGGGAAGGCTGAGATAACAAATATTTACTGAAGGAGAGACCATATTATGACAAGGAGATACCATCAGTAGCTCGAATCCCAAAGTTGGAAGAGAGGCACAAATACCGAGTAGGTACAGGTACCTACAACAAATTTCTAACACGCTTTTCAAGGAGATCCAACACATTTAATTTTTTTTCTATGAGGTTCGGATGTCAAGGATACTCAGCCCAAATTTGAAGGATAAAAACTTGGGTATGAGGTAAATAATTTGAGGCAGGGTAAGCACTAACAGAGGAACGAATTTTCAAGAGGAAATATTAGTCTGAAAACACTTATTTTGAGGGAAAATTTCTTAGTCTTGTGCCACAATTTTCAAAGCATAAATTTCAAAGTCTATAAAGTTTGAACAATGGCAGAAAATCCTAGGTAGAGAGTGTTGTATATTGGCATGAAATTATGGGAAGGTGGATTGAGTTTGAAGGAGGGAGATAAGTTCTCCTTATTAATTTTAATGTTGTAAAATTTATCTGAGATAAAAGCAAATAAAAGCCTATTCAAACTGGTTTTCCCTTTAGTGTTTTTCTAGGGTCTGATTGACCAAATATCAGTGTCCAGATTTTTTCATGCTTTTGAAATTTACCAGTTGAAAGAGAAAGAGTAGTGGTAGATTATAGTGTATTAATTTAATTTAATATTCAAGTTTAAATCTCGGAAATGAATATGGGGTTTGGGAATTAAACTTGAATAATGGTAGCTTCTAGTGTTTTAATTGAATTTAATATTCAAATTTAAATACCAGAAATGAATATAGGGTTTGGACATTAAAATTTATGTGCAAAACAAATTGAAACTGGGTGGGGCTACAGGACACAAATTTTCTTCAATCGATGAATTCTCAAGATACATACAAGCACATGTTGTGAAAGATATGAGAGTGCTACCAAGTCCAACAATATCTCCCTGACATGAGTTGGGAGTGTTTTAAACTGGAGACCTTTAACGTTGATACCAATTTTTCAGATCACAATTTCTGTTACACCAAAACCTGTAGGTGTTATTAAATGAATGCATCACCAAAGTTAAAATATTCTCGAGAGGTGGTCAAGCACATGTTGCGAAACACACAGGAGCACTGCCAACTTCAAAAATTTCAAAAGGACCAGTTTCATAGATTTTGTTCACACAGGTAACTTGATCTTCATACTCGGACTTTGAACCATCATTCCATATGCAAGTTTGGATTCTTGCATCACATAGGTATTCACATACTTAGCTACATGATAAAAATTATGCAGTAGTATAGAAGCATTATGCGAATAATATCCCTCTCTTAGATATATTTGTGCATTTGATCATTCAAACACATAATGAGACACAAATAGTCATTTTATAGATCAGCCCTACAATAAGACGGTTCCCTGTGTTAGAACAAATCAACCACTCCATATCACTCATGCATTTTTCTTCTAATGAAGCATCTAGGGTTTGTAAACCCTAGAAAAGTTTCGAACTAAGAAAACCCCTAGGGACAAAACCCTAATATTAATTTTTTCTACTGAAAGAAGAATATTTGTCTCTTAGGAATGACAAAAATGACATCATGCTGATGTGAGGAAAAAGTTGGTGAAAATTACAAAAGGTCCAAAATTAAGAGGGAGCTAACTTTTCTTTGAATATAAGTACTCTACATTTTCTTTCTTTAATTTCTATTATTGCTATTTATATTTGGATAATCCCTTGTAAATATTTTTTTTTTCTTCGATAGCCTCCTAATAAGGTTTGTAGATCAATGATAAGATTTTCCTAGCCTTTGGAAGCAAAAGAAAGGAATGGAAGAATGTAGAAAAGCACAAGGACTTTCTTGAATTATGAAAGAACGTGAATGCCGAAAGAAGAGAGAAGTTTGAAGTATGCATTAGAGAAGTCAGAATATAGAATGCACTAAATGACAACATGGAAGTAAGAAGGTTCTCCAAGTAAGAAGGAGAGGATCATGTTAAGATAATTACCTCATTCAATAGAGTTACCCCAGATTTTGAAGGAGCCTCATGATTAAATAAGACCTCTTAGTTTGGGAAAGAATGACTCATGAGTTAATGGAATAAATATTGACTTTAGAGGGAGCTGGAATAATATTTGGAATTAAGAATATTACACTACAACTTGGGACTTGAGGATACATCGATTGGATTTGCAATGATAATGATGAGTAGAGATATTGTTGATGGTTGGGATTTTGTATGGTTTCTTGGATGAGGATGAAACTTGATTTTGTTGCATTGTGGAGGCAGAAGATATGGAAATTTGTGCAATTAGTTATGAATCAGTTGGGCTCTGTAAAATTTTTGATGGACCCTTTGATGACATGATGGATTCAGTTGTAATACTTTATAAATATTATCAGAGAAGCTATTTTTTCATGGAAAGTCGAAGCACTTTATGATTCAAGTGTATGGTGTTGATAGGAGTCGAGAAGCTACAATAGATATCCACATACGAATAGTAGATGATGTAAGGGAAGTATGTATACTTATGAGACAAGCTTGGGCTTGTGGATTAATCCTCCCAATGTGAAAGGGAGTGAGGATGGACACCTAGTTATCCTTGTGTCATGTATTGTGTCTAGGACTAACAACCGTAAGTCAAGTACATGTAAACAAATAGGGAGAATAGTAGATTGGATAAGCATCATGGACTGACATTCTTGAGTCTTGAGTCATGCATTATGACCAATTAGGACTAACCACTAAAGCAAAGTACAAATACCCTATATAAGAATGGTTTGCTGGACTGAAATTTCCTTATGTCAAGTATTATGACATCGAATTAGGAAATGGTCCTGTGGAGGACATACTTTGGTGAACCTAAGTGGAGTATGTGCCTCTAAGAGACGATTGTGTGGTGTCATATTGAATGCGTCCCAACATTGTGCTCTGATCTAGAGGAGAGATATATCTTACTTTTCCAGGCCTTGGTAATTTGATAATGTTGGTCATGATGATGTTTATAATGATGCTTATCAATTTGGATTGTTTGCTATAAAATTATTAAACTTGAAAATATATTGATAATTCATTATGAATACCTACCTATTTAAGCGGGATTATTGGAACTGTAACTAGGTGTGATCTTCATAATGTATGTTTTGTCATGATGTTGTAAAGATTAAAAAAGGAAATGGTTTTTTTCATGTCCCATTTGGAAATTTTAAAGAAATAAAATTTTGAATTTTAAATTATGTTTTTGTGTCTCCAAGTTGATCAAGTAACCCTCCAATGAGCAAGTCGGCCTTCCCAAGACATGTGCCCCTTCATATATATGAATAAATATAAATAGATCCAATTCGTCTCCATAAAGGACAAACTTATTAGTATCTTCTCTGAGGCACAAGTGCGAGATTTAGTGGGGCACAAATGGGAGATTTTCTTAGGCATGCATCCAAGTTCTCTATGGAATATAATTTTGTGGTTCAATCCTATAAATATTAGTATGAATCCGGTAAATAAGGTTGAACCTTTGATGACACCTATGATAAGAGATTTGAACTAGTGATGACACATGTAACAAAGATATGAACCTATGATGACACCTGTAATAGAGATATGAACCTATGTATGACACATATGAAAATAGATTTGAACATGTGATGGCACTTGTCATAGAGACCTGAACCTATGGTTGACACTTATGATAGAGGGTTGTATATTTTAGAGGTACATCTTCCATATTCAGTTTGAGGAGGGTTGACTTGGCATTTGGAAAATTGGTCTACTAATAAGTTTGGCTATGACTTGGATTTCTCTTGTTGACTAAGAATCTATAAGGAAAGAATTGTTTGGTTTTCCCCTTGTGGATTTTCCCCTAGCCTCTAGCTTAATCTCTCGTTTCTTTTGTCTTTTGTGCACTATGATATTTTTTTTCTTAAACTCGAATGGTTAAATTAATAATTTCTTGATTAATAATTAAAAAAATCTAATAAGGAACAATAAATATATTCATAAGTAATTATCTTGATCATAAATTCAATATTGCATTTGAATTTCAACATAAATTAACCCATAGGTCCTTTGAACTCGAATCTTGAACTTACTCCTCCATCCACTGTAAACCCCAGTTTGTCACACCCTTTTCAAGTGGATTTTTCTTTTTGGATCCTTAGGGGGAATTTTTATTAAGCTCCTTGGGTTACTTGATCCTTAATCCCTACCAGGGAATCCTTCCTTGTGTTGGGTTGTGTCCTTCACTAAAGAGGGGGTAGTTATCGAGATGACAATGGTTGTGAAATTTCCACAAATGAAATAACTGTATATTTATATTTTAATTGTTATCAAATTATTATTTTTTTAACTATTATTCGGGAAAAAAATCACTATTGCATTCTTCACAATAAAAACTCTGCAAAATATAAAAACTATAACTGAGAAAATGTCCATGCACACATAAAAAATGACATAGTTATTTTTGGACAAATGTCCTTGGAAAAACCCAAAAGGAAAAACTAGTGAAATAAATGAGAGTTTATTATTATATTCACTGAATTCAAGAGTACAATGATCTGATTTCCTAACTAGAAAATCTCTGGAAATCTCAACTGGAAAAATAATTTGGTAGACAAACCCAAAGTAAATAATGAACTTGGTCTCCTCGAATTGCAGAGGCCTCGACAATTTCTTGAAGATCAATGTGGTGAAAGACCTGATAAAAACATAAAATACAAACCTCCTCTTGATTGAGGAGACAACATGGAGAAATAAATTCTTCAAAATACCCAAAAATTGAAAAATTATGAAGGAATTTTCATATCAGCAACCAGAGCTTCAGTAGGTATGAACACCTAATGGGATAAGTCCTATTGGGTTTTGAGCTCTCATCACAAAGATCTGCATTTGTTAAAAGTTAACTTGCGAAATGCAAACTCGGGAATGAAAATAAGTTTTTTTTATATCTATGCTCCAACAAATTGCAAATATAAAGGGTTGTGCTAGAATTCATTAGCAGAAAAATTAAGTACTTCCCCTTGTCATCACATAATTATTGGTGGGGATCTAAATTATCTAGTCCTTAATGCAAATGAAAAAAATGGTGGATGTTTCCTGGCTGACCCCTTCAAAAGAAAACTATAAAACATTATAGAGGAACATAATTTAATGGACATCATCCCAAAAAAAGGGATATACACATGGAGCAACAAAAGGATTGGTGTTGGAAATATAAAGGAATGCCTTGACAAATTTCTTCTTCAAGGTTGTCTCACAAAAAAATTTAACTCAATTTCTTCAAAATTCCTCAAACCACAAACCAATCACATTAAAGTTAGGAAAGGGAGAAAATTGGGAACGCTCCCATTCAAGTATAACCCTCTATGGAGCAACCAAGAAGCACTAGTACATTTGGTGGAAATTCCGACACTTTAGTTCCAACACTTTTGTCGTATTGTTAGAAATTTCCCCAAATTTTATCAATTTTTCAAATCCCACCAACAACCGTCGCTATACCGACGTTTACGGACATCTTCACTTTTGCAACATTCATGAATGTCGTCAGTCTTACGAAGTTTTGCACAAAATGTCGCAAGAGCGACGTTTGTGGGATATAACATCGGAAATGCGACGTTGCTAACATATTCGTCGGTCTTGCGATGTTTGGCACAAAACGTCGGAAATGCGACGTTGTTTACATTTTCGTCGGTCTTGCGATGTTTGGCACAAAACGTCGGAAATGCGATGGTGCTAACATATACGTTGGTCTTGCGACGTTGGGCACAAAACGTCGGAAATGCGACGTTGCTAACATATACGAACCCGTGACAATTATAGGTTGTATTAAATTTTATTATTTTTATTATTTAATTTTATTATTATAAGTTGTTAGACATCATTATTATTATTTTTATAATTAAATTTTATTATTATAAGTTGTTAGATATTATTATTATTATTTTTATTATTTAATTTTTTATGATTATTTTTATTATTAATATTTTATGATTATTTTTATTAAATTTTATTATTTAATTTTATATAGATTGTATTATTATTTTCTACACATGACAATTATAGGTCGTATTAAATTTTATTATTTTTAATATTATAAGTTGTTAGACATCATTATTATTATTTTTATAATTAAATTTTATTAGTACACCACCATTGTAATGTTTTTCCACTGTATGGTATACTTTGGAATATGATTTGCCACCATAATTAAACCTTGGAACTTTGGGTTAATATATATAATGTGTGGAATTATATAATAAGGTTTCGATTATATACACACACACACACACATATATATATATATTGCAACGGTTTGGAGCAAATGTCGTTAATGCATTAATATTTCATTCAAACATTTTTGTATATGGTTTTAAATTATTTCTATGTAAAAATATATATAACAAATTATGTATCTAAAAATACTCCATATTGTTTAAACTATAATTCAAACACATACATATAATTAGCTCAAATTTTAATTTAAAATGTAAATTATATTAATATAATTTCACATTTAAATATATTTTTTCTCATTAATATATAAATATAAATTTATTTTTACATATAATGTTATAATATAGTTTCAAAATAAACATCACATTAATAATTTCACATTCAAATATATTTTTTAAATAGAGTTTTAACTTACTTTTATATATAAATATAAAATAGAATAATTTTTTTGAAAAATAAATATCTAAAATTATTATAGAATTCACACTGCATTTCAAATATATTAACAATTATATTTTAAATATATTTTTTTATATAGTTTTGAAATAAGTTATTAGATTGGTGAATAAAATTAATTACATTAGAATTTTGTCTAATTTATTTTTTGGTAAATTAATTTCATGAGGTTCACATGAAATCTCAAGTCAAATTTAAACCAGCTAAACAAAAACTCTAATAATTTCATGAAAATCATCTAAAAAATTATTGAAATATCAAACTTGACAGTAAACCAATATGGGCTAAGTTAGCTTTATGAGGATCATGTTGGAAGTTATGTTGTTAATTTTCAAAATCAAACTAGCCGTTATCCTAACGACTAGTTTAGCCAATTCTATATATATATATATATATATATATATACAAAATTAATTAAATAATTAATGAATTACTTAATTAAATAAAACTAGCCATTATTATTCGATTTTAATTTTCAAAGTCAAACTAGCCGTTATCCTAACAGCTAGTTTAGCAATAAAATATTCCAAGCTATTATAAGATCTAGATCTTGGTTAATAATATTTTATTATGCAATAATAAGAATATATATATATATATATATATTATCACAATTAATTAAATACTTAATTAAATAAAACTAGCCATTATTATTCGATTATAATTTTCAAAGTCAAACTAGCCATTATCCTAACAGCTAGTTTAGCCATAAAATATTCCAAGCTATTATAAGATCTAGATCTTGGTTAATAATATTTTATTATGCACCATTATCAAGGATAACTCAATATTTTGTTATAAATAAGATGAGGGTTTTCCATTCATTTTTTTATCTTTGATCCTTTTATCATGGTCGAACTTTGATCACTTTTATTTTCTTTTTGCTTATTGAGCTCTCATTGAGTTCAACACGTCTTGGGTTTTCTACACCATTGAGAGAGATAATTGTTAAATATAATTATTATTTTCTTTATAGGATAATTTGCATCAATGGAAGAAAACATTAGAGGTGGAAAAAAAATTCAAAAGGGTGAAAGGGGTGATGGTAGAGTTTATTGCCCTTGCAAAAAATGTTGTATGAGAAATAATGTTAGAGTTTTAATAGCAAAAACAACAATGCATTGTAGGAAATATGGGCACATTGATGGTGGATCGAATGACTATCGTCCCATGGTAATTAATTATCTATCTTCATTTTGATTATATCGTAAAATTTTATATTATTTTAATATTTTTTATATGTGCACTAATGTTTAATGATTAATGTTTGTAATTTTCATAAAGGCACAGTTGCCCCCCAACTTTTTGCAGATGATCAACTAGCTTCCACAACTAAATAGTAGTAGATTAGATGATGTTGCACCAGTACAAGAGAATATTGCAGCAAATATTAGTATTGGAAATGATGTTGTACAAGGTGAAGAACATGAAGCGAATGATGAAGGTAATTTTAATGATCCCATGGAGGTAGATCATGATGACAATAATGAGACAGTTCACATTAATGATGGGACAAATCAAATGCTCCAAGAATTGTATGGTGATTCAGATGATGATGGTGGAGATAGTGACAGTATGTATGATTTACCTCTGATTGAAAGGTCAAGTGAACGACTTTTTGAACACTCAAATGCAACTCTTCTCTCTGCTACATTGTTGCTGGTGAACTTAAAGGTTATGAATAATTTGTCGAACAGATGTATGACACAGCTCCTACGGGATGAAATATGTATATATGATAACATATATGTAAATGTTGATTATTTTCCCTTTTTTTAGTTGTAATAAATGTGTAAAATAATAATTCAATACTTATATATATATATTATTAATAATATTTACATTAACTAGTTTTTGTTTATGTTGTAGATCGTTGGGCGAATATTTGTTACCATCGCCAAATACTTTACCTCGAACATATCGAGATATACGTGCTATTATGAAAGATTTTGGAATGGAATATAACACTATAGATGCATGTCCTAAAGATGATATTATATATTACGGAGAACATGCGTCGAAAACAAAATGTCCGAAATGTGGTACCAGTAGATATCGAACAGATCAACTAACCAAAAAGGTGCCTCAAAAGGTTCTTCATCATATTCCTATAATTCCACGTTTACAGTGAATGTTAAGGTGTAAGAGAATAGCACAGTTTATGGATTACCATTCAAATAATAGAAGTGGAGATGGTGTTCTTCGAATGCCTGTAGATGTTTCTGCATTTAGAGAAATCGAGGAAAAATATGTAGATTTTAAAAATGAACCTCGTAATGTCAGGCTTTCATTGGCAGCTAATGGTGTTAATCCATTCAGAGAGCTTAGATCTACTTACTCAGTGTGGCCTATTTTTGTTATCAACAATAACATTACTCCTTGAATGTAAATAAAGAGGGAGCACATAATTTTGACTATGATTATTCTAGGTATTTGATACATTATTTTTTCGAATGTAACATTTTCATTTCTCTCATTGTTTGCATAAATATATATTTTATTTATTTACTTACTTATATATACATATATCATGGTAGTAATTATTATGTACCGTAATTTTGAACAATTAGGTAAGTACCACGTCAAAGATATGAATGTATATATTGAGCCTCTTATTGATGAGCTAATAAAGTTATGGCATGGAATCACTAAACCAATCAAGCAGAAGAGATTTCAATGTTGTGGAATGCTTGTATGGACAATTCATGATGCCCCAAGACTAGCACATGTTTTTGGTATGTAATATTTCGTTCCACTTTAATATAATACATAATTATCTAAATTAGATATACCATATTGCATGTTTTAAAAATGATCTCATAGTATAATTTTTAGTGATCCATCTATTGCAGGTCTTCAAACAAAGGGTAGATTTGCATGTCTAGTTTGTGGCCCTAAGATGAAGTATGGTCATTCTTGAGACTTAGGAAAGATGGAGTTTGATGAGTTTAGGCACTTCCTCTCTAGGAACCATAAGTATCGTACTACTGAAAAACATCTTTTCAATGATAAAGAAGAAACTATATTAAAACCCTGAAGAATGACACCTCGGTTGTGGAAGTTGGAATATAACAGAATTAATAATCGTTAAGCAGATGGTACGTAATTTGTCTATATATATATATATATTAATTGTTTATGTAATGTTTGGATTTTTTTTTTTAACTAATAAATTTATTTTATTGTATTTTATAATTATTGTTCTGATTTATTTTATTCTTTGATATCAAGGTTGTTGTCACGGTGAAGGTACTAATATTGTACTTCCACCTGGAATGAAATGTTATCCTTCTCAATTCGCGAGGTTTCCCTACTATGAGGACCTAAAAATAGCTCATTTGTTTGATACAATGCATGTCGGGAAGAATGTGACAGAAACGATATGGCGAATCATAGATGGTGCACATGATAGAGATAAAATTGACAAAATTTGTGCTAACATTAAGAAATCGAATCATGCAATGAGAAGTGTGATCGACAGATCAAATAACAATGGAGGTCGAAATTATAATAATATTCCATGGTTATTAACAGAACAACAAAGAAATGATGTAAAAGAGGTCGTTAGAAGAATTAAATTTCCAACAGGTTTTGCTTCAAACATAAATAATATCTTAACGAAGAAAGGTGAATTCAGTGGGGTGAAAACACATGATTGGCATACCTTTGTTAAGGTAATTTTTTTGGTATACGTTTTTGTATGTTATTGCTTGAATACATATTTTAAATTTTCCTTTTTTTTGTTTAATTTGGAAACTAATAACGATTCATTTTTTATTGTTATAGTATGTTCTACCTGTATCTCTCCCAAATGACTTCGACAACATTGTCAAACAAGTTATATATGGTCTTAGTAAATACATGAGGTAAGTAGTTTTGATTTATACGAAAAATCCTTCTACAATTTCTTTTTGTACTTAATGACATGATGTGTTAATTTACTTGTAATGAAATATATATTATGTTTTATTGAAATAACCTTGCGTAATGATTTGCAGATGGTTGTCATTGAAAGAAATCCATCAAGATGAAATAAATTATTGGAAGAGAGAAATTCCTCGGCTAATGTGTGAAATGAAAAAGTACCTACCTCCAAAATTTTTCAATGCACAAGAACACTACTTGATACACCAAGTTGAGGAGATTGAAATGTGTGGACCAGTACACACAAGGTCAATGTGGATGGTTGAGAGGCACCTGAAATCCTTGAAGGCTTTGGTTAGACAAAGAGCACGACTTGAGGGTTATATGGTGGAGGGATATGTGGTATATGAATCCATGGTGTATATTAGTAATTATCTTCCTATATTAGCTGTGCCAGCTATGAAGCCAGTGGATTGCATTTGGGATGTGAACTCCATCAAAAAATTTGAAGTGGAGCACCTGTTGGGAAAAGGTAGAATGAAGAAAGTGAGAGGTAAAAGATTTATTATGTATAATACATATAATGTTTCATTTTTTTACATCATGTATATTATCATATTCATTTAGGTCTTATTCTTTCATAGTTTATTAATTAATATAATTTACCATGGTTATAAGTTATATTTAATATTGGTGAATTATTGTTTTTTTTATTGAGGTGCTCAAGATTATGAGGCACTACTTTTATACATTGAAAACAATCTTGAGTGGATGAGTGAATGGATTGAAACATGTAAAGCACGTAACAATGATAGGTTATCATGGAAACTACTGTCTGAATTGGTTAGAGAAGCGTATCGTAGTGGAGATGGAAACGTTATGGGCAGGGAAATTGATTTAGCATATGGTTTGAAAGATAGAAAGTTAAGCAATTAATTCACCTATTTTATTCATTACTTATTTTATATTATATTTATAATGTGACAACAAGTTTGATTTTTCAGATAATTTTCAAGCTGTGTAAATTATATGATTAATTATTAATTGAGAATGCATCTTTTTCATGTTTGGCATATTGTAGTTGAAACACCACAAGGCTATGTGGTGCAATGGTCGTAAATTTTGCGTTAAACAGTTGGATGATAACAGGAAAACTTCTGATAGTGGGATAACTATAGTGTTCCAGGTCACTAATGTTTCCTCCAAGAGTGACAAACATCCTCGAGAATCTGAAAATAGATATTATGGGTTTTTAGATGATATAGTTGAGTGTGAATTTAATTCCTTCAAAATAGTTTTGTTAGACATCAAATGGTATAGGCTATGAATGAATGTACGTGATGATGATAGAACACTTATTCAACATGAAAATGGATTTCCAATGGTTAAAACATCGCAGTTTGAAGCAGGAAAATATCGCTATGTTTTTCCAAGACAATGCGAACAAATATTTTACTTAGAGGTTCCAGGTGAGAATGAATGGTCATTTGCTATTAGATATGATCCAAGAGGAAGGCTAGTAGAGTATACTGTAGAGGAAGAAGATGATATTGATCAAGAAGAAGATGATGCAGTGGCAGATGAGCAGGAAGATGCATTGACAGATGAAGAAGATATCTTAGAAGATGAACCAGGCATAGGAGATGAGGCAAAAATTATTGATGATGATGTCGATGAGGATATTATTGAAAATGACATAATTGATGATGATGATGACATGGTCGATCATTTCAACACCGTTTCTGAATCAGATGTTGGTATAGATGTCGATCAGTTGGATGAAGATCAAGAAGATACGGAATAAGAATATTGATATAGATGTTATGTTCGAGTATGAGCTCGTATGTTATAACTTTATATTTTAATATGTAGGAATTATTATCTTTAAATAATTTACTAAATATGTGGGTTTATTGCATGTTTTTTATTATTTCAAACCAATAACTGATGGCCTTACTATTGTACAGGCTAAACTAAAATTATGTATTTATACAAATACATATTGAAAATTTTGTTTACGACCTTAATTAATTTTTGGTTTGTTCGTATTCTATTTCATAGATTGGGTACTATGTTGTGAAGCCAGCTCCAAAAATAGAAGAAAAGAGATATCAACGCCTTAGAAATAAGCCACTTCGAGGGAGCAACCTCCAATAAATTACATGAATGAACAATTCTTGGATTATTCAAATTAAAAAACCTCCTTTCTAGATATAGGAGTCCATGGGGCCACAATGTAATCTTAGCCGACCTAAAAATAATAATTTAAGGGCACAATAATAACAATATGGGGGTTACAACGGTACAATAATAACAATAAGGGGGTTACACTAACAACAATAAGGGACTATACTAGTAATATAGGGACCTAACATGCCCCTCTCCTTCAAAAATGTGTTGTCCTCAACGCTTGAGTAGCTCTGGGTGCTTCTGTATAAAATTCTCATCCTCCCATGTAGAATATTTAGTGGGTAAGTTCTTCCACTTGATGAGATACTCTGAAATTGATCAATTTCGTAGCTGTCGAGTTCTTATTTCCGTGACCTCTTCAGGTTCCAATATTACTTTTCCTTCCTCATCAAGTTCTAGAAATATTGTTTGAACTGGAAAATTTTCACCTATAACCTTCTTTAAGCATGAAACATGGAAAATTGGATGCACTCCTGAAGAAGCAGGAAGCTCCAATTTGTATGCCATAGTACCAATCTTTTGCAACACCTTGTAAGGACCATAGTACTTTAGCGATAATTTATTATACTTCTTAGCTTGCTTGAGGGACATTTGTTTGTATGGTTGTAGCCATAAAAATACCCAGTCTCCTACATCAAAACTTCTCTCGCTGTGATGTTGATCTACTTGTTGTTTCATTTGATTTTGTACCAAATTCAGGTTGTCCTTTAAGAGTTGGAGAACTTCTTGTTGATGCTCGATGTGATCTTCCACTGCTTGAACCTTTGAATTTTCTCTTAAAGGTGATGTGATGGATGGTGGATGATATCCATAAAGTTCCATAAATGGGGTCATTTTTGCTGCAGTATGGAAGGAAGTGTTATATCACCATTCAGCTAGAGGTAACCACTTGACCCATTGTGTTTGTTTATCAGATAAAAAACAACGAATATATCCTTCCAAAAATTTATTTACTATCTCAGTTTGACCATCGGATTGAGGATGATAAGATGAGCTATGAGTTAATTGAGTACCCAAACAAGAAAATAACTCCGTCCAAAAATTTCTAGTAAAAATGGAATCTTTGTCGCTGACAATAACCCTTGGGTTTCCATGTAGCTTTTGAATTGTGTCCATAAATGTAGTAGCAACTGCACTTGATTTAAATGGATGAGATAATGCACAAAAGTGTGCATACTTGTAAGTCTATCAACTACCACCATGATGACACTCTTTCCTTCGGACATAGGTAAACCAGTGATAAAATCCATTGAAATATCCTCCCAACATTGAATTGGAATGGATAATGGTTGTAGAAAACCTGGGGTCTTAATTGTCCCAGCTTTATTCTTCTGGAAAACCAAAAATTCCACCACAAACTTTTGAATATCAAATTTAAGGCCATCCCAAAAAAATTATTTCTTCACCTTGTGGTAAGTTTTTAAAAATCCTGAATGTCCTCCTAAAGGAGAAGTGTGCAATTCCAAAAGAATATTTTGTTTTAGTTGGGAATTCTTACAAAGATATAAGCGATCTTTGTACCATAAGGAATCATTTTTTCAACCAAATGTATCAGATGTACTAGGATCTTGTTGCAACTTTTGAATGAGTGTCCACACTTCTTCATCCTTCTTCCATTCATCTCTTGCTTCGGTTATCCAATCTGGTTGGATAATAGAAATGGCACAAAGCAATGTTTCCACCTCTTCATTATTTCTTGAGAGTGCATCTGCAACAACATTTAGCTTCCCTTTTTTGTATATTATTTCAAATTCATAACCCAACATCTTTGTGACCCATTTTTTCTGCTCTTCTGAAGATAGTATTTGTTCCAAAAAGCGTTTAAGACTATCATGATCAGTTTTTACCTTGAAGTGTCTTCCCATTAGGTAAGTTCTCCATTTCTTTAGCGCATGTAGTATTGCTAACATTTCATTCTCATAAATAGGTTTCTGTAAATACTTTCCTTTGATTGGATGACTTTCAAAAGCAATGGGTCTTCCTTCTTGCATTAAAACAACACCAATTACATTTCCCGAGGCATCACATTCTACAATAAAGGTTTTTGTGAAGTGTGGCATAGATAAGACTGGTGCTAGCCACATTTCCTCTTTAAGATGTTCAAAGGCCTTAGTGGATTCAGGAGTCCATGAAAATGCATCTTTCTTCGGTAGTGTTGTTAGAGGTGCTGCTATTATCCCATAATTCTTAACAAACTTTCGATAATACCCTGTTAACCCGAGAAATCCTCACAACTGCTTTATGGTTGTGGGGACTTTCCATTCCTTAATGGCTTTAATTTTGTTAGGGTCTACCTTAACACCCTTGTGAGATACAATATGACCCAGATATTCCACCTCTTGTACTCCAAAGAAACATTTGGATGTTTTGCATATAATTGTTTCTCCTCTAATAGTTTGAGCACCCTGTCAACATGTTGAACATGATCCTTCCAAGACCTGTTGTAGATTAGTATATCATCAAAAAATACTAGCACAAATTTTCTAAGGAATGGTTTGAAAATGGAATTCATCAACCCTTGAAATGTAGAAGGTGCATTGGTAAGGCTAAAAGGCATGACCAAAAATTCATAATGACCCTCATGAGTTCGAAATGTTGTTTTTGGAATATCTTCAGTCTTCATTCTAATTTGATGATACCCTGAACAAAGATCCAATTTGGTAAAATAAATTGCTCCATGTAATTCATCCAATAATTCATCAATCACAGGAATGGGAAATTTATCTTTAATGGTGAGCTTATTGAGCTCCCTATAATCCAGACACATGCGCCATAATCCATCCTTCTTGTGTACCAATACTACAGGAGCAGAGAAAGAACTTTGACTAGGTTGAATTATACCAGCCTCTAACATTTCTGCAATCATACGTTCAATTTCGCTCTTTTGGACATAAGGATATCTATAAGGCCCGATGTTTGGAGGAACACTTCCTGGAATCAAATGAATAGCATGATCATGATCACGAATAGGTGGGAGTCCTTTGGGAGTTTCAAACACCTTGGAATGATTGTCCAAGACTTGTTGGAGATCTGCAGAAATAGATGATTTTGATGTTGGAATTTCTAGTGAGCATAATTGTGCAATTACGCCTCGTTGTTCTTTATTTAGAAGCTTTTTCATGACATTAGAGATTATTATCTTTCTTGGCTTCCCAGCAATACCCTGTAATTCGACTTCCTTTCCTTCTAAAATAAAATTCAAGAAAAATTCTTGAAAATTAAAAGCTAACGTCCCCAAAGATTGTAACCATTGTACTCCTAGTACAACATCAGCACCTCCCATAGGAATGGAAAGCATTGGACTATTCAATACATATTCCTCCATGGTTAGCTTGATATTATGGCATTTTCCAGAGCAATTTATAGTTCCTCCATTTGCAACCATCACTTGACATTGTGGTGCTTGGTATAGGAAACAATTCAATTCCTTGGCTACCTTACAATGAATAAAATTATGGGTACTACCTGAATCAATCAACACTATTACCTTTTTCTTCTTGATATGTCCTTCTATCTTGAGAGTTTGAGGAGTGGTAATTCCTGCCAATGCATTACATGATATGGCCGGACTCATTTCTTCCTCTTCTAGGGTTGGTTCCTGGTGTATATCCTCTTCTTGTTCATTTTCTTCTTCCTCTTCACAATCTATGTAAAATAATTTCTTCTCAGCACACTTATGACCTTTAGTGTATTTTCTATCACAACTGTAGCAAATCCCTTTTGCTCTTTTTCTTCCAATTTTTGTGGTGTCAACCTTGTAGGTTGTGGAAATATAGGAGTAGCAACACTTCCCTCTTTATAGAAGTGAGTGGTAGGCTTCCTTGTCGCCATAATTTTACATTCAATTTTTCTTGCCAACCTGAATGCCTTCTCCAATGAATTAGGTTTCAAAACGCGAACTTCATGTTGGATGTTATCCTTTAAAGTACCTATGAAGAGATCAATCCTGTGTTCCTCTGGAATATCAGTTACCCTTATATTCAATTTTTGGAAGTCCTCAATGTGCTGCCCCACTAAACTCTTTTGTTTGAGATTTATCAATTGGCTAAAGAAGGTGTTTCTCTTTGTATCCTCATAATGTGCTATCATTTCCTCCGTAAAAATTGACCAAGTGACAATTTTTTTACGGGAGCAAAGCCATCGATACCATACAAATGTATTTTCTTCTAAATGTAAAGTTGCAATGCGTACCTTTTGTGTGTTTTGCACATTATGGAGATCAAAATATTGCTCCATCTGTAGTATCCATGTTACAGGATCCTTTCCATCAAACTTCCTCTTATCCTTTTTTGGAATATGGTGGTTCTTCCCGCCAACATTAGATTTTATGAAATCATGATTAACATTTATTTTGTTCTCATCATGAGTTTCCTCTACTATATTTTCACCGTTAGGAAAAATTTCTTTTATCAACTTTGTCAAACCTTCCATGTCTGCTTTTAGATCATTCTTAATGTTTTCCATTTTAGATTCCATGCTAGCTTCCATGCCATCTATCTTAGATTCGGTGCCATCTATTTAGATTCCATGCCATTATTCAAACCATCCATATTAGATTCCACGCCTTTCTTCAAACCATCCATCTTAGTTTCCACGCCTTTCTTCAAGACTTCCATGTCATTTTTTGTTGCTCTTTGCGAGAGTGAAATTTGTTGCACTTGCTCTTGTAATTTTGATATGTCATGTTGCCATTCTTCGTCTTCATGAGTCATAGTAGAAATTTATAAAGGCTTAATGGGTGTTGAGTTATTTTTAGGGGCCATTTTAGAATCCAATACTGATATCTATTCTACAATATGCCCTTGGAATCAATTCAACTTGATTCTTCAAACAAGACTTATGCAATTCGGAAAAAAAACACACACCTTTTACTTGCTTTTGAGGAGCTCAATATTGAAATTGAATTATCTCTATAATTGCAGATCCTCAATATCTGAAATTTAGCCACGTAGTAGCCCTCTGAAGCTTCTTTCAAATGCCATAGGTCTGATCTAATTTGGATTCTTCAAGGAAAATTTATCTCCAATCTCTCACAATGACCCAATTTTGGACTGATTCAGTAGAGCGAACTTGTACGACTTGCCACGTGTCACTGTTTCCTCCTTTGGCTCCAACATTGATAGACCAAAAATTACAGTCTGTACACTTGTGGCCACTTTTTACAACATTCCAATCCGATGCTCAGAGAGAGAGCTATGAATATTTTCCCACGATCACCTCTTTGAGATGAAATTCAGAAGCCTCAAAAAGCCCTAACTTTCACAGATCATATATCCGAAAATATTGCGAACTAATATCTAAAATGTTTTGGCAATGTTCCTCAGGATTGTGGCTTCGCACTCTAAAAATTTTAGCTTCTTAACCTTCGTAGAAAAAAATTTATTACAAAAATACCACGATGACATGTTTAGGTTAAATTCAGGAGCCTGCAAAATGACCTAAATTGCACAGATCATATCTCCGAAAATATTGCAAACCAAGCTCTGAAATATTTTGACGATGTTTCTCAGGATTTTGGCTTCACACTCTTAAAATTTTAGATTATGAACCTTCGTAGAAATTTTTTTATAGCGAACATGCCATGCTGACTTGTTTGGAGTAGCGAAACCCTAAAATCTCAAACCTTTGATACCAAATGTTGTGAAGCCAGCTCCAAAAATAGAAGAAAAGAGATATAAACGCCTTATAAATAAGCCAATTCGAGGGGGAAACCTCCAATACATTACATGCATGAACAATTCTTGGATTATTCAAATTACAAAACCTCCTTTCTGTATATAGGAGTCCATGGGGCCACAATGTAATCCTAGCCAACCTAACAATAATAGTTTAAGGGCACAATAATAACAATATGGGGGTTACAAGGGTACAATAATAATAATAAGGGGGTTATACTAACAACAATAAGGGACTATACTAGTAATATAGGGACCTAACATATTGGGAAAATGAGAGTGATGTGAGGGGGATGGGAGGGGCCATATGAGCTTCCACCTTCACATGGTTGGCCCTGTTCAGTACAGAATAAATTATTCTTGAAGCCAAGAGAAGCTCATTCATCTTTATTTAATTTTCATTATGTTAAATTTCATAATTTTTGTTTGATTATTGCAGTGCCAAAATTGCTGAAATTGTTAGAAAACATTAAAAGTGCATTTCTTTTAGGAATTTTCCAACGAGGCCATAATAATTTTGTCTAGATGAACATTTTCTTGCAGTCGTGTAGTTTCATTTTAGGGCACCCACCCAAACGCATTTGGGTTGGGTTGTTTCGTTTGAAGGTGCCCACCCAAACCCATTCGTGTCGGGTCATTTCGTTTGAGGGCGGCCGTATCAAATTTTCTAAGTTATGACTGCACGAGTGCCTTGTGCATGTTCATGCAGCCCGTTTGTTGTTTTCTCACTTGTGCCTTCATTCGGTCGGGTGCGTTGTGTCGTTTCGTTTGAGGGCGCCTGCCCAAACCCATTCGGGTCGAGTCATTTCGTTTGAGGGTGGCCGTATCAAATTTTCTAAGTTGTGACCGCATGGGTGCCTTGTGCACATTCGTGCAACCTGTTTTCCATTTCGTTTGAGGGTGCACGCCCAAACCCGTTCGGGTTGGGTCATTTCGGTTGAGGGCTCCTGCCCAAACGCGTTCGGGTCTGGTCATTTCGGTTGAGGGTACCCGCCCAAACGCATTTGGGTCGGGTCGTTTCAGTTGAGGGTGGGCGTATCAAATTTGCTAAGTTGTGACTGCATTGATGCCTTCATGTGCATGTTCATGCAACCCATTTTTCGTTTGCTCTCTTGTGACTTCGTTCGGTCAGGCGCACCGTGTGATCAGAGCACAACATTGACTGCTTCATTGAGCAAAACATGCAGCTTATCTAATACTTTATTGAAGCTAAGAGCTCCATCTTTGGGGCAAGCTGCTTTTTGGGTGCTAAATCCACTATGTGTGGGGTTAATTAAGCCTATGCCTACAATGTTTACCATTTGCATATCGGATTGTGTGGGGGTAGATAACTCGTAGCCATCACATAGGCCCGATTCACTTACAAGGTTCCCCAAACTCTACCCCCAATTTGGTTGATGTTGCTCAGCTTGAAAATTTTGAATTTTCATTGATGATTGATTTTCCTCTCGCTCAAATGCAAAAGGAAGATGAATTTCATCTTTTTCCTCCATAATTTCCACATTCGACATCTATTGTAGCTATTCATCTATGCTCATCTGGAATTACCACAAGTTGTAATTTTTTTTTGCAATGGATTCTTGATGTTGATCTCGACGAGATTTCTCCTCCTCAAAAAACATATCCTGGTTGTACGCATGGTTGTGGTATGTTGATGTTCAGACGAAAACTACAACTTGTAGCCCTTGATCTGCTAGGGGCCGGTTACCTTGATATTAACGGTGGTGTATTCATACTCCTTTTGAATAACCAATAAAGGGTCAAGGAAATTGACCAATATGTTTTCAAGTTTTATCTTATCCATCTCTGGGGTAAGCTGATTTTCGGCTAACTCCACTGCTTTTGATCTCAATTTTTCCAATTGCTTCCTTCTCTCATATGATACCCGAGCCTTTTTCTTTCTCTTCCCTTATTATTCTGTAATAGTGTCATAGTGATGCTAGCCAACTTCTTTGGAAAGCCTTCCTAGCAGACAATACTTGTGACCTGGCACCTAAATCCCCTAACCCCTAATCCCTAATCCCTAAACCCTTAACCAATAAATCATTATGACCTCCCTAACCCCAATCCCTAATCCCTTAACCACTACTAAATCATTACTCCCCTAAGCCCCCAATCCCTAACCCCTTAACCTGCACTAACTCATTATTCTAGTCCTAACCCCTAACCGCTAAACCCTAAACCTCTAACCCCTAATATCCTATTCATTGAACCCCTGAGCCCCTAAAAAATATTCCATGAAAACCCTCCAAAAAATTCTTAAATGATGGGAATTCCTATTCAATATGCGTGAAGCTAGTCATGGAATGTAACAAGTCATCCAAGATACATCCAAATATTTGATTTGTGCCTTGAGGAATGTGAAATAACGAGTAAGATACAATCACTGGTGAGAAAATCATTGGTTCGAAACTATGTGGGAAAAATTCTAGTCAAGCTAAGGGATGGTGTGGCCTAGGTTGAATGCGATCCCTAGGTGATTTTGACAGCTTAAAAGCCCTTGGTTCATGGCTACTCAAATCACATGTTAGGCATGCAACTCATCTCAAAACTCACATTACCTAACAAAATAAAAGTAATGGATTAATGCACAACTTATTTATTTCCTGGGTATATGTCTAGGTATGTTGACATAAATTATTTACTTATTCATTAGGAATAACATATAATGGTTCAATATATGGAACATTAGAATTTTAAATATGAATATTTGTATTTTCAAAAGTTTGCATAGGATTATAATATGCACTATTTTTTTTTTGTCACATATCATTATGTATATTATTATTATCATTCATACAATACAACCCTCCTAGAGCCAAAATCGCTGACATGGTTGAATGACCATAGGAAATGAGTGGATGTTCTCCCCAATGAAAGTTCCCATTTTATGTATGGAAACATACAAATAACCTACATACTTTAGAAAATAAATTTCTACTTCCTTAACTTTTCTTTTTTGTGTACAATTTAGAATTGATTACATATAATCTTATAAATAAAATACAATGGAGAAACTTAAAACCCCTTAGCGTTCTTATTCACAAGGGTGTTTGATTTGAACATTGTTCCTAATCGAGAAACCAGGATATGATTTTTTTTTCTTAAAGGTCTAATTTAAAAAGTAGATTGATTTTAGAATTAGGACTATCTGAAACCAAATTTTAGATTTTATACCTATTCAAATTTTTTTTCCCGCTCCACTTGTTCCACCTCTTCAAATTTTCTTAATCGACCTATTCAATTTTTTTTTCCCGCTCCGCTTGTTCGAAATTTATGCCTTCTTCCCCATGATTCCATTCTTCCCTATTATGCTTGCTTTTCTCCAGATTCTTGCATAAGCATGGACGCTCTAAAACCCTAAAGCGGCCACAGTCCATTAATGACTCGAAAGCCATAGTAGCTGGTGGAGATATTTCGAGTTTTGCCGATGTTCATAAATATGTGCGAGATCTGAAGAGAAATAGATCGTGGAAGAATTCTCTCTTCTTTTGGAAGAATCAGATTGGTATTTCCCTTGTTTTACCCCATTCAAATTTGCTATTTTTTCTTCTATGCTATCTTGGTTATGAGATATAGATTCTTCTACGCTATCTTGGTTATGAGATATAGATGGTTGTAGGTCTGAATTTCTGCACTCTATCTTTGTGGATCTGTTCAAATTATAGGGATATGGATTCTTCTCCTTTGAACTAACCCAATAAACTCTGAGGCTATAAGCGAATTGAGGGTGAATTGTAGAATATAGCGAGGAACAAAACACAACAAAATGGTTTTAAATTATTGTGGCACTTCAATGGCCAGTGCAGTAGCAGGACAATGTGGTTCAACCCTAATAAGCAGGATAGGGGGATTTCTCTTGTCTTCTTCAAGCTCCACCTATATCAATGGAGGCATGAAACTTGAGTTGCAGGTCCCTCCACCAATGCAGGGTTTTGCTATGACCAGAGTGCCCCAGCTAATTCTAGCCATGGCGCCAAAAAAGAAGGTACTCCTATTATCCTCCAAATTTGGCTTAGATTGGCTTAGATTTATATGTCTAGTGTCATTTTGTGCATTTGGTGTAACAGTGCGCCCCCTCTCTCTCTCTTTTCTAATGGAAATCTCATGGAGAAACATCCAGGTTCTTCCCTACATTTCATAGATGGTACTCAGTGTAAATATGTTGTCGCTGATTGTCGTGATTGTCCCTGTTAGGTCATCTATTTAGTCACTTACCAGAGGCAGCAAGCCTAAGGCATTGAACCTGAGACCTCATACATAAAACTCAAATCACCACTCAAACTACTTGAGTTACCCCATTTAAACATTTCATTTGACCAATAAGAACTTAAGCAAGCTCATTGAGTTTTTAAATGTTTGGAACTATCCCATCTGATCCTTAAGCACTTAAGCAAGAGTTAGATTGCTTACCTTTCCAATCTTAACCGACCGATGAAGGGAAAAATTATCAAAAGAAGGATTGGAGGGGAAGAATAAAAACTCTTCCTCTTAACCACCTAGGGTGGACCCAATTGACATCTCTATATAATGCAATGATAAAACCTTATGCTCAATGGGTGTTCACAGTTGAGGCTTGTGTTTATGTTGTTTGGCAGGTTAGGTGTCTGTTTGTCTACACACAGTTAACTTATACAAATAATCCAAAAAGCTTGGTATAACTCTAGGGTCAACATGAGTTGCAAAAGATGGTTTTCTTTCTTCTTTGAAGACCACCCTCAGCAATTTTTTCGTTTGGTGAAACACATTTCTCATCAATTACAAAGTTTATTTGTGTTTCCTTGTAAACTCCTAATGGCATGTATGTTTTGAAAATAAGCTCTACTGAATTTGCTTAAGAATCACCTGTAGGCCCAAACTGCTATAAATCTAGATGCATTGCTTTTCAAATTTTCACTATACATTTCCAAGAAGTACTGACTCTTTAGTGTGCATTATGGTACTTATAATATTGACTTGGAATTGAACAGATAAAGTGAAGAAATATCAATTGAGCTTACTATTTTGTATTCTGCAGACCTGCTTGGTCAGAGTCTAGGATTGATATATCCTCCTAATTCAATATTTATATCATGTAACCTTTTAGGCCAACGATATTATTTGTCTCTGATTATGACCAGATTTCAAAAACCAACATCACCTGGCCATGCCACTGATTTGTTGAATCCTTAAGATTTATCATTTTATAGAGAGCCTGGATGTAATATTGATATATGTCTCTCCATTTATTTGAGGATGAGAATCCATTTGAATCCTAGACATGTGCACTGTTTTTTTCTCTCGCCCATCATCACAATATATCCTCTGTCAATCTTGTTTGGTATCCCTCTAATTTTTTTTCAGTCCTGATATTGTTCGTGCTCTGTAAAAATTATGAAGCAGACGAAATAGATGAACATGTAAAGGTTATGGCCTTGTAACCAAACTAAATTTTCATACAGATCCTGTTGAATGATGTTGTAATTGATGTCAACATTGGTCTATGAATGCTCTTAATATGTGTCTATGGGTTGCATTAATTAAATCTCTAATTCTCAAGATGTCCTCGAAACCCAAATGCCTGATCTTATTTTATTGCACTTGTTGAAGAATTTGAGGATGAATATTAATGAATTTTGTCCCATAACCACATTCATTTGATTCTCCTTGTCGTGTTGATTCTAATGGAAGGTGGCACATCACGTGGGTCCTCTTAGTTGAGGAGATATGGATTCTTGAAGTTGAAACCCCAATTGTGGTAAAAAAGCCCCAAAGAAGATTCCACAAGCAACTTATGGATTGGTTTATTACTAGTGCCATTTTAATTCAATCAAAAATTAAATTATGATAGGCCTCTTAGTAAATTTCGTTTGCAAAATAAGTCATGGTCACAGGAAAAATAATTAATTAAATTTGGAAATTATGTCTACCTCCTAAACCAGTTTGTTTTTTTGCTCCAAAAATTCAAAATTAAATTCAAATTTGAGGTTGGTTTCCCTCATTTTTTATTAAGTTGACTTAACAAGGAAATTTTACCTTCTCCTCTATATATAGGGGCTCAAATCCTCCATAAGAGGCAAGATTTATGTGCTATCTTCTGTGATATTTTCCGTGCTATGTGGCTTTAAGTAGTCCTGATTATTTGAACCAGTGGGTTGAAGTTTGAGAGGACTCTTGGGTTAAAAAAAAAAAAATTGGGTATTTGGTTTTTTTCAAGGAGACAAATATAGAGGGTTCTAAGGCATATATCATCGAGAACATGTGCTAAATCAAGGGTGAGTTTATTGAACTTGTGAGGTGAGTCTTTTTTAGGCCAATCAACCCTCTATGATAGACCTTGTGAGACCATTTTTCAGAGGCTAGTCAACCCTTTGAGGGAGATATTTCTGAGGAAAAACATTGGTGGTTTTTTAAGTATTTTGCAAACCTTTATCAGGAATTTTATCCAATTTGGAGCTTAGTTAATGTCTATCTTTTTATTTTTAAGCGATTTGATCAGAGGAAAAAATATTTATGAATTTGATGACATTATAGTGCTTACATCTGAGGCATCTTTCATAGGCAGGGGTAAAATGTGTTACAACCTTGTTGATCAGAGTCTAAGTACTATTTAGCCCTGTGGGAGATCAATTATGTGGAAGTCTAGATACCTAAAGTTGTTTTTTTTACCATCTTATCCCTAGATTGACATTTTTTGAGAGGCTTTTCCACACAAAATTAAGGGTTATTTCACATTGGTTTATGGTAGAATTTTATATGGCATAATCTGAGTCTTCTTGTGGAAAATTTCACCTCAAATTCAAATGCATATTTTCAATTTTATGGAATATTTTAACACATTCTTTATTGAAATATCTAAGGTAAGTGTTTGCATCAATTTGCAGTTGCCTTAGGCCACCTAAAACATCCTTCAGTAAGGTATAATGATATTACTCTAAGGACGAGTGTTGGTACCATTTTTTGTATTGGAAACATCTGTGTAGTATAATTTCACTATCAATTTTCAGACCATTTAAGAATATATTCAAAGTTATTTTTAAGGTCAAACCTATCAAAGTACTTGAGCCTTAGTAGCCCTAAGAAACCTGATCAATTTTAGGGCACCTATCTTGCATGAGAGTCTTATCTTATCACTCATTGAAAAGGGCTTCATATATAGCAATAGGATCCATATAGTAAAGGCATGGAAGACTGTCATAGGAGCATCAAAATTTTGGAATCAAACCGAAAATATTTGACAAAAATATAAGGGAAGATAAGGGTCAGATGAGTGGCATACATATTCAATAATTAGTGGCACATTATATGAGTATTGTCACATTTCATTTAAAAAAAAAAATATTTTTAGCCTTGCATCGAAAGAGCGACGATTATTTTTTAAAATATTTCTATTGTTTCGTTGAAAGAGTGACGTGTCCTAAGTGTTGGAAGACCGACTCTTTCAACGTCGGAAGAGGGACGTCTCTTTTTTTAAATATTTTTACTGTTTCGTCGGAAAAGTGACGTCTCATAAACGTCGGAAGTGCGACGCCTTACACGTCGGAAGAAGAAACGTCGGAATTGTGACAATTTTGTGAGAAATTGATAAACGTCGGAAGAGGTAACGTCGGAATTACAACGCATATGGATCGTCGGAAGACCGACGCTTTGGAAAACGTCAGAAGAGTGACGGATTGGAAAATGTCAGAAGAGCGACGGTTTGGAAAACATTAGAAGAGCGACAGTTGTTTGGAAATGTTGGAAAAAGTGTCGCTCTTCCGACACTTTATTGAAGTGTCAAAATTGCGACGTAACGGCTAACAACATTTTTTCCGGCCTAAAACTGTCGCTCTTGCGACGCCTATGTGTCGGAATAGCGATGAAGTGGCCGTCAGAAATTGAGACAAATATACTAGTGAATAGGTCAAAAATATGATTGCAGAGGTATCGAAACAAAGCATTAACAGTTCCCCAGGTTTCATAAGGGAAAAAAAAATTAAAAACACAAGGAACTATCTAAAGAAGTGGGAAAGAGAACACTATAGAGAACCTCAGGAAAAAAAAAAAAAAACTTAAAAAAATAAATGGAATAAGGGGACGAAACAAAAGAAAACCAATTAAAAGAGAAATCTCTCCATTGTGATATACACAAAAATAATAGAGCAGAGGAAGAAACTTGGAGGCTCAAATCCAGAAATATTTGGATTCAAGAAGGAGATCAAAATATTGCTTTCTTCTGTAATACTACCAAGGTGAAAAAATCAAAAATAAAATGGAATCAATAAAGGGAGAAGATGAAAGAGAAGTCAATGGACAAGAGGATTTAAAAAAGGAAGCACATCAATATTATAAAAATCTGCAGTTAGAAGAATTAGAAACTCCAAATTGTGAAGACTTCATAAAACAAATCCTCAACAAGGTCTCTGAAGAAGAAAATACAAAAATAATGAAAGAATTTGATGAAGAATATCTCATGAATGTCATATGGTCATTCCAACCTGACAAGGCCTCAGGACCTGATGGGTTATCTTTCTCTTTCTACATATATTTTTGGTTGATTATTAAAAGATATTTGTTAAAAATGGTCAGATGGGCATTCAAGAAAATAAATATAGGATGTTTCACCAACTCCACATATTTGGCCTTAATTCCAAAAGAGCTGAAGCCGACCTCTTTTCATTGACTTCGTCCTATCTCCCTCTGTAAATCCTCCTATAAAATTATCACAAAATTTTTAGCCAACGGGATAAATCCTTTTCTTCATGGAATTATTTCAGAAAATCAAGGAGGTTTCATTCCTGGAAGACAAATAAATGACAATATTCTTGTGGTGAAAGAAGATATGCATTAAATTTTACTCAAAAGAGAGCAAGGCTTCATCTTAAAATTAGATATGGCCAATGCATTAGACAAAGATAATATTTATTTCCCCACTTCAGTGCTCAAAGAATTTGGTTTTTCCAATGACCTCATAGATTTCATCAAAGATTACATCGAAGGGCCATGGATTTCCCCTCTCATCAACAAAAGACCAAGTCTCTTCTTTCAATGTTATAGAGGGTTGAGACAATGATGTCCATTCTCTCCTTTTCTATATATTCTATTGGTTGAATCCCTTAGTAGCAACTTAAAATATTATAGAATAATTGGCTCTATCACAAGCCTTTCCTTCAAAAATGGCATCAAAAGCATTCACCATTCAATATTTGTAGATGAAACCTTGTTCCTTGGGGGTACCTCTTGTATTGTTTCCCGCTGATTCAAAACAATTATGGATAAATTATTAGAGGTCTTGGGATGTCTCATAAATAATCTAAAAAGTAATATATATGGTTGGAAAGAAGCATTCATAACTCTACAAAATAGTTCTCAAATTTTCATTGTACCATTTCAAGAAAACTGGAATCATTTTAAGAAAAATGGAATCATTTCAAGTACTTGGGATTGCCGATAATCAAAGAAACCATGAAATTATAAATTTGGAACAACTCATTAGAAAAAATGAAAAATAAATTGCTTGGTTGGGGTATTCTTTGGCTCAACCTTGCTAGAAGGGTCATCCTCATTAAGTTTGTGATTTCATCCCTCTCATATTACCAATTTTCAATTATCCAGGCCTCGACCAACGTTCATAATTAGATAGAACTCAACTTTAGAGGCTTCCTATGGCAAGGAGGTAAAAATGAAAAAATAAATCAGTCTATTAAGGTAGAATCAAGTCACATATCCGTATGAAAAAGGAGGAATATAAATCAGACTCCTAGGGTTGATGAATTTGACCCTTGGTGAAAAAATGATTTGGAGAATAATTATAGGAGACTCAAGTTGGTGGAAACAAATTCTAGAAGCTAAGTATCTAAATATCACTCTATTATCTCTCCTCAATGAAAGGATCCCAATCATACCCTGCTCTCAAATTTGGAAATTAGTAAAAAAATACCTCTCGATCATCATCGAAAATACCTCCAGAATTCCAAAAGGAAGGCATGAATTTCATATTTGGAGGTATAAAATTATGGGCCAATCTCACATATCAAATCACCAAGAAATAAAACCTCTATTGGAATGGTTGAGCAAGAAAGGAATCCTATATTTAAATTATATTTCAAAATATAATCAATCTTAAGGTCTATGGATAGGATGGAAAACACCATCTATCTCTCCAGATCTCAAGCCTCATTCAGAATCCTTGTTGGTCCTTTTAAAAGCTGATGCCCCTCTCAAATTTGGACAAAAAGACTCTTTCAAGTGGAATCCCACATCTAGGCATTACAGTGTCAAAACAGGTTACTAAAAGTTGCAAGAACAATGGACCAATAAATACATCTAGACTTGGCCCTTGTGGAAAATATTATAGAAGATTGAAAGCCTTCCAAAAATCAAGATATTCATGTGGATCATGTTGAAAAAGGAAGGATACTAAAAACATATAATATATAAAAAAGAGATAGTATAGGCCCTTCTAGGTGCCCCATGTGCAAGGAAGAATAAGAAACCATCAACCACCTATTCATTGGTTGAAAATTTACAAAATATTGCTGGAATTTGCTTGTCAGTCCACTGGAAACAAATATAAATTTCAATCTCGGCATCTCTGATTTCTACATAAAATGTAAAATTATTTTTCCTTATTCCTTAAAAAACAAGAATATTTTCAAGAGGTTATAGATTAGTTTACCTTCCTTCTTACTCTGGCATATATGGATTGCCAGAAATAAGCAAATATTCCAAGACATAAAGCCTGATATAAGGAAAATTTTTGGCAAGACATCAACCCTTGCAACATATTTTTTTTTCCAAAGGAATTCAAAATATGGATGCCTCTATTCTCCAACAATAAGAAAGGACATGGATAAGCCTATCTACAAAAATATCAAACTTTCCTTGATTTCTTCATAGGAAAGCCCCCCTCAATACCAAAAGATGGAAAATTCGACTTAAAGAAAAATAATTTCTTCTTTGATCAACACCCTTAAGAGACTATGCCTTTTTTTCGATGGTGCATTGAAATCAAATCCAGGAAGAGCTAGTATAGGAGGTTTTATAATGGATCCAAATCATAAAACAATCACTGCATTTGAATGGGGTCTAGACACGGAGTAAAATAAAAAAGTTGAAGCCTATGGTTTTTTAATGGGCTCTCAAATATATATATATATATATATATATATATATAGTAGGAACCTAATCATCTTCAGTGATTCTTCCATTATCATACAACAAATGGAAAGAAATACCACTCCAAAGAATGCAGACCTTGGAAAAATCATCCTTCGCATCCGGGCCAATCTAGAAAATTTGGGATAGGTTTTCTTCTATCGCATTTTAAGAGAAAATAATAAAATTGTGGATGATTATGCAAGAAAAGCACTCAATAGAAATCAGGGTGAATCCAAAATTTGGAATGATATCTCATTTCAAATCATCCCCTAGTACTTCACTCATGCTCCTTCACCAAATCCTCATGCTCCATATTTTATTTTCTCATCCTTTGCACCTTCTAGGTCTTTTCTTATTAATTATCCCAAGGTTCTCATATTTTTCCTCTTCTCTTTGCTCCAGGAAAATCTCCATATCCTCCTTCGATCTCCTTCCCCCTTGTTTTCTTCCCTCCCTCATCCTTTCTGCCCTCGATATCCCTCCCTTATTATCCTGTTCTTCCTTCTTCCTCCCCTCGGATATCCCCACTCTGCTTCACTACATGGTGCTTCCTCTCTACTCCATGTTACTTTATTGTTGTGTTCCCCTTCTATCCCCAACTATTCCACATCTATATGTTTCATCTCAGTTGTTCTGTGTGTGCATCTACTCCCATCCTTATGTTATTTCAGTTGCTTCTCTTGTGCACTGCCCCTGCTCTTCATTCCTTCTACTCTGCATGTGCAGCTCCTCTCCAACCCTCTAGACCTTCATCCCCTCCTTCACTCCCCTCCTCTCTGATATTTCCCTAGTTCCCTCCCCCTTGCTACTTGTCCTCTCTCCATCATGGATTCCCCCAAATCCAATCCATGCCTGCATTGTAAAGTTCAGAAAACTGTGATCAAACATGTTAAAGATATGAAAATTCATATAAAGGATAAAAATCAATATGAGCATGATTTTATTTATCAAAGAATCAATGGATAAAAGAAGGATTTTGAGAATTTGAGCAACACCTGTGCTCATATTGAAAACATAGTAAATTTTCTCTATGACATAATCACCAAAATATCTGGAGATATCTCAAATATGATGGATCGTAACAAAAAGAACTTGCCTCAAGAAGAAAGGACCGTAAATATAAAATAATAAAATATCCTCTCACTCGAAGGACTGTTATTCTACTACAGTCATTTCTGTTCTTAGTTTCAGATTTTCAAACTCTTCTACTTCCATTTCTAGTTCTAGTTCCAGTTTTTAAAGTTTCATATATATTCCAGTTTTCAGTCTGTGATCTTTAGTTATTATCACTAGCTATATTCTAGTTTTGAGTCTTCATCAACAATGAAATGTCAATTTATCCTTTTAATTCAGCAATATGTTCGTATCTGCAAGTTTAATGTTGTAGGAGGTTCAGTCTGTCCTAATGTCAAGGAATTTGATGACAAAAATGCATCAAGATCCTTGGTTCCTTCCTCCATTTTTTTCCTATCAACACTCTTGTATTTGGAAACTATGCTTCCATTTTGGAATATAATATAAAATATTTGATTATGTTAAAAAAAATAAGGGTAGACATCCTTTTCTCCCTTTTCAATCAAATTGGCCTCTCACATACTTCTCATACTCTCTTTGGCCACTCACAATGCAGCCCAAAATGCACACTGGTTGTCTCTGTATTTCAACATAGCCTCTGGGAATTCATCCCAATAAGTAAATATTCATCTTGCATGTTGAATTGTGCAGGTTGGGAGGTACTCCACAAGCCTAGTTAGATGGGTTTTTTTGAGTTTGGTCACAAAAGGGTTTGTGGGAAAATAACCTAAGTGAAGGGGTTTTAGACCCATGATGGGGTTTAAAATCTATTGAAGGAATTAAAAGGAAAAATCAATTCCTAAGTCTAAGTGGATAAAACCCCTAAGTTCTATAGTTACTAAGAGGCTTAAGGAAGGTTGTTTAAAGAGGCCTAAGGCTAGGCTACAGGAAATCAAAGGAGAGGAGCTCATTTGGTCTCGGAGTAATACTAGAGATGTAGCCTAGAAGGAGAGGCTGATCTTGGAGGAAAATTAAAGCACAAGGGAGGTCGAGTAATCCATCAAGGGCATTTAGGTCAAGAGGACAATCAAATTTGAGGTAGTCATATCCTATTGGAGCCTAAGTTGCATGAAGCGCTAAAATGCTTTGTGGTTTCCAAAACAGGTACTTTTAGAAAAGTTACTTCCCAAAAATGGAAACGTCAGCTAAAATGTCATATATGGTTATATGTATAAAAATGATATTTTAAATAAGTGAATAACACACTATCTTGCATGAAAAAAATTAATACGACCTTTAGACGAAAATTTAGAAGGAAAACCAAGTCTATATTAACCCTCATAAATGATTACATAATGGTCGAGTATCGGTCAAGTTTCGACTGAGTTTCAGAGTTTCGAGTACGGGTATGTCCTGAAACATCAGGTTCCTAGAAGTTTCGTGCAACATATATTGGAGCTAATCTAAAGTGGAGAAAAGCATGATTATATTTTTGTTTCTTGTGATTTTATTGGGCTGAGTTAGTGAGGGAGGCGACCAAGTTTGTGGAGTGTTTTGCTCATGGTTTTAGGGTACTATATATCTATGTAACAGGTCACAGTTGTACAAGAATCAAGGTGATTGTTGAGAACCTTGTGCATGGAGGATTAGAGGGCCATAAGGCCTAGTATTAGATAGGAAGAAATACCACACACCTTTATGGACCAACACAAGTGTATGAGAGCTTTTAGAAGAGATGTTGCAAGTCTGAAGATGAGTTGAATAGGTCAAGGTTTACTGTAACAACCCTCGTGAAAATTCCATGTAATAAAATTAAATAAATAAAAAATAGTAACCATGGTCATTTATTTATGGCTATGGAAATCAGGGTATTCATTTTGTTTATTGTGGCCATGGAAATTGGAAAAGGAAATGGCAAATGATTTGGAAAGGAAAAGTAGCATTTATTGGCATTTATTTATGAAAATAATGGAAATTAGGATAAAAGGAAGGTGAAAGGTCACAGGTGCATGTGAGGAGGAAAATGAAGGAAAAATAATTTAAAATAAAGAAAATAGACGCCTCATTAATAAAAAGGCTTCTAATGATCAGTTCATGGCTTTTGATTAGTTCAGTTTTGGAGCTCTCATTTTTTTTCTCTCTCTCTATCATACTCTTGGACACTTAAAGTTTTCTTGGAGCACTCTTGGAGGAGTGTGGCATACTTGGGATTTGGAGTAAGAAGGGAAAGGAAAAGTAGGAAAGAATAAGAGGACATCAAGATCGACAAATACAATGGGTTTTGAATGTAGGTACCGAGTTTCATATATAATTTCCTCACTAGTTTTGGCGTACATGGCATATGCATGTGGTTATTTGATTATGATTTTTCAGTGGCATGGAGGATTTCCTGGGTTGACAGTGGTATTTCCTAGCCTTTACATTTCCTAGATAGCCATGGTGTTGTTGGTTTCAATTTTGTTTTTTTATTTGTTTTCTTATGCCTCTGGTTTTGGGTTAAGTTATTAGTTCCTAGAAGCCCTAGGTTAGACAAATTCTTTGGAAGCCCCGTAACAACTTGGGTTGAGTTACTAGTATTGGAAGCCTTGGTTGGAAAAAATCTTTGGAAGCCCTTGCCAGGTTGAGTTATTGTTCCTGGAAGTCTTGGTTGGATAGATTATTTGGAATCCCAATGATAGAGGTGGGTTGAGTTACTAGTCCTGGAAGCCTTGGTTGGAACAAATGCTCTAGAGCCCCAAACAAATTTCATAGAGACCGATCTGGTGACATTTAGTGATGTTCGACTGGGAGGTGGAATCACCGGTTGAGGGTTGAGGTGGTTTGGCCTATGGAAGCCATGGTTTGTTTTTTTTGTTTTATTCCATGAGATCCGACATTCATTCTTGGAATATGGCACGAGGGTGATTAGTTGAAGAGAGATTTGGTTCAACCAATCTATGGTCGAGTGGAACGTGGAAGTCCTGAACTTGGTTGGCCTTTGCATTCATTATTAAGAGTTTCTTCTACCTAGAATTATATGGGTAAATATACTTGTTTATATGTGGTTTATATGGCTATTATATCCTTCATATTTATTTTGGTTATTGGTTGGTTATGAGTGAGTTTTATGGCAGTGATAATTAATGGATCTCATAATGTTTATGGCCCGATGTTGGAGGACCAATGGATCCTATTGATCCACCTCCTTCAAATAAGAGACAGTCATGGCTCAGGGAAATTATTGAGGATTCCGAGAGACATATTTCCCCAAGGGGGACATTCTGTGAAAGCAAGAAGCTGAATAGATACCAAGGGTATCTAGCAGCCATGAGTACAATCCTACAATCTGAGCCTAGAAATTTTGAAGAAGTCGTAAAGAATCAAGTTTGGAAGGATGCTATGCACAAGGAATATGAATCGATCATGAAGAATGATGTCTAGGATCTGGTCCCTAGACTGAAGGACAAATATGTTGTTACCTTGAAATGGCTCTCCAAGATCAAACATGGAGTCGATGAAAGTGTTGAAAAGTACAAGGCAATATTTGTTGCCGGAGGCTTCTCTCAAAAGGAAAGAATATATTATGATGATATATTTTCTCCTATTTCTCACTATACCACCATCTAATCAATCATTTCCCTTGTTGCAACACAAGGATGGAGTCTCCATCAGATGGATGTGAATACTTCCTTTTTACATGGTTCAATCAAGGAAGAGGTCTATGTGTAACAAACTTTGGGGTTTGAAGTCCAAGATAGAGACACCTATGTATGTAGGTTGAAGAAATCCCTTTATTGGTTGAAGCAAGCCCCCAGGGCTTGGTATGAGAGGATAGATAGCTACTTTATGAAGTTGGGCTTCATTAAAAGTGATGTCAATCCAAACCTTTATTTAAAGGTTGATAGAGAAAGGCCTCCCATTCTAGCTCTCTATGTGGACGATCTCTTCCTTAAAGGTGTTGACCCTCTCATTCATCAGTGTAAGAAGGAGATAGCTTCCGAGTTTTAGATGAAAGACCAAGGACTGATGCATTACTTCCTAGGCTTGGAGGTATGGCAAAGGCCAGGCGAGATTTTCCTTTCTCAAGGAAAATATGTCTTGAAGTTAATGGAGATATTTGGTATGGTGGAATGTAAGTTTGTGTCGACACCGATGGAAATAAACTTAAAGAAGCTGTGTGGAATCACTGCTGGGCCCGAGTTGGGAAATCCCACCGAGAATCGACAGCTCATGGGGGCCCTGATGTTCTTGGTAAAATCCCATCCAGAAGTATGTTTTGCAGTGAACACTTTGAGTCAACATATGGTTGAGCCTCATCACATTTAATGGATTGGTGCCAAGAATCTATTGAGATATCTTCAAGGCATAATCAACCATGGGATGAGATACACTTTCAGGGGCTTGAGACTCCATGGATATATTGATGCCGATTAGGCTGGAAGTGTGGTGGATTGTAAGAGCACATCTGGATGTTGCTTCACTCTTGGTTTTGCTTCAATATATTGGATGAGTAGGAAGTAGAAGTCAGTGGCTTTGAGCACCGCTGAGGCTGAATAATTGCAACGAGTATGGACTGTTGTGAAGATGTTGGTTGAGAAATATATTTAGTGAGTTGTTTGGGAATTTGATAGCCATTATCCATTTTGATAACCAGAGTGGGATTCATATTTCTGATAATCTCGTGTTCCATGATCGATCCAAGCATATTGATATAAGGTACCATTTTATCCGGGATATTGTACAATGAGGTGTCGTAAAGCTCAATCACATTGGAACTGATGAGTAGGTCGCGGATATTCTCATGAAGACCCTGGGGAAGGTTAAGTTCTTGACCTTATGTGAGACGCTTGAAATCTTGGAAAGACCCTATTGTGAGGTCCTACCTGAGTTGGACTATGAGCTCTGGGAGCTCCATGGGGGATTGGGGATAATTTCTTGGAGCTATAAGAAATCATGGGGCTAGGCTTGGTGAACCTTGTGGTGCTTCTAACCCACCATTATGACATTGATTTGGTTCACCTCTCTTTGATTTGTGCCCCACACACATCCTACCCATGAGGTTTCAGACTCATTGGAAGTACCTCTCATTTGGCCAATGAGGTGGGAAATGTGGGTAGAGACCAATAGCAAGACCAATGGACACATCAGAGATTGTCGTAATATCTATGTCTAGGATGGTACATGTCCAACACCTTGATCTGGGATCAAGTATGATAAGGTTCCTACCTCTAAATCGACTTTGGGTCAGTAAACTAACTTCAGGTTAGTATGTGACTCTTTTTTAGTCTATTGAGGTTTTATCCTCTAGGCTGACTTTGGGTTAGAAAAGTGTGATGCCTTTGTGACTCACCCTTTTTTTTTTGTGAATAAGAGCCAACAAAGAAAGTTACAACAGGATGATGTAGGAGTGTAGGATGATATATAATAGTACACGATGGTACCTATCTTTGGATGGCACATGTGGGTAGATGGAGTTCTCCCTAGTTGAGAGGGAGTGTTAATTTTGGGAAACTAGGTCCAAACTCCATGTTTCACTGCTCATATGATGATGTTCATATTTTTTTTGGATTCCTCTTTTAGAGAGGTGTAATATTGATCTAAAGATCAACTTCTTTGGATGATCAGAACATGTCTTTTGATTTTATTTCCACACATGTGTAAGGTCGGCCAGATTTGTAATGTAGGCTTGAAAGCCCAACAGATGTGTCACATACCCTCACTGATGGATATAAATTGGAGAGACTTGGAGATATTTTTCTCATCAAATCATCACACATTATCTCTTGTGCTCTAATTGGTTCGATCAGCCTTTGGAGGCCTCTTTCTCTCACACGTGCAAAGCTGAAGTTGGGGAAAAGTGCGAACTATTTTAGGGTTGTTTTGTTTTGTGTTGACTAGCATTGACCGTGGCCAACCCTTGATGCTTTGACCTCCAAAATTTTCAGAAAATAAAATTTTTGAAGGCCTTATTGCTGGGCACAAAAATTAAGGCTGAGCGTTGACTTTGATCGAAGCCCTAAATCAGATGCATTGACTTTCTACGTTGACTTTTTTGCGCTGAATTTTTTGCTGACCAACGTTGACTTTTGATGAGATGTCTTTGATGGTTGTGTGTGACACTTGGAGGGTTGGCTGATTTGATGTTGAGAAAGACTTTGCTGGTTGGTGCATCTTGTTGACTGCCGTAACACACACTATCCTATATCTTTGCTGGACAAGAAGAATTGTAAAATATGATCTATATTATTGGCTTGTATTCTGTAGATCTATTATTGTGTTCTATCAGCATTTTAATTTCATGTTGTGACTGTTAATTGAATTGGCCTAAGAAAGATTGAAGTAAATTTGCATTAAGCATGGAAGATTCCATGTCTATCTCAATTTAACAGGGAGTAGGTTTCACAATGTGATGTATGTAATTTTTTTAGCATTTCCTTTCATATATTAGTGGCTTCGATTTGTTTGTAGCATAATCACAAGAATTGCAAGTTAAAATAAACCTAGTGCACGCTAGGTTTGGTTTTATCACAAATAAAAACATTTCATGGCTAGATTTGTTTCTAGAATAAACACAAACTTTGCAAGGTTAAACAAATATAGCACCCACTATATTGTTTCTAGCACAAGCACAGGAATTGCAGGGTGAAACAAATCTAGTGTAAGGGAAAACATGAGCATTGTAGAGTAAAACAAAAGCACAAACGCAAGAATTGTAGGGTAAAACAAATCTAGTGCATGTTAGATTTGTTTTAGCATAAACAAAAGCATTATAGGGATTGGAACAAATCTAGCACGCGTTGGATTTGTTTCTAACACAACAAAAACATTGTAGGGTAAAAAAAAATATAACATGTGCTAGGTTTGTTTCCAACACAAACACCAACATTGCAAAGTAAAAAAATTCTAACATATGCTATATTTCCTTCCAGTATAAACACAGACATTGCAAGGTCAAACAAATCTAGCACATTCTAGGTTTGTTTCCACAAACACGAACATTACAAAGTAAACGTGCTATATTTGCTTGTTGCACAAGCACAAAAAACAAGCATTGCAAGGTAAAACAATTCTAACACAAACAAGCATTGCAAGGTAAAACAATTCTAACACATGCTAGATTTTTTTGTTGCACAATCACAAACATTTCAAATTAAAAAAAACCTAGTGCGTGCTACATTTGTTTTTAACAAAAACAAAAACAAGGGTAAAACACATCTAGTGCCCACTACATTTGTTTCTAGTACAAACACCAACATTGAAAAGTAAAACAAATCTAATATGCGCTAGATTTCCTTCTAGCATAACACAAGAATTGCAAGGTAAAAAAAAATCTAACATGCACTAGATTCTTTTCTAGCAAAAACACAAGCATTGCAAGGTAAAACAAATCTTGTGTGCCCTAGATTTCCTTCTAGCAAAAACTCAAGAATTGCTAGGTAAAACAAATCTAGCGCATGCTAGATTTGTTTCCAACAAAAACACAAGCATTGCAAAGTAAAACAAATCTAGTGTGTGCTAGAGTTGTTTTTAACACAAAAAAAAGCATTGCAAGGTAAAACAATTTTAGTGCATGCTAGATTTGTTTGTAGCACAATCACAAGCATATAAGTTAAAACAAAACTAACATGCGCTAGATTTTTTTTAGCACAAAAAAAAGAATTATAGGGTAAAAGAAATCTAGCGTACATGAGATTTGTCTATAGAACAAACACAAACATGACAGGGTCAAACAAATCTAGCTGTTGCTAGATTTGCTTCTAGCATAAAGACAAGTATTGTAGGATAAAACAAATATATTGTAAGGCAAAACATAAGATCATTGTAGGGTAAAACAAAGTACAAGCACAAGCATTGCAGGGCAAAACAAATCTAGCGCACACTATATTTGTTTCTAGCACAAATAAAAACACTGTAGGGATAGAAACAAATCTAAGGTGCGCTTGACTTGTTTCTAGGACAAACACAAGCATTGCAGAGTGAGCATCAGATTTGTTTCTAGCACAAACAAAAATATTTAAGGTAAAACAAATATAATGTAAGACAAAACAAAAAATCATTGTAGGGTAAAACAAAAGTGTAAACACAAACATTGCACGGTAAAATAAATATAGTGCACACAACATTTATTTTTAGTAAAAACAAAAAAATTACAGGATAAAACAAATCTATCATGCGCAAGATTTGTTTCTAGCACGAACACCAACATTGAAAAGTAAAATAAATTTGACATGCATTGGGTTTTCTTCTAGTATAAACAAACGCATTGTAAAGTATAACAATATAACATGCGTTAGGTTTGTTTCTAACACAAACACATGCATTGCAAGGTAAAGCAAATCTAGCACTCACAAACACCAACATTGCAAACTAAAACAATCTATCATGCACTAGATTTTATTCTAGCATAAGCATAAGCACTGCAAGGTAAAACAAATTTAGTGTGCATTAGATTTGTTTCTAACAAAACCATAGGCATTGCAAGGTAAAACATATATAGCACATGCTATATTTGTTTCACCATGCAATGTGGTTTTGTTTGTGTAAGAAGGAAATTTAGCACATGCTAGAATTCTTTTGCCTTGTAATATTTTTATTATTTTTGTTTATTTTATTACAAATATAATGATGAAAGCATTCAAAGTATCTCCAATTCATATTTTCTTCAATAATTATAAAATCTGGTAATATTTTCATAATTTTATTTTCAGAAATCATGGACTATGAAGCCAATGAAAATTCAAAGAAAACATCCAAGAGAGAAGAAAGTTTAAAGGAAATATACCACCAAAATATGCTTTAAACTGTATGGAATTTTCAAAATTAGTTTATACTTTGTTGCAAATATTTAGGTATTATGCAAATAACTATTTATTGATTAATACGAACACCAACATTGCAAAGTAAAATAAATTTGACATGCATTGGGTTTTCTTCTAGTATAAACAAACACATTGTAAAGTATAACAAATATAACATGCGTTAGGTTTTTTTCTAACACAAACACATGCATTGCAAGGTAAAGCAAATCTAGCACTCACAAACACCAACATTGCAAACTAAAACAATCTATCATGCACTAGGTTTTCTTCTAGCATAAACATAAGCATTGCAAGGTAAAAAAAACTCAGTGTGCATTATATTTGTTTCTAACACAACCATAGGCATTGCAAGGTAAAACATATGTAGCACATGCTATATTTGTTCACCATGCAATGTGGTTTTGTTTGTGCAAGAAGGAAATTTAGCACGTGCTAGAATTATTTTGCCTTGTAAAATTTTTATTATTTTTGTTTATTTTATTACAAATATAATGATGAAAGCATTGAAAGTATCTATAATTCATATTTCCTTAAATAATTATAAAATATGGTAATAGTTTTATAACTTTATTTTCAGAAATCATGGACCATGAAGCCAATGAAAATTCAAAGAAAACATCCAAGAGAAAAGAAAGTTTAGGAAATATACCACCAAAATATGCTTTAAAATGTATCGAATTTTCAAAATTAGTTTATACTTTGTTGCAAATATTTAGGTATTATGCAAATAACTTGTTATCACTCAGCAATTTATCCAGGTTCAAGAGAGAACACACCGAGATAACCACAAACCTACTTCAAACTCTAGGATCTAGCCTTCCTAGGGTTCAGAGAGGGCTCTCTCTTTAAAGTTTAACTTTGTTTTGATTTATAATATTAGCCTAGTTATGAAAGTAAAATTTGGTTTTGGTTTAAAGGGTTTGGTGGGAAAAAATCACTTGGAGGTAAGATATGGAGAAATATACTTGTCCATTGGGCTATGGGGTCTAAATCAAGCTAGAAACACTAGAAATCAAGGCCAAAAATGTACAAATATATTCAGGGCAAGATAGATAACCCTCAAAGATTTGGGAAAGTGGTTTTTTTTTAGGTGGTATGATCGGGATAAAGGGCACTTAATGATCCGTTGATCCGGAAAATGGAAGTAGAAGGCAGAGTTCAAACGGGAGAAGGAGCAATTAAGGGTTCCTTGCACCGGAAATCAGAAGAAAACATTAAAATGGAAACTAGTTAAAGACAAGGAGCACTTGACTAATCCTGTAGTAATACTCCTAGTCACACATTCATACATAACAAACATAAAATGAATACATGAAACTTAGAAAAGGAAACAATGACAAGTAGGAAGTACTTCACTCATCATCTTTTCATAGGGATCCTGAATTATGATGCCAGTCATCTTGTCCAGTCTGCTACTTAAAATTCAAACACATAATAGCCTCCAATATTCAACAAAAATGTCTATAGTAAGTCCATAAATTTTATTCGACACAAAATAATTCAAAGAGTGAAGTATTTATACAAATTCTAAACTAGAATATCTTGAAAAAATATCAAGATTGGTTTACAAATATCTCCAACTATGTTACATAAATAGAACTCAAGTAAAGGACACTCAAAACTAATACATCTATTTGGAAATATTTTTAATGGATAGGTGATGAAAAAGAGGATAATTCGAATTTGATCTCAACTCTTAGTTGATGATGAGGCATCCAAGTCATTAATTGTCTCCTTTCTTTGTGCATTCTGCTCCAGAAATTATGTAAACTTGGGGTCCAATGATACCTTTGTATTTCTCAATAATAAATAGGTATTTAAAGAGTGAGAGAGGTTATTGTTTATAAATATGTTTTTAAGATAAACCACTTTCAGTTCCCTAAAATTATGCTCCAGCTATTCACAATAGGCTCTGCAAACAGATGTGTAAAACAGAGTTTTACAGAGTCTGAAACATAGGCTGTAAATATTTGCATGTATCTCTCATTTTGTAATATCTGTCAATAAAGTGAGATAGGTTTTTGTATATGAGTCTCTTAGGAACACAAACCTCTTTTAGTTTTATAAGATGTATTTCTTATTGGCCACAATTGTCTCTGCAAAATGATGACTTAACTGGAATTTTCTACAAAAAGTGCTCTCAAATATTGTTTAATATGTCCAAAACCATAATGGTTGTTAAAAATGAGAGTTTTTTGTAGTTGGAAACCTTAAGAAAATAAAAATCCTTCATATTTTCAAAATTCATCTTGGATTGGTCACAATAGGTTCTGAAAATCAATGACTTAAACATGAAATTTCTACAAAAATGTCCCTTCTTGCTCTGTTTTCATCTTTTAACCTTACTGTTCTTTTAACTGTTTTTACTTTCACTTTGGATAAAATCCATTGTTTTTGAAATTATTTTCATATTTATTTACCATTTACTACCTCCATGTTTTAGTTTTACTGTTTTACCTTGACTACTCTATAACTTTGTTTTAACCTTCATTCTGACTTTCATTTGATACACTATAATTGTCTTTGTTTTCACTGTCATTGTGAATTATTATTTCACTTTTACCATTTATCTTTCTCAGCATAAATGACTTCTTTCTGTTCTGTTGCCTGGAATATTTTAAGGAAAATCCTTTGAATTCATTTCTTTGTAAGTTCTTGGAGTAAAACATATCTTTAACTAGTATTTAGATTGTTTTATCCAAATTCTCCTTTTGTTAATGACCTGCAAAAAAAAATAATTGTTAATGAAACAAAGGTCTACAAGGAGGTGATTGAAGGCTTTTGAATGGTTTTAAACAAGAAACAAGGGTTCCCTGAGTCTCTTACTGAGAAATTGGGCTGAAAGTCTTTTAAAATGGGTCACAAAGGCTTAGGATACCTGCAGAGGTTTTCTGGCTTGTTTCAGAGCTTGAAATAGATAATTGAACTATGAAAACTCAGGATTTCTTCTCAAAATAGTGTGCAGCAGAAAAAACAGGGTTTTTGGAAAAATTTGACAGGGTCTGGCCAGTTTTTTGGGCTTTTTGGAAGTTTCTTTCAATTGATTTTGAACTCTAACTGTATTTGTTTTTTTATTGAGGGTCTTTCAAATCAATAATAGGCTCAATTTTTTGAAAAATACCTATTATAAGTAGGTGTAGTCTTTAGAAATGGCTCTGAGGATTTATCACAAGTTCTGTGGTATCTTTTCTCATTTCTGGAGCAATTCAGGCTTCTCAGTGATCTTCAATGGTAAATACAGTCTTTACACTGGTTCTAGGCATAAAAATCATGTACAGGCTTCTTTTCTCTGAGTCGGAATAGCCAATACAGTCAATGTGTGCAGAATAAAGGAATAAAAGTGAATTCTCATGGTTTATGGGGCGACTTAGGTTACATTTACTTGCAATTAATGACCGTCAAATCGGGCGAGAGGCGGTTTCGAGCTTCAAGGTTTGAAATATTAAGTGGTTTATCACATGGCATTGTAGCAGTAAGTAGTTTTGGCTTGAACCCACGTGAGCCAATAGATTTTTGACACGTCACAGAGGGAGAAATGGCCAATACCACCCATTTCGCATATGATTTGAGATTTGGAAAACGATTACTTTTTGTGCGCGATATTAATTTTGGGCCATTGGATCTGGGAATCAAGTGCGAAGGGTCAAGATTGGCTTGGAAGGTGCAACCAAAGGAAATGGTGGGACCGGGAAAATTATGTATGCGGACAGTTAAAATAGGCTTTAAACCTTTGTATTTTTCAATGGGTAAAGGTTTTAAAGCATATATAAGTGAGGTTATATATATAGGCAGCATGGTGCATATATAAAGCAAAAGGTTTATATAAAGGCGGGCATAGGCAGATATGGATAAGGGGCGGGGTTAAGTTTTATTAAAAATAAACCTAGTCTATCTCAATAAAACTTTGGGTTATAAAATTATAAGGGGGAGTAATATGTTTTACTCAAAACATTTGTGATAGGCCTGAATAAAACACATTTGGTGTACTTTGTAATATATTATATAGTTTTAAGCCTTTTGAATGATTTAATAACCATAGGGGGCAGGATATTTGTTTAGCTATAGTTTTAGACCAAAGGAGATTTTATTTGGGTTTTAATTTAACACATGGGTAATAAATTTGGTCTAAAATATTTATAATAGTGGGTTTCTGGGGGTATTTAGATATAGGGAATTAATAAGTAGGATAGGGTATTTCTTAGGGATTTAATAAAATATGTTAAAAATTAATATGAAAGGGTAGTTTAATATAAAACAAAATACATAAAATATCTAAGTAAAGTGTAAAAAGCAAAGCATTTCTCATCTTTATATTATTTCACCAATACTTAGGATAAATGTAATTTTGAGGGTTTTATGAATGCTTCTGAAGGGATGAAGTTAATTATATGGGATTTTAATCTTTGCTAAGTAAGAATGTGTCTTTACTTAGGAAAAGGGGTTCAATGTATGAATGAATGATGAATGATGTTAAATATGGATTTAACATAAGAACTCAATATTTTTAACTAACCAGTCATCGAGCCTTGGGTCTGGTCCCAACAAAAGTCAGAGAAATGTTGAGCCTGTTTGACTGATAGCCTTGAATACTGAATACCTATAGGGGAGGGTAAATTAGTGATTTTGCCTGGTGAAACTTTATTACATGCTTTCTACACTGCTTCCTACCTACCCAACCTTATTCTAACATTTTTTCTTCATTTTGCAGGTGCATTTAGGCTTGCAACCTTAAAACATGTATTCTTTTAAAACATAAAACTATCTAGATCTACCTTATTTCATCTGAGGGCTCATATTAAATTGTTGAGCTCCTCATTATTTTATACTGATCTACTGATTTGTCAGGTTTAAACTGTCTGACAAATATTTTTTCACTATCTAAAACATGAAATATAAAACATGACAAGTTAAGATTAAACAATTTAACTTATCATGGATTATGGCATTTATTGACACTTTGCCCATAATCATTTATTTTGCAGAAAAGTAAAAAGTAGTGCATTTGGACTTGCTAACTTTCAAGTTTTATTTTCATCTTTTTTCTTTTTGGGGTCTATATTTTCCAAGTCCTTTGATCTTTCTTTTAGGACTTTTTACCCTCTTTGATTTTTATTATTTTTATTTTTATTTTTTATTTTATATATTTTTTCAAAATATGGGAAAACAACTTGCAAAAAGCAAGGTCTGTACATATTTTACAAAACTATCAAAATTCAATTCAACCTTATGAATCCTATATTTATAGGACCCTAACAACGGCTTCACATGGGGATGAAATCTCCTTGTGAGATGTCAAGAACAATGTTGAATAGTAGCCTAATCCTTTGAGCCAATCCCAGACATGCATTTGATTTGTTATAAAGTCTTTGTAACTGAAACTCTTGAACTTAATTTAGTCCTTTTTCTGCAAACTGAAATCTGATATGAAACTAAAATAGCATAGTGCAATTCTCAAACCAAACTGATAGATCTTAAATATCTTTAGGACCTTCTCCTTGGCTTTAAATCTTAATGAATTATTTCAAAACTAGCTGAAAAATGAATACTGAAAAAATGCTCAGAGCTTTGAGCTTATTTGCACTCATCTACCTACTTACTCTAATCAACTGTCCAACTGCTGGTTAGGTAAAATGAAATAGCCAATGCAACCATTCAAGCATTATGTACTTTGATAGATTTTTTTGCATGTGCTTGTTGATTGTCAAAACTGTAATTCTGCAACCTATTAGAAACTTGTTAACAATTGAGAGAATAAGGAAATAGTTGATTTCCTTTGTTGACTCTAGAATATTTTTAAAATGATCTTCCAAGGTATACACACCAATGTTTAACTGATCTAAATAATTGTACATCTATTCTGGATGACCTCCATGCCATGAGACTAAATTGTCATTAAAGTTTAACTTTGTTTTGATTTATAATATTAGGCTAGTTATGAAAGTACAATTTGGTTTTGGTTTAAAGGGTTTGGTGGGAAAAAATCACTTGGAGGTAATATAGAGAGAAATATACTTGTCCATTGGGCTATGGGGTCTAAATCAAGCTAGCAGCACTAGAAATCAAGGCCAAAATGTTACAAATATATTCAGGGCAAGATAGATAACCCTCAGAGATTTGGGAAAGTGGTTTTTTATAAGGTGGTATGATCGAGATAAAGGGCACTTAAGGATCCTTTGATCCGGAAAATGGAAGTAGAAGGCAAATTTCAAACAGGAGAAGGAGCAATTAAGGGTTCCTTACATTGGAAATCAGAAGAAAACATTAAAATGGAAACTAGTTAAAGACAAGGAGCACTTGAATAATCTTGTATAAATACTCCTAGTTACACATTCAGAAATAAAAAACATAAAATGAATGCATGAAACTTAGAAAAGGAAACAGTGACAAGTAGGAAGTACTTCACTCATCAGCTTATCACAGGGATCCTGAATTATGATGCTAGTCAGCTTGTCCAGTCTGCTACTTCGAATTCAAACACATAATAGCCTCCAATGTTCAACAAAAATGTGTATAGTAAGTCCAACAATTTTATTCCACACAAAATACTTCAAATGGTGAAGTATTATACAAATTCTAAACTAGAATATCTTGAAAAAATATCAAGATTGGTTTACAAATATCTCCAACTGTTTTACATAAATAGAACTTAAGTAAAGGAAACTCAAAACTAATGCATCTATTTGGCACTATTTTTTATGGATAGGTGATAACAAAGAGGAGAATTTGAATTTGATCTCAACTCTTAGTTGATGATGAGGCATCCAAGTCACTAACTGTCTCCTTTCTTTGTGCATTCTGCTCCAGAAATTCTGCAAACTTGGGGTCCAATGATACCTTTGTATTTCTCAATAAAAATATATATATGTAAAACATGAAATATTTTATTGTTTATAAATATATTTTTAAGATAAACCTCTCTCAGTTCCCTAAAATTATGTGCCAGCTGTTCACAATAGGCTCTGCAAAAAGATGTGTAAAACATAGTTTTACAGAGTCTGAAAAATTGGCTATAAATATGCGCATGTATCTCTCATTCTGTAATACATGTGCACAAAGTGAGATAGGTTTTTGTATATGAGACTCTTAGGAACATAAAACTCCTTCCGATTTGTAAGATATATTTCTGATTAGCCACAATTTTCTCCGCAAAATGATGACTTAACAGGAATTTTATGCAAAAAGTGCTTTAAAATATCGTTTAATATGTCGAAAACCATAATGTCTGTTAGAAAAGTGAGAGAGTTTTTTGTAGTTGGACAACTAAAGAACATAAAACTCCTTCAGATTTTCAAAATTCATCTTTGATTAGTCACAATAGGTTCTGCAAATCAATAACTTAAACATGAAATTTCTGCAAAAATGTCCCTTCTTGCAAGTTTGTTTACATCTTTTAACCTTACTGTTCTGTTAACTGTTTTTACTTTAAGTTTGGATAAAATCCATTGTTGTTGAAATTATTTTCATATTTATTTACCATTTACTGCCTCCATGTTTTATTTTTACTGCTTTACCTTGACAATTCTATAACTTTGTTTTAACCTTCATTCTGACTTTCATCTGATACACTTTAACTGTCTCTGTTTTCACTATCATTGTGAATTATTATTTCACTTTTACCATTTATATTTCTCTACATAAATGAATTCTTTCTGTTATGCTGCCTAGAATATTTTAAGGAAAAGCCTTTGAATTCATTTCTTTGTAAGTTCTTGGAGTAAAACATATCTTTAACTAGTGTTTAGATTGTTTTATCCAAATTCTCCTTTTGCTAATGAACTGCAAAACAAAATAATTGTTAATGAAACAAAGGTCTACAAAGAGATGGTTGAAGGCTTTTGACTGGTTTTAAACAAGAAAAAAGGATTTCCTGAGTCTCTTACTGAGAAATTGGGCTGAAAGTCTTTTGAAATGGGTCACAAAGGCTTAGGATACCCACAGATATTTTCTGGCTTGTTTCAGAGCTTGAAATAGATCATTAAACTATGGAAACTCACAATTTCTTCTCAAAATAGCGTGCAGTAGAAAAAATAGGGTTTTTGGAAAAATTTGATAGGGTCTGGCTTGTTTTTTGGGCTTTTTGGCAGTTTCTTTCAATTGATTTTGAACTCTAACCAGATTTGTTTTTTTATTGAGGGTATTTCAAATCAATAATAGGCTCAATTTTTCGATAAATACCTGTTATAAGTAGGTACAGATCTTTAGAAGTGGCTCTGAGGATTTATCACAGGTTCTGTGGTATCTTTTCTCGTTTCTGGAGCAATTCAGGGCTTCTCGATGATCTTCAATGGTAAATACAATCTTTACACTGGTTCTGGGCATAAAAATCATGTACAGGCTTCTTGTCTCTGAGTCAGAATAGCCAATACAGTCAATGTGTGCAGAATAAAGAAATAACAGTGCATTCGCATGGTTTATGGGGCGACTTAGGTTACATTTACTTGCAATTAATGACTATCAAATCGGGCGAGAGGTGGTTTTGGGCTTCAAGGTTTGAAACAGTAAACGGTTTATTGTGTGACATTGTGGCAGTAAGTGGTTTTGGCTTGAACCCACACAATCCAATAGATTTTTGAAGCGTCACAGAGGGAGAAATAGCCAATACCACCCATTTCATGTTTGATTTGAGATTTGGAAAACGATTAATTTTTGCGTGTGATATTTCTTTTGGGCCGTTGGATCTGGGAATCAAGTGCGAAGGGTCAAGATTGGCTTGGAAGGTGCGGCCAAAGGAAATGGTGGGACCGGGAAAATTATGTATGCAGACAATTAAAATAGGCTTTAAACCTTTGTATTTTTCAATGGGTAAAGGTTTTAAAGCATATATAAGTGAGGTTATATATATAGGCAACATGGTGCATATATAAAGCAAAAGGTTTATATAAAGGCAGACATAGGCGGATATGGATGAGGGGCGGGGTTAAGTTTTATTAAAAATAAATCTTAGTCTATCTCAATAAAACTTTGGGTTATAAAATTATAAGCGGGAGTAATATGTTTTTATTCAAAACATTTGTGATATGCTCGAGTAAAACACATTTGGTGTAGTTTGTAATCTATTATATAGTTTTAAACCTTTTGAATGATTTAATAACCATAGGGGTGGGATATTTGTTTAGCGATAGTTTTAGACAAAAGGGGATTTTATTTGGGTTTTAATTTAACACATGGGTAATAAATTTGGTCTAAAATCTTTATAATAGTGGGTTTTTTGGGGTATTTAGATATAGGGAATTAATAAGTAGGATAGGGTATTTCTTAGGGATCTAATAAAATATGTTAAAAGTTAATATGAAAGGGTAGTGTAATGTAAAACAAAATACATAAAAACTCTAAGTAAAGTGTAAAAAGAAAAGCATTTCTCATCTTTATATTATTTCACCAATACTTAGGATAAATGTAATTTTGAGGGTTTTCTGAATGCTTCTGAAGGGATGAAGTTAATTATATGAGATTTTAATCTTCGCTAAGTAAGAATGTGTATTTACTTAGGAAAAGGGGTTTTAATGTATGAATGAAGGATGAATGATGATAAATATGGATTTAACATATGAACTCAATATTTTTAACTAACCAGTCATCGAGCCTTGGGTCCGATCCCAACAAAAGTCAGAGAAATGCTCTGAGCTTGTTTGACTGATAGCCTTGAATACTGAATACCTATAGGGGAGGGTAAATTAGTGATTTTTCCCGATGAAACTTTATTACATGCTTTCTAAACTGCTTCCTACCTACCCAGCCTTATTCTAACATTTTTTCTTCATTTTGCAGGTGCATTTAGGCTTGCAACCTTAAAACATTTATTTTTTTTAAAACATAAAACTATCTAGATCTACCTTATTTCATCCGAGGGATCATATTAAGCTGTTGAAATCATTATTCTCTACCTATCTACTGATTTTTCAGGTTTAAACTATCTGAAAAATCTTTATTCGTTATCTAAAACATGAAATTGAAAACCTGACAAGTTAAGATTAAACAGTTTAACTTATCATGGATTATGGAATTTATTGACACTCTGCCCATAATCATTTATTTTGCAGAAAAGTAAAAAGTAGTGGCATTTGGACTTGCTCACTTTCAGGTTTTATTTTCATCATTTTTCTTTTTGGGGTCTATATTTTTCAAGTCCTTTGATCTTTCTTTTAGGACTTTTTACCCTCTTTTTGATTTTTATTATTATTATTATATTTTTTCAAAATATGGGAAAACAACTTGCAGAAAGCAAGGTATGTACATATATTACAAGACTATCAAAAGTCAATTCAAAATTATGAATCCTTTATTTGTAGGACCCTAACAAGGGCTTCACATGGGGATGACATCTCCTTGTGAGATGTCAAGAACACCGTCGACTAATAGCCTAATCATATGAGCCAATCCCAAACATGCATTTTATTTGTTATAAAATCTCTGTAACTGAAACTCTTGAACTGAATTTAGTCCTTTTTCTGCAAACTAAAATCTGATATGAAACTAAAAGAACATAGTGCAATTCTCAAACCAAACTGATAGATCTTAAATATCTTTAGGAACTTCTCCTTGGCTTTAAATCATAATGAATTATTTCAAAACTAGCTGAAAACTAAATACTGAAAAGATGCTCAGAGATTTGAGCTTATTTTCACTCATCTACCTACTTACTCTAATCAGTTGTCCAACTGCTGGTTAGGTTAAATGAAATAGCCAATGCAACAATTCAATCATTATGTACTTTGATAGATTTTGTTTCATGTGCTTGTTGATTGTCAAAACTGTAATTCTGCAACCTATTAGAAACTTGTTAACAATTGAGAGAATAAGGAAATACTTGATTTCCTTTGTTGACTCTAGAAACTTTTTAAAATGATCTTCCAAGGTATATACACCAATGTTTAACTGATCTAAATAATTGTACATCTGTTCTAGATGACCTCCATGCCATGAGACTAAATTGTCATTTTTAACTTTATTCCCTTGCAAAATCAACCTATGATTGTTTTGAGATACTTTTAGGTTTTCATGAAAATGTTTGTTTGAGGAAATTTTTATCATCTTGGTCTTGAAGCTCATAGTCAATAAATGAAGAAGGACTTTGAATGCATTCATTATCCAACATATCTGCTGTTGGATCATGAAAAACTTGTGAGGATGGTTGCAATCTTTTGGATATGGAAATCCATGGGACTTCATGAACTTCAACAAGTTACTCATCCTTTTCTTTAATGATGTTATACCACATTTCCTTTAAAAAATGAAAAGATTCAAACCATAGTGGCATGGAACTTTCTTGTGTTATTTGATCAGATGTTTCAATGGAATTTGATAACTGCAATTGTGAAGTTGAAATATCCCGATCAAGAGTTTCATTATCTTCTTTGTTGTCCATAACAATATCTAAATACTGATGAATATTTATAGCATGAAAGTTATCTCTAATGAAATGAAATGAAGCAAAACAAAGAGGTAAATAACCTTCACTTATTTCCAAATTTTGTGCACTTTCTTCCTTACTCTCATAGCTGATTTGCATTAGCTGATTACTGTATTTTGGTTGCTGAAACTAAGTTTCCTCATCCCACAAAGTAGCTCCTGATTGCTCTGTAAAGTTAGCTTGAGTTTGGAGAGCATAACTATCATCATAGTGATCATACTTAGGCAAATCATTAAAATAAGGAATGTCATCAAACATACACATTAGATCAGTAGATTCCTCTTCCACATATTGATCTATAAATCCATATCCTGATCTATGATAATTGGAACTAGAAGGAATTTATTCATGGTTATCAACCTCTTCTATTTCTTCAATAAGTGTATCATGGTGATTTTGAACAAAAAATTCATCTTTCATAGTTATATTTTGTATGATTTTATCTTGTTTTCTTAACAAAAGGCTAAGTTTTACCTCTGCAATGTTGTTCTTCTCTTCTTCTACTGCTTTCAATTTTTCCTATATGATTTGCAGATTAACTTCTACATCAAATGCAATGTTTTGCATCTGTACAAATGTTTCTGGATCTCTTTCTATTAACCAAAATTATAATTCTGGATCAAAAGCACTTGGATAATGCAAGAGAGATGAATCATGAGGAGGTCTAATATTTTCTGGCATTGAATAATAAACTTGATTAAATATGTTAGAAAATTGTTGTATTGTTTCATTTGGATGTCTTTTTAACTGATTATATTCTTGTATGATCACAAAATGATTAACTTTATTATCCATCTATCAAGGAAAAATTTAACAAACTGTTGGACATTTGAGATGCTGTCATTAGGCAGATTCTTGAACCAAATTTTTACTCTATTTTGCAAAGAAAGAGAAAAATGCCTGATTTTAACATCATCTTCATCAATCTAAAATAGGTCCAAATAATTCTCAAAACCTTGAAAATGTTTTTGGGCAGTGATACCATTCTCTCCATCAAATCTAGAAAGATGTTTGTAATAGTTATCAGGAAAATCATGGAGTATAGGAGGTAAAATAAGGGGCTTATATATATCTGGAACTTTATATGGTACAAGATTATGTACAGGGATTGTAAGATTAGTCTTGATTATTTGAGGCTTCTTAATTGAAAAATTATAATCATTAGATTCAGAAGAAAGCTGCTCAAAGAGATTAAGAGAATTAGTACTTACAATATTCAAAGGAAAATAATTAAAAACTAATCTACGATATTCTATAAAATACAATACACATTGAAAAAATTTCTTAATGAGAAAGAACATAATGTCTTGGATTAAGATCCAAGTTGAAAACCTGATTTTTCCATATTGTTCTTTGAGGTTCATTCCTCCAGTGGAGTCTTGATTGTGAAATTTATTTGGAGTCGCCAGGTGGATGATTTTAACCTTTGTGTGTCTGATCACTGTCCACCATCATAGATCAGATCTGAACTTGTAAAATATATCGGAAGAAAATGTTATTCTTCCCCAGCAGAGTCACCAATATGCTATCACTCAGTAATTTCTCCAGGTTCAAGAGAGAACTCACCGAGGTAACCAAAAACCTACTTCAAACTCTAGGATCTAGCCTTCCTAGGGTTCAGAGAGGGCTCTCTCTTTAAAGTTTAACTTTGTTTTGATTTATAATATTAGGCTAGTTATGAAAGTACAATTGGGTTTTGGTTTAAAGGGTTTGGTGGGAAAAAATCACTTGGAGGTAAGATAGAGAGAAATCTATTTTTCCATTGGGCTATGGGGTCTAAATCAAGCTAGCAGCACTAGAAATCAAGGCCAAAAAGGTACAAATATATTTAGGGCAAGATAGATAACCCTCAGAGATTTGGGAAAGTGGTTTTTTGTGAGGTGGTATGAATGGGATAAAGGGCACTTAAGGATACTTTGATCTGGAAAACAGAAGTAGAAGGCAAAGGTCAAACGGGAGAAGGAGCAATTAAGGTTTCCTTGCACTGGAAATCAGAAGAAAGCATTATAATGGAAACTAGTTAAAGACAAGGAGCACTTGAATAATCCTGTAGTAATACTCCTAGTTACACATTCACACAAAACAAACATAAAATGAACGCATGAAACTTAGAAAAGGAAACTGTGACAAGTAGAAGGTACTTCACTCATCAGCTTATCACATGGATCCTGAATTATGATGTCAGTCAGCTTGTTTAGTCCGCTACTTCGAATTAAAACACACAATAGCCTCCAATGTTCAAAAAAAATGTCTATAGTAAGTCCAAAATTTTATTCCACACAAAATACTTCAAAGTGTGAAGTATTTATACAATTCTAAACTAGAATATCTTGAAAAAATATCAAGATTGGTTTACAAATATCTCCAACTGTTTTACATAAATAGAACTTAAGTAAATGACACTCAAAACTAATGCATATATCTGGCACTATTTTTTATGGATAGGTGATGACAAATAGGAGAATTCGAATTTGATCTCAACTCTTAGTTGATGATGAGGCATCCAAGTCACTAACTGTCTCCTTTCTTTGTGCATTCTACTCCAGAAATTCTGCAAACTTGGGGTCCAATGATACCTTTGTATTTTTCAATTCGGAATAGATATGTAAAGAGTGAAAGAGGTTATTGTTAATAAATATGTTTTTAATATAAATCTCTCTCAGTTCCATAAAATTATGCTCCAACTGTTCACAATAGGTTATGCAAAAAGATGTGTAAAACATAGTTTTACAGAGTCTGAAAAATAGGCTGTAAATATGCACATGTATCTTTCATTATGTAATACCTGTGCACAAAGTGAGGTAGTATTTTGTAGATGAGTCTCATAGGAACAAAAACCTCCTTCATTTTGGTAATATGTATTTTTTATTGGCCACAATGGTCTCTGCAAAATGATGACTTAACGGGAATTTTCTGCAAAAAGTGCTTTCAAATATTGTTTAATATGTCCAAAACCATAATGGTTGTTAGCAAAGTGAGAGAGGTTTTTGTATTTGGACACCTTAAGAACATAAATCTCCTTCCGATTTTCAAAATTAATCTTGGATTGGTCACAATAGGTTCTGCAAAGAAAAGACGTAAAGTCATGAAATTTCTACAAAAATGTTCCTTCTTGCTCTGTTTACATCTTTTAACCTTACTATTCTTTTAACTCTTTTTACTTTCAGTTTGGATAAAATCCATTGTTGTTGAAATTATTTTCATATTTATTTACCATTTACTGCCTCCATGTTTTACCTTTACTGCTTTATCTTGACTACTCTGTAACTTTGTTTTAACCTTCATTCTGACTTTCATCTGATACACTTTAACTATCTATGTTTTCACTGTCATTGTGAATTATTATTTCACTTTTACCATTTATCTTTCTCTACATAAATGACTTCTTTTTGTTCTGCAGCCTGGAATAATTTAAGGAAAATCCTTTGAATTCATTTATTTGTAAGTTCTTGGAGTAAAACATATATTTAACTAGTATTTAGATTGTTTTATCCAAATTCTCCTTTTGCTAATGACTTGCAAAACAAAATAATTGTTAATGAAACAGAGGTCTGCAAGGAGGTGATTGAAGGCTTTTGAATGGTTTTAAACAAGAAACAAGGGTTTCCTGAGTCTCTTACTGAGAAATTGGGTTGAAAGTCTTTTGAAATGGGTCACAAAGGCTTAGGATACCTGCAGAGGTTTTCTGGCTCGTTTTAGAGCTTGAAATAGATCATTAAACTATGAAAACTCACAATTTCTTCTCAAAATAGCGTGTAGCAGAAAAAAAAGGGTTTTTTGAAAAATTTGACAGGGTCTGGCCTATTTTTTGGGCTTTTTGGCAGTTTCTTTCAATTGATTTTGAACTCTAACTAGATTTGTTTTTTTATTGAGGGTCTTTCAAATCAATAATAGGCTCAATTTTTCGAGAAATACCTATTATAAGTAGGTACAAATCTTTAGAAATGGCTCTGAGGATTTATCATAGGTTTTATGGTATCTTTTCTCGTTTTTGGAGCAATTCAGGGATTCTCGGTGATCTTCAACGGTAAATACAGTCTTTACATTGGTTCTGGGCATAAAAATCATGTACATGCTTCTTTTATCTAAGTCGGAATAGCCAATACAATCAATGTGTGAAAAATAAATGAATAACAGTGCATTCTCATGGTTTATGCAGCGACTTAGGTTACATTTACTTGCAATTAGTGACTATCAAATTGGGTGAGAGGTGGTTTCGGCTTCAAGGTTTGAAACAGTAAGTGGTTTATCGTGTGACATTGTGGCAGTAAGTGGTTTTGGCTTGAACCCATGCGATCCAATAGATTTTTGACACGTCATGGAGGGTGAAATGGCCAATACCATGCATTTCGCGTCTGATTTGAGATTTGGAAAACGATTAATTTTTGCGCACGATATTGCTTTTGGGCTGTTGGATCTGGGAATCAAGTGTAGAGGGTCAAGATTGGCTTGGAAGGTGCGGCCAAAGGAAATGGTGGGACCGGGCAAATTATGTATGCAAACAGTTAAAATAGGCTTTAAACCTTTGTATTTTTCAATGGGTAAAGGTTTTAAAGCATATATAGGTTAGGTTATATATATATAGGCAGCATGGTGCATATATAAAGCAAAATCTTTATATAAATGTGGGCATCGGCGGATATGGATAAGGGGCGGGGTTGAGTATTATTAAAAATAACCTTAGTATATCTCAATAAAACTTTGGGTTATAAAATTATAAGGGGGAGTAATATGTTTTTATTCAAAACTTTTGTGATATGCCTGAATAAAACACATTTGGTGTAGTTTGTAATCTATTATATAGTTTTAAACCTTTTGAATGATTTAAAAAATATAGGGGGCGGGATATTTGTTTAGCGATAGTTTTAGACCAAAGGGTATTTTATTTGGATTTAACACATGATTAATTACTTTGGTCTAAAATCTTTATAATAGTGGGTTTTTGGGGCTAATTAGATATAGAGAATTAATAAGTAGGATAGGGTATTTCTTAGGGATTTAATAAAATATGTTAAAAGTTAATATGAAAGGTTAGTGTAATGTAAAACAAAATACATAAAATCTCTAAGTAAAGTGTAAAAAGCAAAGCATTGCTCATCTTTATATTATTGCACCAATACTTAGGATAAATGTAATTTTGAGGATTTTATGAATGCTTTTGAAGGGATGAATTTAATTATATGGGATTTTAGTCTTCACTAAGTAAGAATGTGTCTTTACTTAGGAAAATAGGGTTTAATGTATGAATGAAGGATGAATGATGATAAATATGGATTTAACATAAGAACTTAATATTTTTAACTAACTAGTCATCGAGCCTTGGGTCCGGTCCCAACAAAAGTCAGAGAAATGCTCTGAGCCTGTTTGACTGATAGCCTTGAATACTAAATACCTATAGGGGAGGGTAAATTAGTGATTTTGTCCGGTGAAACTTTATTGCATGCTTTCTACACTGCTTCCTACCTACCCAGCCTTATTCTAACATTTTTTCTTCATTTTGCAGGTGCATTTAGGCTTGCAACCTTAAAACATTTATTCTTTTAAAACATAAAACTATCTAGATCTACCTTATTTCATCCGAGGGCTCAGATTAAACTGTTGAGCTCCTCATTATTCTCTATCTATCTACTGATTTGTCAGGTTTAAACTGTCTGACAAATATTTATTCACTATCTAAAACATGAAATTGAAAACATGGCAAGTTAAGATTAAACGGTTTAACGTATCATGGATTATGGCATTTATTGACACTCTGCCTATAATCATTTATTTTGCAGAAAAGTAAAAAGTAGTGGCATTTGGACTTGCCCACTTTTAGGTTTTATTTTCATCTTTTTCCTTTTTGGGGTCTATATTTTTCAAGTCCTTTGATCTTTCTTTTAGGACTTTTTATCCTCTTTTTTATTTTTATTATTTTTATTTATTTTTTATTTTTTATTTTTTTTCAAAATACGGGAAAACAACTTGCAGAAATCAAGGTATGTACATATTTTACAGACTATCAAAAGTCAATTCAAAATTATGAATCCTATATTTATAGGACCCTAACAGCGGCTTCACATGGGGATGGTATCTCCTTGTGAGATGTCAAGAACACCGTCAAATAGTAGCCTAATCCTTTGAGCTAATCCGAAACATGCATTTGCTTTGATATAAAATCTATGTAACTGAAACTCTTGAACTGAATTTAGTCATTTTTCTACAATCTGAAATCTGATCTGAAACTAAAAGAACATAGTGCAATTCTCAAACCAAACTGATAGATCTTAAATATCTTTAGGACCTTCTCCTTGGCTTTAAACTTAATGAATTATTTCAAAACTAGCTGAAAATTGAATACTGAAAAAATTCTCAGGGCTTTGAGCTTATTTGCACTCATCTACCTACTTACTCTAATTAGTTGTCCTACTGCTAGTTTGGTAAAATGAAATAGCCAATGCAACCATTCAATCATTATGTACTTTGATAGATTTTGTTGCATGTGCTTGTTGATTGTCAAAACTGTAATTCTGCATTAGGGGAATTTTGAGGTCTAAAATGGGCCTCCTAAGAAAAATGTACAACCAAAATAGACTTTATAAGAACCAATAGGATTCAAGATGATGATGTCAACCATGGGGGATGATTCACCATTTTTGGAGTAAAAAAGTTAAAAGGATAAAAAATAATAAAATACTAAAACTACTTTTTCAACTCATATTTGAAATTATCTCCCTAAGTTTTTACTTGAATTTTGAGCGGGAGTACTTGTTGGATGCAAAATTTAATTTCTCATCCAAGGAGTACCCATGTTGCATACTTTCGATGGACCCTCATACACGAAAAATTAGAAATACATGAAAAAACATGATTGCAAACATGTTTTTCATGTATTTCTCATCTTTCATGTAGTAGGGTCCATCAAAAGTATGCAACATGAGTAATCCTTGGATGAGATTTTTTTTTTTTTCATCCAACGAGTGTTTCCAGTTGAAAATTGAGTAAAAACTTAAGGAGATAAGTTGAAAATACGAGTTGAAAAAATAGTTTTATTATTTTATTATTATTTTATTCATTTTTCCCTCTAAAATTTGATGATGTAATCTAATATTATTTTATTATTTCCACTATTATTTTATAATTTCCTTAGGAGGCCCATTTTAGACCTCAAAATTCCCCTAATGGCAACCTATTAGAAAATATTCAACAAATGAGAGAATAAGGAAATACTTGATTTCCTTTGTTGACTCTAGAAAATTTTAAAAATGATCTTCCAAGGTATATACACCAATGTTTAATTGATCTAAATAACTATACATCTGTTTTGGATGACCTCCATGCCATGAGACTAAATTTTCATTTTAAACTTTATTCCCTTGCAAAATCAACCTATGATTGTTCTGAGATAATTTCAGATTTTTAGATAAGCTTTGTGATGATATTTCTACTAATGAAAATGTTTGTTTGAGGAAATTTTTATCATCTTGATCTTGAAGCTCATAGTCAATAAATGAAGAAGGACTTTGAATGCATTCATTATCCAACATATCTGCTATTGGATCATCAAAAACTTGTGAGGATGGTTGCAATCTATTGGATATGGAAATCCCTGGGACTTCATGAACTTCAAAAAGTTGTTCATCCTTTTCTTTAATGATGTTATACCACATTTCCTTTAAAAGCTGAAATGATTCAAAACATAGTGGTATGGAACTTCCTTGTGTTATTTGATCAAATGTTTCAATGGAATTTGATAACTGCAATTGTGAAACTGAAATATCCTGATCAAGAGTTTCATTATCTTCTTTTTTGTCCATAAAAATATCTAAAGACTGATGATTATTGATAGCATGAAAGTTGTCTCTAATGAACTGAAATGAAGCAAAACAAAGAGGTAATGAACCTTCTCTTATTTCCAAATTTTGTGTACTTTCTTCCTTACTCTCTTAGCTGATTTGCATTAGCTGATTACTGTATTCTGGTTGCTGAAACTGAATTTCCTCATCCCAAAAAGTAGCTTCTGATTGCTCTATAAATTTAGCTTGAGTTTGGAGAGCATAACTATCATCATAATGATCATACTTAGGAAAATCATTAAAAGAAGGAATGTCATCAAACATAGACATTAGATCAGCAGATTCCTCTTCCACATATTGATCTGTAAATCCATTTTCTGATCTATGATAATCAAAATTAGCAGGAAGTTGTTTATGGATATCAACCTCTTCTATTTCTTCAATAAGTGTATTATGGTGATTTTGAACAAAAAAATAATCTTTCATAGTTATCTTTTGCATGATTTTATCTAGTTTTCTTACCAAAAGGCTCAGTTTTACCTCTACAATGGTTTTCTTATCTTCTTCTTTCTGCTTTCAATTTTTCCTGTCTGATTTGCAGATTAACTTCTACATCAACTGCAATGTTTTGCATCTATACAAGTGTTTCTGGAACTCTTTCTCTTAACCGAAATTCTATTTCTGGATCAAAAGCACTTGGATAATGCAAGCGAGCTGAATCATGAGGAGGTCTAATATTTTCTGGCATTGAATAATAAACTTGATTAAATTTGTTAGAAAATTTTTGTATTGTTTCATTTGGATGTCTTTTTAACTAATTATATTCTTCTATGATCACAGAAGGATTAACTTTGATTATCCATCTATCAAGGAAAAATTTAACAAATTGTTGGAAATTTGAGATGCCGGCATTAGGCAGATTCTTGAACCTAATTTTTACTCTATTTTGCAAAGAAAGAGAAAAAAATCTGATTTTAACATCATCTTCATCAATCTCATATAGGTCCAAATAATTCTCAAAACCTTGAATATGTTTTTGGGCAGTGATACTATTCTCACCATCAAATCTAGGAAGATGTTTGTAATACTTATCAGGAAAATCATGGAGTATAGGAGGTAAAATAAGGGGCTTATATTTATCTGGAACTTTATATGGTACAAGATTATGTACAAGGATTTTAAGATTAGTCTTGATTATTTGAGGCTTCTTAATTGAAAAATGATAATCATTAGATTCAGAAGAAATATGCTCAAAGAGATTAAGAGAATTAGTACTTACAATCTTCAAAGGAAAATAATTAAAAACTAATCTAAGATCTTCTATAAAATACAATATACATTGAAAAAATTTCTTAATGAGAAAGAACATAATGTATTGGATTAAGATCCAAGTTGAAAGCCTGATTTTTCCATATTTTTCTTTGAGGTTAATTCCTCCAGTGGAGTCTTGATTGTGAAATTGATTTGGAGTCGCCAGGTGGATGATTTTAACCTTTGTGTGTCTGATCACTGTCCACCATCATAAATCAGATCTGAACCTGTAAAATATTTCTGAAGAAAATGTTAGTCTTCCCCAGCGGAGTCGCCAATATGTTATCACTCAATAATTTCTCCAGTTTCAAGAGATAACTCACCGAGGTAACCACAAACCTACTTCAAACTCTAGGATCTAGCCTTCCTAGGGTTCATAGAGGGCTCTCTCTTTAAATTTTAACTTTGTTTTGATTTATAATATTAGGGTAGTTATGAAAGTACAATTTGGTTTTGGTTTAAAGGGTTTGGTTAGAAAAAAGCACTTGGAGGTAAGATAGAGAGAAATCTATTTGTCCATTGGGCTATGGGGTCTAAATCAAGCTAGCAACACTAGAAATCAAGGCCAAAAAGGTACAAATATATTTAGGGAAAGATAGATAACCCTCAGAGATTTGGGAAAGTGGTTTTTTGTGAGATGATATGATCAGAATAAAGGGCACTTAAGGATCCTTTGATCCAGAAAATGGAAGTAGAAGGTAGAGGTCAAACGGGAGAAGGAGAAATTAAGGGTTCCTTGCACCGGAAATCAGAAGAAAACATTAAATGGCAGCTAGTTAAAGACAGGGAGCACTTGACTAAACCTGTATTAATACTCCTAGTTACACATTTAGACAGAGCAAACATAAAATGAATGCATGAAACTTAGAAAAGGAAACAATGACAAGTAGGAAGTACTTCACTCATCAGCTTATCACAGGGATCCTGAATTATGATGCCAGTAAACTTGTCCAGTCTGCTACTTCAAATTCAAATACACAATAGCCTCCAATGTTCAACAAAAATTTCTATAGTAAGTCCAAAAATTTTATTCCACACAAAATAATTCAAAGAGAAGTATTTATACAAACTCTAAACTAGAATATCTTGAAAAAATATCAAGATTGGTTTACAAATATCTCCAACTGTTTTACATAAATAGAACTTAAGTAAAGGGAAATCAAAACTAATGCATCTATTTGGCACTATTTTTTATGGATAGGTGATGAAAAAGAGGATAATTCTAATTTTATCTTAACTCTTAGTTAATGATGAGGCATCCAAGTCACTAACTGTCTCCTTTCTTTGTGCATTCTGCTCCATAAATTTTGCAAACTTTGGGTCCAGTGATACTTTTGTATTTCTCAATCCGAAATGGATATGTAAAACATGAAAGAGGTTATTGTTGATACATATGTTTTTAAGATAAACCTCTCTCAGCTCCCTAAAATTCTGCTCCAAATGTTCACAATAGGCTCTGTAAACAGATGTGTAAAACAAAGTTTTACAGAGTCTGAAAAATAGGTTGTAAATATGCGCATGTATCTCTCATTCTGTAATACCTGTACACAAAGTGAGATAGGTTTTTGTAGATGAGTCTCTTAGGAACACAAAAATCCTTTATTTTTGTAAGATGTATTTCTGATTGGCCACAATTGTCTCTGCAAAATGATGACTTAATAGGAATTTTCTGCAAAAAGTGCTTTCAAATAGTGTTTAATATGTCCAAAACCATAATGGCTGTTAGAAAAGTGAGATATTTTTTGTAGTTGGACATCTTAAGAACATAAAAATCCTTCATATTTTCAAAATTCATCTTGTATTGGTCACAATAGGTTCTGAAAATCAATGACTTAAACACGAAATTTCTCCAAAAATGTCCTTTCTTGCTCTGTTTTCATATTTTAACCTTACTTTTCTTTTAACTGTTTTTACTTTCACTTTGGATAAAATCCATTGTTGTTGAAATTATTTTCATATTTATTTACCATTTACTGCCTCCATATTTTACTTTTATTACTTTACCTTGACTGCTATGTAATTTTGTTTTAACCTTCATTTTGACTTTCATCTAATCCACTTTAACTGTCTCTTTTTTCACTGTCATTGTGAATTATTATTTCACTTTTACCATTTATCTTTCTCTGCATAAATGACTTCTTTCTATTTTTTTGCCTGGAATCTTTTAAGGAAAATCCTTTGAATTCATTTCTTTGTAAGTTCTTGGAGTAAAACATATCTTTAACTAGTATTTAGATTGTTTTATCCAAATTCTCCTTTTGCTAATGACCTACAAAACAAAATAATTGTTAATGAAACAAAGGTCTACAAGGAGGTGATTGAAGGCTTTTGACTGGTTTTAAATAAGAAACAAGGGTTTCCTGAGTCTCTTACTGAGAAATTAGGCTGAAAGTCTTTTGAAATGGGTTACAAAGGCTTAGGATACCTACAAAGGTTTTCTGGCTTGTTTCAGAGCTTGAAATAGATCATTAAACTATGAAAACTCACAATTTCTTCTCAAAATAGCGTGCAACAGAAAAAACAGGGTTTTTGGAAAAATTTAACTGGGTCTGGCCTATTTTTTGGGCTTTTGGACAGTTTCTTTCAATTGATTTTGAACTCTAACCGGATTTGTTTTTTTATTGAGGGTATTTCAAATCAATAACAAGCTCAATTTTTCGAGAAATACCTGTTATAAGTAGGTACATATATTTAGAAATGGCTCTGAGGATTTATCATAGGTTCTGTGGTATATTTTCTCGTTTTGGAACAATTCAGGGCTTCTCGGTGATCTTCAACAGTAAATACAGTCTTTCCACTGGTTCTAGGCATAAAAATCATGTACAGGCTTCTTTTCTTTGAGTCGGAATAGCCAATACAGTCAATGTGTGCAGAATAAAGGAATAACAATGCATTCTCATGGTTTATGGGGTGACTTAGGTTAAATTTACTTGCAATTAATGAATGTCAAATTGGGCTAGAGGTGGTTTTGGGCTTCAAGGTTTGAAACAGTAAGTGGTTTATCGCACGACATTGTGGCAGTAAGTGGTTTTGGCTTGAACCCATGCGATCCAATATATTTTTGACACGTCACGGAGGGAGAAATGGCCAATACCACCCATTTCGCGTCTGATTTGAGATTTGTCAAACGATTACTTTTTTCGCGCGATATTGATTTTGGGCCGTTGGATCTGGGAATCAAGTGCGAAGGGTCAAGATTGGCTTGGAAGGTGCGGCCAAAGGAAATGGTGGGACCAGGCAAATTATGTATGCAGGCAGTTAAAATAGGCTTTAAACCTTTGTATTTTTCAATGGGTAAAGTTTTTAAAGCATATATAAGTGAGGTTATATATATAGGAAGCATGGTTCATATATAAAGAAAAAGGTTTATATAAAGGCGGGCATAGGCAGATATGGATAAGCGGCGGGGTTAAGTTTTATTAAAAATAAACCTTAGTCTATCTCAATAAAACTTTGGGTTATAAAATTGTAAGGGGGAGTAATATGTTTTTATTCAAAACATTTGTGATATGCCCGAATAAAACACATTTGGTGTGGTTTGTAATCTATTATATAGTTTTAAACCTTTTGAATGATTTAATTACCATAGGGGGCGGGATATTTTTTTACGATAGTTTTAGACCAAAGGGGATTTTATTTGGGTTTTACTTTAACACATGGATAATAACTTTGGTTTAAAATATTTATAATAGTGGGTTTTTGGGGGTATTTAGATATAGGAAATTAATAAGTAGGATAGGGTATTTCTTTGGGATTTAATAAAATATGTTAAAAGTTAATATGAAAGTGTAGTGTAATGTAAAACAAAATACATAAAATTTCTAAGTAAAGTGTAAAAGCATTGCTCATCTTTATATTATTTCACGAATACTTAGGATAAATGTAATTTTAAGGGTTTTATGAATGCTTATGAAGGGATGAAGTTAATTATATGAGATTTTAATCTTCGCTAAGTAAGAATTTGTCTTTACTTAGGAAAAGGGGTTTTAATGTATGAATTAAGGATGAATGATGATAAATATGGATTTAACATAAGAACTCAATATTTTTAACTAACCAGTCATCGAGCCTTGGGTCCGGTCTCAACAAAAGTTAGAGAAATGTTCTGAGCCTGTTTGACTGATAGCCTTGAATACTGAATACCTATAGGGGAGGGTAAATTAGTGATTTTTCCCAGTGAAACTTTATTACATGCTTTCTACACTACTTCCTACCTACCTAGCCTTATTATAACATTTTTTTTTTCATTTTGTAGGTGCGTTTAGGCTTGCAATCGTAAAAAAAATATTCTTTTAAAACATAAAACTATCTAGATCTACCTTATTTCATCCGAGGGTTCAGATTAAATTATTGAGCTCCTCATTATTCTCTACCTATCTACTGATTTGTCAGGTTTAAACTGTCTGACAAATCTTTATTCGCTATCTAAAACATGAAATTGAAAACATGACAAGTTAAGATTAAACAGTTTAACTTATCATGGATTATGGCATTTATTGACACTCTGCCCATAATCATTTATTTTGCAGAAAAGTAAAAAGTAGTGGCATTTGGACTTGCTCACTTTTAGGTTTTATTTTCATCTTTTTTCTTTTTGGGGTCAATATTTTTCAAGTCCTTTGATATTTCTTTTAGGACTTTTTACCCTCTTTTTGATTTTTTTTTTTCAAAATATGGGAAAACAACTTGTAGAAAGCAAGGTATGTAGATATTTTACAAGACTATCAAAATTCAATTCAAAATTATGAATCCTACATTTATAGGACCCTAACATAACTGTTTGTTGATTAATGAAGTTTGAGCTATCATTTTCTTATAGTGAACTTGCACAGGGTTTGAAATTCCATGTTTTTAATGCATGTGTAAAAGGTGTAAAAGATGATTTCATAATATCTTTCAACTCGATTTTTAAAATTTTTTTTTTTTTTTTTTTATATTTATATACAAGGACTATGGTGCAAGTCATATTCTAAAGACACGATAACTTATTATTGTGTTTTGTTGTCTTTATTAATTTGAGTTGACTTGTATTTCACGATACCAATAAATTAGTGTGTGTGTGTATTGTTAGTAAGATATTGTCTTAATGTCAATCATTGATTGAGTAGATGTTTAATGTGTTCATATCAAAATTTCTTAGTTTATGGAAATTTAAAAAGTGGACTAGGTTGTATGTAGAAATTATTAGATAATTGGTCTATTTTCTTGATTTAGATCATTGAAATTATTTTTTTAGTTGTGGTTTACTTTGTCATTAGAACTCTTAAAAGTTACTTATTTGAAGCATGGTTCATTGTGTTCTTATAACTTCTCTTTTTCCACAAAAGTTAAAAAACTATATTATGTTGTACGTAATACCAACAATAGAAGTAGATATTGCATTAAATAAGAACCAAAAACAAATAGGGATATACTGTAGAAAATTATATATACTTAATTATTATGTTTTAAATTTAAAGTATATTAGGTTTTGTGGAAATTAACATATAATTACTTTTTTTACTTGAATTGGACCATTGTAATAATATTTGTCAATTGCGATTAAATGAATAATTCTCTCTTAAAATCAACTATTTAAATAGTGGGTCAATCTGTTCATGTAATATATTAGGTTGTATGTATAAAATAGACATATCATTATTTTTTTCATTTGAATGGGGCCACTGTAACAACATTTTTTGATTTTCATTTAACTTGTAAATTTTTCTTTGTTACAATTGAAAAAAAATATAATATATACTAACATCATTTTGTAAAATGTTATGTTTTAATGTTCTTTAGCAATGAAGTGTTGAAGTTGATACATATTTATGTGATATATGTGGTTGCAGTGCAGATGCAAAGGTGAATTATTGTAATTTGAAAGATTTTGAACTTTGAAATGGAAGGAGTATTCTTCCAATCATAAAATTGGAGATGAACCAAGTTGTCATATTCAAAGAGAACCACATTGACAATTTGGTGATAGCTCCTAATTTTTTAGATCTTCTTAGTTGTAAGTAATAAAATAATGCTTAAGTTATGGTGTTGCAATAGGGACATTAGATGTCATTGACAATTACATCTAACAAGTACTTGGAAAATAAAATATTTATATATGGGAATTTAAATCCATATAGAAGAGGTTTTGTTTCCATTTGGAAAGAAGAGTGAAAGCATGGAGAATAATAAAATTCTATGAGAAAATATTGATTGATGTGTGATCCTAATATGAAGATAAATATGAAGAATCAAATGTATTGTGAATAGATACATCAAATTATCTTTCACAATTCTTAGATATTGGTCAAATCACATCTTAATAAAATCATATAAATGCAAAGAGCATGATACTTGGCTTATGCAAGTTTTATTTCCATTTCTTAAAACACTTCATTGTATCAAAGAGGAACATGAGTACATTTGATTGTTCAATAGGACATGTACTTCATTGTAATAGATGGATTTTTTTTAATAAATTTTCTCACAAGAGCATTCCAATCTTTCAATGCAACTTGGACATAGTTCTTTTTTAATTAATTTATATGATATTGTATTTGTTTCAAAATAAATGAGAATTGAAAATTATTTTGATATACATTATTATTATATATAATCATTTTTGCATTAAATTTGTTGTACCAAGGATTTATTTTTCTAGTGCATGTGTATTTTAATTTGTATCCTTAATTGGATTATTTGTCATTAAAATAATCTTGTATGATTCATTAAGCCAAAAAATTATTTTTATTGTTGAATTATATTTTCCTATATTAATTAATATTCACATATAAATGTGAAATGTAAATTTGAAATAACGTTCAATATAAATAAAGGTACAACTTGTACCAAAAAATTATAGATAATTTAGTTGACAAATGGTACGGGAACTATTCAAACTAATAAGAAATGGGGCATAGGTAATGAGCCATAAGTGAATGATTTGAACTTTTTGAAGTAGAAGATATCTAATTTCCCAATCCATAACTATTTGGTAAATTTACATATATTTAAATCAAATAATATTTATAATTGCAATCATATCATATTGGAAATCAACAAGGCACTAAGTCACTCGTTAACTTTTATTTGCCTATAAAATGCATTAATGCGTGGATAAATGTGGTATGTAATTTTAAAAATCAAATTTCATTGTAAATAATTTTTCACTTCTTAAAAAAGACATAATTAGTTGATAATGTCTCCTAAGTGGAGTGCTAAGGTTTCATTGAGCATGTGTCATATATGATTTGTCTTTGAACTTTTTTAATTGCAACAAATTTCATTTCATTTTCCAGTGATTTTTTAGAAATTTAGTATCTATTTATTTATTTTTATTTTTATTTTTATCTTCATCTTGTCTATTATATTTTGTATTTTTGTATCTTCATCATGTCTAATATATCACCCCGATCATGGCAGGGAATTGAACCAATGACTTCACATCAAGGAGTGCCTTATCAGAACACCCGATCACCATCTATCGAAGACCCCGTGGACAAAACATTTGTATTTTTAAATAAAATGAAATTATATCATATGAACCAACAAAGCACAAGGTTATGCTATCAAATTTTAATTATTTATAATGATCAATATGAGTGTATTAATGTGATATATAATAGCCATAAACTATGAATCATTTCTTCCAAAAACACATATTAGAGTATCTTGATAATAAGTGTTAAGTAGATTATTTGGAATAGTGGGCAATGGGACGTAGATGAGCGGCTTCAAACTCTTTAAATTTTAAGGCATTTTATTTTCAATCCATAATTCTTTCTAACTTAGATGTGCTTGTATATCAATTATTTTTGTTTACAATCATCTCAAAAAATTATGTTATTAACTTTTTTTTTTAATTTATATTGAGCAATATGAGTGTATGAATGTGATATATAATATCCATAAACTGTGAATCATTTCTTCCAAAAACAAATATTAGAATATCTTGATAATAAGTGTTAAGTAGACTATTTGGACTGGTGGGCAATGGGACATAGATCATTTACTTCAAACTCTTTAAATTTGAAGGCATTTGATTTTCAATCCTGGTGTAGCGACAACATTGGATTCTAAAGAACACCCACAATGGATCTCTAAACAATCACCCTTTTCTATATCGGAACCAAAGCCCTTTAATTTAAAAAAAAATTGTTCTCCTTCCGATCCGATATAACCCTTTTATAAAACATTCAAAACAACGTTGAACATTGTTTTTCAACAGATTATATATATATATATATATATATATATATATATATATATATATATATATATTGCCGCTACCTCGGATCTGGTTGATTCGACGAATTGAATCAATTCGCAAATCGGTGATTTGCAATGTGCTACAAGGTTTGGCATCCACCACACTCCGATGCGATATCACTACACTTTCGCAACTCCAATGCGCTCCACACTCCAATGTGCACCGATATGATATCAATCGGTGATCGCAAATCACTGTAATTGATATCACTACCAACTGTTGGCCGCTTTCAGTACTCCAATGCGATGGTTATCGGAAATCGGAGATCGCTATAGGCTCCGATGCGCTACAATATAATGTACACAATTGCGATGCGATAACAGTCGGTGATCCTAAATCGCTATGATTCAATGTCGCCTTCCCTCGAGAGATGCGATATTACCCCGCACCCGATCTTAATTCAAACAAATTTATAATCCTTCGCATCTGTTTCCATTATTATATGGCATGGTATGGAAACCAATTTCTGTTCCGATGCGATAAGTTTTATGGACCCGACGAATTTCAAAACCAATATGTATATTAATTTAACTCCGCTCAAAGGATCCGCGAAGTCTTTTTAGGCCATTTCTCTGTGTTAAAGACTTTTTCAGTTCACAAATTTCGACAACGCCAGGTTTGCATTAAACATGGAATTCTTACAGTTTTAAATAAAAACACAGATCGAAACCACTTCAAGAAATTTACCAAGAAAACCAAACACATCAATCCTCACGAACTCATCATACATTGATGTACACAATATTAAATTTATTCATAAACAGAGTCTCGCCCTTTGGCCCAATTACACAAGGAATGATCTCTGTTATACACTGTTACAAAAAAACACAATTCACTCCACACTCTGAGCTCTCGCTCCACTCAAAGCCTTTCTAAAAAAAAATCTCTCGCTCATCAAAATTTTCTCCTTTTATTATTAACTCGAATAATTCCCCTAAAATATCTAACAGAAATTTCCTATTTCTTTATAGATTAAACAGAAATCTGCTATTTCATAGATTTTCAAATACATCTATACAAACAAATCTTATCTCTAATCTAAAATAAGACAATCTCTCACTTATTACAATAACAAACTATTTGGGAAGTCCAACCTCCTCAGTAAAACTGAATTTGACCAACAGTCAGTGAATTTCACCTTGTTTAGCCACAACATGTGAACAAATCTCCACATTGCTGGCTAATTCCGATGCTCCTGCATCAGACTCCCGGGGAAGAAAAGATTTGTTCTTCAAAATTTCAGGACTTACTCCATATTTCTGTAGTTCATCTGCTGTTAACCAACTAGAATATTCTATTGGCTACTCCTTCCACTTAACAAGATACTGGAAATATGTCTGCCCTCGAGTTTTCTTGGATATTCTTTGATCCAAGATAGCTTAAACTTCTTTCTTGGATGCTTTTGGTACCTGTTCCTCCCAATCCACAGTTTGAACTTCATCACTTGTAATTTCATTCTGCAATTCGGTCTCTGCCTCTCTGAATGGATATAAGTCTGCAACATTACAAATGGGGGATATTCCGATCCCTTCCGGAAACTCGATCTCGTATGCATTGGCTGAAAATTTCCTTTTGATTTTACAAGGTCCTATCTTCTTCATTTTCAGTTTGTTATAAGTTTTTGTAGGAAATCTCTCTTTTCTCAGATATGCCATGACTAAATCTCCTACTTGATACTCTTTTTCTCTTCTTTTCAGATCTGCTCTCTACTTGTATCTATTGCTGCTTTCCTGCAATTTACCTTTGACTTCTTCTTGTAACCTCTGCATTTGTTCAACAAAATCTTCAGCACTTGCACTCCTGGCTTCCTGTTTTCCCAAGTCCCTAAGCTCATATACTCCTCTCAGATGCATTCCAAAGACAATCTGAAATGGATTCATTCCAGTGCTTCTATTTGGTGTATCATTGTAAGCGAATTCAGCTTGAGCTAATGCCAAATCCCACTGTTTGGGATTTTGATGTACCAAACTTCTTAATATATTTCCCAAGCTTCTATTCACTAATTCAGTTTTTCCATATGTCTGAGGATGGTACGCTGAACTAAAATTGAGTTTAGTCCCCAGCTTTTTCCAAAGTGTCCTCCAGAAATTCCCTACAAATTTAGTATCTCGATCTGATACAATGCTTACAGGTAAACCATGCAATCTTACAATCTCTAAAAAGAATAAATTTGCTATGTGTGTTGCATCATTAGTTTTCTTACAAGCAATAAAATGTGCCATTTTAGAAAATCTATCTACTACAACATAAATAGAATCGTTTCCTCTTTGATTTTTTGGTAAACCCAGAAAAAAGTCCATACTCACTGCATCCCATGGTCGATCTGGTATGGGAAATGGCTGATATAGACCTATATTATGACTTCTTCCTTTGGTATACTGACATACCCTACATTTCTCAACAAAATTTTTAACATCAGTTTACATTTTAGGCCAGTAATAAAAAGCATTCACCTGAGCGAAGGTTTTATCTTGTCCAAAATGACCAGATAACCCTCCACTATGCTTCTCCTTAATTATGTTCTCCCTCATGGAACATTTAGGAATACATAATTTGTTGCTTTTAAATAATAGGCCTCCTTGAATAAGGTAGTCCATCCATTGAATTCTATTATGGCTCACTTGATTCTGAACTGTTGTGTAGATATTTTTAAAATCCTCATCATCCTTGTACATTTCTATCATTTCCTCAAAACCTACAACACCCACTTTAAATTCTTGCAAAAGAAAATTTACTCTGCTCAATGCATATGCTACTTTATTAGACTTACCACTTTTATGCTTTATTACAAAAGTGAAACTTTGCAGAAATTCCACCCATTTGGCATGCTTCTGATTTAGCTTTGGCTGATTATTAATAAACTACAAAGCGTGATTGTCTGAATATAAGATGAATTCCTTTGGCAGTAAGTAATGCCTCCACTTTTTCAATGCCTAAACAATAGCATAAAACTCTTTATCATATGAAGAATATTTCCTTTTCACATCATTTAGTTTCTCGCTGAAATATGCTATCGGTCTTTGCTCTTGACTCAGTACTGCACCAACTGCTACTCCACTTGCATCGGTTTCTACTTGAAAGACTTTCTCAAAATTTGGCAATGCTAGAATTGGCTCTTGTGTTATCTTCTTTTTCAGTAAATTAAAGTTCCTGTTCGCTGCTTCTGTCCATCGAAATGGCTGATTGACCTCCTTAATTGTCTCAAGGATTGGTGCACAAACTTGACTAAACCCTTTTATAAACTTTCTGTAGAAACTAGCAAGTCCATGGAAACTTCTCACCTCAAATACACTTCTGGGAGTAGGCTAGTTCCTGATTTCTTGTACCTTCTCCGGATCCATTTTCAAGCCTTCTTTGGAAATCACAAATCCTAGGTACACCAGCTTTTCTTTCATGAAACTACACTTCTTCAAATTGATTAGTAGTTTTTCCTTCTGTAGAGTTTTTAGAACTAACTTCAGATGTTCTAAATGCTCCTCTTTAATTTTGCTGAAAACCAGAATATCATCAAGGTAAACAACGAAAAATTTACCTGCATACTCCTTCAAGACCTCGTTCATTAGTCTCATGAATGTACTAGGTGCATTAGTGAGCCCAAAAGGCATCACTAACCAGTCATACAGTCCACTATTTGTTTTGAAGGCCGTTTTTCATTCATCACCTTCCCGAATTCTGATCTGATGATACCCGCTTTTCAAATCTATCTTAGTAAAGTACCTGGATCCACTTAAATAGTCCATTAAATCATCCATTATGGGCGAAGGAAATCTGTACCTGACGGTTATCTTGTTGATAGCTCTGGAATCGGTGCACATGCGCCATTCTCCTCCCTTCTTCGGACTAAGTACCATTGGCACAGCACATGGGCTCAGACTTTCTCGAATCAGCCCCTTATTTATCAGCTCCTGTACTTGCCTTGCAATCTCTACGTTTTCCTGGGGAGTTAATCTATATGTAGCTTTATTAGGTAGAATTTCTCCTGGTATTAAGTCGATATGGTGGCTCACACTTCTAATCGGTGGTAATTCATTCGGTAATTCATCCACGATGATATCCATAAAATTATTTAACACAGCTTGAATTTCTTCAGGAAAATCATTTAAATTCGTAGAGGTTAATATTACTTGGGGCCTCCCTACGATAGCGAAATGCAACTCCTCGCTTTTATCGACCTCCTGTAGCAGTTCTTTACCACTTATCAACATAATATTATTTTTGGGCAGTCCTTTATCAACATCATTCTTCACTCGCAACAGTGTGTGTTTAATTCCATCCTTCTCTATGGTATATGTGTTCCTTCTCCCATCGTGAATCGATTTCCGGTAAAATTGCCATGGTCTCCCCAATAACGCATGACATACCTCCATGGGCATTATGTCACATAGGATCACGCCTTTTTATGTGCTGATCTGCATTTCCACATTACATTGCTCTGTCATGATGACTTGATGGCCCTTCTGTAGCCAAGACACTTTATAAGGTGTAGGATGCGCCGTCCTTGCTAACCCAAGCTTTTCCACCATCTCTGTGGACACAATATTGTCAGTACTCCCGCTATCAATTATGACCTTACAGCACTTACCCTTTGATTTGCATGTAGTTCTAAACAATTTTTTCCTTTGTGCAGGTTCTCCAGTCTCCTTTTCTGATCTAAGAAAAGTTCTTCTAAGTAGCAGTGATTCACCTTCTTCAGGTGGTTCCTCTTTCTCCACAAGTCGAGGTGGTTTTGGCTCTGCCTCCGTCACATTGGCACCCCTCTGGCTTGCTGATTTGTTATGAGGACAATCCCTTGACATTTGTCCCCATTCTCCACAAGTATAACACCTAACATCTCTTCCTCGCCCTCTTCCTCTAGGCGTGAATCTTCCTCTACTAGATTCACCCGTCTGTGGTGATCTGCTACTTGAACTTCCTGTTTCACGCTGATGCTGTGTTCCTCTAGATCTAGCAGCTCCTCTACCTTTCACCAAGCTCTTTCCTCTGTTCCTTTGATTCTGTTTCCTCAATATTTTCTCTTCTGCCTTCAGACTTGCTTGATAGGCATCCTCAACAGTTTTCAGACTTAACAGGCTAATCTCATCTTGTATTTCATACCTTAGCCCATTTGTATATCTATCTATTTTCTCCAAATCATCTTCTACATGCCCTATTCTGATACTCAATCTATAAAATTCTTCTGTGTACTCCTTAACAGACATTCCTTTCTGCTTCAGATTTTGCATTTGCTTAAAAAGATTCAAATGATAGTCTTTAGGCAAAAACTTGGCTTTCAGTTTACTTACCATTTTATCCCATTGCTTAATCTTAGATTTCCCTTTCCTCGTTCTTGATGTCTGTACCTCGTCCCACCAGATGGCTGCATGACCCTTAAATCTAGTGACTGCAAACTTCACCCTCTTATTCTCCTCAACCTCTTCATAATCGAAGTACTGATCTATGGATCTGATCCAATCCATAAGCTCCTCTGCATTCAAACTCCCTTCATACATAGGAATCTCCATCTTGGGTTTGCTTCCAACTTTTGCCAGCATCTTGATGAATTTGACATTTTCATTGTCCTCTTCTACTTCTTCCACATCTGCACCAGATTCTTCTGAAGAACTATCGACACCATCATCAGGTGCTCTCCTTTGGGCTGTCTCCATTGTCTCCATTCGTGCACGCAAATTCCGCACTTCTTCTAGAAGAATTGCATTTGGTTCTGGTCTTCCTCGACCAATTCCACTTCTTGGTGGCATCTTTGCTGCAGACACCCCTTTCTTCTGCTCTGATACAAAAATTGGTGCAGCGGTAGCACTGGATTCTAAAGAACACCCACAATGGATCTCTAAACAATCACCCTTTTCTATATCGGAACCGAAGCCCTTTAATTTAAAAAAATTATGTTCTTTATAAAACATTCAAAACAACATTGAACACTATTTTCCAACAGATTATATATATATATATTGTCGCTACCTCGGATCTGGTTGATCCGATGAATTGAATCAATTCGCAAATCGATGATTTACAATGTGCTACAAGGTTTGGCATCCACCACTCTCCGATGCGATATCACTACACTTTCGCAACTCCAATGCGCTCCACACTCCAATGTGCACCGATATGATATCAATCGGGGATCGCAAATCGCTGTAATTGATATCACTACCAACTGTTGGCCACTTTCAGAACTCTGATGCGATGGTTATCGGAAATCGGAGATCGCTATAGGCTCCGATGCGCTACAATATAATGTACACAATTGCGATGCGATAACAGTCGGTGATCGCAAATCGCTATGATTCAATGTCGCCTTCCCGTTAGAGACGCGATATTACCCCGGACCCGATCTAAATTCAAACGACTTTATAATCTTTCACATCTGTTTCCATTGTTATATGGCATGGTATGGAACACCAATTTCCATTCCGATGCGATAAGTTTTATGGACCCGACGAATTTCAAAACCAATATGTATATTAATTCAACTCCGCTCAAAGGATCCGCGAAGTCTTTTTAGGTCATTTCTCTGTGTTAAAGACTTTTTCAGTTCCCAAATTTCGACAACGCCAGGTTTGCATTAAACACGGAATTCTTACAGTTTTAAATAAAAACACAGATCGAAACCACTTCAAGCAATTTACCAAGAAAACCAAACACATCAATCCTCACGAACTCATCATACATTGATGTACACAATATTAAATTTATTCATAAACAAAGTCTCTCCCTTTGGCCCAATTACACAAGGAATGATCTCTGTTATACACTGTTACAAAAAAACACAATTCACTCCACACTCTGAGTTCTAGCTCCACTCAAAGCCTCTCTAAAAAAAAATCTCTTGCTCATCAGCATTTTCTCCTTTTATTATTAACTCGAATAATTCCCCTAAAATATCTAACAGAAATTTCCCTTTTCTTTATAGATTAAACAAAAATCTGCTATTTCATAGCTTTTCAAATACATCTATACAAACAAATCTTATCTCTAATCTAAAATAAGACAATCTCTCACTTATTACAATAACAAACTATTTGGGAAGTCCAACCTCCTCAGTAAAACTGAATTTGACCAACAGTCAGTGAATTTCACCCTGTTTAGCCACAACATGTGAACAAATCTCCACATTGCTGGCTAATTCCGATGCTCCTGCATCAAATCCATAATTCTTTCTAACTTAGATGTGCTCGTAAATCAGTTATTTTTGTTTACAATCATCTCATACAAGTCAATAAATTATGAAATTTTTTATTGAATTTAATTTCCTCACATGTGGTTTAATAAGAGTGTATAATGTGACATCGTTTTTGAAATCATACTCCATGTAAAACCAAATTGTTTTCATAACAAAACATGAAATAATTATTTGATAATGAATGTTAAGTGGACTATTCATTAAGCCCCAAGGGTTAGCTCAAGTGGTTTAGAGCTAGAAGTGAAGTTCTTTGATATTGTTGCTAATTATTTTTGAGCACGAGTTTGACTCTCTTTGATTCCTTGGGGTGAGGCCCCATAATCAAGGCCAAAGGTTTACCCAATTTACCATCCAAAAAAACTGGGTAAGTACTCTGAGGTTTCCCATGCTTTCATTCCAAGTCAAAAAAGAAACAATAGACTATAATGGATTATTCAAGAGATGGGTCATAAATTGATGCCCTTAAACAATTTGCATCATATATCATTTGATTTTCCCATGCACATTAACAATTTTTAAAATTCAAATCTTAAATAAATGATTTCTAATAGAATTAATTGGATAGAAACCAACAACGCATTAACCTATATATAAATTATACTTAATTATATGCATTGCTACAAATTTATTGCACTTTTGAAATTATTTAGGGTCTTAATGTAAGTCAAGATATATTTTTCTTAAAACAAAGTAGAATTAATTGATAATGAGTTTTATATGGTCTATTTGATTTTCAATCCATAACTTTTTATAACTATGTATTAATAAATCTATTACTTATATGGAGTCATCTCATATAAGTCAATAAGTCAGGAAACTATTTATTGATTATTCTATGCCCATCATTTGATTTTCCTATCCACATAAACAATTTGTAAAGTTCAATTCTTAAATAATTTATTTCTAATAGAAATAATTGGATAGAAACCAACAACACATTAACTTATATATGAATTATATTTAATTATATGCATTGATACAAATGTATTGCACTTTTAAAAATATTTCAAGGTCTTAATGTAAGTCGAGATATATTTTTCATAAAACAAAGTAGAATTAATTAATAATGAGTTTTATATGGTTTATTTGATTTTCCATAACTTTTTATAACTATGTATTACTAAATCAATTAATTATATATGGAATCATCTCATATAAGTTAATAAGTCAGGAAACTATTTATTGATTTTTATATGCCTATAATGTGGTTTGATATCAATGCATAAATGTGACATTGTTGTTTCGAAATAAAAATCCAAGTAAAATAAAATGATTCTCCCAATAAAACGTGGATTAATGAATTGATAATAAGTGTTAAGTGGATTATTTAGGCTCATTCAAGAGCTGAGCCATAAATGGATGTTTTTAAACTTGTTACAACATAATATGACATTTGATTTTTCCATCCATATTAACATTATGTAAATTTCAACATTTAAATACACTATTTGTAGTTGATATAATCTCATAGAAACCAATAAGACATGAAACTATTTATTGGACTCTATTTATTTATATGCTTTTATAATACATGTTTATAAATATATTGTATATTAAAATAAATCTTTTAATGTAAATAAAGATACAAATTTTACAAAATAAATAATTTAGAATTAATTGATAATGCATTTAAAATGTGTTATTTTGATTTTTAATCCATACTTTTTTCTAACTAGATATTCTTAAATTAATAAATCATATTTGCAATAATCTCATGCAAGTCAGGAAACCGTTTATTGACTTTATATGCCTATCATGTGGTTTGATATCAATGCATAAATGTGACGTCATTTTGAAATAAAAATCCATGTAAAATAAAATGACTCCTAATAAAACGTGGAATAATTAATTGATAATAATTTTTAAGTGGACTATTCAGGTCCATTCAAGAGATGAGTCATAAATGTATGTCTTTAAAATTTTTACACCATAATATGGCATTTGGTCTTTCCATCCATATTAACATTATGTAATTTTCAACATTTAAACACATTATTTGTGGTTCATATAATCTCATAAAATCCAATAATACATGAAACTATTTATTGGGCTCTATTTAGTTATATGTTTCCATAATACATGTTTAAAAATGTAATGTATTATTATAATAAAACTCTTAATGTAAGTAAAGATATAATTTTACAAAATAAATAATTTAGAATTAATTGATATTTCATTTTAAATGGTTTATTTTAATTTTTAATCCATAACTTTTTATAACTAACTATTCTTAAATTAATAACTCGTATTTGAAATCATTTCATGTAAGTCAATAAGTTAGAAGCCATTTATTTACTTATATTTTCATATCATGTGGTTATTATGACTGTATACATGTGACATTGTTTTTGAAATGAAATTCCATGTAAAACAAAATGTTTTTCCCAATACAACATGGAATAATTAAGTGTTAATCGATATTAAGTTGAATTTCAAGGCTCATTCGAGAGAAGGGCCACAAATGGATGCCTTCAGACATTTCAAACCATTATTGTAACATTTTTTTAGATATTACAATTAATTGATAATTAATCATAAATGGTATTTACATAAATTATAATTATTTGATAATATTTATAAGTGGCACAAACCTATTCTTGATGCTTTCTAAAAGCACTAAGGGGACCTGAAAAATTTAGCATAAAAACATATTTTACATACTAACTTTCTGGTAGAATAGTTTTAATGAAAAATTTGCAAGGGAGGCATTCCTTGCCAATTATCACACTGAGATCCTCACAACACCATCATATTTTGATAAACAACTTCCCCTTGGGTTGTGGGAAACTTGGTGGTGAGTGTTGTTAGGGGAAAAAAATTAGACATCAAGGAATCAATTCTATTTTCCATAACTATACTATATTTCTTTGATGTTAGACATACTAATATGATTTAATTTATTCCTACTTAGAGCTACTACCCTTACTGTGCATCGATATTGATGTGCCCAACAATCTCATGTTGGACCTATTCATGGTCAATACTTGGTTTGACATTACTAAAAATATTTATCTTATCTTATCTTAAGCTAATATTGTGATCATTTAAAAGAGGTGCTATACAAACCAATATGGCAAGACACCTCATAAAAAATTACACCTGCAAATGTCAATGTTTAATAGGATATGGGGAGGTCCCTATTAAATTTCAAGTCATAGACTAGTTAAGATAAGTTTGAGTTAGTCATTTGATGGGTTTGCCAATAGTACTTTACACGCCCATGATATTGCATAGCCCATGGTAACTTTTTGTAGTATTTTTTATTATGAAGCCTACTTAAAGGCTTGAGGAAATCCATTATGGAATATAAGAGTGCCAACCTAGATCCATCTTAACTATGGAATTGATCCATATTGGCGCTTAGTAGATCTGGATATAAGATGGATCTATACTGGTTTACAAAATAATTAATGTTAATGAAGTCCTTGTGTTGGTTTTGACTATTAAAAGAATAAATTTAAACATAATATGATTCTTATGTAAGATTTTCTCTTTTTTATTATAAAATGTCATCAACTTCCTAAATTATATAATAAAATATGATACTCATTGTAAAAAAATATTAATAGTACCTGCAATTAAAATTGTAATAGTAACATACATATTAGTATAATTCTATCATTAAATAAATTTTATGGAAACATTTAAAATTGTGTCAACCTTCTACTATAATAGTAACTAACACAACTAGTGTTGTATTTACTATATCAAATTATAATTAAATTGGTTAATAATACTAATATTCATATATTATTGTCATCAAATAATATAAATCAACTTTTTAATAGGAACCATAAATAATATTAGAAGAGATAATGTAAGAAGTCCAAGATTAAGACATCAAAGATTTGCTTTTGAAATTTTGTATTTAATCTTAAAAATCAATATCTTAACAATAATTTATTTGTGTTTACATTAGTTATTTAATAATTAAATAACACAGGTGAAGAATTTGTAATATAATTTCCATTATATCAAAAAATTGAGAATGACCTAGGCGCAAGCGCAGCTGCCCACCCTCGCCCCTTGCTTTAGCAGCCTCTGTTGCACGACCGCGACTGCATGGCCCCTCTGGAGGAAATCCCAAAGGCGTTTCCCCCACCTGCTCATGCTTTGGTTTTCTTGGTGTTGATCAAAGCTTTGAACCCGCCTCGATCAAGGCCTGCAATATCAAAGTTCGTTAAAAAAATGGATGGGATTCAGGAAGTTTCTTTGCCTCATACGATCCCTCGAATGGTTGTCCTCTCTCTTGCTGAGAAAGGCCTTATTGGGAAATTCACAGGTCTCTGGCCCTTGCCGAAGACTGTTTATAAATGGGTAGAGTGCAACTGGATGGACAAGATCAATGGGAAAATTTCTATCAGATTCTGTGGCAGGGGCAATTATACGTTTCATTTTGAGCCAAAAGAAGACAAAGATATCATATTCAGTAATGGCCCATACTTCATGGAAACCAGAGGGATTTACCTCAACAAATGGACTCCATATTTCGATCCAGAACTTGACATTCCCAATGCTGTCCCTATTTGGGTTCGTCTTCCTCATCTTCCTCGTCACTGCTGGGGAGATGATTCGGTAAGAGCAATTGGTAATGCCATAAAAAAAATTATTGACAGAAGTGATCCAAAGGACAACATGCAAGCCTGTGTAAGAATTTGTGTTGAGGTTGATCTAAGGAAAGGACTTCCAGAGGTGATCAAGCTAAAAGTGGACAACTCGATGCATATACATCAACTAGACTAAAAAAAATCCCCTTCAAGTGTAAGGTATGCCATGAATACAATCATTCCGCTAACATATGTGCAAAAGTTATTTAAGTTGAAAACACAGACCTTGAAACTCAATGGGAAGTCATCAAAAATAAAAAGACTGTGCCAAACTCTAAAATCTCTAGTGCCTCATCTACCCATCAACCCTCTCAATCTGTCATCCCCCCCATTCACTCTCACCTGGAACCTTCCTTAACTTCTCTCCAAATCCTTGATCCTCCCCTTAACCCTCTCCCAACCCTCGATCCTCCCTTCACCTCTACCAACCCTTTCTCTTCCCTGGCCTTCTTTGAAGAGGATCCTCCTCAGCCATCCATCCCCTCCTTGCATCCTAATTACCTCCTTCATCCATCCCCTTCCAAGTCATGTCCTCCATTCTCTTCATCTGAACCCTCTTCAGCTCGCATTGTCACTAGGAACGCAACTAAAGAGCAGGGGGCTATTTTGGAAATTCTTAAAAGAATAGGCCACAGAAGAAAATAATCCAAACACCATCGTGATGAAGCAGCACAGAAGGATATTGCACTTGGTACTTAGCACCCAATAGTTTCCTACATTGGAGGACCTATAATCAAAGAAGCTAATCAACATGAACTAAGAGAGAAGACAGGGTCAAAACCTGCATTCCTGAAATAATGAAAGTTATCACTTGGAACTGCAGGGGATTAGGGCACCCCTCTAAAAAATATGCCCTAAAAGACCTTTTCGACCAAGAAAAGCCAGACATATTCCTTCTACAAGAAACCAAACAAGGAGAAATAGAAATGGGAAATATCATTAACAAAATTAGGAACTACACGGGCACCTTGGTGGAATCCAGAGGAGCCTCGGGAGGAATAGCCACAATATGGAATCAAAACACTTGGAATCAGATTGAAGTTGTTAAGAATCATGTCTGGATCAAAGTCAAACTTCATAACTTGCAAGAGGATGTCATGATAAATGTTTATAATATTTATGGACCAAACCACTACAGAGACAAATAATTTTTTTGGAATATTATGAAAGCTAACATAGATAGTGAGGAAAATCCTAATATCATCATTGGAGGGGATCTAAATATGATCTTGCATGCCAATGAAAAAAGAGGAGGCAGTTTCAACCCTAATCCTTCAAGAGAGTAGTTGGAAACCATTATTTAAGAACACGATTTGGTGGACATTATCCCCAAAAATTGAAAATTTACTTGGAATAACCATAGAATTTGGGTTGGAAACATAATGGAAAGGCTTGACCACTTCCTTGTTGATGTTTCCCTCATCTATCATTTTTTTTTGCCTCTTCTTCCATCCTAAAATGTTCCACCTCTGATCATTACCCTGTCACTCTTATATTAGGTGATCAGTCCTCCTTGGGGCCTCTTCCCTTTCGATATAATCTACTTTGGTGTGAATTATCTGATGCTAGAAATATCATGAGAAACACTTGGCATCAACATGTAGAGGGCTCCCCAATTCATATTTGGGAAACAAAATTGAATCTGGTGCATATTGCACTCAAGGAGTGGGCCAAACTCCATTATTGTGAACTAGACAAATAAAAAATGATACCAAGAGAATGCTGGAAATTTTCCAAACAAACATCAACACCCACAGAGTAAGCAAAGAGAAGCAATATCATGAAAAAGAGCTCTATTGGATCTTTTTTAAAGCTAGCAGGAAAGAAGAGGAAAAATGGAGGCTTAAATCAAGAAATTTGTGGTTGTAGGCTAGGGATAAAAACACCTCATTTTTCCGCAAACAAGCCATTTTCAGAATGTCAAGGAATAACATCACTAAAACAACAGATGAAGAAGGAAAGAAGGACACATATCATGAGGCTATTAAATCATCAACCTATAGCCACTACAAAAATCTTCTAACTGGAATTGTAGAGCCGGAGGATTACAGTGATTTCTTGACACATACGCCCAAATTTATTACGGATGAAATCAATTCATCTCTCACTAAGGAAATTGAGGATGCTGAAATTATTAACCCGAAAAATCCCTAGGCCCGAACGGTTTCACCATAATTTTCTTTCATAACTTTTGGGATGCCATCAAAAAAAACCTTTGCAAAATGATCGTTTGGGATCAAAGAAAAAATAATATTGGGGGATTCACCAACTCAAATTTCCTTACCCTCATCCCCAAAGAGAACCGCCCCTCCTCCTTTTCCAAATTCAGGCATATCTCCCTTTTCAATTATTCATATAAAATAATAACCAAAATCCTTGCCACCCGCCTCAAAACTCATCTCCCAAACCTCATCTCTAAAAATAAAGGAGGATTCATCTCCCAAAGACAAATAAATGAATCCATCATTTTGGTCCAAGAAGCCATTAATTCTAGCATGATGAGATCAAAGAAAGGATTTTTCCTGAAACTTGATCTTGCTAACGCATCTGACAAAGTAAGACACTCCTTCCTCCTCTTAGTTCTTCAGAAAGTGGGATTTGAAGCAGACTTCATATCCCTCATCCAAGCCTGCATATCCATTCCTTGGATCTCCCCCTTATTTAATGGAAGACCTGGGAACTACTTTCAGTCCTCCCAAGGCCTCAGGAAAGGCTGCCCTCTATCTCCCTTCCTCTTCATTCTTATGGCATAATATTTCAACAGGGCCTTGGACCATAAGCATAGAGCTGGGCTAATCACTGGCATCAAATTTAGCAATGGAGTCAAGAACATGATTCATTCTCATTTTGCTGATGATACCCTCTTTATGGGTGGGGCCACCAGCATCATTGCCTAGAGGTTTAAATTTCTTCTTGACAAATTCATACACTATTATGGAGGGAAGATAAACTATCATAAAAGTTGTATCTATGGGTGTAACACAACTATCGACACCATCCACAAAACAGCTCAAATTTTTGGGGTCTCCTATCAGTGTAATTGGACTCATTTCAATTATTTTGGGATGACAATCAGTGCAGGACAGTTGAAGACAAAGATATGGAATCTCATCATCGATAAAATGAAAAATAAAGTTCAGCAGTGGGGGTCCCCTTGGCTCAACTTATTTGGGTGCATTATCCTTTTAAAATATGTCCTCTTTGCCTTGCCTTTGTACCAATTTTCCCTTCTTCAGGCTCCCATCAACATTCAACATAAAATAGAAGCAATCTTAAGAAATTTCTTATGGCAAGGAGGGAAAAATGAGAAGAAGAAATTCAATTTGGTTAAATGGAGATAGGTAACTCAAAAACATGAAAATGGAGGATTGGAAATTCACATTCCTACGCTGCTGAACATTTATTTTGGGGGAAAAATCATCTGGCGCCTTATAAAGGGACAAAAAATTTGGTGGAAGCAAGTGCTGGAGTAAAAAATGTCTCCACGATAAGGAAAAATCTTTTAGATCATGCTGTTCCTCACAGACCTTGCACTAAAACTGGGCTCTCTGTAAAAAGGCCATTCCTTTCATCATCAATAATATCTCCAAATTCCCTTAGGGAGGACCCAATATTAATATCTGGGAAGATAAAATTATGGGGAAACCCCCTCTCTCAAACAAACCCAGTACTCTTCGCATTCAAAATTATCTCAGAAATCAAGGGATCAACACTTTCGATCAAATTTCAAGCTGAGAACTGAATACCAACCTATGTAAGGGTTGGACCTTTCTATTCATGCCTCCCCTCTTCGAAAATGAGAAAAAAATTCTGAAAGGAATGCTCCACGATGTAGCTCCTATAACCAAAGACAATAAAGACAACTTCAAATGGGATCCTTCTGGCTCCCCTTACATAATCAAAGTTGGGTATGAGTCCCTTCTCAAAGATCAATACCCTGCTCCTCCTTGGGCCATCTGGAAACAAATCTAGAAATCTGAAGCGCTTCCAAAAGTCAAAATATTCACTTGGATCCTACTCAAAGGAAAGATATTGACCTACGAAAATTTAAAAAAAAGAAGTATCTACTGTGCTTCCAGATGCCCCCTATGCCTCATGGCTAAAGAGACTGCTTTCCATCTTTTTTTTGGATGCCCCTTTGCCTCGTAGTTTTGGCTTTCTCTAACAGAATTCTCCCTGATTGAACTTGGTGCAATCAACTCAATCTCGAATTTGATCATCCATTGGAAAAGAAGTTATCCTTGGGGAAAAAAATCAAGACTGTAACCAAAAGAGTTTGGGATACCATTCCCTATGTTTTTCCATGGAACATCTAGCTAATAAGGAACAAGGCTATTTTCCAAGATCAGAGACCCTGCACATGGAAAGTCCAGAGCAAGACTTGGAGTCTCGAAATTGAGACAATCCTTTCTAAAAAAAACAACCATCTAAATTTTAACAATCTGCAAGTTGAAGAAAGAAACTTTCTTGGTAGATCTCTTGAAAATCCTTCGAGGTTTAGCAGAAATCCAGTCAATCGACTTTCACAAAATGAGTAGTGGAAGATCAGGCTCAAAGAGAAAGAGTTTATCAAGTGGTTTGACGGGCTCAAAAGGCCCGCGTTATTATTTGATGGGGCTTCAAAAGAAAACGTAGGGATCACAGGGGCAGGAGGTTACATAACAGATGGACAAGGCTGCATCATGGCCTCCTATGAATGGGGGCTTGGTTGTCTGTCAAATAATAGAGATGAAGCCTATGCAATGTTGAAAGGTCCCAAAATTATCAAGACAATGAAAATGAAAAAGGTCATGATATTTGGTGATTCGGTAATCATCATAAGAATGATGAATAACTCTTCACAAACCCCCAACATAGCTCTCAACAGGCTTATTGCTAGATGTCACACCTTGAGAAAGGAAATGGAAGATGTCTCCTTCTTCCAAATTCTCAGAAAAAACAACAAGAAATCAGACATTTTGGCAAATAATGCTTATAACAGACCTGCCGATCAACTCTTTTTCCAAGGAGATACATCCTTTTCTCCTATGCCATGATTTTCTTACCACACACAATCTATCCTTGCTTGATTCTCCGCCTCTCCATTATCTTGTCAAGTTAGGTCTGCCTCATCTATATCTTGCACCGATCATCCGTGATCTTATTCTCTCATGACTCCTGCCCTGCATCGCATCCCTATCCGCCTTATCCTCGTTTCTATAATGTTTATTCAGTATCATTCCTTCCATTGAAACATAAACCTTGCATTGGAAACTACGTTAAGATTTCTCCCCCTCTATGCGCTTAGTGGCTCACATTCAGCCTCCTGAGCTTTGCCCTCCTGGGATCTTGCTCATTAAGAGCTCCTTTGGATTCTACCTTGCTAATTTGCTGAACTCCTGCAGCTTTTCACCCAACATTTCTCTCCCTCTCCCTCATATTGTTTTTTGATGCATCCATCCTAACTCTCCTTTTTCGTCGTCCCTTCAACATATCAGATTCTCCAGTAGCATTTCCGCTCCCAATAGTGATTTGTTTCTTTCTCCCACAATCAAGAAGTGCTCTCTCTGGTCATCATGAGAAATGAAAATTTCTTCCATTGAACTGACCTCCAAGCCGAGATGGAGCAGATCAGAGAACAACTGAAGCTTATGGAACAAAATCATCAAGTGGACACTGCTTTTGTTCAACATCAGGCACAATCTTTTAAGGAGAAGCTAAGTAATGCCTCAAACCATTTTGCCCACATGGAAGAGTCACTGCAGATACTGAAATGTATGCTCGACAAGAGATAAACAACTAGCTATAGTTCAAATAATGTTATCACTACCAATCCGGGAGATAACCAAGACAACACCGATGCTTCTTATGGTCGGCCTATTAATATAGACTAATCCTCATTCCTCCATCTTTCTCTTTAGATCATGTCATTTAAATTTGCACTGATGCTCTCGTAGTTTTTTATAATATATCAATATTCTATCATGCAGTATAGTAGTAGTAGTTTTCAGAAAGGAGGATCGGTATTTTTCCACTTAACCCCTCCATGGTTTTCTTCACCACCACTTGAATGTATCAAGTAATTATTCCACCTCTTTTTGAATATTAAATAGAAACCGATACAGTTAAAAAAATAATAATTAAATAACACGGGGACTTATATAAATTTCAACTAAAATCCATGAGTTATGTTTCACAGTTATTTATTCCCCATTAAAAAATCTTATCATTTTCTCCTCTTAGTGAAAGTAATGGTAAATCATGGTTTTACATACAATAGGTTGGCACTATTACATCGAGACTATTATTGGTTTTGACAATGTTGACAAGGAGAGATCAATATCAACAATGCCATCAACTGCACTAATATTTGAAAACCATTTCCTCCACTACTTATAAGAAGACCACTAATTCTTGTTTACTTAAATTTGTGACACTGTCCATCACAATAGAATGACTTGAATACCCATTTAAGAACTCTCATTTGATGTGCTTGGCTTTGAGTGGAGATAGATCAATGGTGTCCAACCTTCTTGAAATACCTAGATCAACAATGCCTAACTTTTATAGTGGATGCTTGGATGTTATGAAGATGAATGATCACCCCCTCATTATGCTTCATAAAGGCACAAAGGGACAATAGGAAATTGAGCACACAAGTATTATACTAAGTTTTTAGTAGAATATTTTCAATGCAACGCAAGGGACACACATCATTTCCTTTTACACTAATATCCTCACATCAACATCATTCAATCAACAAATAGCTCATAGGTTATGGGAAATGGGGTTATATTTTTTAGACACAAAATTCAAACATTAAGGAATCTAGTCCTTTATCCATAATTATAATATATTTATTAGATGTTAGACATACTAATATTATTTAGCTTAAATAAATTTCTTCTAAGAGTTTGATTTCAAACTCCTATTGTGTATTGATACTATTGTACATAACAACCCCATGTTTGACCTATTCATGATCTCTAATTGGTTTGAAATTACTAAAATTATTTTTATGTTAGATTAAGTTAATATGGTGATTTTCAAAAGAATGAATGTTGTTGAAGGAATTGTAATAGAAATTTTCCAAATTTAATGAAATATGTGTTTGGTTGGACAAATGCTCTACAAGCCCTGGAAGCCTTGGTTGGACAAATTCTCTAGAAGCCCTTGCTGGGATGAGTTACTATTCCTGGAAGTCCTGGTTGGACAAATGCTTTGGGTTCCCAACGACAAATTTGGGTTGAGTTACTAGTCTTGGAAGCCCTAGTTGGAAAAAATTCTCTAGAGCCCTGTAAAACTTTGGTAGAGACTGATATGGTGATGGTTAGTGATGTCCAATCATGAGGTGGAATCACTGGTTGAGCGACGAGGTGGTTTGGCCTATGGAAGCTCGGGTTTTGTTTTGTTTTCTTATTCCATGAGATCCCACATTCATTCTTGAAATATGGCATGGGGGTGATTAGTTGAAGAGATATTTGGTTCAGCCAATCTATGGTCGGGTGGAACATGGAAGTCCTGAACTTGGTTGGCCTTTGCATTAATTATTAAGAGCTTCTTCTACCTGTAATTCTATGTGTAAATATACTTGTTTATATGTGGTTTATATGGTTTTTATATCCTTGATATTTCTATTGGTTATTGGTTGTTTATGAGTGAGTTGTATGGTAGTGATAATTTATGGCTCTCAACATGTTTTGGTTAATCACTAAATTTACAATGAATATATGGCTTAATAGATGGTAATGCAATTATTGTGATGAGGCATATATGCTTCTAAGTGATTCTCATATAAGTATAAGACCCATATGCTCATACATGTTATTTAAACTTGTAGAATGCATATTTGTGACATGTTCGACAAAGTGTTTTTCATGGCTAGTAGGGGTCTAGTCAAGTCCTTGTTCAAGTATTTCCATCCGTATCATTGTTTTGATGTTTCTTTTCATTTCTGGGAGTTTGATGGAGTTGTGGGAATTTTCCTAAGTCCTGTCTCTGAAAAAAGTGGCACATAATTTAGAGTTGTTGGCACAAAACTACTTGGAAAAGTCCCTGGTCACATGCATTCCTTGTTGTGGGGAAACTGGGGGGGTCCTAGTCGCATGCATGCCCATGTAAAGGGAGAGACTGAGGCTTTAACACAACAAAATTTTAGTTTGTCTCGAGTGCTTGTTACCTGGACGGGTTGGAAGGCTCTTGGGGGTTTTGTTGCATGTGTAGAAGGTCAGTTTGGTTGTGTTCCATTGGTTCCACTTTCTTAACTGACACATAGGGATTTGTATCATATCATTTTAAATATTTGTCACATGTTTACCGTAGTTGGCCAATTACTTAGGTATATGTGCGAGGAAGGTGTTACAGTGTGGTACCATAGGGTGGTTTTGTTCTCCTTGGGTGATGTAATGTTTCCATTCTCCTTGGATGGAGGTGTTGTTGTATGTACATTTTGGTTACATATAGGTCCTTGTGCTTATGGATGTGCTTGTTGTGTATGCATGGCATTGGTCATGATTGCAGTGGTGTCATCATGTGAAGGCTGATGGTGTCATTTTTGAATGTATTTATTGTGAGTGTATGTCGGTCATGCATTGGTTACGTGTGTCAGTGTTTATATGTTGTTATGCATACATGGATTGGATGTGGTTGTCATGCATAAAGTCATGGTATGTGGTTAGAATATTCATGAATGGATAAATGGATAATGGATGAAAATATGCTTATATGTTGATCTAATTATGTTTATATATGTATTGTGGTAATCTATTTGGTCTTGCAAACGAGATATCCTCCCTGAACTATACTAAGGTACGTTGGTTTGTTTATGATTTGGTTTAATTGACATAATATACCTTGCAGGAAGAAGAGATCAAAGATGACTAACAATATGGTAGACTACAAATATTCTCCCTATGAATCAGATGAGCAGCATGGTGTTGGGCATTCTTCTGAATTACTAGACACATTGAGCATTTTAAAGGAAGAAACAAGGAGTTGAAAAGCATATAATGACAGAACCATGCAGGCACAGGAGAAACAAGCAGAAGTTAATGCAGCAATTCTTCAAAGTTTGTCAGAATTTCAAAGAAAGGGGCAGCTTCGGATCAGATATGGGAATGAGGATAGGAATAATGGGGCCTATGGTCATAGATCCCATAGTGGTCACAGTTTAGATAGAGATGACATGATCAATTATGGCAGGTTCTTGGATACTTCGAACAGAAGAGGTGATTAACATAGGTTTTATTCTAGTGTTGGTTCTGACAAGTATCATGATCATTATCGTTATCATCCGTACAAGAGGAGTGATAGGGGATATATGTTGGATGAGTTTAGGAAAGAAAATCCACCTACATTTGATAGGGAAATGAAGAAACCACAGGATGCAGAAACATGGTTGCTTGGAACGAACAAGTTCTTCAGATTGCACGATTACTCAGAGAACATGAAGGTCAGAATAGTTACATTTAGACTTGGTAAATTCGATATCTGGTGGGAAGATGTAAAGAATGTGAGAGATATTTATGAGGAGGATTTTACTTGGATTCAATTAAAGAGACTATTCGAGAATAAGTATATATCGAAGAGATACTATGACGACAGGGAAAATGAGTTTTATGAGCTAAATATGGGCTCAATGACTAGTGAGGAGTACACTAGCAGGTTCTTGGAGTTATTGAGGTATGTGCCTTACCTCAAGGATGATCCGAATGGAAAATGGCATCCACCCATGGTATTCATCTACCCATGTTATCCATCCACCCATGGAATTTACCCATGGTATGTATCCACGCATGGTATTCATCCACACATGGAATTTACCGTTGGTATTGTAAGTGGTATCTACCCATGGTATTGACCCATGGTATTGACCTATGGTTTTCACTTATGGTATCCACCAATGGTATCTACACATGGTATTGTAACTAAAAAAAAAATGCTATAAATAACAAGCCTCACTTTTTAAAAGGACAGATTGTCCACCACAATGTAGCTTCTACAGTTATTCTCTGTTTTAATAAAACAAGTTTCTTTGTGGTTTTATTTTCTTTGTGTTCTCTATTTTTTCTGGAATTCTAATTTTGCAGATCTTATTAGATCCATTTCAATTTTCTTAAATCTTGGGGGCCTACCCCAAAGATCCGGATCAGTGGTATCAGATTCAGGTTATGAATCCATGGGAATGAGGGTTTGAAGCATATTTCAGTTTCAATTTTTGGCAGCAATCTTCAGCAAACTCCATGACTTTATTGGGCAGCGAGTTTGAAGATCAGATCTAAATATTTTGGTGAAAATTTTACAAAACGAAGACCAGATCTGGATTCCTTGTAAAACAATACCCAAATTCAAAAAAAAATCGGCTGAATTGGGGTTCAGATGAGGGAGATATCGCTGATTCTAAATCAGCAATGTTGCAGAAAATGATTTGAAAATAATTCGTGGATGGCAACTCTCCTTTCATTTTTCACAGTTTTCTGTGCAAAATTTTAAATAAATGGATATATATCTGAGCTCCCCTCAAAAAATCACCCAAGTTCAAAAAAAAAATTCGATCGAATCAGAGTCTAGATGTGGGAGTTATCGTTGATTTAAAATCAACTATTTTTTCAGAAATTTTGTGACAGTGAGACAGTTCCAGCATGAATATGAGAGTCTAGAGTCTCCAGATAGTGGTTTCAAACACATGAGAAGATGCAAAATGATCATTCCAAATCCAAAAACAAGTTATAATAAATATTCCGAGTTATATTGACCAAGTTATGCTCATTTTAAATCTGGAGCAGCATTCGTAGTGGGTTCCCTTTGGAGACGTGCCCTCCCACCCCGCTTTAGTAGGAACCTGCTTCACATTCATCAATTTCAACATAACAACGTTTGGCTTGGGTTATTTGGAGATGTAGGCACCTGCTACTTCATCAACAATCAACATCACGGTTATGGGTCAATTGCCCAAAATCCTTCTCATCGAAGGCCATTTGCTAGGCCACACATTGTTAGTAACATAGTTGGTCACAAGCATTTCAGGGTATCTCTATCCTAGGATCTTCGTTTGTCATGGTTTTGGTTCATCCACAAACCCACACTTCATCGAAGTCCATTTGCTAGGCCGCACACTGTCAATATCACAGTTGGTCACAAGCATTACAGGGTATCTCTATCCCCGGATCTTCGTTCATCACGATTATGGGTTAACTACACAAAACCCTTCTCTTCAGTGGCTCTTCATATTCAACAAATGTTTCTCAGGAGGGAACTTCACGCAATGGGCACCATTGCTTCTTAAGGAGGGAGGAATGATCCGAATGGAAAATGGCATCCACCCATGGTATTCATCTACCCATGGTATTTTAAATGTCATTGACCCATGGTATGTATCCACACATGGTATTCATCCACACATGGAATTTACCCATGGTATTGTAAGTGGTACCTACCCATGGTATTGACCTATGGTTTTGACCCATGGTATCCACCTATGGTATCTACACATGGTATTGTAACTAAAAAAAAACGTTATAAATAACAAGCCTCACTTTGTAAAAGGACAGATTGTCCACCACAATGTAGCTTCTACAGTTATTCTCTGTTTTAATAAAACAAGTTTCTTTGTGGTTTTATTTTCTTTGTGTTCTCTATTTTTTTTCTGGAATTCTAATTTTGCAGATCTTATCAGATCCATTTCAATTTTCTTAGATCTTGGGGGCCTAACCCCAAGATCCAGATCAAAGGAGGAGAAAGCCAAGATTCAAAGATTCATCAATGGGTTTCCGTTATGAACAATCAAAGCGCAAATCTGAGACTAAAATGGACTGGAAAGGTAATGCAAGGAATGAATCAAAATGGGACAAGAAAAGAGTAAGGCCTCAGGACATAAGTAACAAAGAGAATGCATCACTGCACAAGAAGTTAAATTAATATGACAAAGGGAAGGGATTTGGGTTTGAGGAGTAGAAAAAGGGTGCAGGTTGGAAGCCTATACATTGTTGGACTTGTGGAAAAGATCATCACAGGAGAGATTGTGCACAGAATTAGGGTGGTAGAATACAGATCTATAATGCTCAAGTAGCACAGAAAATGGGGGATTTTGGATAGATTTTTCCTTGGATCTATGCAGCGTTGGATAACAGGCATGCAAATCACCAAGCATCTATTATCAAGATGGATGGTAAGCTTTGTGAATACGTTATTTCTATTTTGATTAAACCTAGATCTAATTATAGTTATGTTAATCTAGGCCTGGTTGATAAGTGTGGTTTGAATAAATAAGTGCATGTAGAGTCTTGGTTAGTGCAGTTGGCTACAGGTACAAAGAAGAAATTTCATCATTGGGTAAGAGCTTGTGCATTTGATTTGAATGGTATGTCTAAATCAACACATTTGAATATGTTACCATTGGGTTCTTATAGAATTATTTTGGTATGGAATGGTTGTATCTCCATAGGACTATTATGACAAAGCTATTGAGTGTTTTGATGATAATGGAGAATAGAGAGTCTTGTAGGGTAAGAAGAAGGCAACATCAGTTAGAATGGTAACAACTATGTAGGTGAAGCATAGTCGCCAGAAAGGGTGTGTCTTATTTGCAGTGCATATTTCTAGTGAAAAAGGTAATGGAGTTGAGGATGCAGATGTATTGAGAAGTTACCCAGTTTTACAACAATGTTAGGATGTATTTCCAGCAGAGATTTCGGAATTTTTCCTCGTAGGGAAGTGGATTTTTTTATTGAGTTGGTACTAGGGGAAATAGTAGGATCAAATGCACCATACAAGATGAGCACCCTAGAGTTGGTAGAGCTGAATTTGCAGTTAAATGAAATGCTTGAAAAATGACACATTAGGCTAAGTGTATCACCATGGGGCGCACCCGTATTGTTTGTGAAGAAGAATGATGGTACCCTCAGGTTATGCATTGATTATAGACATGTGAACATTAAGAACAAATATTCGTTATCAAGGATTGATAATTTGTTCGATTAGGTGAAGGGAGAAACATTGTTTAGCCTATATTTATGCAGATTGGGAAAGTAGCATTGATGATAAGAAAATTAGCAATGGGGGAGCCTTCTTCTTGGGATCACACTTAGTATCTTGGTCTAGTAATAAACAGAGTTCAATAGCCCTATCAACTACTGAATCATACTATGTTGTAGTTGTAGCTTGTTGTACTCAATTTCTCTGGATAATTCAAACACTACAAGATATCCAAGTCACTTGTCGTCAACCTATGCCTATTCTTTGTGATATCAGAAGTGCCATTAGTATCTATAAAAACCCTATCATGCACTCCAAAACTAAACATATTCCAATAAAATACCACTTTCTTAGAGAGAAAGTATTAGAACATAAAATAAAGCTGAAATATATTCCTTCAAAAGAACAAGTTGTAGATATTTTTACAAAAAAGTCTTCCTTGTGCTTCATTTGAATATATTCACCAATGGTTAGGGATGATGTTCATCGCTTCCCTTTCCTAGTTACTACAAGTGCATGCTCTTAGGGGGTAGCTCTACATGTGTACTTATACATTGATGATTAATGATATTGTGACCAGTTTTGGTTAGCATAGTTTCATGGGGAGAAACTCTTATGCTTCCAGTTAGTCCATTGTTGACATAATGACTTCTTCTTAGCACATGGATTATACTTATCTTCTCTTGGTTCATTGAAACTTGTTCATGGTCTCTTTTAAGCCTTTAATGCTTTATGATGGGTTGATTGTTGATGCTTGATTACTTATTTTTTTCTGTGAGATTGATATATTTATTGTTGTCTTTGTGTCATGATAATATGGAGTGTTCATCATTGGTGTTCATTGATTTGAACTAATAGTGAGTGGATTGATTTCATCTTGCTTCTTCCCATTTCCCTTGATGTCAAAGGGGGGGATATGGACTTGGTGTTTTGGTATTCTATGGGAGGTTTCCATCGCAGTACAAAGGGGGAGATTGCTGTAATTATGGTTCTATGTTGTCCTTAATGGAAACCAAGTTGGTTTCAAAGGAATGGATAAGTGCAAATCTCTATGGTGTGTGAATTACTCTATGGTGTATGGAATTACAATTAATCTCTCTATATTTAATTTTATGTTCATTTATTTTTATTAACGTTGTTTAATAATATGTTCATTTATTTTGGTTAACGTTGATTGGATATTACAAGCCATTATGGACCAATCTTTTATTGTAATTTTTTTATTTTTATTTTTATTTTTTTATTTTTTATTTTTTATAATGCTCTAACCCACTTTCATTCTTTATGTTGGAGGTTACCATTTGTTACTTTTGGACCTATTTTATTCCACAAATAAAATTTTATTGAAGGATGAAGAATCGGTTGGGCATTCGATGTTTGAAGTCACAATAAAATAAAATAAAATAAAAAATCATGAAGTCGGATTTGAATTAACCTTCCAACAAATGATATATTTATATTTGGGACTTGGTCAACTACCATTTATCTTTCAAATATTCGAGCCCATGGTTTCTCTTGTTCTCCAAATTGATATTCGTCCTTCTATAGGAATCAAGAGTGCAATTCTGAGATTGATTTTCTTTCTTTGTTTCTATCGTTTGGCATAGGTTGAGGGTGTTTCATATCTCTTTTGTTTGTGGTAATGTTGTTATGTGCATAACTTGGTTTTGGATAGGTCATGTACGCATCTCTGGTCTAAGAATGCAATTTTTGAAGGGTCGTTGTAACTAACTCTACATTGAAATGTGTATTTAGATCTACGTTGATATATTAACTCTATCTCAATGTTATAATAATAATTTTTTTTTTTTCAGATGAAAAGAAATGTTGTTCTATTATATGTAGAAACAGTACATGATCATAATTCATAGAGCGATATAGTCTAGAGGCACTATATAGGGGGCTTATTATGCACATACCTTATATACATAGTTATATGTCATGTTTACCATTTATAAAATTTATAAAAAATCTAAATATGTCAAAACGCATCCATACATAACATAGTAACCAACATAATAACCAACATAATAGAGAGCCTAAACAAAAGATGATAATATTAAGCTTAATGATCCACAAACAAGGCCATTTGTTTCTGTCATGAAAAGGAATGAGCATATCCACTGATAATAAAACCAGGCTCACTTGACAGGCTTGCCTGATGAAGAGGGTCCATCCGATGCAGCTAAGATATTATATAAAAAAACCACAACGCTGCTCCCTGTATCGATATTCCAGAATACTAAACATTCTCACTATAGTAGGGAGAGAAGGCAAGTGCCAGACTCGCTTGATAACTAGGCCGGAAAGCTAGATAGAAAAAATAAAGAGGAGCGCCATGTATAATCTACATCAACAAACCACATTAGAATGATGGGAACATGAATTCCTATAAAAATAGAGGGCCATTGAAACAAGCAATGTATAAGTTTCTAGGAGGATCAATGAGCTCCTTTTTGCACAACCAATCAGCACGAGTACTGCATTCTCTATATATGATTCAAGGGTGGATTATAACCTTTGTCATGAGATAGTTTATTATTTGAATCCACCCTCCTAAACTATTTGGATGTATTACAGCTTGACCTGATAATCCATCCAACACAACCTTAGTATCACCATATACATTAACATAAGATAATTGTAAGTTGAAATCCATCCATAAACCGCTTCATAAGGCTAAAAGTTCAGCTTTGATATTGGACCCGTACCCTCATTCCAGTGCATCTAGAATTTTTGTAAATTGTCTATATTTATCTGGGTGCCACATCCGCATACACCATCCTTTTGTGCACCATCAAAAAATACCGCAGGAAGGAAAATAGGATGAGGATGCACACAAAATTTGTATTGGATGATTGTTGGATTTGGCTCTACATTGATATATTGACTCTATCTCAATGTTCAATAACATTGTTCACACAAAATTGTTGGATTTGGCTTTGTGTTGATTAACTTTATCTCAATGTTGAATAACATAGTGTGCATAGGATGGTTGGATTTGGATCTCCATTGATTAAATCTATCTCAATTTTGAATAATATTGTGCACAAAATATTTTCACTAGTTTATTTGCAGCGTGCCTTTACAAAGATCTACACTTAAGAATTGGGATAAAATTCATTTAAATGTTCTCTTATGTGGTGGGTTTAATCTACTATATGATAGGTGTATTCTATTTTATATCGCTATAGTGAACTAAATGAGTCGATTATGATCAATTTCATATGTGTGTTGGTCCTTTACATGATTTGGTCAAAGCATAGATGAGAAATCGATTTGAGCATTGATGCTATTTTTTATCTATCCAAATCCATTAAAGAACAATGTGCAGTGTATTATTAGTCCCAAAATCAACTCTAGATGTTGCGTATTTTGATCACATAAGCACCGGAAGTGCACTGGACCTTGTGCATTACGACTATATATCAGTCTCAGCATTGAATATTGTCATGAATAACCATTTTGCAGGTGTTTCAGCTTGTCTTCTTATTGGGTAGAAATCGATGCTAGGAACTCCTCTTACATGGTTAATTAAATGAGCTATTTTTCTGCTCACTTTTTATGTATTTCTACTCTATGGGCTTGATTACACAATGATTGCTTACTACTTGTAGACCCAATGTGTGCACTAGTAATATTATAATTTGAATCATACTATGGTGATAGTTCTAATTGATTGTGCAGAGATTAAAGGTATTTTATTTTGACTCGACTTAAATTGTATACGGATGGTCTTTATGCAATGGATGGTATTTATGATGATCTACTAATGAAATACTATTTGTATGCAAAAGTGTTTTTAGTTAATATTTATTTTGTATGCAAAAGTGTTTTTAGTTAATATTTATTATAGTTTAATTTACTTCTATGGTGCATTAATTAAGGCAGAGTGTTGACTAGTTCTGGTTACATATTATTCATGTGACTATAGTTATATTCCTATTCCTGTAGTATTGATTAAGGCATAGCGTTGACTATTTCTGGTTACATATTCTTCATGTGACTACAATTATATTTCTATTCCTGTAGTATTGATTAAGGCTTCAAATCTTTACATGTTGTTGTTGTCTTTCTTATCTCGTGATTGGAGTTAGTTAATGAATCTTTCTGATTGTGAAAATTATTCAAAATTTGTGGTGTTATGATGGTATTTTATTGGTTCAGGTTGAGAAAAGAAGGATTGGTTACTGTGTTTTGATCAGGATTTTGGGTGCAGAAATTTCTTGGTATTTTTTACATCCAAAAGGTGGCCTATCATTTCAATGTTATTTGCAGGTTGTCCCAGTTTGAAAATTTTTAAAAGTGGATGACAATAAGTTAGAGGGAGTGGAAAACAAAAATGTTGGTTTTTTTCCCACCACCTAAAATATCTTATGTCCCTATGTGATGATGATGTGTTGTATTTTTATGGCTTACTTGCATTATCTGCATTTAAATTAAAAAAATTGCATAGTTAAAGGTTAAATTGGGCATGAAATAATGTTTCACCCCCCTCTTAGTATTTATAAAAAATGCTTCATATTAAACCATGTTATTATGCATTGAAACTCCTATTTGCACGCTAACATAGTTATCTCACCATTAGGATTTTTTAAAATACAATCTTCTCTAGCCCCATTGTTAGACATTCAACCATCAAAAAACAAAGACCAAATTTGTTTATTTATAGGTAATGTTACATCATTAAAAACAAAGTTTATACATTTTCAAGTATCAATCTAAGAGAAATTTACAATTTTAGACTAAGTAGAAGAACTCTTGAATGGTGAATTCTCTGCAACATAATTCCCAAAAAATTAATGGACAAAATACTTACCTAAAATTAAATTAGAAAACATAGCTTGTTTATTTTCATCATCTATTTCAATGACATTATGTTTCATATGTTTTTCTTGTTCTACTTTAACATAATTTGTTTTACCATCGAATGGTAACCATAAGTGTGACTAGTATATGGAAAATAACCAGTTTCTTCCCAATCTCTGCTCAAAAGTGGTCGATAAGTTTCAAGTATATCAACAACAATTATGTCTATAATGATTTTATGTACATTGCGATTAGATAATAACCTTATAAGTACATCTTTAATCTCCCACAAAACCCTAAAATTTGATTTATCTAATTGTACAATTTTTGTGGTAGGTGGTAGGTTTTTGGGGCTCACAATTTACCTTTTTACGTATAGGATATGGCATAATATTAGATGAAGCCCCTAAGTCTACTAAAAAATTATATACATTTTTATTAAAAGTATCAAAAGTTAACATATAAGGCAGTGCATGGGAATTTGTTTTGTCCTAAATTAGAATGACATTAGAATTTAATTGTTTATCAGGAGTTGAATTTTGGAAAATTTTCCCTTTTGTTTTTTCTTGAAGCTACAATATTTTTTTTTAACATTATGGTCATCTAATGCTTTAAGTAAATTATTTATTTTTTGTTTTAACATTATTTTTCCCCAAGGAGAAATCATAATTTTCATTAGAAAGGATGAAAATCACATGTTGTAGGATCCATAAAAATTAGCTCCCAAGACTGTTGTACATGGGCATCAAAGAATGCTGACAAGTATCCCCTTATCCCTAAGTTGAATTCAGCAAAAAAAAAACCACTCATAAATCTATATAAAATTGTCTATTTATCCTGCCCATATAAATATACAAAAAGAAAAATAGAATATCACCAATAGTTTTTTGTTGTTTTAACTTTGTTAGCTCAAAGAAAGAAACGTTTTCCTTGGTTCATTTTATATAGTTGACTATATCATAATCCAAATGATCTCATATTATGAAAGTCCTTAAGACTAATTTATCTTGAGGTACAATTTTATTGGAAGGAATTGCAAAGGATGGAGTTGAGCTACTAGTTAGAGTACCTTTACTCCTAATTTGTACAACATTCACTTCGTCATGAAATTGTTCTTCTTCTTCATCTATAATACCATCAACAACATCATAGGTGATTTTCACTTTGTGAATTTTTTTATCACTATTATCATTTTGGTCTTCTTGTTCATATAGGCTTCATATTCATTATCATTAGAACAAAAAAATTGATTATCAAGAGGTGATATGTTTATTTTGACAAATGGTCTCCGTGGTCTTTTAGATGTTAAATCCTATATACATTCTTTTTAATGCCAATGATGTCATTAGCTAGATTCTTTACCAACTTTTGTAAGCTCTACATGTCTAATTCTTCCTTATATTTCTTTTCTTCTTTAAAAGGGACATTTTTGGGTGGAGGTAACTACCCTTTCTCATTAGTTGTAGTTTTTCCAACAATTCTCATCATTCTCTTTTCAACTTCCAATGTTTCTTGAATTGTTTTATCTAATGTGTTATTTCCATCTCTTTTAATGTAACAATGGAGGACGGTAAAGAAGTTGTATAGATATATAAACACATTATATGTTTATTTATTACCTATAGGTATCTTTTTTAGTAAAGTTATAAACCTCTCACTGAAGTCCTTAAATTTTTCCTTAGGATTCATCTCCATTATGGAAACTTCTAGAACTAATGTAGCTAGTGATTTATCATCAACATTTTTTTAATAAATACTTCTTAAAAAAATCCAAACTAGTTATTGAGCTATCTAGTAAAGAAAAATATTGGATAAAGGCATTTCCTTCAAAAGTATGAGGAAATATACAACACATGACATCCTCATGTTCTGAATTCATATGATTATTTGCATGCATGAATCTATTGATATGATATTTAGGTGATTCTTTACTATAAAGATCAAATTTGGGAGAAATATTGTTTGGGTTTTTAGGTAAATCACACTGATCACCCAAAATTTGAACTAATCCTAAATATAACCAAGTTATTCTTGTTTTATGAACCATAATTCTAGTTATTATTTGACGAGTATCTCATTGTGGCCTAGGAGTCGTAGAATGAGAAGGTATGGGTTGATAAAGTGAACTTCTTGGAGGTGTATATATAACAGGTGTATATATAGGATGTGTATTAAAAAATACCAATTTAAGCTTTGAACTATGATCTTCATATAGTTTTTCAGAAGCAAATAGAGGACTAACAATAACCTTGAAAGAAGTACTAGGAGAACCTTGTGTCGTAGGTATTTTACCTATAGTCGATGTAGTATACTCGATGGGTTCTTGTACAAGTTTATTACTTTGGGATCTTGTTAAAACTCCACTAAGGAGGAAAAAATAATTCATAATGTTCAGAGGCTTCAAATTTTATTTTCTCTGCAACAAATTCTTGGACAAGTTTAATAGTGATATCATGATGCAATGGTATGTTTACTTTTAAAGAATAAGAATTTGAGATCTCCTGTGAGGCCTTCTGAGTAACACCAAACTCTATAGTTTGTTAATGTAATGGTTATATTACCTTTGTAGATTCCATATGAAGAAAAGACTTATGTAATTTTGTTCATAATGTTGAAGAAATAATATTAGTGGGAGAATTAGAGTCCAACTATATGAGTGGTGTTGAGGGAAATAGTGATCTTAATGAATGTATTTTAGCCTTCCATGTTGTCATATGTGCTAGTCATTATTGTTGGTCCTCCTAACACAAAATTTTTTGATGTCTAAAAATCCCTCATCTACTATCGGAGAAATCACTCGATCAAGGACCTAAGATAAACCTACACTCATTTGGGGTGGTAATCCTAATGTATATGTAGGCCTAGTTTCCTGAGATTCTACTTGAAAGGATATTTCATGAATATTATTCTAAATCCTAAATGTAATTATAACCTATTTGCATAAAGAAAATGAACTATCATGTCCTATGCTAAACTATCCTCATTGCACAAATTTATAAAATATGAATTACAAGGAATGAATGCTCAAACAAAAAAATAGTTCATTAAGCAAAACTCTTTTGGATAGATCACATCAATTTTAGATCAATGCGTTTAGAACGCCTACTAAGGTTCACCAACTGGAAAAGAATGGAAAGTGAGATCAACAGATCACATGGTTATAATAGAGATGCAACCATAAATTCCAAACGACTATGAAAACAAATAATAATAAAATAAATTGGAATGTTATATAATAAACCATAAAATTAAAATGGAAATAACTAAAAAAAGTTTCCATTATTATTAATATTTATAAATCAAATAATAAATAAATTAGTTAGAAACAACCTAGAAAAAAAAAAAAATTTGTTTCTAACTAATTTATTTATTATTTTATTTAGAAATATTAATAATAATAGAAAATTTTTCTAGTTATTTCCCTAATTTATTATATAATTATCATTATTTGATGCATACCCATTCGGAATTTACCATTGCATCTCTATTATAACCACGAATCTGGTGATATCACTTTCCATTCTTTTCATGATGGTGAACCTCACTAGGGGTTCAAAACACATTGATCTAAAAACTATTATGATCTATTCAAAAAACTTTGGTTCGATAACAATGCAAATATAAGATCATATCATACACATTAAAAATACATTGAAAGCATAGATAACTATGATTTTTTTCCAAATATATAAGAAAATGCACGAATAAACAATATACAATATTTTCCAGCAATAAAAGATCAAATCATCCATCAAATCTCAATTTCTCAAAAAATATAGTATGGACACAATGCACAAGGATGCTTTTCCAAAAAATGTGAAACCTTAAATCTTGGAAATGGGTTGTATAAATACATTCAAAAATAACAAAAATTAATATTTTTCTCTTACTTCAATTGAACTATAAATTAAAACATAATTTTTTTTCCTAAAAAGGAAACATTTCTATAAGGCTTTAGAAGTTTTCTCCTACTTTGTAGCTTTTTAATTCTCAATATTTTCCACATATTGTTTCCATTCAGAGTGAATGAGAATGATTTGTGAAATTAACTTTGGAGTTGAAGTTTCCAAATTAATTTCAAAATCACAAACTTGTTCTTCAACATTAATTGATTCTCCTCGTAATCACGAAGAAACATTGTTAACTATTCTCATGCAACTTTGTGGATGGGCTAGCAATTGAAAAATTATATGATGAATTTGTCTAAATCTCTAATAAAGCCTTCTACTTATTTTCTTAGCTTTTGGCATCAAACATACATTATTCTCCCATCACAAACCTCTCCTAGAAACTAGGAACTTGCATGTGAAATTCAATAATAATATCAATTTCACTATCAATAAGGCCAAAGAAATATTTGAGTGCATCATAAACCAAATTCTTATAATGATTGAGCTTATGTGCCTAGTTGTTTAAGGCAATGTGGGTTTTCAATGTATCACTCTTAGAAAATCTAGAAATATTTTCAGTTCCTAGTTTATGTCTTGATTTCCAAGTCATTAATTTTCTGAAAGTACTTTGCATTTGATCATTTTAGAAAATTTATTAGAAATGGAAACATAAAAATCATTTAATGTCTTGTGATGAACTTGAAATTTATTCAAGTTCTGATAAAATTATTCTTGATCTAGTCTTAGTTGTTCATTGAGATTCAATGCTTCTTCTTTAAAGAGTTTGAGATGCACACTTTTATCTTGTAATTCCCTAGCCTATGACATCTATTGATTGATTTGGGTATCCTTTTTTGCATGTGAGCTTAAAAAATTTGTTTTGGTTCTTGGATTTCATGTTTTATCTAATCCTAAATATATTTCAAACAATCATGGTGTTGCCATAAAAAAATAACAGTCCTCCATTTTTATTCAACCTCTATTTCATATTAATGTTGTAAATTTCCTTTAAAATCATTTTTTTTAATCTTATCGCTACTTGATGATTTCCTTCATGTGTTTCACCAACCATTTATTAGCATGTGAAAATTCCCCTACGGAGTTAGCCACTTCATCAACAAACTCTTCATGTGTGAGTTTGGAACATCCCAAAACATCAATTGATTTGTTGGAGATTTTTTCTTCTACTCAGCCCTTTTTTTAGCTCTTCCCTTGATGATTTCTTTCTTAGTGCTCTTAAAGAAACAATTATTGATAGGAATTTCCTTTTTCTCAATCAGTTCAATAGCATCTACAATAATTATATTGGGAGAAGTGAGACATGGGTATATGGAAACATGAGATTTTGAAATGACACCTATTGTAATAATTCCTTAGTGTCCCTTAGTTTGATCTCCTTGGGGATTCTTTGATATATTTGTATTGAATCCTTGAGTAGTATTTTATTGAGGTAGTGATTCAGTTTGTATTTTTTCTTACATATATTATTTATTGGCTCCTTTAGTTTGAAATTTGTCTTTGCATCTATTACATTTGAGTATGTTAAGAAGGTATATTTGTTGTATATTCCTTAGTTTGCAGCTATTTAATTTAAATCATTTCATTTTAAGGCTACTATGTTTGCACATTTCTGATTGTATATGTTCAAGTTGCACATTATCTATTTGAACATTATATGATTGTGCCTTATTTTATTTACATTTATTTATCTGTACATTGTTTTCCTATGCTTGTATTTTCTTAGTTTTTGTGTTTTCAGACTATGAATTTTTTAAAAATGTGGGGGTTGAACTTGAATTTACTTATTGTTCTTGAAATTATTATGGTTGAACCTCTATAATGAAATGATATCTGAAAGGAAATTTCCTTCGCCTTTGAAAGGAAAATAATTCTGCTCTTGGAAGCCATTTTATGATTTCATGAATCCTTTGCAAAACCTCCTCATAAGTCTTGACCCCTTAGAATACTTGGTCAACTAGCAGGTCTTCATGATTATATACTTTAAAATCCATCTATGTTTTACAGTGCTCTTGTGCAGTGTTGAGGGGATCATTCTTTTAAAATATAATTTAAAACAATTTTATCAATTATAAAGCCATTGACTACAACTTGGCATGATTGAAATTTTCCAAAGTATAAATCCCAATTTTATTATAAATGAAGGCCAAATTTTCTTGGAAGCAGAATCTTGGTCTTTTATTATACCTGTTTCTATTGCTTAATAGGAAAATTCTTTGATGGGTAGCATATTGGGAACATATCTTGGTCAGTCATGTGGAGAAACTTGGAAAACATAAATTATAATAAGGAAGATGTTGATATTTGTGTTATCCATGAAGAATCATATGCTATTAAATATTGTCCATCATTACCAAGGTTTAAATAACTTTACCAAGAAGACAATGGAGCAAGTCAATCACCAAAGAAGCTATTTCATGTAGCACTAAGAAGAGCACGCAACCAAGTCAACTTGATATGATGCAAGGACCTACTTCAAAATTTCAAGTTTATTCACACCCATATCGAAATAATTGGAACACACTCTTTCATTGGAAACCTTGGCCATCACAACCCCAAAACCAATCTTGGCAACAATGTTGGCAAGAACCTTATGCAAGAAATCCACAATATCCTCAATATTTTCCTCAATTTCATCCATACCCAACTCCATTCTATCCATACCATCCACCTCCACCACAACCACAACCTTAACCACATATATCTCATATATCCACTCCCACTTAACTACCTGTACCACCATTTCCAAATCCATACAATGAAGTATCTCAGCCCACTTACAATGATGAGGTACAATACTACCAAAAATATCCTCTTGATATAAATGGTATGCATATTTGTTCAAGAAATGTATTACAAAAAGGAGATTTTTTATGTCATTGAAGGACAACATCCAGAAGAAGAAGATTCAAATGAGCGGATCAAAGAATCAGGGGCTACACTTGATGAAGAGAAAACATCAAAATCAGATATTGAGAAAGTTCCCTCATGTTTACCATCATTTCATCCATGTGTTCAAGACAATAATCAACAAAAAGATGAAGATTTGAATTTCATGATAGAAGAAGACATGAAGAATGTTCCTAATGAGAAAGAAAACCAAGGGCATCAAAGCTACATTGAAATATGGTTCCATACAATCATTAATTTGTAGCAACACACTCTTCTTCAGCAATACTTGATACAACCTCAGTAAAAGAAATTCATCTCTCATATTCAAGTACATTTCAAAGCATGTATTTCAAGTGTACACATAATTTTATATGTCATACTGATGTGCACATGGTTCCATTGGAAGTATTCAAATACTTCAAAGAGATTGTGTTTTTCAAGTAGAGTAGGATAAAAAATAAATAAAAATTGGAAAAAGAGAAAAAAGAAAAGAAAAAGAATAAAATCTCAGGTGAAAACCTCTTTTGAGGCGCCTGAGATTGGCTCACTAATTGAAAACCTGCATGAGGCAGTCAATGGGTTGGGAAAAAAAGAGAAAATAAGAGAAAAATAAAAGATCCTAGGTGAAAACCTTTTTTGAGGCGCTTAGGCGGACCTACTAGGTGAAAACCTCAGTGAGGCAAATAGTAGGCCTAAAGAAAAAAAATGGAAAAAGTGAAAAAATGAAAAGAAAACAAATGTATTTGATCCATGTATCTCTCTCTAATGAATGTAGGTGCTCTCCAACCTTTGCAAGAAGCAAAAAAAAAAAAAAAAAAAATTTGGCACCAAAAGAAAATTTTGGTCAAAACACTAGTCAAAGGAAGTCAAACTTGAACTTCCTCCTCCTTTTCTCAAATGATCCAAAAGGACCTCGGTCAAGCGAATCCATCACCTACATAAATTTTGTATTTTTCTCAATATTTTTGCATCCAATGGCTGAATTTTTATGGGGAGGTGCATAAGGATGATAGTAATATGCTAGAAAAAATTTAGGTCAATCTAATCTACTGTTTGAGAGCTATGCCTAAAACAATTCTACTACAAGGGGGTCGTCCTGAAATCGTTTTTAGTAGAATTTTTTTTTATTATATCTAAAAAACCGTGCATCCATTTTCTGAGTTGTTTTAGGGGGAGATGCATATATATGATGGTAACATGCTCAAACAATTTCAACAATTTCTGGTGCACATTTTTTGAGAAATCGACCTCCATCACCTACAACCATTTTTAAAATTTCTCGAGATCTGTGCATCCAATGGCCGAGATTTTTTATGGGGAGGTGCATAAGGATGATAGTAATATGCTAAAAAATTTCAGGCCAATCTGATCTACTGTTTGAGAGCTATGCCTAAATCAAATTTGCTACAAGAGGGTTGTCCTGAGCAACCTGTACAGTCACATAAAAACTGAGCATCAATTCTTTTTTCAACCACAAAGCGGAAGATCCAGCCATCATGAGCATCATCAAGCCACTTCTAAAGTTGATAAGAGCACACCCTCTTTAGGAAGCAGACCATCCACTCCACTAGCAGAATATTGAACATTGGGAGAACGCTGCACACACAAAACACTTTATCAGTAAAAAAAAATAATCATCATGCTATGAAGACTTGTACATAAAAAAAATCATCAACTACAACACTCACATCATGGACATATCAATAGCAACATTTAAGTCGGGGATGTGAAGCAGTAGCAACAACAACAAAAGAAGCCCTAGAAGACCTCCAGATTCAAGGTTATCAACAATAGGACCTCCAATAGATTATCACATGCAACTTCAATAGCAACTTCAGAACCACCAAAGACAGCTTCAAGAGTCATATCAGCAGCTTAAATATCAACTGCAAAAACAAATCAAGGGTAAGGCTCAGGTATTCAATCTTCTAAACTTTTCTTCGAATCTATTCTAGCTTAAGAAAACATTAAAAGTGTGAGAAGGAAAGTTTTTTATAGCCAAAATTAGTAGCGGAGCAGCCTCAGCCTTATCTCGCAATTAACTTCACTTTTCCACCAAGACACACACACACACATGTGGGAGTGCAACAAGACAAAAGTAAATGGGACTTGAGAAAGTGGGTAGCAAGCAATTAGTGATGGAAGACAAGGTGTGCCAAGGGGTAGCTGAGGGAAAACTCAGTTAACAAAAAAATAACTCTTAGTTTGTTTTGCATGCAATAATAATAAAAAAAAAGAATTTGAAAAAAGGAGAAAATTTGAAAAAAAAAAAAGAAAAATTTTGAAAAAAGAAAAGGCAGACCCACCACCTCTTAGCATGCGAAATATAATTTATATAGGCGAAATATAATTGCTACAGGAATAATAGGGTTGCTACAGGCACAAACTGATTTGCTACATGAAAGACAAAGGAAATTTTTTATTGATCAAAGGTGGTTTTCCTCCTCTCTTCTCTCTCTCCTTTGCTTACACACTCCATGGACAACTCCAACATGCACCCATTCACTCATTTCATGTTTCAAGTAGGTAGAAAAATCCATTTTCACTCCTGACTGTAATTGCTACAGGAAATTCTTTACATCTATAGGATTCATGTAGCACTACATGAAACCTTGTAAACTCTATGGTAAACTTATTTACAAGGAAAGTAGCTCTCTCAAATGTTTCTAAACTTCAAAAAGATAACGATTATTTATTTTTTTGGCTATAACTACCACTCATAACCCTCACTTCACTCCATGCATAAGGATTCACTCCCTAAACCCTATGTTGCACCACTAGGAGCTAGATCACCTTCACCTTGGCATGGCACCTCTCCCCTTACCTCCCCGTCACTCCAATCATTCCATCACTACATCCCTAACCTTCATAAACCATTTCCCTTCATCTCTAATAAATCTGGATTCCCTAGAAGTAGAGTGAAGACTACTACAGGAAGTTGAAAATTTTTCTGTATAAATTTGGTATATGGCACAACAAGGTCAAGAACTGAGAATAAGTTGATGAATATGGATTCAAATGACTACCAGCAGACTCTAAGAGGATGAACACACCAGTAAAGGCACCTGAGGACCTCCATGCATCACCTGCAAGAAGGAATGAAAATAGAAGAGTAGCAAGAAGATAAGCAGGAGGAGAAACACATGGACCAATAAACAGAGAATGAAATAGGCCAGCATACATGAATGACCACAAAGCAAGGAGGATGAATATGTTGCTCAAAGGATGAGCAACAGTTTCAATAGGGGGTATGATGGACCTCTAAATTTGACATAAATTAAGGCCCATCTAACCTTTCTTAGGTGCATAAAAGATATATTAAATATCTCCTTCTACACTTAATAATATTTTTTATACTTTAATGTTTTCTTAGAAAGGTTTAAAAATAATTGCATATTTGTGCCTAATATTACTTATTTTTGTAGAATATTGTGAGAGTATTGGGAAAATTATGAAGATTTGGAGAAGGAGATAATTTAGGGACTTTCACCCTACTACTGGAGGATCAAGGTTGTAAAATAAATGAACGAAATATCACAAAATTATTGAGAAATTTTGGAGATATTCCGGAACTCCGATGATTGAGAAAATCTAGGAATGTGTTCCTTGTCATTTAGTGCAAACTCGTAGTGTTGGGAACTAGATCTACTATTTGGGGGACTTTGGAGGGGAAAGCTTCCTCCTTTCAAGGGTAATGCTTCCTTTAATTTTGTATAAGTACCAATTCAAATTGGCCTCTATGAGCATGTATTGTTTAGCATTATTGTGTTGAAAACTTGCTTTCTAGCAGCTCCACTTTCTTTTCTTGCAGGGATGTACTTGGATTGATTCAATAATGAAGATTGGTGCCATTTTTAGTTTCTAAGGCTTGGTTTATTCCATAGGATCCCAATTCCTCCTTGGGCTTGGCCATCCCAGGAGCCTCAGAGCCCTCTTGCACAATTTCTTTATGTTCATTTCACTTCTTATTCACATGCATCTCTTATTTTTGTTTTGCATATTTCTGTATTTAGTATAGTTTCTTTTCTTGTTGTAGGATTGAGTTAGATGATTTAAGTGAGTTATTTTACAGGTTTTTTTATAGGTTCAAAAGAATTATTCATATTTAGAATAACTTTTTAAGGTCATCTTAATCATTAAGCTACTTGGATTTGGTTACGAGTTCATGAATATAATATTTTTGGAAATGCCTTGTAGAGAAATAATAGTAAGTTTCTACTGTTTTTTAGAAGGGGTTAATGAGATCCATTTGAATTGATCCCACTTGTATTATGTCATAATAATGTTAAAGTTTATAATAAAAATTACCCTATTTCATTTTAACTTGATTAGGTTAGGATTTTGATATATTAACTAGCTCACTAGTTCTTGAATTTCCAGATTTTATAGTAATTTTTTTTTTAGCACATGTGAACAGGGGTATTTTGTAGTGATTGCACTTCGAATGGAGACCTAAGGCATCATACTTAATAGCACAATTTTTCCCATCCCATTTTCATTTGATTTTATTAGTCATTCTGTGAGTTATTTCCAAAACAGACTTTCCTGTAGCAAAAACAGAGTTGCATGTAGCACTCTTGTAGCATGTGTAAACTTGACCAGATTTTCTCCCAAAGGTTGGTTTTTGTCTCTTAGGTTTGAATCATGACCCTGAGGATCTAAATATATGATTTAGGAAGAATAAAAACTACTTAGGAAATTCATTTTCGCAAATTAGATTAGGTATTTTTATTTGAATTCATGCTCTTAGGATTTCAATTACAAATTGTTGTTCTTTCCTAGGATTAATTTATTTTCAAAGTAACACTTCCATTTCTGCAATTAGTTTAGGCTTTGATTTCATGAAATTCCATCCATTACATCAGATCAACCAAATAAGGACACATTGTATGCTGCACACATAGTTTCGATAACTCTTAAGTTTGTATGAACCCCAGGTTGATAATTAAAGTTGGTAGCCTCAGTAGTTGCAACATTCTTGTTGCATTACTGAGGCTCATCACCATGTACATCGAAAAGTTACTCATCTTGATATTCTTCATCAGATAATTTTGTTTCATATTCGTCCTCGTCCTGATCATATTCAACATTGGATATAATATTAGGTGGTTGAGGATTAGATGTTTAAGCTTTCTTGAAAGATATAAAATGTTTTTTAGAAGAAGACTCTGCTACCTTCTTTTTGATTTATACCATTTAATTTGACATGGATTTAAGGACCTTTTTCAATCCTTCAATATCAAAATGATATTTAGAAATTTTTATTTCTGGCTCATCCTTAAATGTAACCTTATTTTTCCTTTCTTCCTCGGTAGTCTTCTTTTCTAAAGCAAGTATTATCTTTTCAACTGACAAGGCTTCCTTCATGTTCTCTAGAAAAGTTTCCTTATTGGCTCTATCTACAAAAATTTCAATATTGGAAGGAAGAGAGGATATGTACCATTCGATATGTACATCAACACCAGGCTTTGATGTAGTTAGGATTTTGTTTAACAATTTATTAAACTTGGAATTAAAGTCTTTGATCTTTTCTCCTAAATTACCTTTGAGACTGGAAAGATCATTTATAAGAGTAGTAGTAGTGCGATCATCACAGAATTTGGTTAAAAATTTCTCCTCAAATATGTCCCAACTAGTTATAGTGCTTGATGGTAGTGAAAAGTACCATGATCCTGTTGATCCTTGGAAAGTATAAGGGAATAAACTAACTACACAATATTATTCAGATACTCCATTGAGGTTCATGGCTAGCATGAATTTATGGAGGTGTTCCTCAGCAGGGAGGCCATTGTCGGAATTATACTTGGGTAGCCATTTTTCCGGGTGCTTAGGTAAATCATGAAGAGGTCCTACCAATTGAACAAATCTTGGATTAGTCCATGGTCTATTTTCCATTGTATGATCTGTAGGATTGGAAGATGTTGTATTAGTTCCAGAGGTTGTTGTACTGGTAGAAGAAATAACAACTTAAATAGTACTACTTGAGGCAACACTAGTTGATTGAGATGAAGAGATATGAATAGATGAGGATATTGGTTGGGAAGAAGGAAATGAAGGAGGAATGAATGATGGAGTTTGTGGAGGAGAAGATGATCTAATCTCACTAGCATATATTTGAGTTTATGATGTAGGAGTCTTCCTTTGGTGAGAATGAAGTGCAAAACTCAAATGGATTTATTCAATTTTTTTCACTTTGTGAATGAGTCAATACACCAGTATCTTGAAAAATTGAGGTTACACTTCCTTCTAAAGTTCAGATTGCACAGGCTTTTCTCATGAAATATAAATATATTCTAATTTTTTAAACAAGGTCTAAAATTCAGGTGATTTTGGTATGTAATCTAGTGGAATTACCTAAGGAAATGTACTAGGATATTTGGGAGATGTTTGAACAACTTCAGACCTTAAGGGAGGAGATTTTGAATGTGACCTTGAAGTTGTAGGAGATTTAGAGGGAGATCGACTCTTTTGATGGCCTTTATATTTAGGATTAGACCTTAATGCCATTCATAGTTTAGTGGGCCCTACTTATAGCGCCAAAAATGTTGATGCCTTGAAAATCGCTACAATAAGATCGGGGGATAACCATTCGGTCGGGAACATGAAAATCATTCCTTTTACGTTTGGAATAGCGGCTCCGACTGGGGATAATGAGACCAGTTTCCCGTTAAGGTACAATTGAATGTATGTGGATATTTATAGCTAAAATTGACTTGATAATGGGAGTGATAACGAGCTAACATAGTATATATATACCTATCTATATCCCGTGATTAATTATGTTTCTTTATATGCGATCTTGAAATATTATCTTAAGTGTATGAGAATGAAAATTATCAAACACTAACAGAAGTGAAAAACAATTAAAGTTAATTAATTTGATTAAATAGTTAATCAAATTAATTGATTAAGCTCATATCGCATCAAATAACTACATGTCTTGTATATATATTAAAAGGTGACAACCTTTTCATGTTAAATAAGGAATTAATGCTTAATTGTATTAAAAAATATACATATAACAAAACAATATAAAATAAGTATGACTATCAATCACATAAAAAAATAACAACAAAATAAAGATAGAAGTACCATGTATATCTTAACTCGGTTTATGGAAGAAATAGTCTTTGGTCCAGTCTTTTTATTAAGATGATTTCAAGAGTACAACAATGCAACTTCCCAGATCCTTCTTCACAAAATTTTAGGACATTTTCTTTGTAGAAATGAAATGTTTTATATAGTAAACACTAAAACTTAAAAAATCGCAAATACAAAAGGTAATGAGGAGGTTTAAACAAATCTCCTTAAAATAAATGAAAACAAGACAGAAATAGAATTTGTTGTATGACTAGCTCAAGAGTGTAATGTTGTGTCCTTTCCCATTCATTGCTTGAGTTGATGAATATCCAACATTGGTTGTACTTCAAGAGGTTGAGCTGGCCTAATGCGCAACTATCCAGTATAAACTGCATTTGATAGTGCAGGCAACATATGTGAGGACATGTCAATAAGACATCGCAACATCAACCACTGACTATGTGGTATACTTCTCCCAGTCAAGTTTCATTAGCTTCCTAATGCTTTCTTATTTTGTCTTTGACATTTCTTACCACTGTTTCATTAAATATTTAACATTAGGAAGGGAACTAGGAGGACATTCATGGATTATATTAGCGCCAAAAAGATTATTGCAGACAGTTTCAAAAATATTGTTAGACGCATATTTTGCTCTAAATATTGCTCTTTATGTTTGCTTCAGTTGTGTGTCCCAATAACTAAATAGGATTTCCTTTTTGGAATCCTCTATTCTGGGAATATTTTATTTCTTTCCCTCTGTACTGTCCTACCAGGTAATAAATTCTATGAAATTTTCATCAATATCATCAAAGTTCATCCTTAGGTCGATCGATTGATTCATTAGTGAATCACTTTTATCACACAGCTCATTGATGATTGTCAAATTTTGACAAAATACAACTTCTTGTTGAGCCAACATGATGTTCAATTCCAAAGCTTCATTTTTTAAGTCCTCTATCTTTGGATAATCATTCAATTTCTCCAATGTGAATTGGATTTGTTGAATTTGTTATTGTGGTCAGATATATGATGTAATTTTAATAAATCAAAGCTTTGTTGGAGCTGTAACAATTGAGTCTGAAACTGATGATTAATACTCTGTTTTTCTGATAACAACTCTTGTTCCAATTGTAGGATTCTTCCATCCTTCTCTTTTGTTGAAAATTCAACAAGAAATGTGTGTCTAATTTAATTTTTCGTTAATTAAATTGGAAAATAAATTGTAATATTAACTCATAATCACTTGTAATAGTTAACTAAGTGTGATAGACTCAGTTAGCTCATGAAATTTGAGTTGAGGGTGGTTGGTGAGGCATGTAGAGTGATTCTATTTGTTTTAGAGTCCAAGTTGTAGTTAGTGTATTAGTTTAATGCATGAGAAATAAATTAACTCAATTAAGTGACTTAAAGTCAGTCTAACTAGCTGTAACTGATTGTTGTTCTAGTGAGAGGTCAAGTGAATTAAATTAGATTTAATTCACATGCAGTGATCTGTCAAGTGACTGATGATTTACTATTAATAGTTGCATGCATGTCAGTTCTGATGAAGACTTAGTTGAGATAAAGTTGAAAGGGATGTTATGTATCAGTTGTATTATTAGTAAATTGCCGACACACAATTAGACAACAATAGGATTGCCCATGATGTATTGTGCAGTTTTGGAAGACTGAATTTCCTAATTAATAGGGATCAATTCCGCAAGCAAGGCAGGCTGAGCATAGATAGGAAATTGTCTAAGTGTTGTTCATTTTTGTCCGGATTAGTGTGAGACAGTTGGTAGAGTGCAACAGACTCTTGTGAGAAGAGTGCATGTATTGTTTCATGATTCCTTAGTTGATTATACAATAAATATAGAGGGCTTTTGAGCATCAAGCTTTCCCAAGAAAAATATATGTGTTGTGTGATTGATTTTCTTATTTCTATTACTTGGTGTGATTGTGTGATCATGTTTATTTTCCACAAATATTGTATAAGGATTCAATATCTTGCTCTAAAATATTGCATGATTGGATTGAATCCATTGGTATACATATTGTTTGTATAATTTCTACATGGTATCATAGCACCAGAAATCACTATAGTGGAGAGGAAATTGAGTTTGTGCTGAACAACATTTGAATTTGCAAAAATATTCTTTGATAGGACAAGCGGATCAAAATGGATTTCAATTGATTAATATTGGAATATGCACTCGAGGGAAACTCTAGTTATATTGCATGGAAAGAAAAAATGGAGGTAGTTCTGGAGGACAATGGGTTGAAATAATTTATCAACACTGATATTCCAAGGCCCACATCAGCAGACACTTTTCTTCTTGATGCTTGGAAAAAGAAGGATGCAAAATCGAGGAGGATCTTATTAGAGGGAGTTCGAGATCACATTGTCTCGAGTATCCATGGAAAGGTGACTCCATATGCAATGTGGAAGGCCTTGAAAGATATATTTCATAATAGTGACCACAAAAAATTGGCACTGAAGGACAAGCTCAAGAAAATCAAAATGGAGAAAGGCGACATTATTCTGAAATACTTGACTAAGTTCATCCAATGTCAAGATGAGCTTGGAAGTGTCAGGATTATTATATCGAATGATGACTTGGCGAGCCTAGCACTTATAGGCCTCCCAAAAAACTGGAATAGTTATCATGACTCTGTTAATGGGAGGGAGAAGCTTCCAGATTAGGAGCGACTTTGGTCGGATTTGGTACAAGAAGAATTCAGGCAGAATACTAGGGATGGATCGTCATCCAAGATAGATTATGAGGAAAATTTCACCTTGGCTGGTAAGGGAAAGAAGGCTAAGAGAAATAAATCCTATTCCAAATCTGAGATCGACATAAAAGGCAAGAAGCATGACATGTCCAGAGTGAAATGTTTTCACTGTCACAAGCATGGACATTATGCCACTAATTATCCACAGAAGAAGAACAACAACAAGAAGGATTCAGGATCTGTAGTGGGTGATTCTTTTGCTTCATAGTTCGAGTTATAATTCTCAGTCATTGCATGAATGGTGTCTAGTGCGATGGGATCAGTGTGGTACTTGGATAGTGGTGCATCTTTCCACATGATGGGAGACAAAGAACTCTTTAGTAGCTTGGAGGAGAAGGAAGATTCCAGAAAGAAGCTACCTAACCTCATTTACCTAAGCTCATTTGTCTATTTCCATGTGACCAAATATTCCAGAAAGAAGCTAGAACCAAAAATAGAGATTGGGATATTTTTAGGGTACACTGATACTCCCCACAACTATTACGTGTATTTTCCGAACAACAGGATGAGAGTTGTCATACAGGATGTAAAATGTGATGAGGAGAAAGCCATGCGATTGTCCCTTTGGAGGGAGCTTTATTTGCATGCATATGAGGAACTCTTGGTTCCAAAGGATGAACCTCAATATGTGGAGCAACCACATGAGGAGGATCATAGAGTGGTAGAAACCACTCATGCAGAGCCATCCACTAGACATGGTAGGAGGTGCACCATAGAGACTAACAGATTGAGAATTGATGTGGAAAAACATGTAGGAGCACCTACATCACAACGCAGACAGAGACAGTCACCAGAAAGGTATAATGGATACATGGCTCTTATGAGAAAGTGTATTGTGATAAAACGATCCTCTTTTGAGGAAGAAGTGCAACAACCAACTTGGGTTGACACCATGGTTAAGGAGTATGACTCCATTGTCATGAAAAGTGCATGTGATGTTGTCCCAAGACCAGTCAGGAAGTCAGTGTTTGGATCTAGATGGATCTATAAGGTGAAGCAAGCAGCAAATGGGAGTGTGGAGAAGTACAAGGCTATATTTGTAGCCCGGTAATTCTCATAGGTTGAGGGGATTGACTATGAGGATACTTTTGCACCAGTTTCATGGTACTCATCGAATAGATCCATCCTTTCACTCTTAATGAAAATGGGTTGGTAGATACATAAAATGGATGTGAAGGCTGCATTTCTTAATGGAGTTATTAAGGAATAAGTGTACATTGAGAAACCAGAAGGTTTTTAGACCTTTGATAGGGAGTCGCATGTGTGCAAACTCAAGAGAGCACTGTATGGGCTAAAGCAAGCACCTCGTGTTTGGTACACCAAGATTGATAGCCATTTCACCGAGCTTGGCTTCACAAAGAGTGAAGCGCATGCGAACTTGTACCAAATTGTGGTTGATGGTAAGATTTTTATTATTGTACTTTATGTTGATGGTCTTATTCTGACAGGTGATGAGTAGCTCATAACTTCTTGCAAAGAAGATCTTGCAAGAGAGTTTGAGTTGAAGGACACGGGACTCCTTCACTATTTCCTTGATTTGCAAATATGGAAGCGGGATGGGGAGCTATTTGTTTCTCAAGGAAATTATGCCAAAGAGATTCTGGGGAAGTTCCACATGGAGAGTTGTAAACCCATGGAGACTCCTCTTGCAGGAAACTGGAGGAAGGAGGATGCTACTTCAGGTGAGGTAGTGAATGCTAATGTTTACAGGAAGCTTGTGGGTTCACTCATGTACTTGGTGAACACACGACCAAACATATGTTATGTAATTAACCATCTTAGTCAAGTTATGGTTAAGCTGACCAAGGTCTTTTGGAAGGCGGGGAAGCATGCATTGAGATATATCAAGGTCACTATAGAGTATGGATTATGGTACAGACAGACAGAGGGAGTGAAGCTTCAAGGCTTCACCGATGTAGATTGGGTAGGCAGTCCATCAAACAGGAAGAGCACATCAGGAGGGATCTTCAACATAGGATCGACAACAGTTTCTTGGTACAATAGGAAACAGAGATCAGTTGCACTTATTTCAGTCGAGGCAGAGTACATGGCAGCCAGTCAGGTGGCATGTGAGGCCATCTGGATGAGGAAGATACTTGTTGGTTTTTTTGGTCATCATATGGATCTAACGGTGATACATTGTGATAACCAGAGTTACATAAAACTCTCAGTTAATCCAGTATTCCATGATAGGTCCAAGCATATTGACATATGGTACCACCATATTAGATATTGTGTTCAGAGATGCATTATTATGTTACAATACATTCCCACGAAGGATCATGATGCAGATATCTTAACGAAGGTGCTCACTAAGAGAAAATTTGAATACCATAGAGGTAGGATTGGGGTAGCTGGTAATCCCTTTCTTGTTGAGGAGTGTTGAAAAGTCAACAAGAAATGTCTGTCTAATTTATTTTCCCTTAATTAAATTGGACAATAAATTGTAATCTTATCTCATAATCACTTGTAATAGTTAACCGAGTGTGATAAACTCGGTTAGCTCATGAAATTCGAGTTGAGGGTGGTTGGTGAGGCATGTAGAGTGATTTTATTTGTTTTAGAGTCCAATTTGTAGTTATTGTATTAGTTTAATGCATGAGAAGTCAGTTAACTCAATTAAGCGAGTTAAAGTCAGTCTAACTAGTTGTAACTGATTGTTGTATTAGTGAGAGGTCAAGTGAATTAAATCAGATTTAATTCACATGAAATGATATGTCAAGTGACTGATGATTTACTATTAATAGCTGCATGCATGTCAGTTATGATGAAGACCCAGTTGAGACAGAGGTTAAACGGATGCTATCTATCAGTTGTATTATTAGTAAATTGTCAACGCAAAATTAGACAACAATAGGATTTCCCATGATGTATTGCACAGTATTGGAAGGTTGAATTTCCTAATTAATAGGGATCAATTGTTCTTAGAATTACACAAGCAAGATAGGCTGATTAGAGACAGGAAATTGGCTTAAGTGTTGGTCGATTTTGTTCAACTCAATGTGAGACAGTTGGTAGAGTGCAACGGACTCTTGTGAGAAGAGTGCATTATATTGTTTCATGATTCCTTGGTTGATTATACGATAAAGATAAAGGGCTTTTGAGCAGAAAGCTTTCCCAAGGAAAAATATCTGTGTTGTGTGATTGATTTGCTTCTTTTTCTTACTTGGTGTGATTGTGCGATCGTGTTTATTTTCCACAAATATTGTAGAAGGATTGAATATCTTGCACTAGAATATTGCAAGATCGGATTGAATCCATTGGTATACATATTGTTTGTATAATTTCTACATCTTTGACTAGTTTTTGGACCTCTAATGCCTTTTCAATTGTGATAGATGCATAAGAACCTGCAAAATGTGTCAACCTTGTTAACACTGGAAAATTTTACAAGCAGAAGACGACATTAAATAATGTCAGGCAGAGGGATTTATAGGGCTGAAAGACATTAGAGAATCTAGAAAGTATTTAAAAATCTCTAAGGTCTGAGGAAAAATAAAATTTGAGCAAGTCATAAATTCTTTTGCATGCATAATCCTTCGTGAAGAGCACCTTTGCATGCCTTTTGACCTGAAATGCGCACAATCCTGGGAGTGGCGAAAGTCACTTTCTAGGACCACAAAAATCACACTCTAGGACAATGATTCCACACTTGAATCCACCTAAGGACAACCACCAAAGTCTCCTTAGACATCAAGGGAGCACACAATGGAATCATCCCCCCCTCTTGGGTCACCATCCACAATGTACCAAGAGGGGGAAGGAGGATTTGAATTCTCTTATATAAGACCACCAAGAGATGAAGAACTTGAGAGAACATTGTTATGTTGGCCAGAATTTCCCAAGCAATAACAGAAGTGTGTGATCCGATGCTGAAGGTAGAGGGGACTCAATTGTTGGCCATCCAACAAGTTCAGTCCACCACAGTAGAGAGAGGGAGACTTTGCACCAAGGCAAGCCTGGAAGTAAAAACATCCTTACATTGGGACTTCGAACCCATGTTCTAAGGGCCCTTTGGCAAGAGGATTACAGTTTCATCCTCATTTCCTACCAGAACTCAGTAAGAGGGGCCAAAGAGCCACCATTTGGATTATTGCAGTTGTTTGACTCTATTCAGAGCTTTTATTTATTTGTTTTAGTTTTAGTTTATATATGCATGCTATTTCTCTATCTAGTATGTTTATGCTTCTAGCTTGTTCCACTAACTTGCTTGACTCCACTTCTTTTTCTGCCTATGACCAATAACTTAAGTGGGTAAACCACACCCCTTAAGCTGGTTTTATTTCGTACATGCATGCACCGAACATACTAATAAATGATTGGCGACTCCTCTAATGTTTATTACCAAGTTTATCTGGTTGTGCCTTTTTTCAGAGACCCCTGTTTGTGATATGGAGTGGAGCTAAATTTCCCCCTTTTTTCTCTTGCAGTCCCTAGTTCATCCCAAGTGACAAACTGAAGCAGAAAAACTCCAAAAATTACTTTTTCATTAATTTGCGCGCTTTTCCCTCCCACAGACGCGCCCAGGGCACGCGTTCAGAGCTGACCCGTGCGCAAACATTGCGCCTGTTTCAGCCTTTTGCGCGCAAAAGACAGAAAGATAAATTTCTTCCACATTTCTATACTTTCCTACTTGTAAAGTGCTTTTCAGCCCATAATACATCTTCCAGCATTGGTTGAGGTACCTTTCAGCTTGCTAAAGCTCACTCTTAGCTGCTTTTTGTAGGCTTAGTGTCAGTTTTATTTCAAGTTGATTTTTGCAAAGTTCACATATAGTTTAAGTAAGGGGAAAAATAACTTGCATTCCGAATTTTTTTTTATGTTTTGCAAATTTAGGTACCGACACACCTAGATAATTAGCCCAAGTAAGTGGCCCAAGTCCACGGATGCTTAGCTAGTTTCTTTTTTCTAGTGTAAAAGTTATTAGTTTAGTTCAATTTTTGCACTAGGATTTCAGGACTAGGGTTGAATTGTCGATAGAAGAGCAAGTAATCTCTGCTGCCTTTTCACCCTCTGGCGATCCTAGGCAAGAATATGAACACTCTCTATTCACAACTCACCATCTCTCTTTATTTGATCACATAGATTAACTAGGAAAAATAGAAAGTGGCCCATATCTGCACATGTTTTTCTTTTGAGCAAGGAACAATATAACATAGTTTAATAGGGTATTTTGAAAAGGATTATCACATATCCACACGTTCAAACTATGTGATTGTCCACTTTTTTCTCACACACATCCACCCACTAAGAAAAGCAAATAAACCTAAAACTAACTTAACCAAACTCACTAAATTCTCCCCATAGGGGCCACAAAAGAAGTTATAGTTTAAGTTAGGATCAAGGGGGTAGGCATCCAATAAGCCGCCTTGATAATTATTCATCTTGAAACATAGAAGTTGACTATTTAGGGAGCTTTAAATCCACCTATTAGCCCATGAAAAAGAAAACCCGAGCACGGCAGAGACCCGTTTCATAGGGGATTAGGCTTAGGCGTAGTGTGTGCGGTATCAGTTGGGGCTACCTGACCCGGATGATACTCGGTACTGTTAGCTGACTTACCAAGAAGCCCAAGGATCGAACGCTCACATGGGATGGTGGTACTTAGTGGCCAAATCTAGGGCATCCTTTCCCTATAGGTGACAGTGCATGCAAGCGCCAGACCCTCTTCCCTTACCTTGGTGAATTTTCTTCGACTGACTGGGGCCGTCACCAGCTCTTACGGGACATTGTGCCAACACTCGCAAGATATATTCTCAAGGCCCAGTTACATTTGAGTGTGTGAGGACGAATAGGTCTTATAGGATTTGAATATCATATGAAAACAAACAAAAAACACATTTTTTCTTGATCACATAGAATTAATTTAAAGGGAAATTTTATTTCATTTTCACTTTGTTTTATGTATGTGACCAGAATTTTTCTTTGATCATAGAATCTATCCTCTCAAAGTTTTCCAAAACTATACCTATTCGACACCAGAACGAACCCAATGGGACCTCGTCGATCTAGGCATCTTTTGCACCTCCCCCCATTACCAGAAGGGGTTCCAGTCCTTTTGCCATTTAGGCGTCAAAGATGGAACATTGCCACCATTATTGGTTCATCCTTTATTGGGGCATCCTTAGTTGGGAACCCTGGTCGGTCTCCCAACACCACACCACATGCCACTCCTCCCATGACCCCTAGGGGCAGAGAAGTGCGACCCATTCGAGAAGCCAATCGAATACACAATAGGGTGCGTCACAGACTAACCCTCTTCCTAACCAGAACTTTGTGTTTTCACAAGTTGCAATGGCGTCAACCTCCTAGTCACCTTTCTTAGCTTCGTTGAATCTACCTGATTTAACCAAGTTGATGAATGATTCCATCGCACATAACCCTACATGGCCTCCCATTCCCACGAAAATCCCTTCGGATATTCCAAATTTCAAAGGAAAGAAAGCGGAAGACCTAGGTAATCATGTCATGACCTTCCACCTATGGTGCTCATCAAACAATATCATTGGCGACACTATTCGATATTTCAACGCACTCTGACAGGAGTAGCCGCGAAGTGGTATGTGGAGCAGCCCTCTGCTATATATGGAACCTTTAGCGCCCTCGCCACCGTGTTCCTAACATATTTTCAGTTACCCATTCACCATGATTCTGGAATGGAATTACTAACACGTTTTAGACAAACCCTCGCCATCCATATCTCGAACCATCTCCATGAATGGAGGTGGCGTCGTATTTTATGTAAAGCTAAACTCGATGATTAGGTTCATTTAGATTTGTTCCTGAAAAATCTCACTGTAGAGATTTCAAAGGTTGTGGCGCAGCAATGGCCCAAATCCAAAGAAGATGCCATCACAAAGCCCAACAGCTTGAGCTGATTTATACACAGTCGGGATTGAGTCAAGTTTCTGCCATATGATTGAGTCCAGTCTACTCCTTGTAACCAAGGAGGGATTGAATAGCCAAATTTCCGTGCCTGCAAACTTATCAAGAATTTCCAAGTGTTTCGAACTCTAAAGACGGACTAATTGGGTCACTGACCTAAAGTTTCCTAGATAGTAGTAGTCAAAACCCTGGTTACATGTATAGTTCTACCCAGAACATATCTCAAACCGGTTTTCAAAGTCATCATATGCCTCAAAAAAATTTGACCAATAGGGCACAAGCGTATCACCATGGAAGACCCTATCCTCTAGCTCAGGGGACCCAATACAGTGAGAAACACTAACGAAAGACCTCCCCTCCAACAGCCTGGTGCAAACCAGGGACCGGATTATGCTCAGTCCCCAACACAAGACCCGCCTATGCAGACCAATGCACAAGTGAACTTTGTGCAACCTTCCCAAAACCAACCACACCAATATAACCAGGAGAACTACCCTCCTAATGTGGTGAAGAAAAAAGGAAAAAACAAGCCCAAAGGGAATCCTGGACAGGGGGGCAAAAACCAGCAACACCCTCCATGATCCCAGGCTAGAGGCAACTCCAACTGGAATCAGAGCTAGGAGCCAAGAAATGCCCAACGTCAGAGAAAAAGGCCACCTCTTTGAACAAACCATTCTTTTTCGATATGTGGCCCTGAGCTAAAGAAGCTACAGAGTAACTGAGGATAAGGAGGATCTTCCCAGCAAACAGCTATGATGCAGGAACCTTTCCCTCATCAAGGGACGGTAATCACTCAACAACAAAATCCAAACGACTCCAAGAAAATCAGCCACGAAATCTACATGACTGGCAAACAAATTTTTTTCCAAACATGAAATCGCAATTATGACACCCCACCAGACACTAATGCATCAAGGGCAAGTACTAGTGCACCGACTGCACCTTTGACCATTTCAAAGATGCCTATCAAACCATTGCCAAAGATGGCGAAGGGACCCAATAGGCAAGCAGGAAACTACTCCAAAGTGGCCCATAATTATAGTATTGTGGATGATTTAGCACAATCTCCCGCTATTATGTCATCTTTATAAGTATTGCATTCATTTCCAAAACAACGAAAAGCCTTACTTTCCACGTTAGGCGTTATCGACCCTGAGCGTTACATGCCTAATGGCTTTTGAATTAGACAAAGCAACCCCTAGGCTTCCTTCCATGGTTTCCTTCCAGATACCATTGTCAGTCTAGAATATCACCATTCACCAATGTGTCATTGATGAGGGTGTATCCACGTGCATCATGTCAAAAAATGTTTGGCAGAAGTTAGGGTCTCCCGAACCAAAACCTTCAGTCATCACGCTTAGAGCATATGACGGTCATCCTTCGACCACTGTCAGCCTCTACCAAAACGTCCTGGTCTGCTTAGCCAGAAATACGGTCCACATAGACATTGAAGTCTTGGACACTCACTTGGATTATAACATACTCCTTGGTCGTAGTTATATGTACGCCATGTCAGCCATAGCCTCCTCCATCTTTTGCATTATGATGTTCCACCACGAGGACCACATCATTACTATAGACCAATTGACGCATAGCGAGAAGCGACCCATAAAAAACACTGATGTAATTCTACCCTATGTAGATACATCCTCGGATGCACTTTCATGGTATCAAGAATATGGCCCCGGGCAGTTCAAACCGTCGTCCGTTCTAGGATCATTCCTAGGAGATCCTCCCATTATCCCTGAGTCATCACCGGATGTCACAGGGGCTCCGGTGTGCATGATGTCCACATCATGCACCAAAGCTAGTCAGGACACAGAAATGAGCAATAATGGCATGGAATCATCAGCCACGACAACCTCTCTAGCCTACACTGCTTCCCAAACCCCCATTAGGGGAATTTTGAGGTATAAAATGGGCCTCCTAAGGAAAATGTACAATCAAAATTCACATTATGAGAACCAACCACATTTTAGGGGATGACATCATCTCTAATGGTTGAGGTGACATTGCTTGAGTTAAAGGTACTTACTTGTCACATTCTCAATGGTGGATAAAAACTCATGGTTAACCATGGTAGTACTCTAAGTACTTGTAAATTCAAAGTAAAATACTCATAATAAATGTCATTTCACACTTTTTGAATAAAAAATATACTATTTTCATTTCATATTTCTTGAAAGAAACAATGCATATCCCTATACATTTATTATATTATATTATTTTTATATACTATATTAATTACATGTTATTATACAATTTAAATAATATAAATTTTAATTAATAGCATATAATATAATTAAGAATTTATATTTTATTTTATGTTATATAAGTACAAAGGACAAATGCATTAATTGTTCAATGATAATGAATTTTTCTTGAAAAACTCATTCTTATTTATAGTCACATCAATATAATTTTTTTTATTAATTTTATTTTGGTACAACTTTTGAATTGAATTTAACTATGGTTACATGGATAGTGGTGCAAAAAGTGAATTGAAAATTCATAGATCTTATTTTATTGGTTTAGCTATTATTTTATTATTTCCTTAGGAGGCCCATTTTAGACCTCAAAATTCCCCTAATGTTTCCTCTACCCCCCAGCTGGTTTCATCTCTCAGCAGGTTTTGGAAACCACCAAACATATCATTGGAAATACCAGTTTGGTATCTCATCCCCCCTACGGGAATAGGAGACGCTCACATCACTGCGATAGGGTTGAAGCCCCTCAGTCCCAAGGAGGCCCCACCCATCCATGAAACGGTCGAAACAACCCCTGCAAAGGAAATATTGCAAAACTGGTGATTACGACTAAGAAACCAAGAAAAGAGGAAAGAATATGGAGACTCCTGCCATACAACAGGAATCACCAGTCTGTTCCATATGCGACATAATAGGACATCCTACCCACATCTGCCCAGAGCATATGAATTAAAACCACTCCTTGGATCTGAGACAGACATCGCGATGCCGCGTTCCCGTAAAAAGGAACCTACCACCAAAGGTAAAGGCAAAGCATTGCATACTAATCACGCATGCACTATCTGCAACAACTATGGGAACTATACCCATCATTTCCCAGAGATAACACGATATAGGGACGCTTTACATGCCATCGAGTGATCCTATCATGAGGATCCCTCCACCCAGGCATCCAGAAATGAACCTCATACCGTCCTGTACCTATAAGAAGAACGAAGGGCACCACAAAGACCCCTAGTCATGCCCCCTCCTATTATACGCTGCACACTATACGATGAACGTGGTCATTTCCTCGAAGAATGCGCAACCCTGGAACTTATCCATAGATGGTATCCTATAAAACGGGTTTACTACGTTGGATTGCGGGAAATGAAATTCACATGTCCTTTATGCGGCAACAATCACCTTCTGGAGAATTTTCACTATATCCCCCAATTCTAGCTAGCCCTTGCAAGTTTACACTCAGCCATAGTTTTCCTCTCCCAAGAAGATGACATGGATGCAGAATCCATGGATAGCTCCGCAACCTAAGAGGATGTGATGAGCAGATCCATCCTATTCTTATCAGCTGAAAAGTGACCAATTAGGGAACGCCTAATTACCCCCAATTTCTCTCTACAGAGAAGACCAACATGCGCATTATGCAAAATGCCCAATCATGTGGTAACCACTTGCCCTGATTTAGCAGTGTTATGATGCTAGTTCCCTGCCAGACCACAAAATAAGCATGATGGGACCCCCATATCTAGGATATTTTGCCTAATATGTCAAGGCAATCACTATGAACAACACTGTACTTATATCTCACGAATTCATCCCACCATAGATATGATTCATATCATAGAGAAGAAACAGGACGACCTCTGTGAGTGGTATAAAAGGTACACCACCTCCGGGTCAGCGACCCCATACCCACACGAGCATGATGTGAAAGCTAGGATGACACACCAACCAAGCATGAACCAGGCCAAGCCTAGGATAACATGTAGACTATGTGACTTGAATGACCACCAAGTCAATCAATGAAGAGAACTGAAGCCTCTTGCAAACCATTTTCACATAGTCTCTTCTCTCCGTCAGAAACTTCTCTCTAACCAAGAGAACATCACGCGTACCTATTGTCGGATTTGTTCACACTTTCACCATATGATTAAATGTATGCATCTCCCCAAGCTAAGAGCGGCAAGAACAATGTTGAGTCTACACTCCCCCAAAGAGTTAGACACACCCAAGCCAAAAATACATAAATGGAAGCAGAAGACCTCCTCTTCTATGATAGATCCTTTCCAAGCGTCCACATCGGGGAAAAAGAGTAGTGTCGATTCCCATACAATCTACTCCATTGGCACAATGATACCATGTACTATTTGCACTGGCTAAAATCATGCACCAGAGGTATGCCCGCTAATGGAAACATTCAAGCACCTCTGCAGCAGGCACAATTTCCACCCACATGAAATTGACCATCCTAGTGGGGAACCCAACCTTGTGCTTATGCAAACTCCCATCACAGAGATTATTCCACCACCGAACGCCAACGACACGATTCACCATATACGATTTGTATCGTTGCATATCAGAAATAGGATTGTAGCTGCCCCCACGTCCCAAGATTTCCACCTTATTCCTGTCGCAAAAGATCAAGGTACCTTTCTATTTTTCATCGATTTCCGCAAGATCCAAAATTTGCATGTCGTTATTGAACTCCTCGATGATACGCAACCTCTATAATAGTGCCTAGTAAAACTAGAGCTCATTGATGAAAGCCAATGACAGTCGCTACAACACAACGAGGCCCATAAGAAAAGAGTAAAAGCGTCATTCGACCGCCACATCAACCCTCGCTTATTCACCGAGGGAGAACTAGTCCTTCGCTATGATATCGCGAAAGAAGCCCTAGGGCTAGAAAATTTTGAAACCTTGTGGAAAGGACCGTGGCTGACCAATCGAACCACGGGGTGACCTACTCGCCAACATCTACAAGAGTAACAAAAACTATGTCAGTGTCACCATCACAATACATAAGCACATATATACTCAAATAAATGCATAAAACATAAAAAAACGTACCTGTTGGCCCCCAAGCATAACCAGGAGGGAGACCCATCTCTGGATCCCCCTGGAAGTCCATCCTTGCATATGGGAATGGCAAGAACATCTAGGGGTTCACCTCGAACCAGGCCTCTGTTGTGGAATTCTAGTAACACCCCATCATGCCCCCACCACCTCACGGCATCACCGGAGCCCATCTCCTCATACGAGGCTCCCATGACCCCCCAGGAGGCATTTCCACCACTGGTCTTAGCAGCACTACCCTCTCGTACATAATGCTGCATAAAATGCTGGCGTAAGCAAACAACTTGGATCCATTGCAGACCTTGTTGAGCTGCGTCACCATCACGTCATAGAAAAAATAGGAAAAATCATAGAAGTGTCTGGCTCTCAGCCGGCGCAAGAATCTAACATGCAGGCCAGATACCTGATGCGGAGCCGACAACCCTGTGAGTTGCACAATCACCGTTAGAGCACATCGCTCTGCGAGATATGTCACTGATGCAATGCGGATGCACCTCTTCGTAAGAGGTGCACCACCACAATGATGTCTCCAGAACCTCTCTAAATCCACCCTCCTGGCAGGGAGTGGATACCTCAGCGCCTCACCATGAGGCAGTAACCCAGTCACAAAATATACGTACGTCTCAGGACGGATGGCCAGGTTAGTCCCATGATGCACAAACATGTTGTGCCTCCTGTGCCAATGCTAGATTAAGTAACGAAGCAATCGGTCCTGCGACAGAAGAAGCTCATTTTTCGTGAACTTTAGGAGCCCCCATTGTGCCAGCTAATAGTGCACCCCAACATCAGCAGCCAATGTAGTTCAGAGCTTGGGAAAATCCCGCTCTCTCCACACAACCTGTCATCAAAACAAGAACCCATCAACAACAGAAAAAACATCAAAAATAGGCAAAACTCAAAAAAAAAATTCCTCGGCCTTTTGCGTGCCTGTCCCTCAGACAGGCGCGCTGAGGGTGTGCCTGTATTTTCCACAGGGGTGCTTAAGGCACACCAAAGAAGGGGAACAGAGCGCTTCAAGCATGCTTATCCCCAGAAAATGCGCATAGAGGGCGCGCTTTTTCCCCAATCTCTCATGCAATCTAGGGAAAAAATCACTCAGAATCCACACAAACGAAGTTTGTACGGACCCCGCCACCATCAGACTAAAAAAATTAAAGTGCAGGACGTCATGCAGGTTACCTGGGCATGATATCACTAATCCCTGGTGCTGAGGCTGACCGCAATGACAAGAATTGCTACGTAGAAGCCTCTGACCTCTCAAGAACTCAACAAGTATAAATGAATGGAATTAGGGCCATATTCACCTATGTATTGCCCTTTTCAAAAATCTGGAAGAACCATAACGAGAGATCAGAAGGTACATTCTCCGAACCGTAAGTTGTAATGTGATTAGGACTGCATGATGAACAGTGGCGAGGCCACACATTTGTACTCCCAAAAAAATAAATTTTCAGCACCGATAAGTATGCCCTCTCTCATCTTCTTTTTTAAAGCTCATGACTTTCAATAATATTTGATAAAGAGGATGCTTTCACTTGAGGTCATTGTTTTTGTAGGAAAATCTCGCAAACCATTCACAAATCCATCTGTTGAAAGTTCTAGAGTAGGTATCATTCTACCCCTAGCATGATAGAGTCCCAGAAAACTCTACATATCCCGATATCATTTCTCCATCAGAAATCAACCATAAGTTCCACATATCCGACCGTGTTTATCATCACCTCACCCTGCACATGATAAACATCCTCATTAGTCAGTAGAGCCTCCCCCCATGGCGCCATGACCAAAGTAGACCATATATCACAGCAAAGTGATGCCATGGCCATACCACTTTAGTCCGGGAAGCACCTCATGCCCATCCATCCACCATGAATAAAGGTCAAGTTTTACCAGACAAAATAAAACCCCCTTCCCGGACAACCAAGTTGTATAAGAAGATCAAAAGTGCACTACTGTGCCTTGCATTTGGCCCACCATACCTTCACCAGCATAATCCCATTTGCGATACTTTTTCATCTAATTCATCAACCTCACACATGAGACCAACCAATGGGGCTCCCACCCTCAGCAAAACACCTTCCTCACAACATCACTGAGCTAACACTTCCATGTTTTGGTGCACCAGTCTCTATATTTTGTACAAACCAAACCCCATTATTTTATTCTTTTGGTAAGTGTACAAAGACCGAAAATGGTGCACTACGCCCCCCACCCTCTCATCCATCTTTTCTACCATGGCAACAGTCCCTGAACACCCTTGGTTGGAATATTACACCCCCACGCACAAGCCACCATGACATTCATAGCCAGTTTTTACCCACCCTGGAAGTCCTACCGACTCCACGATTTTTCCCATCAGAAATAACTATGACTACCGCCAAGCTGCTTAGTACACCCCGACCTTGGGCCATTGAATCCCCATCATCATATTTCAGTCACCCCTCGCCAACATGCCTATGTTAAACCCATCACATCCAGGTCCCTGACCCCTCATTTCAGCGAACCCTCGTTCGGTTGAGGCTTCCTTTTGTTGACTTCAACACCTATTTTCCAAAATGGAAGCAGTACCTTGGATTGCCCCTCTCCATAAAAGGTGCATCCTCGGGTGGCACTGTGGGAGACATCATTTCCCACAGATGTCACGATCCTCCTAAAATTCAACTACAACAAAATATTTCATGTCAAGATGGTATCGTACCTTACAACCATTACACTTTGATCAAATTCTTCAAAGACCCGTGCCTTCACAAGCGTCTCTTTCAGAAATGCTTACATGGGAAGGTCCCAGCTAGCGCCTATGCATACAATGCACAGCTATGTGCCATACCAAGTTTACGTATATGGGTACCACATTCCACCTATTGTCAAAGAAAAAATTCCCCGGAGGGCATCAGCAGTCGTCGTCAGCAAACACTAGATCACTACCATATTAGTGACACAGATAGAACATGTATCTGTCAAATAGATTTGTTTAACTAGCCACAACATCACAAGCATGGGACATGCCCTCCTCGTAGAAAATTTGTATATGTATTGTATTATATTTTCTTACAGGGGTCCCATAGGACATGGTCATTCTTCGAACTGATGCAGGGTGTTTCCAGTTCTAAGCTTCACGCAGGTTTCTCTCTCCCTACACACAATATACGGAAAAGAAACTATAATGTATTCTGGCTATACAGTTGTTCCTATACCTCATACATTAGGAGGAAACTGTTAACACTGGAAAATCATACAAGAATAAGAAGACATGAATTAATGTTAGGCAGAAGGATTTACATGGCTTAAAGACATTAGAGAATCTGAAAAAGTATTTAAAAATCTCTAGGGTCTAAGGAAAAATAAAATTTGATCAGGCCATAAATGATTTTGCGCATATAATCCTTCGTGAAGAGCGCCTTTGCACGCCTTTTGACCCAAAATGCGTGCAATCCTGGGAGTGGTGAAAGTCACTTTCCAGGACCACAAAAAGCACACTCCAAGATAATGATTCCACACTTGAAGCCGCCTAAGAATAGCCACCAAGGCCTCCTTAGACATCAAGGGAGCACACAATGGAATATTTGTGGCACACAATGGAATCATCCCCCTCTCTTGGGTCACCATCCACAATGTACCAAGAGAGAGAAGGAGGATTTTAATTCTCCTATATAAGACCACCAAGAGATGAAGAACTTGAGAGCACATTGTTATGCTGGCCAAAATTTCCCAAGCAATACCAGCAGTGTGTGATCCAGAGCTGAAGATAGAGGGGGCTCAATTGTTGGCCATCCAACAAGTTCAGTCCACCACAGAAGAGAGAGGGAGACTTTGCACCGAGGCAAGCTTGGAAGAAAAAACATCCTTGCATCGGGACTTAGAACCCATGTTCTAAGGACCCTTTGGAAAGAGAGTTAAATTTTCATCCTCATTTCCTACCAGCACCCAATAAGAGGGGTTGAAGAGCCACTGTTTGGATTATTGCAGTTGTTTGAATCTATTTAGAGATTTTGTTTATTTTTTTACTTTTAGTTTAGTTTTAGTTTATATGTGCATGCTATTTCTCTATCTAGTATGTTTATGATTCTAGCTTGTTCCACTAACTTGCTTGACTCCACTTCTTTTTCTGCTTGTGACCAATAACTTAAGTGGGTAAACCACACCCCTTAATTTGGTGTGATTTCGTACATGCGTGCACCAAACACACTAACACAAACCTTGTTAGATCTTTAGATGGATTAGTTTGTGGATCTTTCCACACTACCATGGGTATATCACCAAGGACTAATGCATGTGATTTATCAACTCTCCTACTCTTTATATGTCTTCTCATTACGGCCCGATGTTTGGGACTGTAAAAGATGTCGAGAGGAGGGATTTCTTCCATATTTAGAACAATCTCAGATGAAGGGAAGGTTGGTGTAATATTCCTAACTAGCTTTTAGATAGTTGGAATATTAAATTTTTCTTTTGTTCATAAATTAGATGAATAAGTGGGTAAAGAGACCCTTAAATCACTTTAGTAGGAATAAAACCACTTCTAGTGAGAAGTTGGATAAGTGTAGCTAGTTGAAATAAAGCAACCCTTGGTGTGAATGGGAGAAATGCGTGTGGATGGGGTCAAGGTTGACCAAATCAACATCATTGTCATGGAGGGAGTGGAGATAGTGGAGGAAAACTCAGTTATGATGGAGGAGTGTATGCATGAGAGTAGCATATTTAATGAGTAGGACCAAGGGTGAGGAAGCTGACAAATCATATAAGGAAGGGGATGACAGACGTAGAAGGAAATCTAATTATTGTTTATGTTTGGTCTTTTGTTACTTTCTGCGTGCTTTAGATGTTTAGCAGAGTTTGTTGTGTTGTTTAACACAAGGGTGTTTCCGGGCGGAAATCCCACCCTTATCCTTAGGGGACTTCGAGTGCCCACTCAAGAGAGGTTCATTTGAGCTTCATTCCATTATCTGACATCAACCCAAGCTTCAACCATCTTCAGCAGCGCAGTCTCCTTCATAAAATATGTTATTTTGCAGGGCAATTGCAGTGGAGGGTTGAGAAACCCATTTTGTGAGCTTTTTTTTTGGTGAGGGGAGCATCCCTTCATCTGTAAAGCTAGTAGGGAGGAGTATCAGCTATTTTCTTGTCATATCAGCCACCTCCCAGCATTTATTCAGTTGCAGAGCGTAATTCAACCCTAGGGCTGCATTTTTCATATTGTGTATTTATAAAAACCCTTTCTGGGTTGTCTTTGAATTGTGCTAAAGAGTTTAGATCTCTGATCCCAACATTTTCTAAGCACTATATCAGAAGATTCTTGTATTCCTATTCTCTAGCTACAATTATTCTCACTAGGACTACGCAGTCATGGCCTTCCGTCATTTTGTGTAGTAGCAGTATTTCTTGTTTGGGTGTATTGGATCATTGGAGGATTGTTTTTCGTAGCTTGAGTGTATTTTTCCTCAAGATATTATACTCATTTATGCTATTTTACATAATTAAATGGCTCTATGATTTTCTCATGTTTAGATGTATTAATATTTATTGCAAATTCCATATTTATGTTCAATATTCATGTTTTTCCTATTTTGGAATATTACAGTGGGATCAGAGAATAATCTTGGCTCAACCTGTGGGGCACTACATCTATAACATTTGGAGCAATGGATGAAAGAGAGTTTCCAAAATTTCTTCTCCAGACTATGCAAGATATTTCCAAATAAATCAAGGAGATGAGGGTAGAAAGACAGAATTAATCCCCTAGATGGTTTCAACATGGAGAGAGTTCTGGCACCTCACATTATTGGTGTGAGAAATCGACATTACATCCAATTTCACAACACTCCACCATGCCTATATTCCTAGCAATAGGAAATGAGGTAGGAGAACCATAAGAGAAGGATAATCTTGGTGATTATTTCCTAGAATATGAATCTCAAACTCATAGGTTCAAGGAACATCTAAACTTCCAATATTTCTATCAGATCAAGGATAATATAAGACCTATTAATCACAATATAGGTAGAGGGTACATGCAAAACAATGATCTGTAACGTATTATGGGTAGATTATTTCTTCCCACTTTTGACGGGTCACCCAAGTGCACAGCCAAGGCTTAGGTAGAGAAATTAGACATCTATTTCCCGTTGAACTGAGTCTCAGAGATGGAGGCCATTAAAATAGTAGCACTGCACCTTGAAGGTGAAGCACATGAGTGATGGTTTCACATTCTATCTACACTAGGGTATGCTAGTGTCATTGCTTATGCAGAATTTAACCGGAGGTTGGTGGAAATATTTGACTGTAGAGATATAGAAGAAATTTTTTTTGAGCTAGCTAAGCTCAAGAAAACAGGATATCTAGAGACTTATATCTCTGAATTTCTAAAATTTTCCTTCATGCTACCAAATTTATCCGTAGCTAGAAGAGTATATATGTTTATTGATGGACTAGAAGAGCCTTTGCATGGGTTGGTAAAATCCACTAGAAAAACTATTGAGAGGAGGCTATTGAGAGGGCTAGAGACTTGCAACATGCTTTTCCAATGGCAAGAGCCCCATTTCAGAAAAATTTTTCCTCTCAGGCAAAGGGGAAGTGTTATGCAGAATTGTGATTTACGGATAAACAAAATTCCCTAAGTGTGGTGCTAGTCACTTAGAACAACAGAGGAAATAATAATTATCACTTTCTCTAAAACAAGCAAATATACAGAATGGTAAAGGAGCCTACTTGTGATTCAATCTCTTCTCCTTCTCCTTCTTTCGATGTTGTCGTAGCTCTCAATCCAACTCAAAACACCAGATCGATTCCTGCAAACACAAACAAAGAACAACAAACAACATGCAATATACAAATATCTACTTATCTTACTAAAATAAAATCGATTAGATATGAAATACATACATCATTCAAGAATACATTGCACAAGAAATAGAGACATATGTATGGGAAAATGAACAACAATATTTATTAAAGAGTAGAAGGGGAAGGTTACAACCAATGGATCGATTTGTTGTCAACCTGCTCTAGCTTCATTCCAGCCTCATCACATCCAACATCATACCAACATCACATCAATACTTTCACTCTCTTATCAAATGAGAATCCAACATCATAACTTTACCAAAATTCTTACTTCCCTAGCACTAGAATGAGTGCTCAATTTATAGGGAAACTTATGGTAGTTTCTCAATGAATGACTTTCTAATAATATGTAAGACATGTTCCCAAGTTCAGAGGTGTTATATAGACACTTGGATTCGAAGTTTGACACATACAGACTCTTCTATAAGGCACTGACCATGTGGATATTCCTGGAACAATGAGAATTCTTATCCCAAGTGACCAACGCACTCTTGAGTATCGGGAAGTGCACTGCAGTGCACCCTTGAATGGATGATTTGGGCCCCATGGAAAATTTTAGGGGCTAATATTCATAGGTGGGCTAATTTTCCATGATTTTTCCAAAAAAATATTCACCAATTTCCATTTTTTATAAAAATGATTCGCCTAAATTTTACAATATATAATTATTTTACCTTAAAAATCACCAAAATTATATAAAGAGTATATATAAATCATTATAAATTTGAATAATTTTAAAAATACATCAATAAACATTTTATAGTTTTCATATTAGGGACTAGTGAGATTCGCCAATAATTTTAAACTTCAAGATAATTTTCCATCCTTAAAATTTTCCTCGGAGTTGGCACTGCAACACAGTTAGTCCCTTTAGAGACTGCTTTGGTGAGTCAATAAGTGATATAACATATACTTCAAACCTTGGAAATATCATAATATAAGCCATGAATGAAATGTTCTTCTCTTAGGGCATATAGTAACTGAAATATATGGGGATGATAGACCCTATTTCATTGGTCCTGTGGATGATGTCCAGTTTGACCAAGTTATGTGGGGTGATGCCCAAATTGACCTATAACAGTTGCCCCCTAAAGCATTAAGTCAAAATAATAGTAGTATTTGGATGAGATTCTTTATGATGTGATGAGCCAAAAATGAAGTGGACGGTGACCTGCATCAATATTACAATACATTACATGATGATATTTTTCATCTTGATCACAAATTACTGAGGGAGGCATTACCATGCTCAGCACATAAAATATCTAATAACATGTACATAGTTCAGAAATTCATCTACATTGGAATGTTTCCCAATACAGACAGGCCTATAGATATAGGCCCATGTTTGGATAACGATCTGTATGTAAATTCATCGTACAGATGATGTGTACAACAATATTGAAATCACAACCTGAATGGATGAAACTAGATCCAGGGTCTTATTATCTCATTCACTCGATCGTTCAGGTACAATTCTAACCGTGTGAATATATTATTTGTAGTCGAACATGGTAAGACATTGTTTGATTACCAACCAATGATGTGAGTTGTTAACAAATGTGAGAGAGCCACCATTGATGTTAATGGCTCTCAAGGTACTGTACTACAGTTTGTAAGGTGTGAATAGATGATTTGATGTCGAACGCCAAAAAAAATATTTCGGTCAAAGGTCCTGAAGTGAGAAACTTGTCGACGATGTAACAAACCTTAGGGTACTAGAAGATGATGTTTCTAAGTAAAATTCTTGGATGATGAGTTGATGTTGACAGGAATCCACTTTATCGTGAAACGAGAGTTACTAATTTTAGAGACAAAATGTGACTTGATATAGCAATGTTCAGGGATAACTATCATGAAAATGAAGTTTTATGAGTATGACAGAAAGATGAGGACTCACTGGATGACTCCTCTTGAACATATTAGCGACACTGAGATGAGTTGGAAGCATTGACCCAAAACCTAAGTGAAGGTATGATGAACCATAGTTATGAATGAACCATCAAGAATATTACCCAACCCAAAAGTCACGATGATGGAGTGAAAGTGTCATGTTCAAGAGTGTCCTGCTACCATAAAGTGTTCAGTTCGCTTTCCCAAATTTTCCCCGATAATTTCTCAACTAATCCCTCTTTATTTTTTAACAAGCTTGAGGAGGATAACATATGCTTGATCTATAATTCAACCCTTTGGGCGAAAGCATCGTTATTTAATAATTTAACCATTCTAGGGATAAATGAAACTCAATTCTTGCCATGATCGAAAAACCCGTCGCTATTTTATGTTTTAACGAGCCTAACGACAGTGACAACCCGATTCTTTTTCATATTTAGAGAGTTTGAAAAGGAGGAAAAAGGAAAATTCCATGGGTCCTTTTTCGTAAATTTGTCGCTTAGCTCCGAAAACGTGTAAAATGATACCTGAGAGAACCTCTTAGCCATGTTTAGCTAAGGTTTTCCTTTTTTGTAAATAATCTATCTTATTCCAGAAAATGGTTAAACTTATAATGAGTAGATTTCATTTCATTTACTTTTACGAGCTCGAAAAGACAAGTGCTCGGTAATCTTTTCACATTATCAAAGTCTGAAAAGAGCTAAAAGAAGACTCCAGGGGTTCCTTTTTCACCGTTATCCAAGCTCTAAAAAGAGATAAAAGTGCACTTCAAGTCCTTTTTCATCACTTCAAGTCCTTTTTCATTTTTATCAAAGCTCGAAGAATAAGGATAAAAGTATGCTTTGTGGTCAAATCATTCTTGAATAAGTGTGCACGACTAATCTACTATATCAGTTATAAAACCTATTCAGAGCAACATAAAATGGATTAAAAATACTTGTTTCATAGAAAAAAAATGAATAAAAACCATAGTCACAGTATTAAATATGATTTGAAATAATCAAATGACTAATTAAAAGAGTTTTTACCATTTGAAATTTACCATTTTAAATTTGGAGCTTTGAACCAGTTTTTTCCCCCAAAATTCAATAGTTGGTCGCGACAGATTCTGTGGATGATTTTCATTATTGTTTGATCCAGGTTGGAGCTATGAACCTTCTCTTTCCTTCAATAGCATTTATTTTTTATTTCATTGCAAATTTTTAGGGTTTTGAGCCCCTTAGGGTAAATATATTATAAACTGAGGGAAACACACCCTTGAGTGTCAAAATGTGTGTTGAAGTGCACTGAAATTGAAGTGCATATGCAACGCACTATCCATGGACCTGGGGTGCGTTGGGCGCGATTTCCATTTTTGTTTCTTATTCTGTGCCCAAATTTTCCCTATTTTTTTGCATGAAAAGGATCCTTGTGAGTCTTATGATGGTGTTTCAGGTATTCATCAGACCAAAATAATGATTACATGGAGGAAGAGAACATGAGGGATAGAACATGATTTCCCTAAATGATCTGGGTACAATAAGAGCCCTCAGAGACTGTGGGTTTCTAAAGTACTTCACAGTGTCGAGTATGAGGCAGCAAAGGGAAATATTAGAGCTCCTTGTTCGTTCATGGGATCTGACGATGCATGTTTTTCACATTGGGGACAAAGTGGTCCCAATATTAGTGTAGGAAATTTATTTTCTCACAGGATTATCGAGGTGAGGTTCACCCATTTCTCTTTCAGGATCTACTCTTGGAAGGGAGATAGTGAAAGATTACATAATGCAGCACTGCCATCCTGGGATTGAACATAATAAGGATGGAAAAATAAACATATGTGATGTATGTGATTTTCCTTTGAGAACAATCCTATTCACTATTACAAAGATTTCCAGTTCCTTTACACTACATGTAGTATGCACTGGAGTGCTTGGAACCAACAATATTTAACTGGGCTGAAGCTGTCCTCTTTCATATGAAAGAACAAATGACCAAGGAAAAGGGAGGAAGGAAGAAGAATTTCAACTATGGCTCAATCCTGATTTATTTTTCCTTAGAGTGGATTCCATTGATGCAGCCCCAACATGTTACACTAGGTATATCTAGCCCTAGAGATCCAAGGATGTAGAGATGGGTAGAATTGATGGCTACACATGTTGCTCAATCGACCATCATATTCTCAACTGCATTCTTTGCTTGGTTCAGATGAAAAATGGTCTCCATCGATGATTATGCATATGCATGCATAGACTTCCGAGGAGATATAGACTTGCTTCTACCAGACAATGCTCAATGGGCTGCAATTGGTAAGAATGTTTTGACAATGTTTTTTTATTTTTCTAAGGTTTATACATGTTTTTGTATTTTGATGCTTCCCAAGACTAAACTAAAGTTTTGATGTATGTAGATGTAGGTCATGTTCGACCAGTGGGTCAACTAGAGCAGAGAGCAGATGAGCCAACAGAGATGGCTATCGGGAGAGTAGTCCTTCAGGATTTGTATATGACCAAGACTCTTGCTGAGATACAGTAGCAAATAGAGGGATTGACTCTTGGGATTCAAGATTGTTGGATCTAAGAGTTACCCATGAGACTGCAACACCACACTACTAGTGTTCCTAATCATCGGATGTGGTTATTGTGTAGGATAGTTAGATCAGTAGCTTGTTATCATGAGCATCACTAGTTTACTTTGAAATTTTGCATACATTTTGAGGTCAGATGACCAATGTATCTTGGGCACAAATTTTGTAAAAACCTCTAACTATATATCTATTTGTTTTTAGTGTTTTCCTATGTTTATTGTGCAATCCTATTCAATTATGTGATGTGAATATGTCTTTACATGTGTTGCAAATGTTTGTTTATAACATAATTCGCTAAGGAATTAGTCAATGTGTTCAAGTTTCTATAAATGTGTTGATATTAAATGAAATCAAAATGTCTTTCCAAAATTCGAACTCTTAAGAGCATACAATGTATCGTTGGATTTATGATAGTATAAACACTAGTAAGTTGCAGTACAACAAGTTGTGAGTCCAACATAATGATGATGCAGTTAATACCAAATGAAATGGCATCAAAGAGAAGTTTGATCAACGTGCTATACTCAGCGATATTGTTTGTAGATCGACCGATAAAAATCCCTTGAAAACTCACTAACTTGTCGTTCAGAGCGAAAATGGCCCACGGTACAGAGTATAGTTTCTGCATACTATGACTAGCACCATAAGCATACCCAATGAATGGTTCGAAAGATTTAGACATCTGTGATGAAATGTAAAGAAAATTACTAACTTCAAGAAAACTCTAGAAAAATAAACTAAGACCGTAAATGAAAATCAACAGCATATATACAATATAATACAATAGTTCACTACGCTCATGTTTAAGCATAGTAATGTTTCAGATACAACCTATTTTGGGGCTGCGGCAATGGAATTCCATCATAATCTACCAACTCATAGGCACCCTTAGCAAGAACTCTTTTGATAAGATAGGGGCAATGCCATAATGGCTCAAATTTTCCAGTACCTATTACATCAACTTCCTGATCATAAATTAAGACCAGGTCACCCTCTGAGAAGATGCGAGGTTGGACATGCTTGTCGTATTGCACCTTTATACGTCTCTTATGTGCTTCATTGGCCAATGTGGCTTCAAAACACATTTCATCAATATGGATGAGGTTAAAAAGACATGATTCTTTAAGATAGGTGTCAGGTAACAAGTCAACGATGAGTTTTAACACTGGTATTTCACATTGGATAGGCAAGATAGCTTCTAGACCATACACCAATTGAAAGGGGATAAATTTGGTTGCGTTTCTCACCGAGGTTTGGTATGCCCACAAAGACGAGTACAAGATCAAATGTCAATTTCATTTATGAAACCCTATCATTCATTTAAGAAACTTGTTAATGGGCTCAACTTGTCCATTGGATTATGGATAATAAGGAATAGAACTATCATGCAACAATCCTAATTTGGCAGTCAACTCATTCATCATGTGATTGCAAAAATTCTTACCATGATCTATGACTATAGCCTATGGAACACAAAACCATGAGATAAAATTATTGAAAAAGAATAATGCAATTGTTTCGCATGTGTTATTGAAAGTAGGCATCACTTCGACCCACTTGGTAAAGTAGTCTACTACAAAAATAATATAACCATTCCCCTCAGACGAACGATGGTTGCAGGTCATGAAGTCAATGCCTCATTTTGCAAATGGTCCCACAACAATAACAAGATGCATTGGCACTGGTGGTTTGTGGAATTTATGATCAAATATCTAGCATGCATGACAACTTCTGACCACGAGGATGTAGTCACGAAATATGGTAGGCAAAAAGTAACCAGTGCAGAGTATCTTCTATGCGGTAACGTATCCATACAAGTGTCCACCACAAGCCCCAGCATGACAATCATTTATAACCTTCTCGACCTCCTCATTAGTGAGGCACCTCCTTAAAATTGTATTGACATCGCGACAATAAAGTGTATCACCAACGATCATATAATATTTGGCTTCGTATCGAATACATCGTTATTGAGAGCGAGAGGTATCTAGCCGAAAAGTTTGGGTTTGGAGATAAATGATAAAATACCCATACCAAGGATTAGATGATACGATCAGAAACAAAGATTCATCAGGAATATATGGTTCCGATATAGTAGCAGTATTATCAGAGGGAAGATCGTAGAGAAGCTCAGGAAAAAATAAAGACTTATTTGACTTGGATTTAATGAATTCCAAATCAAATTCCTGTAAAATGACGATACATTTTGAATATTCCCCCCTATAAATTGACATGACAGAATGTAATTCATGGGGTTGCAATATGAAATGACAATGGTCTTACGGAACATGAAATAATGGCGAAATATTTGGACAAATTGAACAGCCGCCAAGGCGAGATTTTCGACGTATGAATACTTCACTTCTGTATCATTGAGATTATGAATCAAATAATATAACGGATGTTCTATCCCATATTCTTCTTGGACCAATACCATAGAAATGGTTGTATCAGCTGCGGCGATATATAAGAAATAATTACTCTGATAATTGGGGGGATACATTAATGATACCCGGACAAGGGTATCCTTGACATCATCAAAAGAAGCTTGTGCAACCTTATCCCAATGGAAGTGAATCCCCTTTTTCAAGAGACGAGTAAATCCTTTATCCATTTCAGTGTAGTTGGGTATGAACCTCCTTAGGAAGTTATCCTTTCCTTGAAGTTTTTGTAACTGAAGCAAATTTGATAGCGTAGGAAAATCAAGAATGGCCTGGAACTTCAGTGGGTCGATTTGAATTCCTCCTTTTGAGACAACGAATCCTAGCAAACAAATAGAACAAAAAAAAAACACACATTTACGTGGATCGAGGCGTATTTTGTAGTGTCTACAACGTATAAAGATAGCTCTCAAGTGCATCGGGTGATCAATCCGGTTTTGTGAATGCATGGGTAAATCATGTAGATAAGGCTCAACAATGTTCTTGATGTCATTGAAATCATAATCCATTGCTCTCTGAAATGTTGCCCCGACATTATTTAAACCAAATGGGAGTTTTCGATAAGAGAATGTACCCCAGGGACAGATGAATATTGTCTTATATTGGTCCTCTGGGTGGATATTTATTTGATTGTAGCCAGAAAATCCATCTATGAACGAAAATATTTCACATCTAGCACAATCGTCAATAATATGGCCGATAAAGGGAGTAGGATAGTTGTCTTTTGGACAAACAATATTGACATCCCAATAATCGATGCACACTCTGATTCTCCCTTGTTTCTTCATAACAGGAACAATATTAGAAACCCAATCAGTTAGTGAAACAGGGTAAATGAAACCAGCATGCAAAAGTTTTTCAACTTCTGCTTTAACGACAATGACCTTCTTTGGATGAACAGGACGAAGTTGTTGACGTATTGGTCTGACATCAAGGTACATTTTAATGGTGTGTTCAATGATACTAGTATATATGCCTGAAATTTACTCGTAAGACCAAGAAAATATATCACATAATTCACGAAAGAGAGAGTGATAAGTTTTGAGTTATGATGAAGAACAAGACATGTTGACATGAATGTTTTCTACAACGCTGGGTTTGGTCCAAATATCAATAGAAATGGTTTCTTCAATATTTGATAAATTTCACTCGGATTCGATTGCATTAATAGGAAAATATTTAAAAATAATGTTTTGATCAATGGGTGATATAGTTCAGTAAGATTATCTTCTTCATAATCCTGAAGATGGGAATGATGATGATGATCTTCCCATGGTTCTCCTTCTGGCATCATGGATTCCACAATGCTCTCATCAGTCAAGAAAGTGGATGAAAAAGGATAAGATGGAGTACCAAAATCTAATGAAATATCGACCCAAACGAGCAGTGAAGATGATTTCTGATTCGTCGCCCAAGCCATGTAGATTGATTTCTATGCTAGTTGAATTGGGCTGGGTGGTAAAAATACATCCAATGTAACAACTTCAGAATCACCCGTACTCTTCCTTAAGCTAGATGGAGTGGAAGATATCATGTGGTAGGTCTCTGTGTTTGAAATTTATGTCGACATCGTAGGCAGCGGTAATTCAAAGGTTCCCATTAGGGAAGAATCCTTTAAGAGTCCTGCACCATTGTTTTGAAGTGCTAGTTTGGGTGCGTGAACTAAGAGAATGCTTCCAGTTACCTGGGAATTGGAGGCAAATAAGGAGAGTGGATTGTTGACTTTGATAACACCTTTATGTGGAAATGAGATCATTCTAAAATATATAGAGACGATCGCAGTCATAGCATAAACCCATGGCCTTCTGAGTAAAATGTTGTAATAAAGGGGTCCGTCAATGACCTCAACTTCAACATTTATTGTTTTTCCCCCAGTTCAACATGCAGGTTATTGATGATACCGTGAGGCATATATGTACAACCATCAAAAGCTTTCAACGTCATAGGCGATTGAGATAGGCGCGGTGAGCCAAGTGACTTCCAGCAGTTTAGAGACATAATGCAGGTAGATTCTCCCTCATCAATAATAGTAATATGAACGAGGTTATTGATAACATTTACTTGGATGGAGAATGCAAATTCTATTGGTAATTGTGTCACATAGCCTGTATGATTAAAGACTACAAGATTGGAATTTGTCGGATTGATTCCACCAATTGCCGACAACAAAGCCTCCTTCTGGGAGGGAAAATTTTGATGTACCTCAAGCATCGACATAGCTAAAGGGGATTGAGTTAAATCTTCAACTATATTTTAATTTTGAGCAGCTCGAGCTCAAGGATTGAATGTCGATTTATGGACGACTCCCTTCGGTGACTTTACTATTAACTTAGGAAAAGCAGTTGGCAGAATAGAGTCCGTAAATGGATTTGTGGTTGAGGTAGTAGGTTTATTAGTAGCCTGAATACCGTAATATTTATTACACGCTGACACCAAAACATCAGTTTTTGGCTTCATGACAGATAGCATAAGCACTTGGGAACTAGAAGCTGGATCTGTAGCAACCAAATTTGTGTCTGGATTCAGAAATGGATCTACCAACATAGCGGATGCATGTGAGGTCTTAATCAATTTTGAGACTTCGGCATTTGAGGATAGTATTGAAAAAATTGCTCTTGATTATAGATTATGCAAGGGTAACAAGGTTTCCGATTTCCAGTTTTTTGATTAGATTAACATTCCTATGGGGTAGAAGTCTGATTTTTCTTTGATTTCCCCTTTTTCTTACTTTTGGGTTGCTTGTCACTTTTTCCTTTGTTAGATGACATGACCTAAATTTCCAAAGAAGGTGCAGGATCAGATGTAGTAGATTGATGTGTGCTTACAGTACCGATCATACTGTCGTCAGCATGAGAGTCCTTAGATGGAGGAGGAAAAATAAAATTATATCACGGTGCATTGGGAATTTTCTCATAGAGCGTGCTAGACTGAGTACTGGGCACAAAAAATGACCTGATATTCAGTGAAGACGCCACCCTTAGCCACATCCTCAGTTATAGATGGTAACAAGTACTTAATGAACCACTTGGCAAGGAGATGATCGGGAACAAATGTCTTGACCATTCTACGATGACGATACCACTCATGAATATGATCAGAAATGTGAGTAGCATTATTCTGTTTGAAATTGGTCAAGATTTTTGTTCTAGTTTCATATCGTATGGGTATCTGGAAGTGGGTCAGAAATTTAGTAGCTAAGGCAGTGAAATTATCAAATGAAGCTCTTGGTAAATCAATGTACCATTTCGTAGCCAGACTAGTGAGTGTACGCTAGAAAAGACGTAGTCAAATGGAGTCACCATTTAAGGAGTTGGATGAACACCACAAATGATAAGTCATAACATGCGTCGAAGGGTATTCCCCAAGGTTTCCATTTCACTTAGGAATATCTGAGGGAAATTTATGTGGTATCACCAACCACCAAGGAGCATAGCTGATTGGATTTTTTGTAAGTCAGTTTAAATCAGGTAATTCTAAAGTTGCAACAAAAGGAAACTGTCAATTTAAGTCAGGTTGAGCATAGCCAGGGTATGATGGAATTGATTGGGAAACAGGCATTTTAGCACCAACATAAGGAATTTGTTGCTGGTAACCCAGACAGGGGTTTTTTGATAAGCAAACGCTTGAGGATTCTGTTGACCAAAACCTGGGTAAGCTACTTGTTGAAATGAGGGTTGTTGCATTTGCACTTGTGGATACCAAGGTGTCTGTCCACCAAGATTATAACCCAAGCTAGAATAGCTTGGATTTGGTTGTGAATAGGTAAAACCCGGTTGTGCCTGTGACATCCCATAAGGGGTAATCGAGCTTGTGAATAAATAAATCCAGATACAAGAGGTTGTTGTAAACCAACCGACGGAGTTGGAATTTAAGGGCCCAATACTTGAGGTTATTGGGTTGAAGGACCCGCCTGAAACGGTTGAGGTACAACACTTTGAGCCTGTAAAATGGGTAAGGATGTATTAACATATGGAATAGATGTGGGTGCAACAAATTGAACTCGTTGATGAGATTGCACAATGTTTGTGGTTGGATGGTAGAGTGGGCTGCCACTGAAAAATAGTCATTCCAACATTAGGATTACCATATAACGATGGATTAATGTAAAAATGGGTGACCATAGGTTGTCCCCCCAACATGAGGTGTGTAATAAGATGGAATATATTGTTCTCCAAATGCTGGGAGTCCAGCTGAGATTGTAATGGATGGAATATACCCAAATGGACTAGCTTGATATTGCACTGAATATGTATATAAAGGATCAAGCCATTCAATACTCATTATATATCTACCAGATAGAATACCTGATGATGACATTGGTGAAGTCCATGGGTTTGAGGATGCACCAGACAAGGTTCCAAATAAATATTGGTAACCAGGGGGGACGGAAGGGCCACCATATATATGTGACTCTGATGATGTGATGAACATCAATGTGGTAGCAAGAGCAGGCTATTTTGCAACTAGAATAGAAGGTACAACCGATGATGTTGTCTCAACCATGGTCATATGACCCAATGTGTTTCGTCTTGTGGTATTTCTTCAATAGAAATAAAACCAGGTGGAAGGATTTCTCTGTCAAGCCCGAAGGATATTTCAGGCAATTGACTGTGCGATATGGGAGACTTAATGGCTACAATCAATTGTGAAGCAACTGATACAGGAACAACTTTGGTTGTTCAACTTCAGGAACTAGATCTTCTGGTAAAATAACGATGGGATCCAGATCAACTTCCAGTTGAACAACATCGGGTTCGGGAGGTATGGTCTCACTGATTAGGTAGATCCTGACCACATGTAGCTGTGAGGACTCCGTCTCAACAACAGTAGACGAATCAGGATTTGTAGAAACAACTCGGGACGTCTCTGGTATATATGAGGATGATGTCGCACCAGAGGTACTGATAGTACTAGTTTCAGTATAACGATGTCGCCTTCACTGACCAGAAAAGGCTTCCCGTGGTAAAGCTGGTTTAAATGCTATTCTACGTGAACGACAGGGAAAGGGATGTTCTTATTTCACGATGACTGATTTATTCTATGACAAAAAATAAATAAACAAAATAAAAGAGTAATTCTAGGCAAAAGGTTTACCAAGTAATTGTGAACTGCAGAATACCTCCTAGAAAACCAAGAATTACAGGCAGGAAATATCCCCTACTGTTGTGTTTGGTGTATCAGAAGTTACAAGGCAGCCGACTCAGTTACCTATGGATGGATAGCAACCTAAATTTTTCCTCCCAAATATACCTAAAGGTACATGGAGGCCCAAGTTCGTATTAGCGTTGTCTAATGTGAAACCGCACAGTGAGAGAACCCCCTTATACTTTTCATACTATAACACCACCCTATATACATGAAGGTACGTGGACGAGCTCAGATATACTTACGTACATGGAGTGAGGTATTACACTCAGAATCTATCGCAGACAAGTTAATGACAACTGCTATGTTTAACTATGCTAGAACAAGTCTCTAGCCTAGACCTTCTAAATTCTATTATTAATGTTCAAATGATTTCGTAGGTAAATTGATGTAAATTTTATGTTGATATTGTTTAAAAAAATTTCTTTGAGGTTCACTGCGTGATGTAGTGGAAATTCCTAAAAATGCAAACTAAATGATAAGCAAACTTTACAATTTAGCTTTTTCAATGAAAATCCTAGCTACTAAGTGAGAGAGCAATCAATTTTTGAACAAACAACAAAGAGCACAAACTAAATGTAGCTTTCCTAACTTTTTCCTATGCAACACATACAATTCACTATATGCACATGCATTTTTTTTCTTTTTAGTTCCCTTAATGTGAATGAAAGTAAGGAAATTATATGCATAAATCAATTAAAGAAGTGTTTTCTTCTTTGAGAAACGAGGAATGAAACAACAATTTCTCTTTTAGGAAAATGAAGAATGGAACTACAATTTTCCTACAGGAAATGAGGAATGAAACAAAAATTTCCTTTACGAAAACAAATTGATCTAATGCAGAAATGAAATACTTTGAATTTGATTTGCCAATGATAAAGAAAAACACTAAAGAGGCATTGAACAAATTTAATTTTCAAAGGAGGAAGAACAAGAAAGTTTACTGGTCTCTAAGAGGTATCAGACATCTGCGAATACAACAAACAAGTGGCTAAGAATGATAGTAATGAAAAATTTCGATGGAATTTGGTTGGATGAGGGGGAAACACAGTCTCTAATGGGAGACAGTGCATTGGAGAGCACCCCTAAGTGGGAGACAGTGCACTGCAGTGCATTGTGTCTTAACCAACAGTGTGTTGGGCGCAGCAAGGATTGAAAAACCAAGCAACAGAATACACTTCTAATGAAAATTTTTCATTCAAATGTCTAATAACTGAAATTAGATGCTACGCATGATGATAAACAGAGGAAAACACACTAGGAATGATACGATACTCCCCAGCGGAGTCGCCAATTTGTTATGTGGAATTGTGATCTCTGAATAAACCAAATTCCCTAAGTGTGGTGCTAGTCACTTAGAACAAAAGAGGAAAGAATAAATATCACTTTATCTAAAACATCATATATACAAAATGTTAAAGGAGCCTACTTGTGATTCAATTGCTTCTCCTTCTCCTTCTGCCGTTGTTTCTGTCGCTCTCAATCCAACTCAAAACGCCAGATCGACTCCTATAAACACAAACAGAGAACAAAAAACAACATGCAATATACATATATCTACTTATCTTACTCAAATAAAATTGACTAGATATGAAATACATACATCATTCAAGAATACATTGCACAAGAAATAGAGACATATGTATGGGAAAATGAACAACAATATTTATTAAAGAGTAGAAGGAGAAGGTTACAACCAATGGATTGATTTGTTCTCAACCTGCTCCAGCTTCATTCCAACCTAATCACATCCAACATCATACCAGCATCATATCAGTACTTTCACTCTCTTATCAAATGATAATCCAACAACATACCTTTACCAAAATTCTTCCTTCCCTGGCACTAGAATGAGTGCTCAATCTATAGGGAAAATGATGGTAGTTTCTCAATGAATGAATTTCTAATAATAGGTAAGAAATGTTCCCAAGTTCATAGGTGTTAGATGGACACTTGGATTCAAATTTTGACACATATGGACTCTTCTATAAGGAATTGGACATGTGGAGATTCCCGGAACCATGAGAATTCTGCTCCCAGGTGACCAACGCACTCTTGAGTGTCAGGAAGTGCACTGCAATGCACCCTTGAATGGAGGATTTGGCACTGAAACCCAGTTAGTCTCACATTAGAATCCATGAATGAAATGTTCTTCTCTTAGGGCATATAGAAACTGAAATATAAAGGGATGATAGATCTTATTTCATTGGTCCTGGGGATGATGTCAAGTTTGACTAGATCATGGGGGATGATGCCCAAATTTACCTATAATAGAAATATGTGAAGGTTCCTGCCTTAAAGGAGAACCAATAAAATGGATCTCTTGTTGGAAATATGTTTCTGGTATCCTATTATATTGAATTGATTGTCCTTGATGGCAACTCTCTGACAAAGGATGTAGATAATGACTGTACGAAGAACTCAGAAATCAGTGATAGTTGAGCAGTTAGAGGTACCAATGTCAATACGGTTGACTATGTATCCCGACTGGTAGACAATAAACCATTGCGTGATAACCCTCTATATTATGGAGTAAGGTGTTTATCTATGTTTCGATTGGTGGATCGAATGCACGTAGAGAACCGAGTCGAACAGGTCGTAAGGATTTCATCGGAGCTGTATAACAGTATTGTGGTTGTATGATCTAATAATGCGAAGAAACAAATTGGCAAAAGTACACAGATGGAACCTGGAGTAGAGGGGCGGAACCTTGCGAATGAACATTGAATGCGGTTTAAGGCTGGAAGTGGTTTTTATCACACCACCTTTGCAGCGAAAGTGGTATTTGAGAATCGGGAGCGATTCCATAGAGCAGTTGAGACGTGGCGTCGAGCGAAGATCCAAAACCGCCATCACTGCGTGCCATCACACGTTAACGATCGACCATGGAGGCCGCACGATATTAATGAGCGTCGTCGATCTGGAGGGAATCCATCGGACGACGGTCGTATGAAGAAGATGCACAAAGGTTAACCAAAGTACAACACAGGAATTTGATTGGACTATTGATCATATACGTGGGGCCTGGAGTCAAATGTTTATTAACATTGGCTATAATATTATACGGCGGAGATAAAAATTACCTTTGGGTCAATTCGTGTTATGAATATGCATTAGTGTATATGGAAGAACATAGGTTGGGGTTCCAATTTGGATTTTTTTTTTTAATACGTGGGTTGATATTAAAAGAGCACTTTTGTATGCCTTAGGAAGGTCTTTACTAAAGAAGAAAGTTGGATTAATATCTCAATCTCAGATTGAGATATTAATAAGCCTTAGATTAATTATCTAATTGCCAAAACCAAGAAAATAGATCAATGAGAAATTGTTTGGGGCTTGAGTAGACCCCGCTATATTATCTAATTGACTCCGTCCAGGAATACCATCAGCAGTTGGGTGGTTTTGACTCATGGTATTAATAAAGGATAAAACTATATAAGGAGAAGAGGATTATAGTATGAGGTGTGCATGTTGAGGGGTTGTTAATGAATAAATCTCTTTAAGAGATATCTGCATGATTGAACTCTGTTTTCTGAAAAAACTGAATCTATAATGCACCTATGGAGTTGATGAAGGTTCAAGATATCTAGATCTAGAAATGATGAATCTCCAGGAAGATATAAAAAGAAATCATGAAGACCTGACGCAAGTCTGATGAAGAAATTTGGTGGATCTGAGGGTTGAAGTCTCTAGCATGAAAGTGGAAGCTTTCTACCAGTACAAGCTGGTGTTAAAGTCAGGGGGTTGGAGCTCCCTTCCAGTAGTGACTGGAGAACGAGAGAAGGTTGTAGCCTTCTGCAGGTGGGTGCCTGCGTGCCAGTATAAGTCTGCACCAGCACAAAAATTGTAAGAAGTTTTCTTTATAATAAATATTGAAGACAGAGACGACAGCAGCGGTGGTTTTCTCCCAAATTGGATTTCCACCTTAAACATTGGTGTTCATGTGTGTTGCTTATGTGTGATGGCTAATTCTGTTATTACTGCACATGCTTACTGCTTATGAATGAATGATGCAATAATCTAAGTAAAGAATTAAAATAAGATCTCTGATAAAAGGTTTTTTAGTCAGATCTAAATACTGATTCACCCCCCCCCCTCCCCCTCTCAGTATTTTTCCTAACATATGGTACCAGAGCATGTCCTTCTGAAAATCTTAGCCGCTAGAAGGAAGATCAATGAAGATGAGCAATCAAGATGGAATAGAATATATCAGGCCTCCGCTCTTCAACAGAAACAATTTAATCTTTTGGAAAACAAGGATGAGATCCTATCTTCAGTCTCTGGGTGCATATGTATGGGCTATTGTTGAAGCAGGATATCAATATCCAGCCGCAGTACCAACAGATCCAACAGAAAGAAAGAATTATGAAACAAATGAAAAGGCGGTTAATTCTCTATTGGGAAGTCTAACTGAATCAGAATTTGTCAAAGTCATGCAGCTGAATACAGCAAAGGCAATATGGGACAAAATCATTCTAAGTTATGAAGGTGATGCAAAGGTAAAAAGTGCTAAACTCCAAACTCTCAGAATTCAATATGAGAACCTAAAAATGCATAATGAGGAGAGCATTGCTAATTTCTTTTTACGTCTTGATGATATTGTAAATCGTATGAGAAATTAGGGAGAAACAATAACTGAGTCTACTTTGGTTGAGAAATTTTTAAGATCACTAATGACAAAATTTGAGTCAAAAGTTTCTGCTCTTGAAGAAAAGCAGGATCTTCAAAATCTTACTGTGGTGCAACTTCATGGCATACTAACTGCATATGAGATGAGAAGAGGAGGACTATCTGAAGTCAAAGAAGCCATCTTTAGATTTTATACAAAAGGGAAAGAAGTACAAGATACAGAAGGATCAGGGTATATCTCAGAAGAAGATGAGGTAAATTTTGTAAAGAAACTCCAACTTGGTACAGGATGGTTCAGAGGTAAGCTTCCTTTCAAATGTTTTGCTTGTGGAAGAGTTGGTCATTATGCTGCTAAGTGTCCTCACAAAGAAGTACATGAAAAAGGAAAGGAAGTAGCTAGAAGGAATAAGAATCGGTTTAGCACTAGAAAAAGTTACTATACTCATGAAGACAGTGATGGGTTATCAGACAGTGAGGAAGAATGCGAACACGATCTTAGACTTCTCATGGCATTTGAAAAGGAGTCTAGAGAAGAAAAGGATACTTTTATGGATGCTTTAGAGGACAATGATCTTTTTGATGAAATCAATCAACTCAAAATATGCTTAGAAGAAAGTAAAATATCCAGAGAGACTCTGAAAAACCAGCTTCAAGAAAAGGAGAAACATAATGAGAAATTAGAATGTGAAATAGTAAGTCTAAGAAAAGAAATTGAGAAAGTAAAGACTTTGAACCTTAGATTTTCTAAAGGATCAGAAAACTTAGATGAGATTATCAAGGTACAACGTTCTCCTCTTCTAAAGACAGGTCTTGGATATATTGGAGAATCCTCTCAGGCTTCAGCACCAAATTATCTAAAAGCAGCTACAGCCAGTACATAACATTCTGCCCCACAGCAAGGGAATAAAGAGTCTGTATAGATAAAGCATGATCATCTCAATTCAAAGAATACTAACAGGAGTACCTTTCAAAGAAACACCAATCAACAGGTAAATTCAAGTAGAAGATTTCATGATCGCAGAAATTTCTTCTTTAATGGACAATGTTTCTCATGTCACAATTTTGGTCATAAAGCTGTTCAATGTGTTGCATATAAAACCATCATGACAAGAGAAGCAAGAAAGAAAAGGATTGATATTGGAACTAAGAAGAATACATATAACAACTTTTCTCCTCTTCAAAATGAAGTTGAATGTGCTTATTGCAATAAATTTGGCCATGAAGAATCTGAATGCAGGAGCAAAGTCCAGCCAAAAGAGCATCTTCCTTCAAGCTCCAAAGTATGGAAAAAGAAGGAATTACAGGTTGAAAATTGTGGCATAGCTTTATTTGCATAAGGAGAAGAAAATCAATGGTACATTGATAGTGGATGCTCAAAACACATGACAGGTGACAAAAACAAACTTCTTGCATATAGTGCTCTAGAAAAGGAAAAGAATGTTACATTTGGAAATGATACTCCTGCTGTCATTAAGGGAAAAGGGTCTCTTTTTCTAAAAGAAAAGGTGAAAGCTAATGAAGTCATGTATGTGGATGGATTAAAGCATAACTTGTTAAGTGTAAGTCAAATGTGTGATCAAGGAACTGAAGTTGTCTTTAGTTCAGAATAATGTGTGGTACGTGATCTTGATATAGGTAAAACAATTATAAAATGAAAAAGGACTCCAAGCAATCAGATATTAAAGAACCGCAAAGAACAATGTTACACCAGTAAAGGTTCAGAAACCTACAAGTGGCATAGAAGGTTAGTCATCTATTTCTCAAAATCAACAAATCAAGCAGATTTAAAGTTGTTCGTGATCTTACCAATATTACACTTAAATGATTACATGCACCCTCGCTAATTGGGTAAGCAAACAAGAGTGCAATTTAATGCCAAGGAAGTTGTCCATCAAGTAAGCTCTCTTGAACTCATTCATGCATCGACATATCTGGACCTATGAAGAAAAATTCACCACATGGTGAACAATACTATATCTTATTTATCGATGATTTCTCTAGAATGTGTTGGATTGGGTTGATTAAACACAAAGATGAAGCATTTAATAAATTTCAGATCTTCAAAGCACTGGTTGAAAATTAATTAGATCTAAAAATGAAGTGTCTTAGATCTGATCGAGGAGGAGAATATACTTCAGATGAATTCCTTGAATTTTGTGAACAACATGGCATAAAAAGACAGCTTTTCTCGTAAATGCACTCCACAACAAAATGAAGTAGCAAAGAATGAATAGAACAATCTAATAAAATGGCTAGAGATATGCTTGAGGATTCCAAGAAGACCTATTACATTTTGGGGAGAAGCAAAACACATACAATCTTAAATATTCTTAACAAGGCACATGTTCATGTCAACAAGGATAAAACTCCATACAAACTATGGTATGGCAACCTCCCACCGTAAAGCACTTTATTTTGGAGCAGATGTTTTATCAAAAATAATGATGAAAAACTTGGCAAGTTTGAACCCAGAGCAGATGAAGGAATATTTCTTGGTTACTCCTCTAGGAGTAGGGCATATAAATGTTACAATAAAAGACTTCGGAATATTGTTGACTGTATAGATGTTGTTATTGATGAGTCTCCTGCAACTCCAAAAGAAGAAAAACAAACAAAAAATGAAGACGATGATAATGACATATATCCTTCTACATCAAATAGTAATGATATAAACAGTGAACCCAATGAAGAACCCGAAGATGATTTATCTAAAAAGGCTCCATCCAGATATGTCCAAAAGAATCATCCAGAATCTCAAATTTTGGGAGAAAAGGGAGCAGGTGTACAAAAAAGAAGGACTTTTGTGGGATCTTCCAGTTACCTGGCATTTATATCCACTATTGAACCACAAAATGTCAATCAAGCCAGCAAAGATGAATGTTGGATTCAAGCCATGAATGAAGAACTTGATCAAATTGAAAATAATCACACTTGGGAATTGGTGCACAATAATCTCTGCGACAAAAATGTCATTGGAACTAAATGGATATCAAACAAGTTAAATGAGAATGGGGATGTTATAAGAACTTTAGCTACAGACTTGTTTGCAATCACTACACTCAACAAGAAGGTATAGACTTTGAAGAACTTTGCCCCCGTAGCTAGACTTGAAGCCATAAGAATGTTTCTTGCTTTTTCAAGCTTCCAAAAAATCAAAGTTTATCAAATGGATGTTAAATCTGCTTTTCTCAATGGTGATCTAGAAAAGAAGTTTATATAGAACAACCAGAAGGATTCATTTTGGGAAATGATGAAAAAATTGTTTGTAGAATTAAAAAGGCTCTATATGGTCTCAAACAAGCTCCAAGGGCATGATACTATCGTCTTGACAAATATCTTCATCAACAAGGATTTTCTAAGGGGTCTGCTGATAGAAACTTATACACAAAAACTAAAAATAATAAACTATTGATTGTGGTTGTATATGTTGATGATATCATTTTTGGAAGTAATGAAGAGTCTATGAGTTAGAAATTTGCTTCGGATATGCAGCAAGAATTTGAAATGTCTTTACTTGGGGAACTAACATTATTTCTTGGCTTGCAAATGCAACAAGAAACAGATGGCATATTCTTATCACAAGAAAAATATCTTAAGCAAATCTTGAAGAAGTATGGCATGGAAGATTGCAAACCTGTAAGTACACCAATGATAACCGGATGTAATCTCAGTTCTAATGATGATTCTCCCACAGTGAATCAACCTACAATAAACGTATCTATGATAGGAAGTCTACTTTATCTCATGGGGACAAGACCAGACATTATGCCTACAGTTGGGGACGGTTGGACGATTCCAAGCTAATCCAAAAGAGTCTCACCTTCAGTCTGTCAAAAGAATATTCAAATATCTACAAGGAACAAAAGACTTTGGACTATGGTATCCAAAGAATGCTGATCTCACTCTTCATGCTTACACTGATGCAGATTGGGCTGGAAATGTTGATGATCGGAAAAGCACTAGTGGTGGTGCATTCTATATGGGGCCCCGGTTAGTATCTTGTTTCAGCAAGAAGCAAAGCTCTATTGCCTTATCTACAAAAGCAGGCTAGCAAAATATGTGGTCGCCGCATCATGTTGCACTCAACTTCTTTGCTTGTCCAAACTTACAAGACATTCAAATCAAATGTTCACCTCCTATCTCCATTATGTGTGATAATACAAGTGCCATCAGTATTTCAAAGAATCTTGTTATGCATTCCAAGACCAAGCACATTCCCATCAAGTATCACTTCTTACAAGAACAAGTGCTTGAACAAAAGGTAAAGTTGGAGTATGTTCCCTCCAAAGAACAAGTTGCTGATATATTTACCAAACCTTTACCCAGGGAAGCGTTCAAATATCTCAGAAAAAAGCTGGGAGTAGTCTCTGCCATGCAAAAGATCAGATCTACTTAAATTTAGAAGATTAAATTGGATACGCTCTCGTTGAAAGTGTTCAGGATGCACAGGCTAAGGGGGAGCATTGGTCATAGGGCAAGGATGCATTGTTGGCAATCTAATTATTTGTTGTAGTCTGATCTCATACTTGAGAATTTGTGATCTTGAGTGTATAAGTCATTTCTGTTATTTCATTAAATATTATTGACGATGCAGCATGATCTCAGGGGGAGCATGGTATTGTCGGTACAAAGGATCCTGATCTATCCTTTTCCCTTGATGTCAAAGGGGGAGAATATTGCTGAATGTATTTCTGGTCATGGTTGCCATCAAGTCCAAAGGGGGAGATTATTGGCAATATGTTTCTAGTATCCTATTATATTGAATTAATTGTCCTTGATGGCAACTCTCTGACAAAGGATGCAGATAATGACTGTACGAAGAACTCAGAAATCAGTGATAGTTGAGCAGTTAGAGGTACCAATGTCAATACGGTCGACTACGTATCCCGACTGATAAACAATAAACCATCGCGTGATAACCCTTTGTATTATGGAGTAAGGTGTTTATCTATGTTTCGATTGGTGGATCAAATGCACGCAGAGAACCGAGTCGAACATGTCGTAAGGATTTCATCGGAGCTGTATAAGAGTATTGTGGTTGTATGATCTAATAATGCGAAGAAACGAATTGGAGAAAGTACACAGACGGAACCTGGAGTAGAGGGGTGGAACCTTGCGAATGAACAGTGAACGTGGTTTAAGGCTGGAAGTGGTTTTTATCGCACCACCTTTGCAGCGAAAGTGGTATTTGAGAATCGGGAGCGATTCCATAGAACAGTCGACACGTGGCGTCGAGCGAAGTTCCAAAACTGCCATCACTGCGCGCCATCGCACGTTAACGATCGACCAAGGAGGCCACGCGATATTAATGAGCGTCGTCGATCTGGAGGGAAGCCATCGGACGACGGTCATATGAAGAAGATGCGCGAAGGTTAACCAAAGTACAGCACAGGAATTTGATTGGACTATTGATCATATACGTGGGGCCCGGAGTCAAATTTTTATTAACATTGGCTATAATATTATACGGCGGAGATAAAAATCACCTTTGGGTCAATTCGTGTTATGAATATGCATTAGTGTATATGGAAGAACGTAGGTTGGGGTTCCAATTTGGATTATTTTTTTTAATACGTGGGTTGATATTAAAAGAGCACTTTTGTATGCCTTAGGAAGGTCTTTACTAAAGAAGAAAGTTGGATTAATATCTCAATCTCAGATTGAGATATTAATAAGCCTTAGATTAATTATCTAATTGCCAAAACCAAGAAAATAGATCAATGAGAAATTGTTTGGGGCTTGAGTAGACCTCGCTGGATTATCTAATTGACCCCGTCCAGGAATACCATCAGCGGTTGGGTGGTTTTGACTCATGGTATTAATAAAGGATAAAACTATATAAGGAGAAGAGGATTATAGTACGAGGTGTGCATGTTGAGGGGTTGTTAATGAATAAATCTCTTTAAGAGATATCTACATGATTGAACTCTGTTTTCTGAAAAAGATGAATCTATAATGCACCTATGAAGTTGATGAAGGTTCAAGATCTCTAGATCTAGAAATTATGAATCTCCAGGAAGATCTGCAAAGAAATCATGAAGACCTGACGCAATTCTGATGAATAAATTTGGTGGATCTGAGGGTTGAAGTCTTCAGCATGAAAGTGGAAGCTTTATGCCAGTACAAGCTGGTGTTAAATTTAGGGGGTTGGAGCTCCCTTCCAGTAGTGACTGGAGAATGAGAGAATGTTGTAGCCTTCTGCAGGTGGGTGCCTGCGTGCTGGTATAAGTCTGCACCAGCACAAAAATTGTAAGAAGTTTTCTTTATAATAAATATTGAAGACAAAGACGGCAGCAGCGGTGGTTTTCTCCCAAATTTGGTTTCCACCTTAAATACTAGTGTTCATGTGTGTTGCTTATGTGTGATGGCTAATTCTGTTATTACTGCACATGCTTAATGCTTATGAATGAATGATGCAATAATCTAAGTAAATAATTAAAATAAGATCTCTGGTAAAAGGTTTTTTAGTTAGATCTAAATACTGATTCACCCCCCCCCCCCCCTCTCAATATTTTTCCTAACATCTCTTAGTGATGATGTCCAAGAATATCTAAGGAAGAGAAAAAATTTATTCACTTGCCAAGAGCCATGGGCACCAGGGCATCAGTGTGCTACTGGGAAGGCACATTATATTGAGGTATTTTCTAATGATGAAGAGGAGTGAGAAGAATAATTAAAGGGGTATACCAGCATTGTAGCATCAAGAGGAGATCCACCACCACCAGGAGGTGGGAACGGAGCATTTGATCCAACTGGAGGAGCCCTTTCAGCCTTGTGGGGAGTTCCCAAGTATCTAACATTGAGAGTATGAGGCACTATTCAGGGGCAGTGGGTGTCAGTATTGAAAGAAAGTGGGGCTACCCACAAATTTATTGATACTCAGTTAGTGTAGAGGAGAGGCATTCCCACAGATGATTTCGAGTGATTCTTAGTCTTGGTTCAAGGAGTTAGAACCATGCAGTGTGTCAAGTATGTTCTGGCATTGACTATCAATTTTGGGACTTACATATTGATAGACCACTTCTTTTTGGCTGATATTCCAGACACCAATGTGATATTTGGTGTTCATTGGTTGATCACTTTGGGGAAGGTCACCACGGATTGGGATACCTTGGAGATGAAATGGATAGATAATGAGAGTGGTGAGCACCAAAAAATCAGGGGCATGCACACCTATCCAACCTAGATTGTCACAACACAAAGGATGGAGGCTGATTTATGTAGAGGATACATAGAGTGGGTAGTGGAATTGCGTATTTTAGAGGCAGGAGGCATGGGTGCACCAGTAAACCCGGATACACAGTCTATTCTAGATAGTTATTCTACAGTATTTGGGGACATACCACCAGGAAGGCCACCAGACCGAGGGTTTGAGCATACTATTGAGTTGGAGTAGGGAACCCAAGCAGTGATTACCATGCTTTATAGGCATCCCAAAGCCTACAAGGATGAGATTGAAAAAGACATTCAGGAGCTCTTGGCTTTAGGACATATTTGACCCAGCACTAGTCATTTTGCTTCTTCTGTAGTCTTGGTGAAGAATAAGGATGGTAAATTAAGGATGTGCATTGACTATAGAGCCTTGAATAAGAAAAAAATGAATAATAGGTACCTAATTCCCATGATCGATGAGATGATATATGAGCTAAGGGGATCAAATTATTTCTCAAAGATTGATTTGAGGTCGGGATACCATCAGATCAGGTTGAGGAATCAAGATATCCCCAAGAATAAATTTATATGCCATTATGGCCACTTTGAGTTCTTGGTGATGTCCTTTGGGTTCACCAATGATCTAGTTACTTTTCAGTCTTGCATGAACCACATCTTCCATGGTCAATTAAGGAAAATTGTGCTGGTTTTCTTTGATGACATTCTTATTTATAGCCGCATATGGGAGGAGCATCTGCATCATATTGTGGCAGTATTACACATTCTTGAGGATCAATAATTCTATGCTAATCTCTCCAAGTGTTAATTTTGGCTCACAAATATGCTCTATTTGGGCCACATCATTGAAGTGGATGGAGTGAGATTTCATGAGGAGAAGATCCATGCTATTTGAGATTGTCCTGAGCCAAAGAATGGAATAGAACTTCGGGGGTTTTTAGGAATTTTCACCTATTACCGAAATTTTGTCAAAGGGTTCTCCCAACTAGCAGCATCACTCACAGATTTTACCAAGAAGGGAGCCTTTGGTTGGTCAGACACTACATCGAGAGCCTTTGATAGGTTCAAGGAGGTGATGAGTAGTTTCCCGGTGTTGGTATTGCTTGATTTTACCCAGCCCTTTGTGTTGGAATGTGATGCTTCAAGGGAGGGCATTGGTGCAATATTGATGTAGGGGGGGCATCCCCATAGCTTTTGAGAGCTGGAATTTGTTTCCTCATGAGAGGTTGTATTCTATATATGATAATGAAATGTTGGCTATCATGAATTTATTAGCCAAGTTCTGATAGTTTTTGGTTTGCAACAAATTCCAAGTGAAGATTGGTCACAATAATCTTCGGTTTTTCCTTGAGTAGAAGCAGTTGCAAGAGAGGCAATAGAAATGGGTTAGCAAAATCTAGGCATATGACTTTGACATTGAATATGTCAAGGGGAAGAGTGATGTGGTAGTAGATGCCTTATCACGGAGACCAGAAGAATTTTCATTGATGAGTATGGATACAGATTGGAAGGCCCAGCTGTTGGTAGAGTATTCCAAATGTTATCACTCTGCAATTTCGAGGCTAAAGAAAAATACAAAGGAAATATCAAACTAGTTTTGAATCCAGGACCTAGCCTTCCTAGACTCGGAGAGGGCTCTCTCTGTTAGATGTAGCTTTGTTTATAGGGGAATTTTAGGCTAGCTATTAGTGCATAGGGGTTTGTTTGAAGATTTCTGGTTGAGGCAGCTAAAGAGGGCCATTGGGCTATGGAGTCAAGCAGGTGTAAACAGATTCAAATGGATGAATAACTGATATTAGGTGCAACCAAGCAAGTTAGCCATGTCAATGGATCTTTACAGCTTGTGAAATGGAAAGGAGGAGGAGATTAATGTTCAATGTGAATGCATAGAAGGTCATCTCTGAATTTCGCATTCAGGTCTCGGAGGAAAACATAAAGTACTATTTTGAGACTGAGTAGGGTACCCCATGGTAAATCCTACACAAAAATTTCTATCCACGGTAAAGAAAGAAAACAATATGTAAAACTAGAGATGAAAAATTACAAGAAAAGGAGCACTTCAACACAGATTATAACACAAGAATACGGAAAACAACATAATATTTCATTCATCCAAAGGGTGTTTACAACTAGGTGAGCTAATTACAATGGTTTTTTTTTCCCTTCTGGGCCCTCCTACTACTGCTAATGCATGCAGTATTTAAATAAAACTTAATTCGGTTACTCTATCTACTGCAGTGATTGTCATTTATTACATTTAAGAAGAAATTTGGACAAGTGGAAACATGCAGGCGGTGATAAGATAAAACTGACAAGGACGATGGTTGTAATAGTCCATTATTAATTGTGAAATGATGAGAATCTGGCTTGTCTAATGCCGAAGAGGTAAGGAAGGCTCTGACATCTTGGCTCTACCTTTGGACCGACTTTGTTGGATTACTAAATTGATGAGGTGATGGCGTTTCTCGTGGATCAGTGGTCGTGCTGATGTGTTCGCTTCCCTTTCTTTTTCTGTTGTTATATCACAATATTTATGCACAAATTCCCTTCACCCAACTTGAATCAACAGGCATGTTCGCAACAGTGCCACCATACCTTTTTGGGTTTGATTTCTCCTCTTTTGTTCGTGTCGGGTCCCATACCCGAGCTTTTATGCCCACGTTCACTTTTCTTGATAAAAAAACGCAAAAAAACATACCTCTGGACTTTAAATAAATTCAAACCTTCCTTTTAAACTGTTGAGATTCCACAAGATGATGAGCTTAGTGAAAAGAGTCGCCTTCACTAAGTGGGCCCCGCAAGATATTTTTGGCAAAAAGTCTATTTTTAGACTATGTCTATTTTTAGACATGTCGATCATATTCTATGAGTTTCAGGATGCTATTTGTGGATGGTTGGTCAAGTTGGAAAAATATATGGACTTATATTTTTAGACATTTTGGGCGAAGTCTATTTTTAGATTGCCAGTCTAAAAATAGACATGTCAGATATTATTAGCTCTTAATAATATATGGACTCTAAACATTATCTTATTCTCTTGGAGAACTGACATTCAGTTAATAGATTGTTCATATCAGCTAACTGAAGGAATTACACAATTCCTAGAGCTACTGGTGGTTCATGCATGGAGGACTTCAGATAGCACTCAAGTGGCAGAGTTTGGTGGAGTTGGTTTCTAGTTTAACTACACTTGTGGAGTTAAACTCAGTTGAACTGATTGTGTCTATTTCTAACTGATTGATAATTTTAGTGGAGTTTAGTGAATTAATTAGTTAAATTAATTCACTAAATAATAACTCATTATCTAACTAGACAGAGACAACAGTTAACTACAGTGTAGAACAGATCAGTGGAGACTCAGTGGAGAGATTGGTGAAAGAGCAAGTGTGACTATCAGTTGTGACTATAGTGTTGCATTGTATGCACCACACATTAATTGGAGATGCCAATGAGGATTGCGTGAGCAAGGCTAGAGAAATTTGAACTCATCTAGAGCCATTCTTCAGCAGGGATTGCGTAGTAGAGGCAGGCTATCAGGAGGGAAAAAATCAGTGCATATTTTTTCTAATTGTTCTTGATTAGTGTGTAGCGATTATATTGCATTGAGAGCCTGATATGATCAGATTTGTATGAGGATTGTTACATGATCTCTATGACATATATTATATACATATAGTTAGGTTTTTCAGCTTCAGGCTTTCTCGTTAAACAACTATGTTAATGTGTGTGAATTTTTATTGTTTCATGTGCGCATTGCAATCTTGATTTAATTTCCGCAAATGATCAATTGTGGAATAGATTTTGTATTTTGCATGAAGTTAAAATAGTGTGAGATCAGGAGAACCTTTGACATATAACAGATAAGTTATATAATTTATACATGGTATCAGATCAGTGTTGATCATTGGAGGAGATTGCAATTATTAAAGCGGTCGATATTTGTGCTGGTGGAATTCGAATTTGTTGCAGTGTTTTCTTGGTGTTGAAGTTGAGAATTCATTGAAATGTCTTTCAACGGATTGTGATTGGAGTATGCCCTTGAGTTCAGCTCGAATTACATAGCATGGAAGGACAAGATGGAGGTGGTGTTGGATGATAATGGGTTGAAGGAGTTCATAGATGTTGATATTCCGAAGCCTGCTTCTAGCGATGCAGCCACACTTGACGCATGGAAAAAGAAGGTAGCAAAGTGTTGAAGGATTCTGTTGGAAGGTGTGAAGGACCACATTGTGTCTAGCCTTCATAGGAAATCCACTCCATTCTTAATGTGGAAGGCTTTTACGGAATTTTCCCAAAGCAGAAGTGACCAGAGGAAGTTGGCACTTAAAGACAAGCTCAGAAAAATAAAAATGGAGAAAGGCGACAGTATTCCAAAAAACCTCATGAAGTTTGTCCACTGTAAAGATGAGCTGGGAAGTGTGGTTACTGCTGATGAAAAAGACTTGGTGAGCTTAGCTCTCCTTGGGCTTCCGAATAGTTGGCATAGCTACAAATACTCTGTCAATGGATGGGAGAAACTGCCAGAATGGGAGCGACTTTGGTCAGATCTTGTGCATGAGGAGATAAGGTGGGGTACTAGGGATGGATCTTCATCGAAGAATGAAGATGAAGAAAATTGTGCTTTGGCTGCCAAAGCTCGGAAAGGAAAAGAGAAGAAATCTTCCAAATCCGAAGCTAAAGGAAAGAAGCATGATTTGTCTAAGCTGAAGTGTTTTCACTGTCACCAGCACGAGCATTTCGCCACTAATTTCCCACAGAAGAAGAAGAATAAGAGCACTGCTGGTTCTGCAATAGGAGAGGCCTTAGCCTTGCAGTTTGAGCTCAAATTTTCTTTGATCGCATGCTTGGTTTCAAGTGTGATGGGATCGGTGTGGTTTCTTGACAGTGGTGCATCTTTCCATATGACTAGAGACAATGATTTGTTTAGTGATTTGGAGGAAAAGGATCTTGGAGTGCACATCGAGATGGGTGATGATGGTAGATACAGTGCGACTGGTATCAAGACAATTTCCTTTGAGAGGAAGTCTGGTAAAACTTTCATCTTGAAGGATGTCATGCATGTTCCAGGATTGAAGAAGAATCTGATCTTCGTGGCGATGCTGGAAGACAAGGGTTATGATGTTGTTTTTAGGGAGGGAAAAGCTAAATTCCTGTGCCATAAAACAACTGGTCAAACTAGGAGGATAGGGATTCGAGTTAAGAATATTTATCAATTGAAGGTAGATGGCTACGCTGCAATGGAAGGCAAAGTAGAAGGAGTGGTGAGCCGAGATGAGGGCGAATTTTGGCACAGGAGATTGGGCCATATTCACCATGGCGCTTTGAAAATTTTGCATCAGATTTCTACCGGGCTTGCCAAAGGTACACTTGCACAGTTAGATCAGTGCAAGGGATGTACTTTGGGAAATTTTGTGAAGACCACTTTTCATGAGAAGGATAGTCATGCTTCAACGATCCTTGAGAGAATTCACATAGACGTGTGTGGACCTTTCTTGGTTGCTTCAACAGTAAAGCACAGGTATTATGTGATATTTGTTGTTGAGTTTTCTCATAAGTGCTGGATCTTCTTCATGCAGAAGTAGAGTGAGACATAATCAAAGTTTTGTAAGTTCAAGGCGTTGGTTGAGAAAGAGTTGGGGAAGCAAGTGAAAGCTCTCTGGAGCGATAATGGTGGTGAATACATCTCTGGCGAATTCAAAGACTTCTGTAGCAAAGAAGGAATTCGAAGAGAACTCATAGTGCCTCATAACTCACAACAAAATGGGGTCGCTGAGAGGAAGAACAGAACGATTGTGGGTGTTGCATGGGCGATGTTGCATGATCAGGGCCTTCCCATACACTTGTGGGCTGAGGCATCCAACACTTCGGTTTATGTGCAAAACCGTTGACCTCATAGAGTACTTGGCATGAGTACACCCGAAGCGGTGTTTTCTGGTAAGAAGCATGATATTTCTCATTTGAAGATTTTTGGCTCACCTGTCTACATTCATGTGACGAAGGATGCCAAGAAGAAGCTGGAGCCGATCGCAGAGGTTGGGATATTTGTGGGGTACACAGAAACACCCCACAATTATCGTGTGTATTTTCCAGACAGTCGGATGACTGTCGTGCGACGGGATATCAAATTTCATGAGGAGAAAGCCATGAAGTTGTTGCTTGAGAGGGAGCAAAACTTGCATGCAAAGAAGGAGCTACTTGATCCTAAATATGAGCCTCAATATGTGCATCGGCCACAAGAGGAAGTTCATGGAGTGGAAGAAACCACTCCTGCAGCGCTAAACATCAGAGAGCGAAAGCGCACTACAGAAGTTGAGCGACTGAATCTTGATGCAGTGCATAATGTAGGAGTTCCTACATCACAGCGCAGACAGAGACATTCACTTGATCGATTTACTGGATACATGGCTCTGATGAGCAAGTGTATCGTGACATATCCATCCTCTTTCGAGGAAGCTATGGAGGATCCCACATGGGTAGATGCCATGGTGGAAGAGTATGATTCGATTGTCAGAAACAGTGCATGGGAGATTGTCCCAAGGCCAGAAGGGAAATTAGTGGTAGGTTCGATATAGATCTACAAAGTGAAGCAAGCTGCTGATGGGAGTGTTGAGAAGTATAAGGCAAGATTTTTTTCCCGGGGCTTCTCATAGATCGAGGGGATCGACTATGAAGAAACCTTTGCACCTGTCGCAAGGTATTCTTCCATACAGACCATCCTTTCTCTCTCAACGCAAATGGGTTGGAACATTCATCAGATGGATGTGAATACCGTGTTCCTCAACAAAATAATTGAGGAGGAAGTGTACATTGAGCACCCTGAAGGATTTGAAATCTTCAGCAGCAAGTTACATGTGTGCAAACTCAAAAGAGCGTTGTATGGGATGAAACAAGCACCTCGTGCTTGGTACACACGGATAGACAATTATTTCACGATTTGGTTTCGCCAAGAGTGAAGCGGATCCAAATCTATATCAGATTGTGGTGGAGGGTAAGATTTTTATCATTGTGCTTTATGTAGATGATTTAATACTAACGGGTGATGAACTTTTGATACACTCATGCAAGGCAGATCTTGCAAAGGAGTTCGAGATGAAGGACTTGGGCCTCCTTCATTATTTCCTGGGATTGGAAATTTGGTAGCAGAAAGGTGAACTGTTTGTGTCTCAAGGCAAGTACGCCTGGGAGATACTGGAGAAGTTCAAATGCAAGGCTGCAAGCCTATCGACACTCCTCTTCCTGGTGGTTGGAGGAAGGAGGATGCTACATCGACAGAGGTAGTGGATGCCACTGTTTATCGACAGTTGGTTGGTTCGCTCATGTATTTATTCAATACACGACCGGACATATGCTATGTTGTGAACCAGATTTCACAAGCGATGGTGAAACCTACCAAGCTCTTTTGGAAGGCAGGAAAGCATGTCCTGATGTATCTCAAGAGCACATCTAAGTATGGATTGTGGTACAGACAGCCGGATGATGTGAAGCTACATGGCTTCACGGATGCAGATTGGGAAGGAAGCCCAATGGATAGAAAGAGCACATCTGGAGGGATTTTCAGTATTTGATCTACAACAGTTTCTTGGTACAACAGGAAACAAAGATCTGTGGCACTCAGTTCAGCGGAGGCTGAGTACATGGTAGCAAGTTTGGCTACATGCAAAGCTATATGGATGAGGAAGATCCTGGTCATTTTTTTTGGTTGTCATTTAGATCCTACTGTGATATATTGTGATAATCAGAGTTGCATTAAAATCTCGGTTAATCCAGTATTTCATGATAGATCTAAACATATTGACATCCGGTACCATCATATCAGAGATTGTGTGCAACGGAGGATCATTTTTCTTTCTTACATTCCTACAGAAGATCATGATGCAGATATTCTGATGAAGGCACTCACCAGGAGAAAATTAGAATACCATAGAGACAGGATCGGGGTGGCAGATAATCCCTATATTGTTGAGAGGGAGTGTTGAGATTCAACAAGATGATGAGCTTAGTGAAAAGAGTCTCCTTCACTAAGTGGGCCCCACAAGCTATTTTTGGCGCAAAGTCTATTTTTAGACATGTCGATCATATTCTATGATTTGCAGGATGCTATTTGTGGATGGTTGGTCAAGTTGGAGAAATAGATGGACTTCTATTTTTAGAAATTTTGGGTGAAGTCTATTTTTAGACTGTTAGTCTAAAAATAGACATGTTGGATATTATTAGATCTTAATAATATTTGCACTCTAAACATTATCTTATTCTCTTGGAGCACTGAAATTCAGTTAACAGATTGTTCAGATCAGCTAGCTGAAGGAATTATACAATTCCTAGAGCTACTGGTGGTTCATGCATGGAGGACTTCAGATAGAACTCAAGTGGTAGAGTTTGGTGGAGTTGGAGAAGTAGTTTGTGGAGTTGGTTTATAGTTTAACTACACTTGTGGAGTTAAACTCAGTTGAACTGATTGTGTCTATTTCTAACTGATTGATACTTTCAGTGGAGTTTAGTGAATTAATTATTTAAATTAATTCACTAAATAATAACTTATTACTTAACTGGACAGAGACAACAGTTAACTACAGTGCAGAACAGATCAATGGAGACTCAGTGGAGAGATTGGTGAAAGAGAAAGTGTGACTATCAGTTGTGACTATAGTGTTTCATTGTATGCACCACACATTCATTGGAGATGCCAATGAGGATTGCGTGAGCAAGGCTGGAGCAATTCAAACTCATCCAGAGCCATTCTTCAGCAAGGATTGCATAGTAGAGGCAGGCTATCAGGAGGGCAAAAATCAGTGCATATTTTTGCTAATTGTTCTTGATTAGTGTGTAGCGATTGTATTGTACTAAGAGCTTGATATGATCAGCTTTGTATGAGGATTGTTACATGATCTCTATGACTTATATTATATACAGATAGTTGGGTTTTTCAACTTCAGGCTTTCTCATTAAACAATTGTGTTAATGTGTGTGAATTTTTATTGTTTCATGTGTGCATTGCAATCTTGATTTAATTTCCGCAAATGATCAATGGTGGAATAGATTCTGTATTTTTCATGAAGTTAAAATAGTGTGAGATCAAGAGAACCTTGGACATATAACACATAAGTTATATAATTTCTACATAAACATTATCGCGTCCCTCCCATATCGCATCTCAACGTTTGTAACATGAACCCTCTGCACTTGTCCTTTAAGACTTGTGATTTGTGATTTGTGATCGGATCCCACCGACGTCGCACATCGCACTTTGGATATTATATCTTGAAACCTTTCGCACTTATCCTTTAGAATTTATGACTTGCGATTTTCGAATGGGTCCCTCTGACATTGCACATCGCACTTCAGTGATTATAACATGATCCCTCCACACCTATCCTCTAAAACTTATGGCTTGTGATGCGAAAGGTGATGGACCCCATTATAAGCTTTTCAAAGTGGGAAAGTGAAAATTTAGTTAAGAAATGGTAATATGATAAAGGCCGCTCGAACCATAATATAAAGGATTTGAAAGCATTTTAGGCGTACACAAGGGTAATATGGATCCTTCCAATCTCACAAATCACATCTCAGAGGGTTTTGTAGGAGACATCAATTGTGTTATGTAAAACACCAATTGCGATGAAAGGTAAGCATTTCAATATGTTTGAGTGCGAAAAGTGATATATATATATATATAGAGAGAGAGAGAGAGAGAGAGAGAGAGAGAGAGAGAAACAACCTAATGTGGGGGGCAAAGCTGCGATAAAGTCCCGAAAGCATATATATTTGGATGTGAATGGTTTTAAGGGGGTTTCAGGTGTTGGAATTCAGAATCTGGAAAAAATGAAGGATAGGAGAGGGTAAATGATATGAAATGAGGGCAGAAAAAGAAGTTTTCTTGCCATTACGCTTTTCAGTAGCACTTTCCTCCTTCAATGATATTATTTTCAATATGAGAGATCTGAGAAATAATTATTCACCTTGTGGTATTGTGAATCACATGAGTATAACACCAAAGACCGCTTTGCATGTGAGATCCTAGATGGACATGTGACCGATGAGATTTTTAGAGTGATGGATGAGATCATCTATTACTGAGACCAGATCTTCTTGACTAGAGATTATAGGCTCAAGGAGAATATTTTGCATGTGGCACATGATTCACCACTTTTATGACATCAAGGATTACCCAAGACATATCAGGCCATTTGGTAGAGATTCTCATGGAAGGGTCTCAAGGAGGATGTGCTTCAGCACATCAAGGAGTGCATAGTTTTCTAGCAGAATAGAGAGAAAAACCATCCTATAGGGTTGTTGCAGCCACTCCCTATTCCAGAAGGAAAATGGGAGAGTATTTCCATGGAATTCATCACCATTTTACTAGCATTTTAGGGTAAGGATTGTATCTTTGTAGTTGTTAATCAACTAACAAAGTATTCACATTTCTTTTTTATTTCTGCATGATACACCACTTCATAGGTAGCCAAGCTCTTCTTCAGATATGTTTTTAGAATTCATGGTATTCCTAAGACCATAATCAGTGATAGAGATAACCGCTTCATGGGTGGATTTTGGCAGGAGTTTTTTCGGTTGGTGGGTACCAAGTTGACACCGAGTAATAGTTATCACCCCCAAACAGATGGGCAGACAGAGATAGTAAACAAGTGGATAGAAGGCTACTTGCGAAACTATGTTTCATGGCAACAAAGAGCACGGTCGCATTGGCTCCACTTGGGAGAGCATTGCTACAACACGACATTTCATATGTTGATTATGTCTCCATTTCAAGCTTTATATGAGTATGATTCTTTATCATTTTTTGATGTGATGTTTGGAGCAAGCAAGGCTACTAGAGAAAATGAGTGGATCTAAGAGAGTCAAGATATACTCCGTGCTCTCAAGGACAACATTGCTACAACCCAGAATCAACAGAAGTTATATCTAGATCGTGGTCGAAAAGAGAGGCAGTTTGAGGTGGATGATTTCGTCTATCTCCGCCTTCAGCCTTACGAACAATCTACATTGAAGGAGAAGGGGGCTGAGAAGCTTAAGTCCTGGTTCTATGGGCCATATAGGGTGATCTGTCGTGTTGGGGAAGTAGCATATGAGTTGGAGCTCCCCATTGGAAGTAAGATCCATAACATTTTTCATGTCTCATGTCTCAATAAGGCCATTGGAAAACATGTAGATGCCACTATAGATCTCCCACCTATTGATGATGAGGGGCTTCTGGTTTTACAATCGAAAGCTATCTTGGATACTCGGGAGAGGCAACTAAGGAGAAAAGTGATTAAAGAATATATGATTCGATGGAGGAATCTACCGGATGAGGATGCCACTTGGGAAGGAAAGAAGATTTTGCAGCATCCGTCTTTGCAGTTTATTAAGGACAAGAAACATTTGGGAGGGGAGGAATGTAATATTCCTAATTATCTTTTAGCTAGTTGGAATATTTAATTTTTCTTTTGTTCATAAATTAGATGAATAAGTGGGTAGAGAGACCCTTAAATCTCTTTAGTAGGAATAAAAACACTTCTAGTTGAAGGTGGATCAATGTAGCTAGTTGAAATAAAGCAACCCTTGGTGTGAATGGGGGCAATGAATGTGGATGGGGTCAACATTGACCAAATCAACAACGTTTTCATGGAGGGACTGGAGATAGTGGAGGACAACGCAGTTATGATGGAGGAGTGTATGCATGGGAGTAGCATCTTTAATGAATGGGAACAAGGGTGAGGAAGCTCACAAAGAATATAAGTAAGGGGATGGAAACCATAGAAGGCATTCTTATTATTTTTTATGTTTGGTATTTTATGACTTTCTGCACGATTCAGCTATTTAGTGGAGTTCGTTGTGTTGTTTAGCACTAGATTTTTTTCGGGCGGAAATCCCACCCTCATCCTCTGGGGAATTCGAGTGCCCACTAAGGAGAGGTTCATTTGAGCTTAATTCCACCATTTTGCATTAGGCTAAGCTTCAACCATCTTCAAAAACGCATTCTCCTTCACAAACTGTGTTATTTTGCAGGGCAGTTGTAGTGAAGGGTTGAGAAATCCAGTTTGTGAGCTTGTTTTCTAGTGAGGGGAGCAACCCTTCATTCAGAAATCTAGTAGAGAGGAGTATTGGCTATTTATTGTCATATCATCCATCTCCTAGCATTTATTTAGTTGCAGAGTGTAATTCATCCCTAGGGCTGCATTTTTCATATTGTGTATTTCCGGAAACCCTTTTTGGGTTGTCTTGAAATTGTGCTAGAGAGCTTAGATCTATGATCCCGACATTTTCTAAGCACTATATCAAAAAATTCTTGTATTCCTATTCTTCAGTTGCAGTTATTCTCACTAGGACTGCGCAGTCATGGCCTTCCGACAATTTGTGTAGCAACATTATTTCATTTCTGGGTGTATTGGATCATTGGAGGATTCTTTTCCTAGCTTGAATGTCTTTTTCCTCAAGATATTGTACAAATTTCTACTATTATACATAATGAAATGGATCTATGATTTTCTCATGTTTTGATGTATTAATATTTACTATAAATTGTAGTATTATGTTTAATATTCCTATTTTTCCTATTTTGGAATATTACAGCTAGGATGATTTCAATTTATTCTGTGTTAAAATATTTATCGGAAGCCCCAACAGTGAGTGGGTTCTGATTTTTTTCTTGAGGTGTGATTATTTTCTCACTAGGATCAATGGTTTCCACCTCTTTTTGTCCTTTAAGTTGCTAATCAAATTGATTCTAGTCTTTTTCCAATTCACTGTTTAATAATGGATTAATAGTTTGCTCCTATGTTGATTTAACTTCTTTTTATCCCTATAGGACCTCAGTGTCCTTGGGAAGCTACTCCAACTTATGTTCTTTCTATGAAATAGGTTGAGACACCTTTAAGATGTCGAGAGGAATACTCTACAACCTTTTGTTCTTGTATTCTTTAAATTGGGCAAGTTGTTCAGGGTTAAGAAGAATTTATGCTATATTTTCAACTTGTAAATAGATCTCAGAAAATTCAAACAAATCATCATAGTTATCAGGTTCATGAATTAATTTGCTGAGCTTTATTTGAGTTGTAAAGTCTTGGGCTATTTTATTAGGATCAAACTCTCTGTCGGGAATAGTGGATAGATTTAAACAATAAATTTGATTAATTTCCAATCCACCATGTTTGTATTTTTCTATAGTATAAACACTACAACAGATAGGGAAAGAAGTCCAGGATGATTTTTTAGCCTCCTTCAAGGCTTTAGTTAACCCACGCCTTCCTATTTGATAAGCAATTTCTCTTTCCATGAACTTTTTTGGTAGATATAGTGGGAGAACATGGGGTTTGGCAAGACTTCCATAAGCTCTAACATATGTAAATATTTCTTCCCCAAACCATTTTACTATGGATGTGCAATCATTTTGGTCTTCATTTGACAGTATTGAGGATTTCTCACCAAAAACAACTAGGCGAAGTGGTAAAATGACTCCATGGAAAATTCTGTAGAAATGAGATTCATACTTGGATTCCCAAAGGATACTATGGTAGATGTGGATAGGAGTAGTGTCTTGAATTGTCCATTTCCATCCCATGTTTTGGAAATCTGAAGTACAATTTACTGCGTCCATGATATAGGCACTCATAAAAAATAGGGGAATTTTCCTAGAGGTGATTATACGATTCTTTATTTATTCTATAATTTGTGAGGCAATATTATTGGAAAGAATGGTTCCCCAATCCATAATGTATGAGTCTGATCAAGCCTCCATGAGAGGGACCCATTCAATTGAGAATTTAATTGTATTAGGGGAACCGAAAAACCTACACATCATAGCAGCAATATAGCAATAGGGACCTGTTGAAGCCTCGAAAATCTTTGCTTCAGACATTGGGGGAAAACCACCTGGTTGGGACCTTAGGACAGCTCCTTTTCCATTTGATGTGGTGGCTCCGACTGGATTTATAGGACCAGTTTCTTAATAACTAAATGGGTTGGTGATGGAATTATTGTATGAGTGGATAATGAAACTAAATGACTGAAATAATCTATCTAATTTAATTTATAACTTATAAATAATTCTAAAAATACTAACCCGGGTGTCAAATATGAATACAACTTAAGGATTGTTTCAATCAAATCAATAACCATGAAAATGTATTATAATTTAACTGAAATATGCAGTATAAAATAATAATAACTCTATTTAAGAAATTAAACAGAGTTATAATAACACATTGCATTCATCATTTTATATATCATTTGTATACACTGTGAAAGATGAAATATTTCTATACACTCAGAAATGATAAGTATAAAGAAATATTTGTAAAACAATTACATATAAATGATAGAAAAATTAAAGAGAATATCTCATAACATAAGAAAAATAACAGTAAATCGATAGAAATATCAGATTCATCTCGATACTTTTCCTGATGCAATTCAATATTCAGATCCAGTGCTTCAATGTAAAACAACTCCAAGGTACAGAAATGAAATTCTTAGAGGTAATTTTCCATAAACCACCAGATGCGATCCTTTAAAAAAATATAATAGTCAATGGAGTACACAAATGTAACATCCAAGTCCAAAAATATTACAAATTCAGGACCCCTTTCTAAATGCATGAAAGGGGTTTAAATAGGAACTTAATAAAACAAAATAACTAAAACTATTGCTACAATCTATCATTGGAAATCTAATGGCATTGGAAAGGCATTTAATTTCCATTTGCTGATTGCGTGGCTTGATTAGATATGTCCACATGATATCCCATGAAATTCCTTGAATTTTGCTGATTTGCTGATTTTTATTGATTAATTCTTGCTTCCGCTTGGAATCAGTCTCTTTTGCCTTTGGTAATTTACCTGGGATACAATCTGAAATTAAATTGGTGGCATATAAGCTATCATTAACCAGTTGTGTTATACTATTCATCATATTTTTGGCTCTTGATGTGGCTCTTTCTCCTTTTATCAATTTCTTTTCCCATTCAGTAAACAGAATTTCTTTGTGTCTTTCTTCAATCCTGGGAAGGTTTGCATTCCTTCCCTACTCTGAGTCTTTCCATGAAAGAAATTCAGAAATTTTCTCATCTACATCATCAAATTCGAGCTTGAGGCTGACTCCTTCATCTATAAGAGATGATGACGTTATTTCACATAACGGCTCAGTTTGTGCCATCTTTTGACATAGTTCATTCAACTGCTGAGACAGTAGTTTGTTCGTTTCAAGAGCTTCAGTTTTAAATTGATCTAATTTACGATAATCCCTAGATTTGTCCAATCTTGCTTGGAATATTTTCTCTTGTTCAACTTTAGCAGTTTTCACATTTTGCAATAGAGTTTGTAACTTTGCCATTTCTTGACTTAACTGTTGTTGCTTATTCAAAGCTTGTTGATCAATCTTTTTCTTTTCAATGCCAAGTTTCTCTTCCAACTGTTTATATCTGAGCACTTCATCTTGCAACTGTTGTTCCACCTGCATAATCTTTTTTTGATTTTCTGTTGCTTGTTCTTCCAGCATAGCTCTCTGTACTTCTTTTTATTTCATCATTTGGGTGACTTTTGAAGCTTTTTCTATAGTGGTTGCACTATAGGCACCTGCATATTGTGACAATTTGGTGAGATCCTCTGAAGGATTCACCTCAGTATTTTTCCAGACAATGTTCATCAGTTCAACTTGTGATGTTGAAAGTGATTCTTGATATGTTCTTCTTCTCTTCCTCTGCTTCCTGAAAACAGCCCTATGCTTAGGACTATAAAAGATATCTAGAGGAGTAATATCTTCTACTTTCAACACAATTTCTTCTGTAGGGTGTTCAAGAATGATTTCCATATCTTGATCTGTCAGAATTTCAATTTGAGGATTATTTTGCGATCCTATTTGTTGTTCAAATTTCTCATATTGACTTAGAAAATGGGAAGAAACAATAACTTCAGCAGAATCCACCACATTCTCAGTGGTCTTTTCTCTTTCAAGTTGATTATTTGGCTTATTACCAATATCATCTTTTCTTGTCTGTACATTAGCCTCACTGCCTATATTTTATTTCTCAATAGGTTTATCTGTTTTTCTGCCAGTATTCTCCTTTTGCACATCAAGCTTGCCACTTGTGCTTACATTTTCAGTATGTACATTACCCTTGCTGGTAGATGCTTATTTTTCTATTTTATTTGTTGTATCTTCTTTTTCCTTCTACTCTGTTTCTATATTTTCAGCTCCTTGTGAATGGATTCTTAATTGGTCAAGAGGAGCTTTTAGTAGTCTCTGACTTTGAAACATCATGAATTTATTCATATCTTTAGTCTGAAACTTGGATTTAGCCAAGTTATAGACTTGGGAAAATTTATCAACAGAAACAAATAAATTGTTGAACTGATTGGGCTCATGCTCAAACTGAGCAATTGAAACTAAAGTTGTGAAATCAAATGCTACTTTTCTCGGGTCATAATGCTTGCCTGAGACTGTTGAGAGCTTAATATCCCTTATTTTGATGACTTCCTTCTCAGCATGAGTGAAGTTATTAAGAGTAAAATTCCCACAGTGAAATGGAAAAGTAGGCCACATTAGTTTCTTGTTATTCTTGAGACACCTTGACATGCCTTCTACTGTTAACTGGTAGGAGATTTCTTGTGCTAACAGTTTGTCTGGGACATACAAAGGTAAAATATGGGGCTCTACTATACTCCCAAAGACTCTGACATAGGTAAATTTCTCTTCTCCAAACCAGTCACCAATCTGGGATACATCAGTCTTAGCTTTTTCAGAAAGCCAATGAGGAAATTGGTTGAAAATGATTTGATAGACAAGGATGAGGAAACTGTGACAAATTCTATAAACATGGTTTTTAAAATTCACCTTCCATAAGATCTTATGGTAAATATGAATAGGAACGGAATATTTGGGGGTCCATTTCCAACCAAGAATGGGAAATTCAGAGTTAAAACATAAGGCATCTAAAATGTAGGCATAAAATTAAAATGGGATTGTGTTTCCTGTGTCTTTACCTTTTCTATACTCTAGGATTCTATTGGCTATCTTATCTGAAAGGATAATTTCCCAGTCCATGATTTCAGAATTCACAGCAGAATGGATTAAGGGTACCATTTGTATTAAAAATCTAGCTGAATTATCATTTCCAAATAGCCTGCACATCATTGCGGCAACATAACAATATGAAGGTGAAAGGGACTCCACGGAGTACATACCTGATGATTCATTTTTATGCTTCTCTGGAGCTTTCCTCCATCTCTGATTGGCTCAGACTGAGTTTTATTGCTTGCAGCAAAATCCTTACTAAAAGCATTTTTTAGACCTTTTGCAGATCTGGAAGATGGTACATTACCTTTATGTCCTCTGCTTTGAAAGACCCAAATATTGTTCCAGTAGCTGAAACAAATGTCCTATTTTGGATGGTGAAATTTTCTATCACCCGCCGAATTACATCATAATAAGGGAATATATTTGCTCGAGCTGAAATTCTATGAAGGAATGAATTTACAAGTGCTTTAAGGGGAGTCTCAAAATCAGAATCTGAGTCATCTTCATTAGGAACTGTTGCCTTCACCTCGGTAACCTTAGGGTCTTCTCTTTCAATCAGGTTATATACATCCTCCCAATTCATTTTTCCAAGTCCCTGGCATGGTATGTCTATAACCAGCTTAATTTTCGCTGGTTTTTCTTTTGGTACTATGGGAATAGCAATGAAATTTGCAGCGGCAACAACTTTTTCTTTATAAGATCTATTAGACATTTTGTCATCTGATAATGTCTCACTTGCTCGGCGAATGAAAGGATTGGGTGTTTTGTAGTTCTGCAAAGGAGAAAGGTTTTTAGACGTGGTGAAAATGCAATGAGGAGAACAGCTATATGAAAAGATTTATTCGTTATTTCAATTTATTAACTTTGTGTTAAAACTTAAATGCCCTCTCTAAGAGTCACACTCATGCATTCAAAATAGAATCAATCATCATCATTCGTTTGATTTTCTATTTAACAATAAACGTACAATCGGAGATCGGTGCTTTTGGAATGAGAATAAAAACTTTATTTTTGAATTTTGCGATTGCGATGAATAAATAACATATGCGCAGTATAAAACAAACATAAATTTTAAGTATTGATCGCATCGGGAATTTTCAACAAGGATAACAAATAACATATCATGATCTCCGCTGATTTCCGATTGCGATGATGGTATATCGCATCGGCTATTTTCAAAGAGAGTAAGTTGTAAATGATATTTGCCGATTTTTTGATTGCGATGATGGTGGGGTCAATCGCATCGAAGTTTTGTAGAATGAGCGAATATATTTTTGTTTCTCCGAAATGCGATTGCGATGAATCACATCGCATCGGAGTTTTTTTTCAAAACAAATGTGACAACTTACAAACTTTGCGATTTGCGATGGGTTATATCACATCGGAGTTCATAAAACAAGCACATATGACATTGCTCCTCCGAAATGCGATTGCGATAAATCGCATCGCATCGGAGTTTTATAAAACAAATGTAAAACTTTAAGATATCTCCGATTTGCGATTGCGATTACTTTATCACATTGGACTTATTCAATATGAGTAATTTTATGTATTATGTTGATGTGATAAAAGACTTTATATTTGATTGGATTGGAGATTTTCAATGTTACATTTTTTTATATGCACTTGTGTTTTGCGACTTGCGATATATGCTTTTCTAAACAATGAACCTTTTATTGCTTTATTCAAAATGATCGGATTTCCTCAAAGTCTTTTATTCCTACCTTAAAAAGAAAGGGGAATTATTTCTAAATGAAATTTATTCTAAAAATTTGAAATGGAGAGGGTTTTTGTACCATACAACAATTGGTGATTCACTGGAAGAAACAGTTATCTCTGAAAAATAAAATGAATACTATATTTCTAGTAAGTAAAAAGTTTTAAAGATAATGAAAACTATCTTAGAGAAATTTTAAATAAAATCTAACTCCGAAAAAGAATAAAAATCACTTACAATTTCTTTCTAATTCCTCAAAAATAAAAACATTTTTGGGTTTTCTTAAGCCTTGATTGGTTGATAATAATGAAGTAGGGGGCTTCTCCAATTTTAGCTTTTTTGTTTTACTCTATTATCATAGGCATTGCCTCTGCTACCTGCAAATGTTCATAGTCTCGACAGGGTTACCTTTTAACCATTAACCATTCATTGTCCCATCCAACTAAGATCATAATTCTTTAAAAATAAATTCATAAGACATTGTATCTTATGTTTTTCTTCTTTTATTTATTTATTTATTTTATTTTTTAAATTAAAATCCATTGTTCTGGTTTGGTAGCCAGTTTATAACAATGCCATTCAATAGTTGTAAATAAACTGAACAAGTTGGTTCGTGATGAGACCCCTTGTCTTATAATTATAAGCCATTGCCCTGTTTTGGTATGCAGTGTTGGTAATGCTAGTTTTATTACTTCTTATGATCATGGTAAGCAGGCTCGTGATGAGACTCCTTATCTTTTAATTTTGACATATAATTTCGTAGAATTACATTCTAAAAAAATCACAACCTTAATGGATGGGGTGAAATGATTTTATCCTTAAGAATCAATGGATGACAATTTTCAGAGTTTTTTGAATGCCAAAGCTTAGAAAAGTCTTTACTTTTTATGGATAACCTTTCCCTGCTTAATAAACTTATAATGATTTACATTTTTCTCAAGGTTTCAAAAGATTGTGGAAATGTTTTGAACAAATTTTCAGAGTTTAACATTTTATTTTGAATTATCCAAAACTGTAATCATTTCTATAAAAAATCTTATTTACATAAAATAAGTATTTATAGTATTTTTCTGAAAATATTTTCAATAGTAAAAAGTCAATTAAAGACTTATTAACAACCTTATTTACAAAACAAACAAAAATTGGAGAAAGGAAAATGTACAAGTAAGAAGGGGTTACCTCCTTAAGAAAAGAATTTCTTTAAAATAAGCCCAGTGATAGGAAGAGACTCTCTCTTTCCTGTTAAGTCTTGTAGAATGAATGTATATGAGCCTATCTTTTCAGCAATCTGAAATGGTCCAAGCCACATTTTTTGAAATTTGGTATGCTTACCTTTATCTTCATGTGCTTTATCCCATTTCAGAACAAGATCACCAATTGACAAAGTTTTGGATCCCGTGGAACTTGAATCAAAAGAAGATTTTACAAGTTGTTGATGTTTTTCATGAATGTTTTTTACTTTCTCTCTATCTTCTTCTAATTTAAGAATTTTGATCAAATCTCAATTGAATAGATGATGAAGGATTTTCTTCAATAAATTGAACTAGGGCTAATGATGGAAGAACTAGATTTGATGGTAACATAGCTTCTTTTCCATAAACTAGATTGAAAGGTGAAGTTCCTATCGAAGCTTTATGAGTAATACGATCAGCCTATAGTGCAAAAATTAAAGACTTGTGCCAATTATTTTGATTCTGATCAATGGTATTTTTAATGATTTTGATGAGATTTTTATTAGTAGATTCAGCTAGACCATTACCTTGGGGATAGTAATTTGCTGAATATTTCAATTTAAAACCTATTTTGATTGCAAATTCCATAATACTATTTCCAGAAAAATAAGATGCATTGTCAAAGACAAGAGCGTTAGGTACACCAAACCTGGTAATGATGAATTGATCGAAGAAATCAATAATTGCATCAGAATTGGCTACCTTTAAAGGAATTGCTTCTACCCACTTTGTGAAGTAATCTGTTGCTGTAAGGATGTATCTTTGTTGTTTGGAAGAATGAGGTACTATTTCACCAATAATATCAAGCCCCCATTGCTCAAATGGTTGCTCATTTCTTATTGGTTGCAAAGGAAAAGCTGGCTTCCTTTGTCTTCCACTAGCAGTTTGACAAATTTCGCACTTCCTCACGTAATCATGTGTATCTTTGAAAAGGGTAGGGTAATAATATCTAGCATGGATGATTTTATGAGCTGTGGTATCACCTCCAAAATGTCCACCTGCTGGTCCATCATGTAATTCCTGCAATACCTTTTTTGCTTCAGTATTTTCAAGACATCTTAATAGAATTAAATCATAATTTCTTCTGAATAACACATCATCAATGATTTCATAATTTTTTTCTTTTAATATTAATGCACATTTTTTCTTATAGCTGAGATTAGAAGGAGCATACCCATTCTTCAAGTAGAATATAGGATCAACATATTGAGATTCAGAATCAATAAAACTTATCTAATTTTCTTGAACAGGATTATCTTGATCTTGATGTTCTGGTATGTTGTGAGCTCCTACTAAAAATCTGCAAAAACCTTGTCCTCTAACAATCTTGGCTGGTTTATTATCAATATCATACTCTTGCAAAGTTGTTACTCAATTAGCTCTCTTTTCTCCTACTTCTTTTTGAATTAACAATTGTCTCACTGCAGAGAATGGGACAATAATTTTTGTGTGTGTCTTTAATAGAAAAGGTCTAAAATGTTTAATTGATTTAAACACAGCGAAGGCTTGTTTTTCTACATCAGAATAATCAAGCTCAGCTCCTTGCAGATTTGAGCTAAAGAAAGAAATTGGTGCTTCTATTTTTTGATCATTGAGTTGTGTTAAAACAACAGCATAGGATGTTTCAGTAACTAAGGTATACAAAATAAAATATTTAGAAAAATCAGGAGTATTCAATGCAGGTGCATTAATGATTGTCTGTTTGATTGTATCAAAGGCTTCCTTCTCTTTATACCCCCATTTGAATACTAAAATTTTCTTAATCATATCTGCATAAGTAAAACAATTTGAGAAAAATCAGGAATGAATCTTTTTACAAAATTAATTTGGCCTAGAAATGATTGCATGGATTTTTTATTATAAGGTAAAGAAATATCAGAAATTTCTTTCACTCTGTCAGGGTCAATATATATACCATATTTTGACGCAAAAAACCCTAATATTTTTCCTTCATTGAGAACAAAGAAGGATTTCTTTGGATTTAAAGAAATGCCAAATCTTCTATATCTTTCAAATATCTGTTTCTAATCATGCAGATGATTGGCTCTTTTCTTTGAAAATACTATTATGTCATCAAGATAAACAACAACCAATATATTAATCAGACCCTTAAATGTTATATCCATGGCTCTCTGGAAAGTAGCTCCTGCATTTATTAAACCAAAAGGAATTTTCTGATAAGCATAGGTTCCCCATTTGGTTCTGAAAGTGGTTTTCAGCCTATCAGCTGGATGTACTAATATTTGGTTATAACCTAAAAAACAATCAAGAAAGGACATGAGTTCATAACCAATTACTTTTTGAAGTATTTGTTCCATTGTTGGCAATGGGAAATTGTCCTTTTGACATGCCTTATTTAAATTTCTAAAATCAATGCAGATTCTAATATCTCCATTTTTCTTCCTGACAGGTACCATGTTCGAAACCCAATTAGAATGCCTTACAGGAAAAATAATTTTGGCCTTTAAAACTTTATTGAGTTCTGCCTTGATTTGACTTTCAAGATTTGGATGAATTTTTCTTAATTTCTGTTGAACGGGTTTGACATCAGAAAGCATTGGAATTTTATGTTGAATAACAGAAGTATCATAAGTTTTCAAGTCTTCATAATTCCAAGAAAAAATATCTTTATACCTACTCAGAAGTTTTATGAAAGCATTTCTTTCCTTTGGAGTTAGCTCGAGTCCTAGATTAACATTTTGAGGTTTAGACTCAGATCCAAGATTTACTAATTCAAACTTCAAAGTAGAACTTTGAAGTTTAGCATTAGTAACTTTCTTGAATCTATCTTTTATATCATATAGGTCCTCAAGTTTAACTATAGATTCAGGAATAGGATTGTCATTACTTTTTGAGGTATTTTGAAGATCATGATCATTTTCATCAATTATTTGTTCGTCATAGGATTTCTCTGAAGTCAAGAAATTCAATATATCTTCATAATGATATAAAACTCTCCAGTTTGTGATATTATCAGGAATAGATGGTCGAAAGATTAATTCAACTAAAAATCTATCAGGATTGTAATCTTCAGCAGGGAGGAGTTTGGATGCAACATTAGCTAACAAATCAGCTGATGTATTTTGAGTTCTAGGAACAGAAGAGATATTAAATGATAAAAATTGAGTGGTAAGATCTTTCACAAGGGTTTGATAATGTTTGAGATGCCCTGAAAGACAATGGATAGTATTCCTTACTTGTCTTATGACAATTTCAGAATCACCATATACTTTCAAGTATTTTACATTTAACCCTATTGCTTTATAAATCCCTTGGATCAAGGCTTCATATTCTGCAGTATTGTTTGTGCACTCAAATTCTAGTCTACATGATAGCATAGTTTTCTCTCCATCTGGATCAATTAAAATGCATCCTGCTCCTGCTCCATCACTATATTTTAATCCATCGAAATATAATGACCAAAATAAAGATTTATCTACAGGTTTATCTACAGATGTATCAGAAACATTAACAATTCTAGAAGAATCAGATACTGAAAATTTTTCAATTTGTGAAATAAAATTATTTACAGAAAAGGGTGATTGCGGTGCTATGAAATTCCCAAGGAATGATTCAGCAGAATAACCTCCAAGGATATTATTATTAAAAGCTACAGGTTCATTTTCTTGTTCAAATTCTGTTACAGTATGCATCATGTGTTTTTCTCGCTCAACTTTGATTTGATTTGGTCTCCCTTTATAGGGAAGCCACATATGTGAATAATCGGTTGTGATATAACCATTAAGCTTTGCAGACCAATCCTTGCTTAAGACTAATCCATAGAATTCAAGAATATATGCAACCAGAATATCAATTCTTTGGAAAATCCTAGGATCAGAGGCTAATCAAATAGTAACTGAATTGATTTCTCCTACAACTTGGACTTTAGAGTGATCCAATTGAACAATGTGAACTACAGAATTTTGTGGTTCAATATTCAATTTTTCACAGACTGAAGTAGGCATTATATTAGAGGATGCTCCTGAATCTATTAAACAATTATGAAAATTCTTGTTGTAGATTTCATAAGTCAAAAGAAAATGAGGTGTCTGAGAATTTGATCTTTCTCCTATAAGAACAATATTAGTGGCATCCACTTTATCTGGTGGCTTACCTGTTCCTTTAGTTGCTTTAGCAACTACACTGCTTGGTAGAGGAGCAATAGGTGTTACATTTAATTCTTTCAATAGCAGCTTATGTTGATGTTTAAGTTTGCTGAGTTCATGTAAGGAAATGTTCGTTCTGGTTTTCTTCATGTCTTCAACAATGTTATAATCCATAGGATCTAATACTACCAAAGTCTTAGATGTCGATGTAGGAGGATTAGAATATGATGGCTGATTTTGAGTGGGTAAGGGAGAATATTTCTTTACAGGGGATTTTTCTTTGGTAATTGAAGTTGTACCTTTCTTCTTAGGAACAGATTGAACATGATCCATTGTAGATTTACTCCTTGTACTTATAGGCATGGCTTCTTGTTCACTGTCTGAGTTAGGGAGAATGAAATCCCACATCCAATGTAATTCAGCTATTTCCTTTCTTTCTTCCTCTTCATCCGATACTGGAGGAGTATCTTCTTCTTCTTCTTCTTCCGATTCTGCATTGGAGATTGAATTGGGAGGTTTATATTCGACTTGATTTCTCTTGAAGTTTCTGAATGGTATTTTGGTAGAAGTCTCTGCCACTTTATTTTTAATCTCAACCATTTCATTAGACATGGTTTTGAGAACTTTCTGTAAGCCTTCCATGTCATATGGATCTATTGGTGTCTTCTTATTTGAATCATCCTTAAAGCTGACTTTCTTGAATTTTCTTTCCTGAATAGAATTTTTCTTATCTAGAGCAATAATCCATTTTTTAACTGAAATAGCTTCTTTCATATTCTCAGCTAAAGTAGGTTTCGTAGCTCTATCTACAAAAATTGCTATGTTTGAGGGCAAATCATTTATATACCATTCACTTCTAACCTGCTCACTAGGCTTTGAATCTGTAGGGATTTTATTCAAAAGTTAAATGAATCGAGAGTTAAAATCTTTAATGGGTTCCGTGGGTTCTGTCCTCAGATTGGAGAGATCATTGATTAGGGTAGCTATTGATCTGTCATCTCCAAATTTGGTCAAGAAATGATCTGAAAAAATATCCCAACTTGTAATAGATCCTGAAGGTAATAAAAAATACCAGGATCCTGCTGCCCCTTGCAAAGTATAAGGGAATAATCTGACCACAACATCTTCATGTTCTACTACATTTAAATTTATAGCAAGCGTAAAGTTATTGATATGTTCTTCCGCTTGTATACCAAGGTGAGGACTAAATTTTGGCAGTAATTTTTCAAGATGATCTGGTAAATCATGTAAAGGTGCAGGCATATTAACAGCTCCCGATCTAGTCCATGGTCTCTGTGCCATTGTTGTGATAACTGTTGAAGGACTAGAAGAGATAGTTGGTGTTTGGAAAAATATTGTTTGAGCAGATGATATTGGAACAGATGATGTTTGGGCAGCAGATGTTTGAATAGCCGATGTTGTGACAACTATACTTTTCTGAGTTGGGGTTTGGGAAACAGATGATTGAATTTGCGATGAAGAAATAATATCACTCTCTGATTCCGATGGGGTTTTTCTCATTTTAACTTTACTAGGTAAAGGAAATTCCTTTGGAGGAATACCAAGTTTTTCACTCTGTGTCCTAGTGAGGGGTCTAGAAGAAACAATTTGTGAAGTAACACTACTTTCAGATATTTCAGACTCTTTTAATGACAATGAGAACCCTTGTAGTTTATGAACTAAATCTTGTATTTCAGGGGACTTAGGAGGTTGATTATCTGATTGATTTGAAACTTTAGTAGTGGGTGTTTGAATATTTCTATCAATTTCTTCCTTGGTGATTTGAGATGTAGAAGAAATTGAAGAAGGTGATGAGGGTGAATTTCTCTTAGAATGGCCTATAGATTTGGATTTATCTGCCATTCATAGCTTATGCCCTCCTTCTAGCGCCAAAAATGTTGAAGACTCGAAAACGCTGCTTCAGACATTGGGGAAAAACCACCCGGTCGGGACCTTAGGACAACTCCTTTTCCGTTTGGTGTGGTGGCTCCGACTGGATTTATAGGACCAGATTCCTAATAACTAAATGGGTTGGTGATGGAATGATTGTATGAGTGGATAATGAAAATAAATGACTGAAATAATATATCTAATTTAATTTATAACTTATAAATAATTCTAAAAATACTAACCCGGGTGTCAAATATGAATACAACTTAAGGATTGTTTCAATTAAATCAATAAACATGAAAATGTATTATAATTTAACTGAAATATGCAGTATCAAATAATAATAACTCTGTTTAAGAAATTAAACAGAGTTATAATAACACATTGCATTCATCATTTTATATATCATTTGTATACACTGTGAAAGATGAAATATTTCTATACACTCAGAAATGATATGTATAAAGAAATATTTGTAAAACAAGTACATATAAATGATAGAAAATTTAAAGATAATATCTCATAACATAAGAAAAATAACAGTAAATCGATAGAAAAACCATATTCATCTCGATACTTTTCCTAATGCAATTCAATATTCAGATCCAGTGCTTCAATGTAAAACAACTCCAAGGTACAGAAATGAAATTCTCAGAGGTAATTTTCTGTAAACAACATGATGTGATCCTTTATAAAAATATAATAGTCAATGGAGTACACAAATGTAACATCCAAGTCCAAAAATATTACAAATTCAGGACCCCTTTCTAAATTCATGAAAGGGGTTTAAATAGGAACTTAATAAAACAAAATAACTAAAACTATTGCTACAATCTATCATCGAAAATATAGAAATAGACTTGTGATATTACAATGAAACGGATTCATTGATTTTCCCCTGCATTCAATGTGCCAAGGTGGAAAATTTTGAGCATATCTTTAACCTTTGCTGAATGACTTAGCCTCGAATGTAACTGACCAGTGTACATGGCATCAGAAAACTCTGGAATGATGCAACTAATGGCATTGGAAAGGAATTTAATTGCCATTTGTTGACTGTGTGGTTTGATTAGATATGTCCACATGATATCCCATGAAATTCCTTAAATTTTGTTGATTCGCTGATTTTTATTGATTAATTCTTGCTTCATTTCCCTTCTTTGTAGGAGCCATTGGTTTATTGATTGGGTTTGGAGGAGCCATTGTTTTATTTCCCTTCTTTGTAGCCCTATAAATCTCGAAATATTTTTGCTTCTTGGGTGTAGCCTGTAATATGAGAAAAAGGAGAATGAAGAATAATATTAGAAATGCGGAAACATTTAGGATAAAAACTTGAAGTGATGGCAAGTATAATTTAAATGCGAAAAAAAATATGAAACATTAAGTAATAGGCCATCAAATCACTTTGGAGGATTGAGATCATTATACCGTTATGGCTAAGTAATAATGAAAAACATGAGTTCACGTGCTTGACTTGGACAACTTAGCCTTTAACTAAAATCTCACTTCACAACATTATTTGGGAGCACAACTTTAAAAATATGTGATTTGTTAATATTATCGATATGCGATCAAGAATTTACCTTTAAATAATCCTTAAGTTTTGTTGGGCATGTGTTATATTCTTTCCACGACTAGTCCCACGCGTTGTACGTTGCACCGGGCGCAGCAAGGGGGTCACAAGGGGGGAGGCAACCCCCACTGTTGGGGTCTGGGGCAGTGCCCCGACAAAAATTTTATTGGTGTGTGGACCCACTCATAGGTGGACCCACCCATGTTTTGTGCATGATCTTTCACATGGTTTTGGGGTACGATGATTTTCGGCCCCTGGTATTTTGTAGATCCGGTCAAGGGAAATACGGTTATGTTCTAATCTAGGGTTAATGGATTAGGGTTTGTGTATGCTTCAGCATGTATATATATGTGTTGTAACACTAAAAGGAATATAATGAAAAATCAAGCTGGTCGTCCCGATTTGGGATCCAGGGGAAAATCTCTGTGTTTATCTGTTTTATGTTTTATGCTCTCGCTATTGTTTATTTTCTGTTATAAGATTCGTGTGTAGATAATTTTTGTTCAAGTTTAAAACCTACATTTGGAATCAGATTTGTTTTGGCTTCAAGGGGACGCCTTTGCTGCTGAGGGTTTTTTGCTCGGGCCTGAGGTAGACCCTGTTCAGTGGGAGATCTGCGGGATCGATTCTTGCGGTGAAAGAAGATGGTGAGTGGTGGAAAGATAGAGATCGAGAAATTTAATGGTCAGATTTTTGATTTGTGGAAGCTCAAGATGGAGGATCTGCTGGTGGATAAAGATCATTGGATCGCGGTAGATCCAGGTACTAAACCAACGGAAATGTCAGATGAATACTGGAAGAAACTGGATAGGAAGGCTAAGAGCACAATACGATTGTGTGTCTCAGATTCAGTATTGTTGAATGTATCTGGGGAAGCTACGGCAAAGAATTTGTGGGAAAAACTTGGGACTTTGTACCAATCTAAGTCTCTGGTGAATAAGTTTTTCCCGCGGAAAAAGTTGTATAACCTGAGGATGAAGGATGGAGACTCGGTGACAGAGCATCTGAACGCCTTCAATACTGTGGTAAGTCAGTTGTCATCTGTTGATATTAAAATCTCAAATGAAGATAAGTGCATCAGTTTGTTGTGTTCTCTACCAGGCTCGTGGGATAGTCTGGTTATTGCAATAGGTAGCAATACAACTACCTTGAATTTTGATGACAGTGTCTCAGCCTTGTTGTCGGAGGAAATGAGATGGAGAAATATGGAGGGCTAGAATGGAGATGCCTTATTTGTACGAGGAAGGTCCCAAAACAGAAACAAGAATAAGGTTTTGAGTGGGAGAACCAAATCTAGAGTGAGATATAAATCTCCTGGAAAGGTTGTAAAGGTATGCTGGAAATGCAGAAAGGAAGGGAACTACAAAAAGGACTGCAGATCTAAAGCTCCTGAGAAAGGAAAGGGATCTGATGATGCTCCTTCTGCAGAGGCAAAAACCACCTCGGATGAAGGTGGGGATGTGTATTTGGCTTCTTCTTCAAATACACATGTAGATCATGAGTCACAGTTGATTGAATCAGGTGCATCCTTTCACTTCACTCCCCATAAGGAGTGGTTCTGCGAGTATGAAAAATATGATGGTGATGTCTTCCTAGGGGATGATAGGAAGGCCAGAATCGTCGGACGTGGAAAGGTCAAGCTAAAGCTGCAAGGTGGAAGGATTAGAACACTTCCTAGTGTTCTACATATTCCTGCATTGGCCAGAAATCTGATTTCTGTAAGCAAGATGGATGATGCAGGTGTAAAAACAGTGTTCGAGAAAGATTATTGCAAGATGGTTCGAGGAGCACTGGTATTAATGCGGGCAGTTCGGACTGGAACTATGTACAAGCTACAGGGTAGCACTGTTATTGATGGGTGTAACAGTTCTTTGGTTCCTGAAAGCGGAGTGGAAAGCCTAGCTGTATCTGGAGAAAAGACCATGTTATGGCATCAAAGGCTTGGAAATATTGGAGAGAAGGGCCTTCGGATACTGCATAGAAATGGTATGGTAGAAGTTAGGTCTCATTTCTCTCTGGATTTCGATTTCTGTGAACATTGTGTATATGGGAAGCAGAATCGGGTGAGGTTTCCTTCTGGTGCTAAGAGGGTGAACAAGATATTAGAACTTTTGCACAGTGATGTGTTTGGACCTGTGTCAGTTCCATCACTGGGAAAGTCTGTGTACTATGTTTCATTCATAGATGAATTCTCAAGGAATACATGGATATATTTCTTGAGGAAGAAATCTGAAGCTTTTGACAGATTTAAAGAATTTAAGGCTCTGGTGGAAAACCAGACAGAGAAGAAGATAAAGGCACCGAGGACAGATAATGGTGGGGAGTTCTGCAAGAAGGAATTTGAAGAGTTCTGTAAGAAGTGTGGTATAGCACGACAGAAGACTACTCCATACACACCGCAGCAAAATGGAGTTGCAAAAAGAATGAACAGAACACTGATGGAAAAGGCAAGAAGCATGCTCAGTGGTACCGGGTTAGGACAAGAATTCTGGGCAGAGGCAGTGGAGACTACATGCTATCTGGTTAACAGATCACCTTCATCAGTGTTGGAGGATAAGACTCCACATGAGGTATGGACTGGTAAGAAACCCTCTCTTTCACATCTAAGGGTATTTGGATGTGATGCATATGTACATGTTCGAAAGGAGAAAAGGACCAAGTTGGATAATAAATATGAAAGGTGCATATTTATTGGGTATAAGGATGGTTTAAAAGGTTACAAGCTTTGGAACCCGGAAACAAGGAAGGTTGTGTATAGCCGAGATGTGGTGTTTAGAGAGGTGAAATATGTTGTTAAACATGAAATCATACCAAAGGAACATGAGAAGATAGAGTTTGAGCTAAAGGAGTATGAATCAGACTCTACAGAAGAAGAAGATTCAGAAGAGGAAGAGCCACAAACTCCAGCTTTGAGAAGATCAGTTCGAGAAAGAAGGCAACCAGAAAGGTATAGTCCATCTGCTTTTTGTTCAAGTTTTGCCTTAACTATAACTGATGATGATCCCAAAACTGTCAGGGAGGCAGTAGATTCAGAGGATGGAAAACTCTGGAAGGAGGCCATGGTTGATGAAATGGCATCCTTGCACAAAAATGAGGCATGGGATCTGGTGGAGTTGTCGGCTGGAAGGAAGCCCATCGGGAGAAAATGGGTGTTTAAGAAGAGGATGAATGTAGAAGGCAAGGTGGAGAAATACAAAGCTCGGTTGGTAGAAAAAGGTTATTCCCAAGTGTCGGGAATTGATTTTGGTGATATTTTTTCTCCTGTTGCCAAGGTTACTTCTATTAGATTACTTTTATATGTTTTTGCTGCATTTGATTTTGAGATAGAATAGATGGATGTGAAGACAAAATTTCTTCACAGGGATCTAGAAGAGGAGATCTACATGAAGCAACTTGAAGGCTTTATGGTGAAGGGTAAGAAAGAACTGGTATGCAGGTTGAAGAAGTCTCTGTATGGTTTAAAACAGTCACCAAGGATGTGGTATCAAAAATTTGATACCTATATACGGGGACTTGGCTTCACCAGAAGCAAGGAGGATCACTGTGTTTATTTTAAATTAATTGGTAACCATGTTATTTATTTGGTCTTGTATGTGGATGATATGTTGTTGATTGGAAATGACAAAGAAATTATCCAAGATTTGAAGACCCAACTGTTCTCCAAATTCGACATGAAGGATCTTGGTGCTGCAAACTATATTTTGGGCATGAAAATTAAGAGATATCGGGCAAAGAGGAAGCTCTGGTTAAACCAGAGGAAGTATGTTGAGACTATATTGCAGAGGTTCAATATGCAGGATAGTAAACCAGTGAATGTTCCTATTCCTGTAGGTGTAAAGTTGTCTGCTGAACAGTGTCCCAAGACACACGAAGAAGAGGAGTATATGTCCCGTGTTCCATATGCAAGTGAAGTGGGTAGTTTGATGTATGAAATGGTTTGTACTAGACCAAACATTGCACATTCAGTGGTAGTATTTAGTAGGTTTATGTCAAACCCAGGAAAGGAGCATTGGACAGCAGTGAAGCGGGTTTTCAGATATTTACGTGGCACTAGTGATTATGGCTTGTGCTACCAGGGAAGACCAGGATTGGAAAGAATGTTGGACATTCGTGGTTTTGTTGATGGAGACTGGGCTGGAGATCTGGACCAAAGAAGATCTACAAGTGGGTATGTGTTTAGCCTATTTGGAGGCGCAGTCAGTTGGATGAGTAAAAGACAGTCTGTAGTGGCTCTTTCAACTACAGAGGTAGAATACATAGCAACCACTCATGCAAGCAAGGAAGCATTTTGGTTACAGAGATTGTGTTCAAGTATGGGGTTGGTACAACAAGCTATAAGGATAGACTGTGATAGCCAAAGTGCAATTTTCTTGGCTAAGAACCCTGCATACCATTCAAATACAAAGCACATTGATGTTCAATATCACTTTGTTAGAGATATGGTTGAGGCTAAAAGTGTGTTGCTGGTAAAGGTGGACACTTTGAAGAATGTTGCAGATGCATTGATGAAGTATGTGAGCACTCAGAAGTTCTCTTGATGTAGAGAAACAATGGGTGTTGAAGAATTGGCCCAATGACTAAGCTCTCCTGTGGCCCCCTGTGGAAAGAAAACAACAAGTGGGAGAATGTTGGGCATGTGTTATATTCTTTCCACGACTAGCCCCACGCGCTGTACGTTGCACCGGGCGCAGCAGGGGGGTCACAAGGGGGGAGGCAGCCCCCACTGTTTTGTGCATGAGTTTGCACATGGTTTTGGGGTACGATGGTTTTCGGCCCCTGGTATTTTGTAGATCCGGTCAAGGGAGCTATAGTTATGTTCTAATCCAGGGTTAATGGATTGGGGTTTATGTATGCTTCGGCATGTATATATATGTGTTGTAACACTAAAAGGAATATAATGAAAAATCAAGCTGGTCATCTCTATTTGGGATCCAGGGGAAAATATTTTTGTTTATCTTTTTTATGTTTTATGTTCTCGCTATTGTTTATTTTCAGTTATAAGATTTGTGTGTAGATAATTTCTGTTCAGGGTTAAAACCTACAAGTTCTTTATCAAATGTTTGAATCTATCGCAGCCTTTGAGGAGTAAGAGCGTTGTCAGTTTTACAATGTAATATCCATATCGCAATCGCAAGACTGGTGAATTGCATGAATGTTTTGTAGGATGAAAACACTGCGACGCGATATATCGCATCGAGGTTTTGAAAGTGGGCCTCGTAAATGGTAGCATTAAGGATTTACGATTTGCGATAGCGGAAGATGATGTGGCGGTAAGCGGGTCCTTTTTTCCAAGGAAAAAATCAAACTTTTTATAATTTGGTAAAAATTTACATCATAAATGCCACAACATTCCATATTTTTTCATCGCCCTTTAGGGCAACAAAACTACCTATCCAGTATAGACAAAACTGCTATAACATAAAATCAGTAATCCCAATACTCATAATGTGTCATAGTAAACAACTAGAAGGATCCGACCAATTAAAAAAGTAAAATAGAACCTGTGCATAAAGGCCTCCCTTAAGGCAAAACAACCCAGAGACAAAGCAGTTAAGTCTTTTCTGAAACTATCTCATCATATACAAAAAATATACATATTAGATGTCCAAAACAAAAATATATACACAGAACCTCCTAAAGATACATCCTGAACAGGAGTAAATAAATATATAGAAAAACATGATAGACCCTATTAATACGGTCGAATGTTTGACACATGGACCTCATTTTCATATTTCTCTGTTATATGCCACGCCTCCAAATCCTACAATAAGCGGGTCCTACCCATGTTCGTTTTATAATAAGTTTTGTCGAAGATTGCTTCCTTTGTTATCATTTTTCTTTTCCTTGAAAGCCTTTTGTGCTTTGATTTAAATATATTCAGTTATATCACATTGCATCATTTGAGTGGAGTGCTTTATGTGCTACTTGTTATATTTGTGATATGCGATATGCGATGGGCGTTTTCTGGATTTTCTGCTTAAGTCCTCTCAGCTAATAGGATATGAGTTAACCCTTCAGGTATGATATTCTTATCCTATAAGCAATACAAATTCTTTATTGTTCTAACTTTAAAATAAAAAAGGGTCCCCATTTTTTTTCTAAGGTATTTATATACAAATAATGGGGGGTTGTTGAATAGCACAACAGGAAGTAATGGGATAGGTGATTCAATAGAAATATTCATTGAAATATCAATAATATCCTACCAAGCTCATAAAAGATCGTATATCAGCCACGTTCTATGGTACTATCCATTCCATGATTGCCCCTATTTTCTCAGGATCCACAACTATTCCCTCTACTGAAATAACATGGCCTAAATACCATATCTGATCTTTATAGAAATCACGTTTACTAAATTTTGCATATAGTTGGTGATCTCATGGCATTTACAACACTATACGTAGGTGTTCCTTGTGTTCTTCCAAAGTCTTTTTGTATATCACTATGTCATCTATGAAAATAAAAACAAATATATCCAAAAATGGGTGGAAAATGTCGTGCATCAGACTCATGAATGTTGCAGGTGCATTGGTCATCCCGAAAGGTAAGAACACAAACTCATAATATCCACAACGAGTTCTGAAAGATGTTTTACAAACTTCTTCATCCTTAACCTGAATCTAGTGATATCCAGATCTTAAGCCAATTTTAGACAAGACAGTGACACCCTTAACCTGATCAAATAGGTCATCAATATGAGGTAACAGGTACTTATTTTTAATGGTCAACTTATTAAGTTGCCTATAGGTAATGCACATTCGTAATGTGCCATCTTTCTTCCTTACGAATAACATTGGAGCTCCCCAAGGGTACACACTGGGAGGAATATATCCTTTGTCAAGTAACTCTTGTAATTGCATTTTTAACTATGTTAACTCGGGCATGCTCATACAGTAAGGGGCCCTGGATACCAACGCTACTCCAGGAATTAACTCTATGGTAAAATCAATATCACGCTTTGGAGGTAGCCCGCGTATGTTTTCAAGAAATACATGAATTAACTCTATGGTAAAATCAATATCACGCTTTGGAGGTAGCTCAGGTATGTTTTTGCGAAATACATCAGTAAATTCCTGAATTATTGGTATGTTTTTCAGAGCAGTTGTTTTATCTTTGGAGTTGGAATACCCCACTTTAACTGCATAAATCATGCAACCTTTTCTGATACATTTTCCCAACTAGCAGGACGTAATTGGATGTGACTTCATGGGTTTCCTAACCCCTTAGATCTCTTGCCAAGATCCATCTTCAACCAGGTAACTAATAGTCTTATTCTTATAATCCACTAGGGACCAATGTCCCTCCAACCAGTCCATTCCAAGTAGCAAGTCATAAGAGCCTAAAGGTAATATATTTAATTCTACTCTTATGTGTTGATCCCCTACTTCAATGGAACAATTTTGTACCTTAGCACTCACCCTTCTCTTGGCTCCGGTTATTAGTTGCACCAACGAGGGGTTTTTAAATTTCTACGTTTGCAAACATAATTGTTCTACTACCTTGGGGCTAACATAACTTAAGCTGGCACTTGGATATACTAATATAGATATAGACTAGTTAAATAGCTTACCATATAATTATATCATAGTAGGTTAATAGTCCTCTTGATGGTTTGCCAAAGTTGCATTGATCCTGGGCATTCTCCTCACTACCTCCCCAACCGTTGATGCTTCTTTAACGTTAGCAACATGTTCAGTTTTGGCACGATGGGGGTAGTTCTTATAATAGTAGGGTTGTCCACAACCCCAATATTGCAAAGGGGGATTTTTCACTTGACTGGATTCTAGCTTACTCGATGCTTTGATAGGCCTAGCATCTACTTTCCATTTAGGTTTCTACTGATTTTACCCCGGTTTTTTGTTAAATGAGTTCCTCTGTGAATTCCTAAAATTTGTAGATTTAGTGCCTCTAAAGTTTTGATAACATTTTTGTCCCTTCTTCTCAGGCCAACTTTTACTATTGTCCTTCTACTTTCTCTGCTAGTAACATATTCTATATTTCTGGATTGCTTCGTCCATAGTTTTTGGACTGTCAAATTCTATTCTTTCTTTCATGAATGCAGGTAAGCTGCTCAAAAAATGTTGTACTTTGGATTTTTCCTCACATAAATAAGGCGCATATATTAATAAAGAGGTGAATTTAGTTATATATTCATCCATAGTCAACTGCCCCAATCATAAATCATGGAATTATTTATCCTTCTCATCATAGAAACATTCCATCAAGTACTTGTTTTTAAAGTGTTTTTGAAATTCCTCCTAGGCTACATTATGTTCTTCTATCTCGTGCACTCCCTTGACCTATTCCCACCATAAGGTGGTTTTTCCTTGTAGCTAGTAGATGGATAACCTAGCCCTAAGGTTATTGTTATAATCATAGAACTAGAAATATTTATTCATATTGATGATCCAAGCCTCTGCAACTTCTTCCGCTTCTCCATAAAAAAATGGAGGTTTAAATTTTATGAATTCCCCTTGCAATTCCATCTTCTGTTTTTTTATTTTCTTTGGCATGACACATTACCTGACTCCTCATCATTATCAACTCTTTTTCTATCACTTTTATGGGTACGTCTTTCTTCGTTATTATCTTCGGTACATGGTTTTTGTTCTCTTTCATCTTGGGCTTCATGCTCAGGACTTGGTTTATAGGTTCTATGATTTTGTCTATCCGAAAGGCCTTTTAAAATCCTTTCTTGTTCATGCATTAATATTTCATTATCAATCCTTACTCGTACCATTTCATTTTTTAATTGTTGTACAATCTCTAGTAGCCTTCTTGTTTGATGTTGTTGTTCTTTGAGTAACATGTTTGTTTGATGTTGCTGGTCTACCCCTAGTTGTAGCCACATTTCCATTTTTGATTCTGGATTTGGTATGGGACTTGTTCCTACAACTGATCTGGTTGGAATTTGACTTACTGTTGCTCTCCTCATTGTGGTTTATCAATTTCTTACTTTCTACTTTCTTTCACTAGGCACATTTCAACACACTCATCATTACTATTAATGCCCAATCAGGCCACAATGTTGAAACTGGGCTATGATACCACTTATAACAACCATGCACTTATAATATATAAAAAAAATTAACATATTTATACCTATTCTAAAGTTACCATATTACCATGGCTAGCATTAATACCATGATCTATGTTACCCGTACATAATCCCCACCTTTGATTTTCATATAGTACATTCGTTTCATAATTAATGAATGTTAGAAATGAATACACAATGTAAAAGTATGACTTGCAATGTACTCTTTAATTCATTGCACAACTCTTTGGTTAACTGTATCAGGTTACGTGATACAAAGGTAGACTATGGTTATTTCATTTGTAAGGTTCTTTTTTTGTGACATTGAGCATATGCCTCTGGTGGATTATGGCCACCAGTTGTCTCCCAAGCAGGATATGAAGTTTGGTTTTAATATGTTTTCTTTTTTTTTATACTTTTTGCGAACTTCATGGGTTAACTATGTGTTTTTCCTCTCACCCGCAGGGTATCAAGCATCAAGAACTATGGTGGAAATTCTCCAGGTAAGTTTATACCCTTAAGTGTATTTTTCCATTTTTTTCCGACTAAACTACCGGTTGGTTCTTGCTAATACTATGCCATAATCTATACAGGTAGTTTTGAGTTCGACACTATGCTTATTCTGTACTTAGTTGTGGGGTTGTGTTATTTTTTTTGGAAGTTGTCGTTGGTTTTTGGCTCATTAACACTCGGCTTTCCTTACAGGTGCACTGTTATCATGGTACCTTGTTTTACTCTACAAATTCTGACATAATTTCAGCCTATAATTACCATACCCTATTTGGTTCTTGAGTGCATTTTCAAAAAAGGGTTCCTATGTAAATATTATCTGCTTGCGTAGTTGCGTTCCTCAAATTTATATTTTACTTATTTAGGGTTTTACCCTCTTTATGGACTTTATGCCCTCGCGGAAAGAACATGTGTCTTTGGATTGGAATGAAAATATTTAGTTTTCATTTTTATGAATCTTCTGGTTTGTTTTAATGAGTTTAACCCAGAATGGGTACCTTCTGGTGTGAAGATAATAACGATTGTGGTAATTTTATTCTCATTTACTCTATGTATCAACCTTTACGTTTTATAGTAAAAGAAAAGGAGAGTATATGTAAATTTTTTCATTTCAAATAGCATTCAGTTATATGTTTGGTTCTCCGTTTACCATGGTTCTTGTTTTTCTTCAATTCAGACTAGAAACACTAATTTGGAATACAAGAGTTCCTCAACTAGAGACCTAGGTAACTGGCCCATTTTGACTTAGTTGAGGACTCCAAATGAGGGACCTCCCTCTAACTAGTTTTCTCCAGACAATATTTTCCTAACACATTATATGCATTTTCTTTGTTGAGTACAGTTATTTTCATTGTTCGGTCTTGACTATCTTACTTCATTGTTCGGGGTTTTAATGTATCTTTTCTACTACTCGGCTATGAAACTGTGTTTTATGTTTCATTTGGGATCTTAATGTTCATAGTCGCATCATAATAAATATAAGCTAACTAATCTAAACACCCCCCGTGTATAAGATTATTTGTAAGCATAAATACAAGAACTAAGTTTCTAGCTTATCTCAGTCGTTACAACAAATATTATGGACTATCTCATCCAAAGCATCATTTAGATATTAAACAATTCAATAAATTCAACAAACATAATAAAATATGTTTATATATCTGTGAATTAACTAAGATCACTTATCTGTCTGTCAAGAGTTCTGGTATTTACTAGGATCTTGACCGTCTCGCCTCCCAACTATAAGTTCTACGATTATGTCTGACTTCCCCCGAGCTACTAGCCCACAGAACAGTAAGAGAGTACGAGGACCTTTAAGGCTTCAATACCTCCTATCCATCCTTTCTTGTGTATTCTACCAACAAGAACTCCACTGGTACTCAACCAGCTCCAGAGTTCTTTCCCCAAAAATGAAAACAAGTCTTGGGACTTTCAGTTTCTATTCTTCTTCCTCCCGTTACCACCTTCCCCCATTGCCTTGTTTTCATTTTTGAGATCTCCATCTCTCGAGAAACATGGAAGGTGTAACCATTTTTCCTCTTAACTGTTCAAGGTTTCTTTACTTTCTTGGGTATCACCCGTAAATACCACATCTGTCAATAGACGGATCCTAATCAATTATATTTTCTTTAAGATCAATTAACTAAGAATATATATATATATATATGATGTGAAAGTAAGGTTTTCTAGATTTTTTTTCCATAATATAAAACTTTTTATATAACCTTTCCACTTTTACCATTTTCTCTATAATACACATTAGAATTTCTTATGTGTGTATAATCGATCTATGAGAACCTCTCCCATGAGATTTTTAATGTGCCAATATAAATTAAAAATTTGCATATATAAAGCCTCACGAGCCCACGTTGAATTACCAATATTTGGGATCCAATTTTGTGTGTCCTTACCAATTTAACAATGAAAGATGAATCTAGAACTATTGTGAACCTTCTCCTAAATCTTTGAAATATTTTTTCAAACTTCACAAATACCCTCCATAAATCTAGCCATAGAACGATGAATATTATCCTCAGCTTGAGGATGAGAAGACAAAGGTTGATGAGATTCATAATGGATAGAAGGGGTGACTTTACCTCTTCTACCTCCTTTATGACCAAAGGAGAACCTTCCATCCACCATACGAAGGGGAGAATGAAGGTGGAGGAGACAAAAACTAGGACTAAAGTGATCATGCCAAAGATCAATACACATGGGAAAGAACCAAAATTAAGGAAAGGAGAAACACACAAGTGTTAACAACCTAGCTCAAATAAAGGAACATATTTGATTTGTCCTGACCAATAGACCTTATTTTAAACCTTTACAAAAAAAAAGAGATAATTTAGAGCCTAACATATTTTCTTGCTAATTTCGAGGGACTAGGGAGAAAACAAGAAGAAACATTGAAAAACTCTAGAAGGCCAAGTGAAGAGAAAGTAAATCCATAACCTAATAACGGAGAGCGGAATGTAGAGCATAAAAATTGTGAAACTTGAAATTGATAGGCTAGTGGAAAAAGAAATTACCACTAAAATAAAACTCAAAGTCACTCGTGGTGTATTCCTTGTTCTAATGAAAATGAGCTTGAGAAATTCCATTTAAGTTGAGAGCCATAATTAAGTTAGAGGGCAAGGGAATTGTTTCCTGAAACCTTGCATTCTGGAAACCCAACACTTTGTCATAGCCAAAACCCTAAGTAAATAGACACCAACAAAATCACCAATAAATATAAATTTAGAAATGTTATACACTCAACAGCCAACAAGATAGCTTATGAAAAAGAGTAGGAGCTCTGCAACGAAACTCTGAGCTAGGGTTTATAGACTTCCTTCGACGGCGAAGCTCTGGCGCGAGGGTTTCCAATAATGCCTTCGGCTCCAGCTTAGGTCGTGTCTCCAAGCGGCGGCTGATCCAAATCAAATGGATCCTCCACAGGGGGGGCCTAAAACACCCTCCCCCACAGGTGTTCACATCCCTGACAGTCCCGTGGCAACACAGATACCCTCCTTTGCCTCAATGCAGATACCATCCTCTGCCACAGCGCAGACGCCCTCTGTCATAGCGCAGACGCCCCCTTCTACCACTGGGCAGACGCCCTCTGCTGATGTTACCCAAACTCCTAACAACTCATCTGATGCGCAACAAGACAAACCCACAGAGTCTCTTGATAAAACGGCTCCCCTTAAGACAACCTTTGCGACATGCAAGCCAATCGTTGCAGAACGCCCAAATATAGACCTTCCAAGCCACCGTATCAACGCTTAGATTCAGTACATGAAGGACCATGCACTCATTGGAAAAATTGTCAACTTCTGGCCTACTGAAAAAGCCATGCATGGTTGGATCAGCTCCAAATGGAAACCAAAATGACATGTTACACTTCATCTAGGGCCAAAGGGCTTCTTCAACGCCATCTTCAACTGTATTGAAGACAAAAATCACATCTTAGATGAAGGTCCCTACTTATTCAACTCCTCCGGACTCTATCTCCGTGATTCGGTTGAAAGATTCAACCCCGATAAAGAGGACTTCAGCTGGGCACCGGTCTGGATCTGGTTGTATTCCCTACCCCTTGAATACTAGGATGAAGAATTGTTAAGGGAAATAGGTAATGGACTTGGAGAGTTCATTAAGATAGCAGAGGAGACCAAGCTCAGGCGATACACTTCATATGCCAGAATATGCGTCTACATGCACCTGGCAAAGGCTCCTCTGGATTCGGTAAGTCTTTTTCATGATGATTTTGAATGGCTGCAACCTATTGATTATGAACATGTTCCTTTCCGTTGCCGAAAATTCTATGCTCATGGCCACTTATTCAGAGACTTCCCTCTCAATCCACCTTCCAATAAACCCACTACTACCTCTGCAAATTCTGATGAAGAAGGTTTCACCAAAGTCCCAACCCGCAAACGCCACCACAAGAAAACCCCCATTTCCACCGCCAAATGATCCACCCAAGCATTCGACATCCCCTCCACCAGCAACAACTTTGACATTCTTGCAAATCACACTCAACCTGATTCTGATATCCCCAGTAATACCGATCCCCCCTTGACCCCTTCTGCCTCGATTCCCAGCTCTGAATCTCACATTCCTCTTTCGCATTCGAAGCCTCCACCTGAGTCCTTCCTCCTGCCAACCAAGCCCAACACTAAAACGGAACTCGTTATCTGGCAACCCAACAATATGGACATAGATGGCTCAGTTTCTGAAGGCAGCCAGGCTAGTCACATGGAAGAGGAACCAGAAAGTATTGACATGGGAGAGTTGGACATTTTTGGACTTGAACAGGCCTGCAGAAAAAAGGATTATGATAAAATAACGGATAGACAGATAGACAGTCTAGAGGTGGTCCCCTTTCATGCACAACAACACCAAAAATCCCTAAGAATTCAACTAGGCAGTCAGTGGGATGGGAAAAAATCCTCAAGGAATCCAAAAAGAGAGGCATGAAAACAAGCTTACAAAGGACCATCCTAATTAGGGAGATGCTAATGGAATCTGGTAGGTAACCCAAGCTTACCAAGTTCTACCGGCCACTTGAAAACAGTTCTCAATGAAGCTCACTTCTTGGAATATAAGGGGATTAAATATCCCCTCAAAATACAGAATGATTAAAAACATGATTCAAAAAGAAAGACCACAGGTTTTCTTCATACAAGAAACCAAATGCAACAGTAATACCCTAGGCTCCATTCTCTCCAAAGCTTGGCCAGGCAGTCATTAAATTGCAGTTGATGTTTCAAGAGCCTCAGGAGGATTAGCCATAGCTTGGGATATGCAAGCGATTTCAATCATTGATGTTCATGCAGTGCACAACCTTATTCAAGCTACCTTCCATATCATAGGAACCAATATACATGGGCACCTCACCAATGTATACTTTCCTCAAGACTCTATGCAAAAAATAGCGCTGATTAATACAATGGAAATGCTCAATTCCAATAGGACTCATCCTCTCTGGATCACGGGTGGGGACTTCAACATGATTACTAAATCTGAAGAGAAAAGAGGAGGTCGTGCCAAATTAGATTTGGACTGCATCCACTTTAAAAACTATATTCAAAAGAATTGGTTGATAGATCTTCCTTTCTCCAACGGCATGCATACTTGGAACAACAAACACTCTGGCTCACAACAAATCGCCTCTAAGCTAGATCGCTTCCTCCTCTCATACAACGCCATCCACGTTGGAGGAGATATTCAGGCTTCTATCCTGCCTCTCTCAGGTTCTGACCACTGGCCTATCTCTCTTCAATGGACGAGGCCAGGAGATGCTACTAAAATATCCTTCCATTTTGAAGCCTTCTGGCTAACCCACCCGGATTTCAAGGATATGGTTACCAAGGTCTGGCAAGCTTTTTCACCACTGGTAGGATCTAATATGTTCCAATTTCAGCAACACCTCAAGGACCTCAAAACTCACATCAAAAGTTGGAATCACTCCACCTTCGAGAACATATTCCAACAACAAAAGGTCCTCGAAAGCAACATGGCAGAGCTTCAACAACGCATCATCCAAGAGGGCCATACTGAGATATTGGAAACACAGGAACAGATTCTCCTCAAACAACTGGATGAACGAAGGCAACAAGAAGAGATAATATGGAAGCAAAAATCCAGAATAAGATGGCTAAAAGAAGAGGAGAGAAACACCAAATTTTTCCACCGATCCACCATCCAAAGAAGAATGTACAATAAGATCAGCCTACTCCAAAGCCAAAATGGAGAAAGGCTGGAAGAGCATCAGGACATAGAAAAATAACTCTTAGCCCACTTCAAATCTGTGCTTCAGGAGAGTCATGCTAACAAGCAGCCAGCAATCACCAAAGTCCTGCAACACATTCCCAAATTAATCAAAGAAGATCATAATCAAATGTTACTTCATCCTGTTTCTCTTCGGGAAGTGGAACATGCAGTAGCACAATGAAAAGATGGCAAGGCACCAGGTCTAGACGGCTTCACCTCCAACTTCTTCCATCATTTCTGGGACCTTATAAAGAACGATGTCTGGCAACTTGTAGAGGAATGCCGCACCATGCACTGGATTCTCCCCTCTCTCAATGCCACTTTCATTGCTCTCATACCCAAAGAAGACAATGTTGCAACTCACGACAAGTACCGGCCAATCGCCCTCTGTAATTTCATATACAAAGTTATCTCCAAGGTGATTGCCAATAGACTCAAGTCACTGCTGCCTCTGCTCATCTCTTCGGAACAAACTGGATACATGGAAGGATTCCAGATCCTCGATGGGATCATTCTCACACATGAGATCATCCACTCCTTGAAACAAACCAAAAAGGTAGGTATGCTTCTGAAAATTGACTTATCTAAAGCATTTGACAAGTTAAGCTGGAACTATATACAGCAATTGCTAGCAGCCTATGGTTTCAGCCCTACTTGGATTAGATTGGTAATGAGCTTAATTTCATCCTCCTTCTTCTCCATTTTGGTTAATGGCATCCCCTCTCGCCCCTTCTCCCCATCCCGTGGTATTCACCAAGGTGATCCCCTCTCTCCTTTTCTCTTTGTTCTAATGGCAAAAGGTCTGGGTCGCCTCATCCAACAAGCTCTCCATTCCCAGCAACTCTGTGGTATCTCGGTTCAAGGATCCTTGGCCACCACCCATCAACAGTTTGTCGACGACAACATGCTTTTCGAGCACCCTTTAGTCCAAGAAGCCATCACCTACAAATCCATTCTAGATACCTTCTCGGACGCCTCTAGCACCTCGGTCAATGCTTCCAAATCTCAGATCTTCTTCTTCAATACCTCGATCTCCACACAAAACAGCATTTCCAGGATCCTTGGGTTCACCATAGCTCATCTACCCGCCAAGTACTTGGGAGCCCCTCTGATAAACTTTGCCATCAAACACCCCTCCTAGCATTCACTTCTCGAAAAACTAGAAGCTAGGCTTTCCTCCTGGACTTTTCGTTCCCTTAATTTGTCCAGTCATCTTACTCTCATCAAAGTCGTTCTGCAATCGATGCCCCTTTATCTATTCTTTGTTCTTGGCGCCCCAAAGTGGGTCCTCAAGCAAATAAAATCGTTGCAACGCAATTTTATTTGGGGATCCTCAGGGAAAAACAGAAAATGGGCATTGGTCAATTGGACAATAGTCTGCAAGCCGAAGAAAAGTGGAGGACTTGGTCTCCGTGATCCGTATCACAACAATGCAGTCATGGGAGCCAAAATCTAGTGGCAGTAGTTGTCAGCACCACACAATCCATGGGATCTACTCTGGACAGCCAAATATGCCAACCATAGACCACCCGAAGATCTCATTCGCATGACAACAGTGGAAGTAGGTTCACAGATCTGGAATGCAGCCAAACAACATCGTTTCTGATCCAAGAACACAGTTTTTGGGAAATCCATGCCGGTTGTACTTCTTGCTTCTAGATGAACTCGTGGCAACAACGACCCAGACTTGTCAACATCATCACGCCACAGATACAACCGGAGGTGATCGATAGACTAGAAGCCAATGTCAATCATTATTGGACCGCAACCCCTAACCAGGGGTTCAGGCAGTGGAAGCAGGCAGCTCACTTCATAAATCAACAACATGAGAACTCTCACAGTGCCCTTGACACAGAGCTTAACTGCAGGAAAATCAGATACTCGGAGGAAAAGGATCTCCTCCGATGGGGATATACACCGCGAGGCAAATTCAGTACCCAAGAAGCGTACACACTCTTAACCCATAGCCAAGATCCCACCAATCCCATCTGGGACAACCTTTGGTCTCCGAGCTTTTGGCCCAAAGTTTCAACATTCATGTGGCTTTTATGTCATAAGAGAATCCTCACTTAGGACAACCTCATCAAAAGGGGTTTTACAGGGCATTCACGATGTCCCAACTGTACTAACCACGATGAAACAATCCAGCATCTAATGGTTACCTGTCCACTGGCAGCTTTCCTCTAGGAAAAAATCAGCTTCAGATGCAGAAGAGAAGGCAGAACACCAGGGGACTTGAACTCCACCATTCGCAATTGGCCCTCCGCTCCATACAACAGTAACTTACTCAACTCTTTATGGAGGCTTATCCCAGGTCTTACTCTTTGGAAAATCTGGAAAGAAAGGAACAAGCGGATCTTCAAGAACCAAAGCACTCCTCAAGATGTTCTATGGAACAATCTTCGTGGTAATATACAGGAAACCCTGGCTCTCCAGCATTGGCAATAGGAAGATCTTCCCACGCAAACCTCGGAAAGATCCATTTGGGAAAACTAGCAACTCATGCTCCCACTCTGTCTACTTCCTGACCGCTCACATAGAACACATGTGGAAGCTCCAAGCAAATGGATCCCTCCCTCAGCTAGTTTATTGAAGCTGAATTTCGATGGTGCCTCAAAGGGAAATCCGGATGATGCAGGTTACGGAGGAATCTTCAAGGATCACAAAGGTAATCCCTTGTTAATCTTCTTTGGATCCATAGGATGGGATTCCAACAACTCTGCGGAACTTGAAGGCTTATGGCAAGGGTTGTGCCTAGCTCAGTAACACAACTACTTCCCCATTGAAATTGAAGGTGACTCCCAAATTCTCATCAACATGATCAATCAACTTCACATGGGAGCCTCTACATCCAAAGTTGCTGACAGCTGGAGACTAACGGCAAGACTGGACCTCATAGTAGATTGGTTGCAACAACACAGGGCCATATCCTTCAAACATGTCAAGATATCTGGCAACAAGGTGGCAGATCTATTGGCTAACAAAGGTGTGACCAGTTCTCAAATCCTTACTGTAGGACCCCTCACCATTCTTGATGACAACAACCTTATATAGGAATGCACTAATCTGGTGCACGAAGACAAAAAAACTCCAGATGCGGGTGTTTAAGGGCATACATACAGTTCTGGGCTTGTGGGTCGGCACGTGGCAGGGCCACTTGGCCACCCACAAGCCACACCTACGGCCATCAACTCCATTTAATAGCTTGGGCATCACCCCGAGCAGCATTTACTCCGCTTCGAACGTCAAGGTTGCTCCTTCCACCTCAAAATGCCGCTCCTCATTCATTCATCTAGCTATGTTCTTCGACCCTCTAGTTCTGCCTTTCAGCCTCTTGGTTCTGACTTTCGGCCTTTTGGTTATATGTCGTTCCAGTCTTCCCCCTTGCGAAGCTGCTGCTCCCCTGAGGTCGCGGAGCCAAGCTTCCGCACGTCAACTGGGAGACGTTGCAGTCTTCGATGCTGCATTGAATTTCTTCTAGGCCACCATTACTCACAGAGTATCCTCTGCTGATTGCACCTCTCTATTGCCTCTGGTTTCAACACCACCTCTAAGCTTCAGTTGCCTTCTGCTTTCCCTACTCCCTCCACTTCTAAGAGCGCCTTCTGCCCTTAATGCACCACTATGCCTCATCTTAGGCATCGCATGCGATGCAGGCATGGCAGCAACAGAGGCTACGCTACTCGTCCTTCCCCCTCCTCTCTGTCCAGTTCCTCGTCCTCCTTCCTCGAGAATTCTTGGGGCAGGTACCTCGAAACCTGCACTGGACGTGGTCATCTGTTTGGTTTGGCTTGTTCCTCAGCTCAGCCCTCTGCCTCTGAGCCTTCTCCACAACCTCCGCCTCGCCTGGTCCCCTCTGCCATTTCACAGACCCCCACCACTGCCCAATTCCACATTCAATGCACCTCCAACTGCCCTCATGTTGTAGCCACCATCTCGGTTTCCTTCTGGGAGGAACCCGCTGAGGCTCCCAGCCACAATCAGCCCATTTTGAAAACACGCCCTCGCAGCGACCTCAACCCTTCTTAAGAGGTGAAGAAGCAACAGGTTCCTGGCAAGCACAATTCACGCCCGGACAACAGTAGTAGCTCAAGATACAGTAACGACAACAAGGAGCAGAGCAGGCAGGCCGGAGGTAAAGTTGCTGACGCCGCAGAGCCACGACATGCTACATTGGGCTCCCAGGAAGCTGATGACGATGAATACAGATGCCTCATAGTCGAAGAAACACCTCTAGCACCCCATGATACCTAGACTTTTAGGTTTTATCCAGTTTACAGATCCTAGCATCATATTTTTGTTATCTGTTTCTATCTATGTTTGGTACAATCACTTATGTCTGTATAATGTTGGTTTCCTCACTCGAGGCAGCGACTCAAACTCTCTTTGGGCTGGTTTCCCCTATGTGGGAAGCTCCATTTTTGTTGTTTTGTTGCAAACAATGCCACTGATACAGGCCTGAACTGCAGAGGCCAGAGCCTCCATGTATTTTATGTTTAACTAATAGAATTTAATCTTACTTAGAAAAAAAAACATCCAATAAGATGAAGGAATTCAAATAACAATTTTTCATGTCGAGACGTCTGAAAAGTAAGAGACCACTCTAAATCTCCAACTCATATTCTTGTATCATCAAAAAAATAGAAATAATACAAAAAATCACCTAGTTGGAGTGTTTGAATTGCATTTTTGATAGTGGAAATGGATTCAACACCATCAAAAACCCTTAGGGCACCCAAAACACTGAAATTTAACGACTATTAACCCAAATTTTCAAAAATATTTACCAGAATTTTTCATAATCTTACCAAAATTTATTGACTATTCTGTAAATTTCCATAATAATGCTTGCTTGCAAATGGATTGCAAGTCTAGACGTCTTTCTAGAACTCCCATGAATGAACCCAAGTTAGATAATGCTTGAAATCTCCCACGATCTAACCTTATAGACAACCATACCCATAAGTCCTTTCACGCAAGTAGCTTGCCAAGTGGGGTTGTACCGCCACCCAAGATTAAATCCCTTACGCTCATATCAATGCAGTGGCATGGATCTCATTGTTGGGCCCATCCACGGGATCGAATTTTTTAATTTTAACATTAAATACTAATAAATAAATTACAATTTCAAATTCTTACCATATAATTAAATTATTATATTATTTTGAATTTATTACATATATGTTTATTTTTATTTATTTTTATTAATTTAATTTTAAATCAGTGTAGATTTATTAAGCATTTATTTGTATTTCTAGATTTTTTTTTTTTTTGAGATCTCAAATCAAGATGGATTTATATTCTTTTTTAATAATAATATTTATATTTATATAAAATTCACATCTTTAAAAATAAAAATATTTTCAATTTTAATTTTATTAGAATCTTGATTAATTATCTATATATATATATATATCATATTTTTTTGACTTATTTTATATTTATTAATTATATTTTTTTATGAGATATGTATAACATTGATGACATATATAGACAGGTAAATAACTTAAAAAAATATTTATTGTAAATATTGAATTTTTATAGGCTTATTAATTATATTTAAATTTTAAATTTTAAAATATAACAATTACAAATATAAATCATTATTTTAATTTTTATAGTCAAATATATATGTGTGTGTTTATTAATTAAGTTTATTAAATATTTATATTTTTAACAGTTATATGTTGTAAAATATCATAAAATGTTTTTAATGTAATATTTTTTGGGCGAAAAATTGCCTATAACTTTATCAAAATTCTAAAATATAATGATTACACATACAAATCACACAGATATATATTATAAAAAATCATAGTTATGAATACAAATTTTTACTATTTATATTTATTTTAATGTGATATACAAATTACAATTTTTTCTTGATAATTTTATTAGTATAATAAATTGAATTAAATATATTTATTATTTGATTATTTTTTTAATTGAATTGACATCATTTGCTATTATTATTATTATTTCATACTTCATTTTATAGAGATTACAACATATCTCCCATATATTTACATACATTACAATGTTGTAGAGCACTTTCTTAGCTTAAAAATTATATAATTTTCACTTATGTTTTTAGTAGCCCACATTTTTGGTATATTGATTGTGTTAACATTATTTTCCTTTCCACCTCTATATCTCACATCATGAAAATCCCAAAAGTTAAGTGTTTGGTTGGTATGTTATTTTTTATTTTTTTAGAAGTTAAAATAATTGTCAATTTTGAAATTGATAGTTGAATTTTTTAGTTCTCAAAAAGTTAATTATATTTTATTTAATTCATGTGATTGTATTAATATTAATAAAATAAACCGGCAAAAAAATTGTATAAAAAATAAATAAACAAAATTATAATAGTAAACAATATGGAAATATACAATTACATACAACAACAATCACTTTTAGGAAAAACAATTCTTATTCCAAAATACATTTAGTATATTATTTTATGTTTAAAAGTTACAATACATTATAGAGTTTTCTTGTTTTCAACGAGAGAATTTAGCATTAACATAAAGATTAAAGAAATTTTAGTAAGATAATAATAAGTTAAAAAAAAACTTTATGTTTTACTCCAACCCTAAACTATTTATGCATCTATAATTCTATTTGTTGGAAATTAAGAAGTATTAAATGGCCAATTACAATCGGTTAGCATTCATTTCTTCTTAGTGATCTACATTTCTTTCCTACCACTAAGTTTCTTGCTAGTGACATACATTTCTTTCTTACCACTACTTAGTAGTTTTTCTGTGTTACTACTCTATATTTATCACCTACTATGCCTTTACATTTATTTCTTTCCACTACCCAACGAGTATTCCTTACTATAGCTCTATGTTCATTTCTTTCTCCAATAAATGAATACAAGATATATGACATACTTGTCCCAATACTTTCCCACTTATCATGTACCTTATAAGAGTATAAGGGAGAATGCACCAAACCTAAATCTACTTTATTGGGGTCATAAGGCTGATAGACTCATAACATCACTTGAATTTACTTGGTCTCACTAATTTTGTTAATGTAACATTATACAAAGTGTCAAATTTCTCTCCATAACCACTTATTCTTTATCTTTTATACCAATAGATTTGATTCTAAATACTTCAATACATAGATCTTGATATATAAAATGACGCTCCATTTTGAACTTAGACAATCCAATGTTAATGTTATCAAAGTTCTAAATTTTTTATAAAAAACATTTGGCCATTCCCTACCCTAAGAATCCTTATATACACACTCACAATCAAACCAAGATTAAATTAAAAATAGTGTCCATAACACTTTAAATTTAAAATCATCAAAACCTAAACGTGAAATAAATATAGTTACAATAATAATCAACACATAAATATACAACCATTAAATAATAACATCTTATAAAAGAAATCATAAAAAAACTTATTATTCAACTCCATATATATATATATATATATATATATATATTACTCGTGTCGTGTCAAATCATATAGTGTTAAGTATTATTTTTTTTTCATTATATTGAATATATAATTTTTGTTAATGTCATTTAACTTTTTCCATACTCTTCATTTATATCTTTAAATAAAATCTCTCATGTTATATATTAGGCCAAGTTTAACTTATATATAAAATAGATTTTTTACTAAAATATTGCAATACAATTTCAAGCAAGATTTGTAGAAATTTATTAATAGTGATGTATTACTAGATTCCCCTGATCTAACAATATTTATCTTCTTTCTAAATATAGAATCCTTCCACTATTAAACTCGTGGAAGTTTAAAACTCAATTGCAAACACATGTGAATAAATTCAATCGCACATAATACAGTGGTTTAACGGGAAAGCTTAAAGCTAAAAACCCCAACTATCATATATTATGTATATCAATGGAATCATGTAATAATCTCATACAAAGCTTGGTACATCAAGCTCTCAGTACAATCAACAATCATTACACACTGTCATGTAGAAATTTGCATCTCCATGCACCAATTTCTTACCTCTTGACAGCTTGCCTCCACTGCGCAATCCCTACTGAAGAAGACCCCTGAATGAATTCAAATTGGCCTTGCCTTGACTGGGCAATCCTCATTGGCAACTCCAATGTGTGTCAGATGCATTGAATGCATCACTATAGTCACACCGGATAGTCCATCTCACCCTTTCACCTATCTCTCCACTGGGTATCCACTGGAACTGACATGCACTGTAGTTAACTGCTATATCTGTTCAGTTGTTAGTGATTTATTAGTTGTGAATTAATTAACTAATTAATTCACTTAACTCTCACTAGTGTATCTTTCAGTTAAACTAGATACAAGTAGCTCAACTGAGTTTAACTCACTTAACTGAGTCAAACTAAATAACAACTCCTGTAACTACTCTTCCAACTCTGTCATAACTTTGCCACTTCAGTTCTAACTAAGTCCTCCATGCATGAGCCACCAATAAACCCTAGGAATTGTGTAATTCCTTTAGCCCACTGATTTGCCAAATCTGTTCACTGAAATAAGGTGCTCCAAGAGAATAAGTTGATGTTTATTGTTGGATTATTATTAAGGGTTAATAATAATCGACATGCACCTATTTTTAGATCAACAATCTATAAATAGACTTCGCCCAATATTCTAAAAATAGAATTTCATCTATTTTTCACATTTGACCAACCATCTACAAATAACATCCTGCGACTTATAGAATATGTTCACCATGTCTAAAATAGACATACACCTAAAAATAGGGGTCCCACTTAGTGAAGGTGTTTACTTTTCACTAAGTTTGTCATCTTGTTGAATCTCAACAAAATTGTGATTTTTTGTTATTTAAAATACATTTTTAAATGCATAAATAAATTCAACATCCTAAAAAACCCCTAAAACATTCAAATTTTATATATTAAACAATTTAAAAATAGTTTTCTCTATAAATTAGACTAAACTTTTTATATCTACATGTTCTTCATTAACCACATTTTCATTTTTTATTTATATATGTTACATCATTTTTGGAATATTAATTAAAATATTGATCACCAGCCACATAAATATGTTTTATTTTCTGTAACAAAAAAATCAATATAATATATGAAACTATATTTTCAAGGTAGTATAAATGCATATTGTAATTAAATTTATTTTACTTTATTAATATTATAATTTATAATTTATAATATAATATTATTACTTTATATTTTAGATATTTATGATTTTATAATAATTATTTTTGATATATCTTAAACATATCATTGAGAATATTGAAATAACGGAAATAAGGAACCAATTCCAATTGTATATGAGCTTTACGAAAATAGCTTTATATTTTTATTCTATTTTTTAAATAATGTTTTTGATTTGCGTTGATTAAAGGAGAAGAATGTATAACAGGTGAAGATTTAAACTTAACTACCAAAAGAGTATAAGATTGAGATCAATGCTTCCTCTTATCTATTCATCCTTCTCAAGTTAATAAATTTGAAAAGCATATTTTATAAATCAATTTTTAATTGAATATTTTTTGGTGGCAAGAATATTATGATTAAAGATAACATGATAGGACATGTGTCACTGTTAAAAACATTTTCTTTTTTCTGGACCCCTTTCGGTTAGGTATACTCTTCTAAAATTAAATATTTCGTTGAAAAGTAGAAAAGGGAAAGAAAAGTGATGGCAACTTTACCTATAGTAAATTTATAAAAGATAAATAAAATGTTCCGTAGATGGCCCCTCACTTTGAAGCAATTCATTGCATTCAGATAAGTTGTTGGCGTACACAACAACTCACCGACTATTATAATGGGAAAAGTCAATGTTATAGTGGGAAAAGTCAATCTTTTAACTTAATTAACACATTTGGAAAGTGATATTATAAAGCAATGTTTGTCTACTTATGCAATAATTTATCGTGATGGTTAGATATACCTAACAACTTCCTCTCTCTCTAGTGCCCATTAGTGGACCATCATTCGAATTTAGAATGAACCTTATCATATAATTAAATATATGCACGTTGGGTATGACATTTCCACTTAAGTAATTAAAATTGAAAATCAATGATAGCGATTTAACCTTAGTGCACCTCGAATAACATGTTCAATGCACAATCAATGTGCATTAATTAATGGTATAAAATCATAATGAATCTGAAAGTTGATAATGGTATATTAGATGGTATTAGAAATAACTTTGTTAGTGGAATTTTATGGATATTATTTATCTTTTTTGAGTGAAAAAAAAAATTTCAATTAGTGGAGGATTGTGGAGAGTATTAATAAGATAAGATAATTTGGTGATGGGATGAAAGTATAAGTAGATTAATATTGTCATAAAAGAGAGTTTCTGATGCTATAATTATAAAAATATGTGTTTCCAAATAATAATAAAAGGAAAATATAAGATCATTTAAATATTATGGTCTATATAAAGTGTTGCAAAGGATTGAAAGTATGACTTACATATTGGAGTCATCTTCATATTAATGTGTATATCTAGTTTTACATGTTTATTACTTAAAGAATGTAATCAGCTACAATATCACAATTCAAAGCCTACCAAAAGTTAATGAAACAAGGAAAAATCATAATAAAACCTCATGAAGTGTAAGAATCTACTAATAGAAAAGATGACATTGGAATATGACTTCTTCATATAGAAACATGTCTAGCTAATTAAGTGTTGAGAGAACACTTGTTTTGAGGAGATGGACATGTTAATTGATAGATATTGAGTTATTTTATTGTTATATTATGTTATCTTTATTAGTTGGCTATGCCCTTTAATGGTTAGCTAGACCCTTCAATTGTAATTGCATGATTTTTCTCCAATATATACCAAGAAGACCTAGTTTTAGAGATCATCTCATCTTGTGCATTTTTTATAATCTAAAATAAGATTGTCCCCACCTCCCCAAAAGAAGTTTCTCATTCATTATTTTATCTCATTTTCAAGGCATGGAATTACTTTTCTTTTTCTTTTTATTTTATTATTTGGTGTTTGGTGCTTGTACGTTATAAATTTGAGAGTGTTTATTCAACTTAGACCCTCCAGGGATAGGTTTATATAAGGCGTAATCTAACCTACTATAAACATTTTTTTATAAGTGGTTGAAAATGTAATATTTATAAGTACAATAAAATAAAGAGTAACTAGATCAAGGAAAAGAGTTTGTTCTAAGTTTGCAAGCTCCTACTTGAGGCAAATGTTCTTAGTCACATATAGTTACTTGGAAGCATGTTTTTTTATGAGACAAGTTTTAATTTGAATTTCATTTTAGGTTTCATAAACATGATATTATTATGGGATGGATTCCCCCTTTTATTGCAAAAGTATACCATTATAATTCTTTATCTGATCATGTGATCTACTTATATACATCTATATATATCTCAAGGGATTAACTTAATTAGTTGGCATCAATGTTGTTGGACATTTCTTTAGTTTCATGCCAATAAGTACCTAGTTTGAATCCCCTTGGGTGAGGGACATCATTCTATTGCAACAATTTGCTAGGGATGTCATCCACAAATGTGGGGAAGTATCCATTGGCTTTTCCCATAAAGATTACCTTGGTTGTTATGTGTATCTATCTATACACATGTACATGTGTGTGTGTGCATATATGCTTTAAGTATCTACTCAACCCCAATATCACTTGGAAGTGAAAAGTTAAGTTTTAGATTTGTACTTCCACAATACTTATTGATTTCTATAAAATTTATTACTTCTACAATACTTATTGATTTCTATTAAATTTATTATTATGATTTCATAGTGATTAATGAACTAATACTTCCTTTTCTAACTACTATAATGATTAATAAATACTTAATTCAATAGTCCTACATATTAACATTATTTTTTATCTTAATATTTTTATAATTCTTACTTTTATAATTTACACTTTCTAATTCAATAATAAATTGATATAGCTTTTAATAATTAATAATTTTATTTGTTTTTCATTTTTCTTATGATTCATTTTTCATGATTCTATACTTGATTGCTTTATTCATATACCACTCTCATTTTCAAAATAAATTTAATAAATTTGATATATTAATAATTAATCATTTTTATTTTTATTTTTCTTATGCTTCATTTTTCAATCGTCTCTATACTTGATTGTTTTATTCGTATAAAAGTCTCATTTTCAAAATAAGTTAGCAATATGAATGTTAAGCTTAATGTAATTATAAACTCTCACAATCTAACTCTAAAAAAGGACATACCTTTTACTAGCCACCTAATCTTAAAGGACATACCTTTTACTAGCCACCTAATCTTACATACAACCTAAGGTTGATGGAGATGTTTTCTTTCATTTTGTTTACAATAATTTGTAGTGGGAAATCTAACTATATGAAGGGACATACTTTTACAATTTCGCGGACATACTTTTACAACATTCGCGGTTGGAGATGTTCTTTTTATTTATAATAATTTGGAATGGAAAATCGTAATAATAGAATGTAAATTTTTATTGGAGTTATTTATTTTATTTTTTAATACAAATTTATCATATTTGATATTTTTATTATAAACGTTATAATATATATTTATTAGTTTTTTTAAACAAATTATAGAATAAAGATCTATATTATTCTTTATATAAAAATAATAATTTTGAAATTAATTATTTTAGTTATAAGAGTAGTTATATAATTGTAAATGTTAATAGACATTAATCTATAATAAGTGTTGGTGGGTTATTTAAGTGGAAATTATGTTTTCATAAAATTGCAAATTGATATATGAAATGATAAAATTGATTGACAAGTAAGGGGCAAGGAGTTGTATAAATTTTGCAATTGATAAATGAAATGGAAAATTAAGTGACAACTAAGGGGCAAGGAGTTGCATAAATTTTGGTGAGTAACCACTAGTAAGTGTGCACATTTACATTTTTACTCGAACTTAACAAAGTGCTAAAGAACACATAAATAATGGTGTGAGTAACTCATAGTAAGTATATTTATTTACATCTTATCTCTATCAATTTTTATGAAAATACTTTCTTAAATTATGGTGGGCAGTAAGTGATGGTAAATATGTTATTTACATGAGTATGAGCTATTTTCAAAGATTTTAATTTTGGTTGGTTTCCATATGAAGCTTAACAATGAAAAATCACTCCACAAAAATAAAATTCAAAAATTATGGAAGAAAAATATGAAGAAGTTATCCAAACGTGTGACAACTGGATTAAATGCAAACTAATTTGTTATGTTATTTATTTAAAAGAAAGTTAAGCATTTATTTCCCCAAATATGATTACATGAAATGAACATAAATTATTTATGTTTTGAAATAAAATTTAATTATGGATTGTAGTTCCATAAAATTAAAAAAAAGGACCGATGATAAAGTATTTCAAGATATGAGAGTAGTTGAAAAGAAACAGAAAACAAAAATTAAAAAGAAGGAAGAGAGTTAAGTTCCAGAGCTGGTGGTGACCAGTGGAAAAACTCAACATTCTTGAATCATGGAAAAGAAGAGTACTAGACTAGGGGTCTTGAGGTCTCTTCTAGGATTTATGTTAAACAACTCTACTCAAGTGCGGAGCATGGGGGATATGAGGACATAATCGCCTCTCTCATGGTAGGGAAGACATCATCAGCAAGCTCTAAAGTAAGATAAGTAATCAGACTATAGAAGAAGTAAGAACTAGAAACGTTGTTTAGACATAATTTTATTTAGTATGGAATCATTCATTGACTTATGGAAATGGTGATTTACTACACAGAAATTGTTGTAATTCCTATTTATATATATTTCTTTTTAAGCATTCAAGATTACAGCAGAAGTTTAATGTTATGAAGACTATAAATTTATATTTATGTAGAAATATATGCGGCATTTACAAGGGTAAGGCATGTAGAAGAATGAATTAGAATTATTTCTTGGGTTCAATAAATAATAGGGTATATGTTATCAGGAAAATAAAAACATAAATAACTACTAGAAACTATTACCAGAAAAAATGTTAGTTCAAAGTCCAGAATTGAAACCCTGGACCAAAACTGGTTGTCTTTCTATTATAACCTATGATATACTTGGACAGAGTGAGTTACAAAAATAACTCAAAAACTTGGATGGTTTGGACATCCCTACTAAAGCAAATACTATTAAATTGCAATAAGATGACAAAAAAGTATTACAGTATCCCTTCTTGAAAGAAGGGACAAAAACCCCCTGACTTGAAAAGATTATTCACATATAAATTACTAGAGGTAGCGTAGGTAGTGAAACCCAGAAAATAGTTGCCAATGTAAATGTATTTAATACTGAAATATTATTACTATAAAAATTGAGGGAAAACAATTATTTTACAGACGAAGAAGGAAAACGAGCAGTTTCGAAATAGTTGAGATTAACACGAATGCACAGTAATAACCAAATACAATACAATTATATTTAAAATGAGTAACCATCAATTTACAATCTCTAATCATAGAGGAGAACTATATTTAAAGAGAGAACATAATAACTCTTCTACTCAAAATGCATAGGAGTTAAGTAATAAATCACCAGAAATTAGATAACAAGTAAATATCGTTACACTATGAAAGCTCTTCTTTTAGGTTGGGCTGAGAATTCGACCAACAAACAATAAGGAAGTGAAATATCAATTATACAATAGTAATTCTAAATGCATGTAAATTGTTCAACCAGGGAGAAGCCCTCGAAAATAATGAGACCTTAGGTAAACGTCAATTAGTGCCATAATAAACTATGAAGTTATCAAATGCCATAAACACTAGAGAACTAAATCTGGAGGACCTTGCTCTGGAATTAAAAACCCCAATGGTGAATCATGGTACCTATGAAGGAAATGCTAGGGTCGATTATGAAGCCGTAAACATTGCAAATCTGCAAAATTAATTCGAAATCCTTGCTAGTCGAAAAGTGAAGCGAATTACCTACTTCAAAACCCAAAAACTGTAGAACATTAGAAAATATACTTTCCTATTCGTTGAACAAAGGGTAATAACTAAGAAAAAAAGGAAAAGCTTAGATTACCTTGTCGAAAATCCTCAACAGGTTGTGAATGAAACCCTGCACAAACAAAATGCAATGAGGAAGTTAAAAACAAAGTAAAAGAAAGTTTAACACACAGTAATAGACAGGGTAATTGAGTAAAGAAAATTATAAAGACTGGAAGTTAGGAGATTTTGGGCGGCTTACCAGTCGTGAAGGTAAGGAAGTTGAAACCTGGAAGTCAGCAGCAGGAACTGGAATAGACAAAAGTTGAAGACGAATTTCCCACAGCCATAGAGAAGCAAAGGAATCTATTAACCCGAGACTGAACACATAGAACCAGAGAAGAGACAATCTACCAAGTTCACCTACGGGTAAATAAGAAAAGAGATTACTTGAATAAGAACCTATACCTTTCCCCATATCGATGGACTAAGCTCAAAAATGAAAGAATGGAAGCATTAGCTGTTTTGATGTGCCATGGTATGCAAAAGCTCAAACGGATAGCCGGTTGCAGGTCAAAAGAACAAGGGTAGCGGCATGGTTGTAGAGAGGCAACGCTGATTGAGCCTGAAGCTAGATGAAAATTTAGTTAGGGTTGAGAGGGGTCGATACCCCAAACGGGTATCAAGAGATCTCCACCATAGATCTCTATCCCCAGATCCGACGGCTTTCAGAAATAACAAGTTTCACCTGTACACCCCATACCCCAATGTGATATGTACTTCATATCTTCCCAATAACTCATAGCCTACGACGAATTAATAACAAAGTGATGAATCACAAGGTTTGAGTTAAAATATCCGCAAACCATCACACTTTCCCATCGGAGTAATATTGTTATGTGTTATGAATTAAATTATTATCACCTAATCAACAAAATTTTATATGTTTCTATATCTGTGGAATGAATACAAGCATAGGTGTCGAGAAACCCAAAGGAGCTAGGTAGGACATTGGATTATTATCATAAAATTGATGATCCACATGGAAGGGTAAGGATCAATATTGGAGCGGTATCCATTATATGGTGAGTAGTAAGGTGTGTTAATTTGTGTTCAACAGTAACTTTGCCATGATCATAATTATTAGTATGGGATTCACATGGATAAGTAAAAGAAGTAATTTTTTTTTATTGTTGTATTGTTTTGCATGTTACAAGTGGTATCAGAGCAGTGTTCATACGCTGGGACCCAATGGGTCACTTAAAATAATAAACCGTTGCGTGTAAATTTGTGCATAGAAGAATAACATAGAAGAAGACAAAATGAGAAGGGGATCGACACAGAGTACCCCAGAAGATAGGGGAACCCACACCCCAAACCCACCCGGAAATGAATCCAGAAATGTGGATTCAGCTGAGTGTATATCAGCATCAGCAGACTAGTAGACTGTTGGAAGAACAGCAGCATCAAACCAGTATACTGCTAAGAACCGTGCATAAGCTATAGGAAGAAATGGTCTGGGTTAGAAGTGACAATGAACGATTGATGCAAGAGGAGGAAAGAATACTAAAAATCATTTCTGATAAGGAAAATCAAGGAGTGATACAACCCAGTCCTGAAAGAGACACACATGAAGAAAACATACGACAAGCTAAGGACCAAACTAATAATAGATTGGAAAGGAGTCATTCACAACAGAGTAACAGGAACAAAAACTATAATGAAGTTGGAATATGTTATCGTGTCAGATCAACAAGACATTAAGAAACATAAAGTGGAACTACAAGGTGAGTTCCGAAAGATCAAACCACCTACGTTTGATGGGGAGGTGGAGGAAATGGTAGAAGATTGGTTGATTAATATGAAAAAATACTTTCAAGTTTATGAATACAGTAGTAACCTTAAAGCCAAGTTGGCCATTTATCAATTAAGAGAAAAAGCTACCCTATGGTGGGAGGAAGTCAAGAATTTTCGTAGTATCGAAGACCAGGACATGACATGGGATGAATTTCGGAAATACTTCTAGGAAAAATATTTAACAGAATGTTTCTATGATGAAAAATCTAGAGAATTCCATGATTTAAGACTGGGCCAAATGGAAATGGATGAATACATAACCAAGTTCACTTCCTTATTAAGATACATGCCTTACTTAAGAGATGAAAAGGCCAAATTTCAATTTTTCTTGAGTAGTTTACCGACTCACATGAAAGAACGAATTGAGTTCATAAATCCAAGGAAAATGGACGAAGCAATTCGAAAAGCAAGAATGTGCTACCAGCAGTCCAAAGAAAAAGGAGAAATAGGCAAAAATCGGCAACCAAGGAAAGGGCAGAAAAAAAATTCAAATTAAATAAATGCTAGGACCAATAAATTTAAGAATTATGCAAGAAATTTAGTAAGAAAACAATTTAGAAGAAACCATCAGAGAAGCTGATGGCCTATAGAAGAAAAAACTACAAGGCTTCCAGTAAGCTAAAACATGGAAAAACCCAGAAACCACCTCTACAGTGTTGGGGGTGTGGTGAGGCTCACTATTATAAGAATTTCCCACAATGGGGAAGAAATGAATCAGTAACTAATCTACAAGAAGCCTCTACAATGGGAGATGTGGCCCAGAATATACCCAGAATTAATGCATCTTTGGAAGATTAGCAGGCGGATTACCAACCAACGATGATAGAACTGGAAGGTAAGTTACTTTCACAAACTGTTTCTATTTTAGTTGACACATGTGCCAGTTTAAGTTATGTAAACCCCAGAATAGTAGAAATCTGTAAATTACAAAGTAAAAAATTCAAAATTCCCTTGCTGGTACAGGTAGCCAATGGGGCAAAGAGAAAATTTTGTGCCAAAGTTCCAAATTGTTCTCTAGAAATTGGGAAACAAAATTTAAATGTAGAACTGAATATACTGCTTTGGGATCTTATGATATACTATTGGGTATGGATTGGTTGGAGAGACATTGGTCTCTGGTAGATTGTAAAGAGAAGATTATATATTTCATAATGCAAGATGGAACACGCCAAGAATTACAAGGAATTAAGAAACCCTTAAAATTGCATCCTATCACAACCTCCTAATTGAGTAAGTGTATTAAAAAGGGATGTCAGATATATTTCATTCAAGTGGGTTTTGATAATTGTAATATCCCAAATGGGAAAAAATAGGGTCAGTAGAGAATATATTAAGATATTCCACTATGGAATCACAGCAATAGGGAATTACACCAACATATCTAAACCAGAGATAGACTGGTAGGGCATTTACCGGATGCATCACCTTCACAAGGAAGGGTGAAATCCAAAGGCTTCCTCGCCCGTTTCAAACTCTATCTGTAGAAGATTGGTGAAACACAGCTAGTGTGGGAATGAAACACTCCCCTTAGATTTTTATGCTCTTAGGAACCTTAGATCTACAGATCTAAACAATGGATCCAAAAGAGAAGCAAAAACCAAACAAGGAAGAAGCGGAAAATTCCACTCTCAGGAAAATATGAAATAGGCTCAAGGAGGACGTTGTATAAGCAAGCCAATGTAAAAATAATGCATAATAGGGCTGGGTTCCCTTATTTTAGGCTGTGTGGGACCTCCATGTAGAGTTTTAGCAAAAAAAAAAGAGTTTAGAGGGCTTAAACAGATCTCCCACAATCAACACTACCTGAAAATCAGCTAAACGAGAGAGTTGAATTAATAGAGAAACCCTCCTTCAGGAATTGCGTAGTTTCTGCTAGGAGTCACTGGAAATCAGTCATTAAAATCATATTATAGTATGACAGCAAGAAATCAGATCCATAATGAATTTCCCTTGTAGAAGCATTAGAATTTACATGAAGCAAGAGCAAGAATCCTTCAGAAATTATAGCTGAAACACATGGAAAAGTTGCAGGAAGACTTGACAGCGTCCTATATGAGGAGCTTCAGCTGTTGTAGGTTAAAAATCAGATCTACAACTAATAAATGGCTGAAACATCAAATCCATACCAGATTTGGAAACTACTCAGCCTTCTTAACAAGATCCCCTTGGGGTTTTATCAAAATATTGCATAACAAAGTGTAGATCTAGCTTTTAATACACTGAACTGCAGAAAAATTCAAAGATTTCTGAAGATGGCTTTCATTACATTACATATCAGATCTGAAAATGAATAGACCATCAAACTAATTTAAAAATCTCAAAGGGAGAAGAAATCCTCAATCACCAGAAAGCAAGTACAATAAGAGATACAAACAGTAGTGAAACATGTACATGAAAATAACGCAGTTTATGGAAGAGACTGCGCAGTAGCTGGAATGAACTGATACAACAGATAAGAATTATAGATCTGAAAGTGAAATGAGATTAAGATCCTCTTCCGGGTGGTCACAAGACACCCTCCCTGAGAGAAGTCTCCTCTAAAAAACTATATCTTGCAGATCTAGTTCCCCCACTTGTTGCAACTCACAAGCAGCTGCAAAACCCTCAACAAGACCAGCCCTGCTATAGAGATGAAGCTTGGCCATAATGTCGGATAGTGGAGAGATGCATCACAATCCCCTCCAAAGAGCTACTCCATGGAAGGAGAGAGGATTCCTAAACAGGAAATCCTCTTCCCTTAGGCTAAACAACCAAGAAACTTGGGTTGCTGCAGCAACTTCTCAAAATTCTTCAACAACCTTTACTTTCTGCCTCGCCTTCTTTTTATAACATGAGGGTTTTCCAAAACCCTAAAACACCTTCTTCAACTTATCCTCTTTCACACAGGAGATCCTCTTCTAGAAGTACGTTGTGCTTGATGGATAAGCTTCCCTCTAATCTGCGCTGTAGGTGGGGCCAAGTCTGACCCATTCAAATGAATTTCCCCTTTTCACACTTAGGGGTGTTTAATATAATAGCCCTAATTTTTCCCCTTTCACATTGGGCATGTATTTATTCTCAAATTAAGAGTTTATTAAACCTCCTTCTCATAACTTTATTCATGAATAAGGCAAACTGAAAATAAAATGCAATATTCCCATGAGCTGCAAAAATTGGGAATATTACAATCTCCCCCGGCAAAATGTTGCTTGCCCTCAAGAAACTCTTATTGTAGATGCAAACCAACTATTCCCTCCAAATTGCATCCACATAAGGAAGGCTTCCTCTATTTGCTGCAATAGGTCATGTATGTTTGGTTCCAAATTTTTCTTCTACCAATGCATGAGATGACTTCCAACTGTGAGGTTAGGTGTTCTCTTCTTACCATGAAGCACAAGATGACAAATACATGATGTCCAACACCATCACAAACATATGAGAGACATAAAGTAAGGTAGCTCCTCCCATAAAGGAAAAGCCTCATCATGCATAACATTCCTCCATCCCATGTTTGTGAACTTGAATAAACATCGTTATGCCTCCATTCTTAGCCCTATTGGCCTTTTGGATCCAAAATTCATCATTTCAGCATTATGAAAAGAAGAAGGGAAGGAGTAATATGGGTAAACAAAAGATGTCAAGCCATATTCTCCCAATTTCAACCACCTTAGCAAGGCCCTTTGCTGCCATCCTCCATATCCTCCATGTAAGATGGGCAAGCCATGCCTCCAAAAAGATGATGTGCATGCCTTTCTCTGCTGCAAGTTATCTTTGATACATAAGGCATGAACCAAAAAATTATGAGTCATGGGGTGGTCACCATACTCATTCAAAAAGCATCAAAGCAACAAGGGATCTTGTTGCCCTCTTTCCTCCTCATGTGCATCATGAAACCAAACCATGCTAATGGACCTATGATATGTCACATCAGCCCAATACAAAGTACCATCATCAATGCACATCTTGAGATGATCATACCAAGTTTCATACCATGCAAAACACATAGACATAGGAGTTTTCATGTGGTGGCCATACCTTCTCAATTGAAACAAAATTGTACATGCCTTCTTTTGCTGCAACATAACAATGAAGTCCAAGGCATGATTCAGAAAATAATGAGCTATTGGGTAGCAACTACACTCACCCAAAAGCATCCATAACAACAAGGACTTTGCAGCCTTCTTGCCTCATCAACATGTGGATCTTGGAGCAACAACACAATGATGAACATGTAAAATGCCTCATCAACACAGTACAAGCAAGCCCCTTATACCACATCATGTGGGAGTCATCCCTCCTCCCAAGCTAAATTTCATGTAGGAAATATACCTCCAATAGAAATGCATGGGGACATATGAGACATACTTCAAGCATAGGTGAATACATGGACATAAGATTTAGCTTGTGATGTCCAACTCTTCTTCTAACAATCACATCATCCATGCTTCCTCTTCATATAATATACTAATGATGTACCAAGCATGAGATAAGAGAATGAGAATTTCTTGGGGTAGTGGTCATGCTTACCCCCAAAGCAACCAGCGCTGCCATGCCTCCTTATACATTTCATAGCTACTCTTCAAGGCATAGATCAGAAAAATAGGCACCTTTGGAGAGTGATAGGAGTCTCCCAAAGGCAACCAGCGTAACCAAGATTGCTGGTCCATATATGTCTGCAAGTGATCATGTGACCACTTGCTCACCATCCTCATCCACTCACTCAAATATGGAAGTTGATTGATGTGCTGCAAAATCATGGCATTCTCCATTTGCAGAATACCATCTCCTTTAATCCACTGAAGAACTTTGCATCTCATGGAATACTGAAATGAATCTCTATTGAGATCTCTTAGTGAGACCTTCCTCTCATGTACGGTCTTCCAAAACCAGTGAAGCTTTGGATCTGCAACAATACCTCCAACATGCTCCAGGAATGATGAAGCTTATTTGTCATAGCCACTATGTGACAGCGCTGTGATATACTTTTGCTTCAAATCAGCACTTTGATATAACCCTTGGCTATGCATAGATCTTGAAATAGTACGTGCTGAAATATTTTGCATACCTTGGATCAACTGATATGTGGGAACCTCTTGACAGAACACAAGAGTTCCTCCATCCGGATCAATGATGCCTCCAACTACTGGTAAGAATGATGGCCCCCTTTCTTCAAGTATACCATTGCTGGAATATTTCTTCTCCTCCTCATGCATCTCCTGATTCATGCATGGGACCCCATATGTTAAGAACCCAAGACTACCTTGCAAAGGTGCAAGTGCCTCTTCTCTAGATGCAAGCTCCTTAGCAGCAGATAGTGAAATGGAGATATCTTGCCCCAAGTGACAAGATTGACATTCTCCTTGGTTTCCTTGGGAGATGTCCCTTTGTAGCTCATCTTCTTCCTCTTCTCCTAAAACTCCTTGAGATTTTCTTCAATGTTTGAAAAAAGAGGCAATGAGATCTCTTCTTCAGTCATTCTCCCTGCCTTATGATGACAGGAAGTGTATAGTTCTTCCTCTTCAACTCGAAACCCTTTAGGAGTTTCCTTGCATCTCTTTCCTTCATTGCTATACCTCTCACCTTCTTCAAAGAAAGTGGGCATAGTGGATCTATGAGGAGATCTTGGATCCTCTAGTCTTCTACTTTGCTGATAGAAAGTGCTAGGGCTTCCTTCTTCTTCTTGAAATCTCATGTAGCTCTTACTGCAACTTGCTTCTTCTCGAAACCCTCTAGGAGTCTCGGTGCTTCTTCTTTCTCTCTTCTGATTGACCTCTTGGGAGAGGCCCTTCTTAGATCTGAAAAATGATGAGAATAATATCATCTGCTCCATCAATATAATTTTTGCTTCTGCTCTTTGATTCACTAGTAGCTTGATCTCACACGCAGTGCTAGAGATCATGCTCTGATACCACTGTAATATCCCAAATGGGGAAAAATAGGCTCAGTAGGGAATATCTTAAGATATTCCACTACAGAATCACAACAATAGGGAATTACACCAACATATCTAAACTAGAGATAGTCTGGTAGGGTATTTATTGGATGCATCACCTTCACAAGGAAGGGTGAAATCTAGAGGCTTCTTGGCCTGTTCCAGACTCTGTCTATAAAAGATTGGTGAAACACAAAAAGTGTGGGAATGAAACACTCCCCTTAGATTTTTCTACTCTTAGGAACCTTATATCTATATATCTAAACAATGGATCCAAAAGATAAGCAAAAACCAAACAAGGAAGAAGCGGGAAATTCCACTCTTAGGAAAATCTGCAATAGGCTCAAGGAGGACGTTGTATAAGCAATCCAGTGTAAAAATAACGTAGACCAGGGCTGGGTTCTCTTATTTTAGGCTGTGTGGGACCTCCATGCAGAGTTTCAGAGAAAAAAAAAAAAAAAAGAGAGTTTAGAGGGCTTAAACAGATCTCCCACAATCAACACTAGCTGAAAATCAGCTAAAGGAGAGAGTTGAATTAATAGAGAAACCCTCCTTCAGGAATTGTGCAGTTTCTGCTGGGATTCACTAGAAATCAATCATTAAAATTATATTACAATATGACAGCAAGAAATCAGATCCATAATGAAGTTCCCTTGTAGAAGCATTAGAATTTACATGAAGCAAGAGAAAGAATCCTTCATAAATTATAGCTGAAACACATGGAAAAGTTGCAGGAAGACTTGACAGCGTCCTATATGAGGAGCTTCAGCTGTTGTAGGTTAAAAATCATATCTACAACTGATAAATGGCTGAAACATCAGATCCATACCAGATCTGGAAACTACTCAACCTTCTTAACAAGAAACCCTTGGGGTTTTATCAAAATATTGCATAACAAAGTGTAGACCTAGCTTTTAATACACTAAACTGTAGAAAAATTCAGAGATTTCTGAAGATGGCTTTCATTACATTACATATCATATCTGAACATGAATAGATCAGCAAGCTACTTTACAAATCTCAAAGGGAGAGGCAAGCCTCAATCACCAAAGAGCAAGTACAATAAGAGATACAAACAATAGTGAAAAATGTACATGAAAATAACGCAGTTTATGGAAGAGACTGCGCAGTAGCTGGAATGAACTAATACAACAGATAAGAATTATAGATCTGAAAGTGAAATGAGAGAAAGATCCTCTTCCGGGTGGTCACAAGACACCCTCCCTGAGAGAAATCTCCTCTAAACAACTAGATCTTGCAGATCTAGTTCGCCCACTTGCTGCAAATCACAAGCAGCTGTAAAACCCTCAACAGGACCAGCGCTGCTATAGATATGAAGCTTGGCCATAAATCCTTTCTGATAAGGAAAATCAAGGAGTGATACAACCCATTCCTGAAAGAGACACACATGGAGAAAACGTACGACAAGCTAAGGACCAAACTAATAATAGATTGGAAAGGAGTCATTCACAACAGAGTAACAGGAATAGAAACTATAATGAAGTTGGAATCTGGTATCGTGTCAGATCAACAAGACATTAAGAAACATAAAGTGGAACTACAGGGTGAGTTCCGAAAGACCAAACCACCTACGTTTGATGGGGAGGCGGAGGAAATGGCAGAAGATTGGTTGATTAATATGAACAAATAATTTCAAGTTTATGAATACAGTAGTAACCTTAAAGCTAGGTTGGCCATTTATAAATTAAGAGAAAAAGCTACCCTATGGTGGGAGGAAGTCAAGAATTTTTGTAGTATCGAAGACCAGGACATGACATGGGATGAATTTCAGAAATACTTCTAGGAAAAATATTTAACAGAACGCTTCTATGATGAAAAATCTAGAGAATTCCATGATTTAAGACTGGGTCAAATGGAAATGGATGAATACATAACCAAGTTCACTTCCTTATTAAGATACATGCCTTAAGAGATGGAAAGGCCAAATTTTAATTTTTCTTGAGTAGTTTACCAACTCACATGAAAGAACGAATTAAGTTCGTAAATCCAAGGACAATGGATGAAGCAATTCGAAAAGAAAGAATGTGCTACCAGCAGTCCAAAGAAAAAGGAGAAATAGGAAAAAATTGGCAGCCAAGGAAAGGGCAGAAAAACAATTCAAATTAAATAAATCTAGGACCAATAAATTTAAGAATTATGCAAGAAATTCAGTAAGAAAACAGTTCGGAAGAAACCATCAAAGAAGCTGATGGCCTACATAAGAAAAAAATGCAAGGCTTCCAGTAAGCTAAAACATGGAAAAACCCAGAAACCACCTCTACAGTGTTGGGGATGTGGTCAGGCTCACTATTATAAGAATTTCCCATAGCGGGGAAGAAATGAATCAATAACTAATCTGCAAGAAGCCTCTACAATGGGAGATGTGGCCCAGAATATACCTAGAATTAATGCATCTTTAGAAGATCAGCAAGCGGATTACCAACCAACGATGATAGAACTGGAAGGTAAGTTACTTTCACAAACTGTTTCTATTTTAGTTGACACAGGTGCCATTTTAAGTTATGTAAACCTCGGAATAGTAGAAAACTGTAAATTACAAAGTCAGAAATTCAAAATTCCCTTGCTGGTACAGGTAGCCAATGGGTCACAGAGAAAATTTTGTGCCAAAGTTCCAAATTATTCTCTAGAAATTGGGAAAAACTGTTAAATGTAGAGGTCACAGAGAAAATTTTGTGCCAAAGTTCCAAATTATTCTCTAGAAATTGGGAAAAACTGTTAAATGTAGAACTGAATACACTGCCTTTGGGATCTTATGATATACTATTGGGTATGGATTGGTTGGAGAGACATTGGTCTCTGGTAGATTGTAAAGAGAAGATTATATATTTCATAATGCAAGATGGAACACGCCAAGAATTATAAGGAATTAAGAAACTGTTGTAGCCTCTACAACACCCTCCAAAAAAACCCCACTTCAAAATTTTTTAGAGCCCCCTTGAGCACAAAGAAAAGTTAAGTAAAGAGTCGGGAGGACTAAGTCGCTGAGTCGCAAAACTTCAAATTTGGGGAAAACCGCGACCCTGCGACCTTGCTACCACGCGACCCTAAGATCGCAAATTCGCAAGGTCGGAAGGTCGCATCTCTCTCAGACCACCTCACCTTGCGAGCCCGCGACCTCATTAATGGCCTGCACGTGCGACCTTTTTATATATAGGAGGTCGCTAGATCGCATTTTGCACATGCATCGGATAGAAAAAACGCCTCTGACAGGTCCACTGGAGCGCGATTTTCCCGGGTAAGTTTCCATTTTCCTCCTGTTGTTTCCTTTTTTGGTTTTTCTTGCCTAATCCCTGCATTCCTCAGCTTTTAAATTGCCCCTTGCCTTAGTCATTGTTCTCATTTTTCACTTAGGGTTTTTCTTCTGATTCCAGCTTTCACCCTGCTTGCCCAACTCGCCAAATTTTCTCATCCAGCCCCTCATGGCCTGTACCCTGCTCCAAAAACTATCCCCTGGCTCTGTCTAGACCCTTTTAGCCTTGATTTTTGCAAGTTATAGGCAAAAGCAACTTCATGCCACGCAGGCCAAAACCCCGGCAAGCCCTAGCGCGACTTGCAACCCTGCGACCCCCGCAACCTAGTCGCAAGGTCGCAAGGTCGCAAGGTCGCATTTCCGCCATTTTATTGCAACTTGCGACCTTGAGACCCCGCGACCTAGTCACAAGGTTGCATTTCCATTGTTTTTCCGCAATTTTCGAACCAGCGACCCCGCGACATAGTCGCAAGGTCGCATCCCCATCGTTTTCTCACAACCCGCGACGTAGTCGCAAGGTCACAAGGTCGCACCTTTTCCATTTTCTCACAAATTGCGACCCCGCGACCCAGTAGGCCACTTATTCAGCTATGCCTGTGTCCTCAGTTGAAATAATTGATAAGTTGTAACTGGTCTTGTATCATCATGGAATCTTTCTTATCCTGGGATTCTCTCATGAATATGACAGGTGAATTTGAAGCAGACTTGGAGTGTATACCTGTCCCCTCAGATTCCAGCAACATGGGACCTCCAGTATCTCGGAAAAAAGACAAGAGCCTGGCAGTGGAGGATGTAGGGATGGACATGCCAATGTCCCCACCCTCGATCTAATGAGATACACTATGCACATTTGCCAAAGGGTATAGCATACGTTGGTACCAAGTGTACCAAGATTTTGCTAAAACAGAATTCCCAGAGGACCTCCCTAACCGGGAGATATACTTAAAGGTCAAAAGGTCTAAGTTACATCTTGCAGGTGCCCATCCGGCTATATTCCCATGCCCAGAGATGATAGATTGGATTATACAGAAAACTGACCCCAAGAAGTTCGTAATCAGGGACAGCGAAGGAAAATCTTTCGCAACACTCAAAGGCTCATACGCTCATGTCTATTACTCTTTGCCTGACTGAGAAGAAGACTTCACAGAAGAATGGGCCATCGCCCATGCGATTCCTATAGTTGACACTATAAAGCAGTGGTGGGAGGAGCCTGAGAAATTTAAGATCAAGAAGGACCAGGAATATCCAGTGGTGAGCCTTAGGAAAGTGTATAAATTAGTGGTTGCCATGCTTTACAAATTGGACGAGCGCCCCGATGCCACCACCTTCAACGGCACATGGGAAACTCTCATGGAGTACGTCACAATGCACGGCACCCGTTTCAACTGGGCTAGCATATTGGTGACCTCCATGCATACAAACTTATCCTCAGCATTGGTACCAGATGAAGTAATGCCTTCTGAATTCTATATGGCCTCTTATTTGTTGGATGTCGTCTATTCAAGGTTGCACTTTGAAGGATGGGTGCATAATTGGGATCCAAAACAAACCCGTGCAATCCACTTACAAACCAAGGTGTTTTGGGAATCCAGGTATAAACAAGACATAGATCCGATCTCTCAAGTGTTCATCCCCGCTCTATACAAAAAAAATTTCGGCCAAGACGCTCCTTGCATGTCTTGGCAAGCCATGGAGACGCTAGGAAAAGTGGCGCATTGGTTCCCATTCGCCGAGTATACATTCATCCTAGTCTTTGGCTCGTTCAAGGCCCCACATGCTATGCCTCGTTTTTTCACAAACAGAATGCTCATGCAAGAGGTATGTTTCCAAATGTCTTCGGGCTTCTCCAGGGTCCTGTTCAAGGGTAAGAATAAGTCGTGGCCTGCGCTACCCCTCACTATCAGCGCATACACAGTCAAAGACTTCAGAGAGGTAGAGGCAGAGGGAGAGGAGATGAAAATTTACTGCCTTGGGGCATTAGAATACCGAACATACGACCCGGAGAGGATAGTTCCTGATCATTGCAAGAGGGCTAAGTTCAAATGGAACTACCAGCACGTGGAATGCCCGGGAGAAGATGAAAGAAGAAACTGGTACAATGCAGACCGACAACTTGCTCCGCGGGCGGACTCTGGCCAAGAAGACCCAGATGACCAAACCTTGGAAGACAGGAGCCAGGAATTAGGAGGCGCTTCTTCCTCTCTGGCTAAAAAGCCTTGAACCAGTACAGGGCATAGTACTTCTACCCAATAGAAAGAAATAGAGGCCAAAGCCCAACAAGATAAAGAGAAGAAAATGAAAGAGGATGAGGATAAGCGCAAGAAGAGCCTAAGGTCAGAACAGAAGAAGAAACAGGCCGAGGAGGCCAAGAAGGAAAAGTAGAAACAGGAGGCGGAGGCTGCAGCAGAACAGGAACTCAAGAAAGAGTTAGATAAAGTGGAAGTTGACTGCTAGAAGAAAGCAGAGCAAGCTGCAGCAGTTGAGCGTAAGAGGAAGGCTGAATTAGAAGCAGCGGCAGAATCAGAGCTCAGGCGGAAGATAGAACATGAAAAGGCAGAAGTTGAACGCCTACGAAGAGAAGAGGAAGAAAAGAAAAAGAAAGAAGAAGAGGATGAAATGCTAGAAGACATCGAGGTATCTCCCCTTGAGGTACCTCTAGTCAGTACATGAGCCACGCTCTCCGATGTTAGTTCCTCCTAGGGGCAAGAGGAGGAGGTATTCGACCTCACCAGTCTCACATTCGATCAATTCTCCTTCAAAATATGACAGGAGAAAAGAAGATGCCTAGCACAAAATCCTTCCGCCGCATCCACAGT